>CM026570.1:23081763-23693182 GCA_015143295.1 Tetracentron sinense
ATTATCACTAGTTCATATGCCCCAATGCTAATTAATAAAGATATCATTAGTTTATTGCTCTCCTTTAATCCTTCCATCTAAAACTACTCTGAGCTAGTTAGAAGATGATCTCCAAAAGGTCTTGAGGGAATTAAACAACACACCTTGTGGCCTAACTGTTTTTTTTTTCTTCGGAAAAGTTGTCAACATTTCTTAGCAAGTTAATGTTGGCATGAGGAGTGCCCCACTCTCCTCCTTTTTTGAACTCTCCTTTTTCGTAAAAAAAAACCAAGGATATTATTCCTTGTACGCCCAATACAAAAGTATTTTTTTTTAATTAAAAAAAAAAAAGTGCAATAGTGAAGAGTGGAGCTAGCAAAATCCATGTTAGCATATTACTAGGATAGACTCCCAAATTACTTTTACTTCTATTGACTCGTTGAATTTTGCTACCCCCAACTCTCTCCCTTTACTGTCAAAGACAATGGGTTACCACTTGGCACAACTACCTGAGACAAAATCCTTTTATCATTAAGAATGCATAAGGAGCAATTAAACAATATCTCCGTTTTAATTAGATCATTCCCTCTTCGTTTTAGATAATTCCTAGTTATTTAGAAGAGTTCAAGTTAACTACAAAGTAGAGCTCTTCTTTAAGGCAAAAAAAGGGGGCCTAAAGGTAATGCCAATTTTGTAATTATGGAGAAAAAATAGTGGCAATTTTGTGAAACTTTTTCTCCATAATTATAAGATTGCCACGGCGAATAAGTAAGAGGGGAGCTCTGCTTTTAGGCTTAAAAGCGGTGACTTGGTAAGGCTTTGTATTTAAACTCTGTTTAGAAACTAAAGAAAGAAGGCGAATATCTCTATGCCCGAATCAATGATGGAAGACAGTATAAAAAAGCAAAAAACATGAGATTAACTATAAACAGGAATCAAGCATAAGACAAAATATCAGGAAGCAATGCTTGCCTCATTGGTAGTGTGTTGCGCATACCATCACTTGTTTGGTTGGTGATCCAATCTTTCGTGGTTAACATCTCTTTCTTAACCTAGAAGAGATACTAACCTTGACAACATGAGGGTAAAAAGGGAGCATTTATCATGGGTATTTTGGAAATTACATAAAGGATAAAATACCTTTATTTTGTAATTATAATTATTAAACTACCCTTAGCATAAAGCAATCTTAGTTAGTCTCTAATCAAGTTCAATTAATCTCTAATAGAGGAGGGATAAAGCTTCTGAAACCATCTTTGGGCTAAGACGGGATCCACCATGTGAGATAAGCCCCACTTGAAATCCCTTGCTCTTAAAGAGTAGTCTATGTGGTCTTAGCCCTAAGACAGTCTCATATCAAAGTCATCGAAGAGTGCTACCTTACTTTCAGGCCTTTCCTTCTCTCACTCCCCCACCAACCCCATTAGTTTGGTTAAAGACTTTACTACTAAGACGGCAAAAGGGTCGAGACCACCGAAACCGTGCACCACTGTTTTCATTACCAGACTAGCTAGGCATCAAACCGGTAGAGTGGCCGGTTCCCGGTTTCACAGTTTACTTTTTACAAAAAAAACATTTTTTTTTTCATTTTTTCCATGTTCCGACTGGTTCCAAAACAATTTTGCCACCGGTTTGACCGGTTCTCTAATAGTTCCGATTTTGAGGGTTTTGAAAACCGGCGAGGGGGCCGGTTCCCCGATTCCACCGGCCGGTCCGGTTCTGACAACACTACCGTGCATGGGATTTCAGATGAGGCCCTCATTCACATGGTGGACCCCACATGACGTGCATCTATGCAAGGTTTTGTGGTCTGGGCCCTTTCATGGTCTCAGAGCATTCCTAGCAGCCTCACCAAATTTCACTCACCAAAATAGCCAAAACCCACAAAAAGTGGTTTTGGTGAGCCACTTTTTTAAAACACTCCCAACAGCCTCACCATTTTAACCAAAAAAAAAGAGGAGAGAGAAACAATATTTTATCATTTGTGTGGGAAAATGAAAAAGGAAGAGAGAGAAAAATATTATTTTATTATTTGTGTGGGACCACAAAAAAGAAAGGGAGAGAGAGAAACCTTATTTTATTATTTGTGTGGGCCCAAGGGTGAGAAGATTTAACTTTGGTGAGTCTGCAGTACTCACCAAACTTGGTGAGTACTGTAGACTCACCAAATGGATTTCTTCATTCTGTTGAGGCTGTTGGGAGTCATTTTAACACCTTTTTTAGTCTTTTGGCTCACCGAAATAACCAAAAAATTATTTTGGTGAGGCTGCTAGGAATGCTCTCAAAAGCATTTCCCTTTGGTTAAAGCACACTCTTTGATGTGGAGATATTTTCATTTGATAAAAGGAAGACATTGGTGACACTAGCATTTATCCTTTACAACATGAGAGGTGATCAAAACCTCAGCCGGGTGCTCGTACTGCACCACTTGCTCCTCTTCTTCTTGAGAGGATCCTACACAAGCCCTACCAAATCTAGATACTCTCATCTGACCGCAAACCACATGACTACCCTGCAGAATTATCTTCTTTGAACTGTTCTTATCTCCCAACGACGTTGACGCTTTCTCTGCCCCACCAGTCCGGTGGAGGCGACACCTGAATGACCCAACATGGTCGGTCGGAGCACAGACGCAGCTCTTCTTTGACGTTCCAAATGCGGTATCCTTGTTCACCAATGTCTTCTTCTCGTAACCAAGTGTCGTCATCTTGGGCATCATCATTGCTACTCCTACTGCCCGGTTCGACGTGCTCTTCGTCCTCGTAGCCCTGCAAATGTAAACAAAAAAAAAAAAATCAAAGATAGGTGAAACCCAGATCGATTTTACTTAAATTATCAACACTCCAAAGGATCATAGGAATATTTTTGGAGTTAGAGATGAAGGAAAACATACCAGACAGTCATGGAGGATGTCACAGAATCCTGAGGGGTTTCAAATTCCGTGGGCATAGCACTGTAGGTAAGGAAAAACTTGAGAGAAAGCAGTGGGAGATCTGAAGAAGAACAAACCCAGGTTTTGGATTACTGTGGAAGATGGAATGGTGGATTCAAATCCGGTAGAGTAGACGCGTGGGGTGGGGGCTGAAACTAACTTATCTAATATGAGACTCTCTTCAAGGCGTTGGCGGCATGGAAAGAGGGATATTCAATAGATTGAGAGAGAGAGAGAATGGATTTTGATTTCGTTGGGGGGGTTCTGTTCTGGCTGAGGATGACTCTTAGGGTAGGTTTCCAATGATAAACAAACACAACACTCTTTCATGCAAGGCTTTAGAACGCAACACCTGTATTGCAAGTGGCGATCAGATAAAGACTATCTGATCCGAAGAAAAGCAAAGAAGAGAAGCCCATGCAAGTGAAATGCTCACTTACTGCACGTGCCAAGAAGATCCACGTTGATTAACACTAGATCCAGTGTTAAACCCATTTTTGAGTTTTTATTTATTCTTTACTATGGCCCGGAGATGTTTAAATTTTCGAAAGCCCTCTAGGGCCTCTACCTTGAGTACGTCGGGCAATATCTACATACTATGCACATATTAGTTATTTATAATAATTTAAGATAATGTTAATATTTGGAAAAAATATATTTACACTCCCAAGGTTTGATGAAAATACACAGACCCCCTCAATTTTTAGAAAATACATTTGACACCTTTAGTTTTCAAACTAATGACACTTACACTGCTTCCATAAGTTGACCGCTAGTCAACTAACCAAACTTACTAATGTCATGCGATAAAGTCTAAAAAATTCTAAAATTATCCCTTGAATCGTCTTAGGAAAATACATAGACACCCCCCCTGAGATTTGACAAAAATACACATAGACCCTCTCAATTTTCAGAAAATACATTAGACACCCTTACTTTGCAAATCTAACAGACTTGAAACGCAATCGTAAACCTGAACTGAAATTTCATCACAAAAAGTGCATACTCTTCTAGTATCAATTAAGGAAAAAGAAAAATGAAAGGATAAACCTGAAGCCCAAAAACTATATACAAGAAATGACCATCTATGAGATTAGAACCACCATTCAAAGAAATTCTACTAAGAGATTATCTCAAAATCCAATTCATCTCACAAATTCTATTAAAAGAGAATTTCTTTGAATAGTGGTTCTGATCTCATAGATGGTAATTTCCTGTATATAGTTTTTGGGCCCCAGGTTTACCATTTCAGTAATAGCTTTTACTTCTCTTTTTTCCTTAATTGATACTAAAAGAGTACGCAATTTTTGTGATAAAATTTCAGTTCAGGTTTACGATTGCATTTCAAGTTTGTTGGATTTACAAAGTAAGGGTATCTAATGTATTTTCTGAAAATTAAGCGGGTCTAAGTGTATTTTTGTCAAACCTTAGGGGTCTATATGTATTTTCCCCAAAATGATTCGAGGGATACTTTTGAAATTTTTTGGACTTTATCGCATGACATCAGCAAGTCTGGTCACTTGACTCACGGCAAACTGACAAAAGGGGTGTAAGTGTCATTAGTTTGAAAAATAAGGGTGCCTAATGTATTTTTGAAAACTTAGGGGTTAGATGTGTATTTTCGTTAAACCTCAGGCAAGGGGTGTAAATGTATTTTCCCCTTAATATGCTGTCAAAATATCTTATATTATAGTACTATATTAATTTAGATATATACTAGTACTATGCCTTATGTAGAACTATTTCATATATACATATATACAAGTATAGTACCATTTCAAATTGCCTTATCTTAAATTAGTATTATGACTTATGTTAACACTTTAATAAGTAACACCCCTGCCTCTTGCGTGAGTGGTAAATGATATCTAGTTCCTATGGGGCCCTTCAAAAAAAAAAAAAACCTTTAATTAGTAAGCTCTATATGGAAAAAAAAAAACATATAACTAAAACACATAACAAAATATAGATTATATTATATATAATTTCATTATATATTTTTTTTAACTTTAAGAAAATATTATACTCCGCCACTAAGTACAAAAATAAAAAATAATACTCTATCATGCTCTCTTTTTGTTGCCTAGCCCATCCCAAGACTTGATACCGATGAGATTTTTTTTACTCTTCTTTTAGGCCCTAGCTTTGTTAGGGCCCTTGAGGGTAGAACTTGGGCCTAGCCAATTCAGGACCTCAAGGGTTAGGCCTGACCTTTTTAGGTGAGGACTAGGTCTAATCTTGCCCTTTGACAACACTATCTATCTACAAGTCATGAGAGGGTGCCAAATGTGTGAGACATGCGCGGGGAGAAGACCAAATTTTCATAAATACATGGCAAGAAGATTCCCATACTAGAGCACAGAAATGTGCAAGAAGATTCCCAGTGCAATTTCTTAAAAAGAAAAAAAAAGAGAAATTGCCTTTGTTTTACAGTTTCTTCAATATAGGCCTCTTAGCTCTATAAAAATGGTCCAAAATTTAGACAATTCCTAAGGAGACTTTGTCAAAGTGAATAATCATTAAAGAGCGAAATTGATCTAAGTTTTTACACTGAATTTATTGCCAATACTTTGCTTAAGGACTTAAGGCTTCCTTTGGGAAATTCTAAAGGAGATCTTCTCTTCTACTTCATCTCTTCGTCTGTCTCGATTTATTTTGTGTGTGGACTTTAAAATGCATGGACCTTAAATAGCCTTCAAATTCAAGTGATTGAAGGTTAGTTGATTTCTAACCCTATAAGATTTCAATTTTGATTTTAGTCTCTTATTCATCTTTTACTCTATTCTTTCTTTTTAATTTTTATTTTGAGGGAAGTTTACATGAGAAGGTGGGGTTTGTGGCTATAGATTACATAGTATTTCGATATGATTTGTTAAGCTTTGAATGCCATGTGTCCATTTTATGTTATGATTTGGACATAGGATTATTAATTTAAGGACTAGTATAGTGTTAAGTTTATTTAAGGTTAAATTTGGTTTCCTACTCAAGTATAATGAGGATTGCCTCAAATTCATCATCTGAACTTGAATTTAATCAGTTAATGGATTTGTTTAGGTTGATTTATCATCATACTAACATCAACCCTTGATCAAGCCTCAATTTTCATGTAAATTTTGTATGGTTTGATCAAGGGTTTTCTGAATTCAGAATTAAGTAAAATTTGATATCTAGATCATATTTACCATTTGAAATTTGGGGGGGAAATCCATGATTTTAATTCTAAAGTCAGAATATTAGTAGTGCAAATCTAAGCCTATTTTTGACCACAATGCATGTTCTAGTCTTTAAAAAAGCTCATTTAAATATATGTTATTCCTAGTTGAATTTGAGGATTATAGGGAAAAGGAGACTAATTTGAACTTGACTCTTTGCGCAATTTCATGATGTTCCTCGCCAACGATCCTAGGTTAGAGCATAGTTGACGTTGAATCTAAAGGATCTATTGCTGGATAGATACCTTTGGCAGCTAATCCTCTTGATAGTACGAAGAATCTTTATCTTGCTATCTGCCCGCTATTCCTGTCAAGGAATAGAGTAAGGGCAGCCCCTCACAGCTTGACTCTATTGCTTGCTTGAGCCTCCTTTTAGAGTCTCTTTTTGTTCTCTTTTTGTCTTGATCATTATTCTTATAGCTCCCCGCTCTCACGGAACAACAACATCTGCTCGCTATTCCTGTCAAGGAATAGAGTAAGGGCAACCCCTCACAGCTTGAATCTATTACTTGGGGTGTGGATTCCGAAACTGCTGTGACAACTGAGTAAAGACAACCACTGCGGAAACGGTGTGGACAAAGTTATACTCGGCAAGCTATACCTAAACTGCGACGTTGGCTCCATACCCCTAAAGAAAAGATGAGGTAAGTAGGTTGACTGGTCAGTAGGTTACTCTCATCCGCCAAACCTAGAGGTCAACCTGGAGGGGAGGTATGCAATAATACGGCTCGAATAATGAAAGATGAAACTGAGGGACCAGTCCATAAGAAAGGAAGGAAATGGTCCATGGCAGTAAAAGGCTACTCGAATTTAAGTGACTAAAAAAGGCTTTCACCTCAATAAAATTAAATTGGGCCTTGTGACCACTCTAGGTAGGCAGATAGACACTTGATGTCGTAATCGAAGTCGTTTCGAGAGGAAGATGACAGGGTTATATATGGGGCGACCCTTACTGGACATGGGATGATGTGGTTCGCATCCGATCAAGCAAACAGAAGGGCATGATTGAATGCATAGCAACTTCGCTAAGGAACCCCCGGCTCGAATGACTGGACGACTTCGCCCTAGGGAAGAAACAGAGCGTATGGGACATACGAGCCTTTCATGACTACTCAGCGCTCAGTCTATATTTCATTTTGTGGACGAGTATTTCAACGCCATATTATACTGCAATGCTGGCTCCATACCTGGTGACGTATTGTAGGAGGTTTGTGGCTTCAGTTTTTCTAGTTTTTATACAGATAGAGAGGATGAGAGAAAACAACCGATCAACTAAAGGACAAAGCAAGGGGTCAGACTTTTTTTTTGGTCGGGCCTTACTCCTTTCCTTGCAGAAAAAGCGGCCCAGGAACGCACCGCACCCTAAAGAGGTCGGTCCTTACTCCATTCCTTTCAAGAATGGCGGACTGGAAGCTTCGCTTGCTTATGATAGCTCCGGTACTAGAAAATGCAGGGGTTAAGGAAAGCTCAATCAACGAAAGCGACCCTTGAGCAGACTTGACCTTAAGAGTGGGAGAAGGAGGAGGTTTTTCTTTATCGGAGCTTTAGGGGGAGGACCCCCCGAAACCCCCCCGCCGCTTAGCTCCCCAAGCCGGAGCTGGACGCTCCTGAACTAACCGCTACCTGGAACCGCAGGAATTCTCTTTCTTTCTCTGTAATTTTGGAAGACCCATTCAGAGCTATAAACAGACTAAATTCAGAGCGGATAGTGGTATATCAAAATTCGTATCCAACTATTTGAATTCGAATAAATATCTGACGGATAGTAGAATATGATATATGTATCCAACTCTGTTTAGAATATTCAAATTTGACTAATATTCGAATTATACAATTGCTTTTATGAAAATTTGAAAATGTAAATTAATATTTGAAAAATGTAAAAAAAATATATAAATTTTATTTAAAAAATAATAAATTAAAATGTTTATCTTTTCCTATATTAAAATAGTAAAAACTACATATTTATAAGGTTATTTTAGTGTTATAGAGAACGGATTCAAATAGGAATGAAATACTGATAATATTTGTACCAGTTTACAACCCTAGATATTATCTATTCATTTACACCCCTAGACCTAGTTATGGTCCAGATGGTTTTGAAATGTAGCAAATTTTGTATAGTTGTTGCAGTACCAGATCCATATTTTGTTTTGCTATTTTTTGGTTTGTTTTTTAACCTTAGAATGTTTTTTGGTTCGTTTTTTAACCTTAGAATGTGGCAAGACTTGCCAAAACATCTCTAACTCCATCCCTACACGAGCTTAAATGATTAAGGCCATCTAAAAATATAAAAATTAGAAAAGGAAAAAAATAAAAAAAAAAAAGATGTTGAGTGTTTTTTTTTTTTGGAGACCCGGGGTTCCCCAACCCTTCAGGTTAGGACTAATCCCCGGGGGTGTGTCAAGCGCCCGCAACCCGTCACATCGGGAAAGTCCGAAAAAATGTGTAGGAGCTGCCACCAAAAGGGGAGTGAGGAATGGAACCCAAGACCTCCCGCATGGCGAGACGACCCAGGAACCATTGGTCCACCCCTTTGGTTACTTGATTAACATGTTTTGAAACTACGTGTTACTTGATTCTATTAAGATTGATACATAGGAAACCCTTTTTATAGTTCAGTTCTTCTAGGTTAAAAAGCATGTTAGTTTTCTTTGTTATTTGCTTGCTATTTAGATTGATTGTTATTTTTATTTTTGAATTTAGCATTTTCATAATCTTGGGTAAATGATAATCGTTTAATAGCATGTTTTCATGTTGTCTTGTAGCTATTTTCACGATTTATTTTGCTTAGCATGAATATTTAAATAAAATGATTTTAATTTAGATAATTTCATTATACTTTCTACTTAATTCAGATTCAAGAAGTAGGTAACCATATTTGATGGGAGTTTAGGGGTACTTAATACTTTGTCCTAACTCAACTGAATTTCTTATTTATATTTTTGATTTTAGACTTGCATTATCCATTAAATTTAGGGTTCTTATTATCCCTTAAATTTAAATAGACGGTGACCCTTATTTTGATTATTTATTTTTGAATTTTTTTCTTAGTTTGAAATGGTTCAAAATTTGAGGTTCACAATGTGTATACCAAAATATCTTTTGCTTCTTACTTTAGGCTGTTACCGATAATTTTTTCTATGGACGTCCGGGCTATGCATCCAGATTCTTAATTAAATATTCCAAGGAAAAACAAGCAAATAGTCACTTCTTGCATCTTCGGGGAAAAAGAACCATGCTATTTGAACTCCATCGATTAAAGGAGCGATCGAGTGACGCCTTCCCTCCAACGACGATATATGGATCCTAACAACAAGATGCAAAAAGAGGAGGTATAATTGCTAACTGCCAAACATTTTATTTATGCTCCTAGTATGATGCAAAGTGCAACCAAGTCAATTTAAAAATCTAGATGGTGGGGTTGGATTTCTGAATTGTGAAATGGCAAGGTTATTTTTGACGTCATAAAAAAGAGGGAGTATACCCAAATGTAGGGGTGTAATCGAGCCGAGCCGAGTACTAGAGAGTTCAAGCTTGGCTCGAACTCGAGTCAAGCTCATAGGCTTGTGTTCAAGCTCGGCTCGAAAATTGTATCATGAGTTCGAGTTCGGCTCGATCATGTAATATAATTATATAATTAATTTAAATAATATAATTTTTGTAGGCTAAAAAACTAGAGCTTGGCTTGTTAGCTCCAAGCTTTAGAGTAAAGCCTATTCCTATTGGCTTGGCTAAGCTTAGCTCTTACTAAGAGTCCCCCTCACATTTTTATAGTCCATCTCTTTATGGAAATTTGGGTTCTTTACCAATGTGGGACTAAAACCAATTGGAAAACACACAAGTGAAAGTTCACACAAGCACAATAATAATAATAAAAAAAAGCACTCAGGGACATAGTCCCACATCAGTTAAGTGGAAAACCGTAGAGGGAGTGCGGGCTATAAAAAGGGCCTTAGTGCCTGAAATTGTTAAACATAAATGGGCTTAGTGTCACCAGCCCACTGAATCACCGGTTAAGGCTAAACTCAAAGTTATTTTGTGTTCATCTTAACATCTTAACGAACCGAGCTTTTAACGAGCCGAGTAGGGGTGTATTCAAGCTTGACTCGTTTACTAAATTGTTGGACATATATGCCCACGAAAGCCATTCCGGAATTGAATTTGTCTACTTTGGGTTCGTTTAGTAGATCTTCTCTGATTTTGTCTATTTTGGATAGATTTACCCAAACTAGATCTGTGGTAAAAATTTTTGTAAGAAATAAATTTGTAGATAATAATCGTTTGGCAGCGCATAATAATAGAAATATTTTTTTTACAATTGTGTTTGGGAACATCATCTTATTATAAGGGTAGTTGATGTTATTTTAAAAAAAGATAGATTTCTATTGGTTAGCCAATTTATAAAATGTACTATAATGCTCCCATCATATTCCAATGGAAAAATAGAAAATTATTGAATAAATACAAGTTCTATCATACATCCATTGAATAAATTCTACCATTTGATATAACAATGGAAAAATAGAAAATCACCTTGCAAAAACTCAAGTACTTACACCCCGCCTCTTGCGTGAGTGGTAGGGGTGTGGCCTTCCAAGGGAAAGGTCTGGGATCCAATCCCCCCGGGGTAGGAGCAGCAAGAGCTCCATTGCCCATGCTAACTTCTGACCAGCTGACTCTACTGACGTAGGTAAATGATATCGACTACCCAAAAAAAAAAACAACTCAAGTACTTTATCAATTACTTCGTGTTGAGTTAGAAGTTTTTGGAGTCAAATTTTCTTATAAAGTCTTGCCACTAGTAGTAGGGGAACCAAGGAGGGTCTTTCTTGTTGTTAACAATGTCTACAAGGACTTGGAGTAGCATATTCTGAATATTGGAAATTTGATGAGATTGATCAAGCCTAATCTCCCAAGCAATATAGAGTAGTATAATCAACTTATAGGCATTTGATCAGTGCTAATTGTTACATATTTATGTACCTTAAACTGCATTTGCTAATCCATTTGATCTCATTTATCCACTTCGATACTTCACTTGAGTATGTTTATTGTTTTTAGGTTCATGTGAGGAAAAGAAGAAGAAAATGATTGTTTACAAGCTTTGAAGTTCCTTGTGAATCGCTACCGAGCAAAGATCCGAGCTTAAGAGAAATAGAAATGCAAAATCAACTCTTGTTCGGTGTTCGGGGCATAACTCCTTAACCGTATCTCTGATTTAGGCCCATAATATATCAAAATGACCGGCTTGAAAAGATCTACAACTTCCGTCAAGGATGTTTGGACAAATTCTGTAACCACCGATCGATCACACCATTTTGACCGATCGATCTGCGGACGCCATTTTGGGTGTATGAAAAGTGCAAAAATTTGATTTTTGAGCTTGTTTTGGATGTTTCTAAAGCTAGACTTCAGTGAAACTCTCTCTCTCTATAAAAAAGGAAGTCTCCTACCATGCAAAAGGTTCTGAATTTTGAGATTTGAAAGAGAGAAGGCTCTGGAGATCTGTGGAGGTAGGAGAATGGATTGCTTGCGTTCTTCGTGCATTCTTCATCGAAAGCGGTGTTCCTTGCTCTCGCTATGAATTAATTCATTTTTCTAGGGTATAGATAAAACCCTAGCCAAGTAACTGTGCCTCTTTGTACTTTATTTTAGTTTATTCAATTGTAAACAATGATTGCATAATAAGAGGGTTATTCATAACCAGAGTTTATTGATTATATTCGATTTCAGTGTGATTCTATCATTGTTTTAGGTTTTATTATATTAAAATTGAAATCATTTATCTTAATTTTCTGTGATTATTAATGTGGATTTTATGCAATGTTATTACTATTGAGGAATTAAATTATAGGATATTTTATGCTAAGGGAAGACGAGTGATTTCACAACCCTAATATAGTGTTTATCACTCGTGCCAACTGAAGATAGGATATACCTAGGGTCTAATCCATTGAATCATTCTAGATGGATGGCTGAAGTCTTGTAGTCACTTTCATCCCTATTATTTACATTGTGATGAACTTGAATAAATGCATTAGGGACCAGTTATGAAGCTGGTAGTGGATTTGAACACCCTAGATCTTCTCTCACTGATATATCATCAAAAAATCTTAGTTTAATTAGTTAAATTAAAATCTACTAGTTTAAGTTCTGTTTTTAGGTTAAAAGAAATCCAATAAAATCAACTTGTTACTCCTTGACTCACAATCAATCTTGAGATAAAAGTAATCAAATCAGCACAATCTTCTGTGGTTCGACACCCCATACTAGTCACTATTCTACGGAATTGTAGCTACTACAAGGTTTATTTAATTGACGATCAGCATCGACTTGGATTTTTTTTTCTATACAACCTGAACTATCTCGGCTTTTAGTTTGAATCAAATCATGAGACTTGGACTCTCCATATCAGTGAGTAAGCTTAGACTAAATCTGTGACGAGGTTACAACGGTCATTACTGAAGTGAACTATAGACTTGTCCCTTCCAAACTTGCTCTGACTCTCTTTTTTTTTAGGATGGTACTCTGCTCTGCTTCCCTCTTGTGAATTCCCCTTAAAACATCATAAGTTAAGCCCTTTCTTAGTATTTCATACTGTCCCTGGAAAAATCTGGGCAACTAATCTGTGTTTTTGTAGGGATTCATGAGTTGGAGAAGGGAGGATTCTGTGGGATCTTGAAGGTGCTGTAATTTATTTTCCTGCTAGCAACATCAATAAGAATCAAGCAAGAGAGAGACCCTCTCTTCTTCGTTGTAACACATCTGGCAGACTGAGCAGTAAGGAACCTTAATCTTTCTCTCAATCTCTTCCCGGGAGATAAATCAAAACCAAAGCAATCAAACACCAATTAAGAAATTAATCAACCAATTAGAGTTGCTAGATATTGAGAGAAGCAAGAAAGGCTAATTTATGATTGGAATTGAAGGAATGATACAGATACCGAGATGGGGTTTCAGTGAGAGGATCAATCAAGAAAGGAAAGGAAGAAAGTTGGAATAAGAGAGTAGATAGACAGATGGAACACACGGCTGGAAAGAATGGAGAAGAAGAGAATGTTGGGAAGAGGAGAACCATATTCTGGGAGCAGATTTGGGCTGGACGGAGGAGAGAGATGAGAGAGGAGAGACGGGGAGAGATGAAAGAGGCGAGAGAGAGGGGCTCAACAGAGAAGGGATGAGAGAGGCGAGAGGAAAGAGACGTGAGTGATGTGGGTATTTCATGATTTCCATAGGGGTAAAACCGGCCGTAAAAGCGTCGGAATCACCTTCAAGTGTCTACCCGCATTAGACACCAATCTCTGTACAAAAAAGCACAATTTTCCTTACTTTTTAAAAAAGAGGTAAAATCTCTTTTTGCCACAGACATTAAAATTCCATCCAAATAGTCTAAAATTTTGAAACGTCTACTGCGGGTAGACAAATAGAGTTTATAAATTGACATGCCAAACGAGGTCTTAATCAATAAAAGCATATTTTACATTCACACATTGTCTTCTGCATTGGGTAACATATTAAAAGTATCTCATTAAATGACACTACTTTGTCCCTTATGTAATATTGTAGGAAAACTATCCAATTAGTTATTAACTAATTGCTAAGGAGATATGGTTTTCCGGTTCATTGTAGACCTAGAATTGTTCTAAGTTATTTAGGATACATTTGGACAATGTATTGCTACTAAATTACACATTATTAGTTCCATATATGGAGTGATGAATCTCAATCACTGAGAGAAGGGTATCTTGACTAAGATGAGGATATAAGTAAGAAGTATTACAACTGGATCGTTCAGTGGATACCCTTAGAAATATACTGTCTATATATTTAGGGTAGTCTATTTGACAGATTGTCCTTAACCTGAGAGTTCGACATCTTCTCTAGTATTTGCCTATATAGCTTTGATGTAGCCAATCGTCAATGTCCAATACACCGGACTGAATACGGGTTCGTTGGGTTATGTACGCTATATTAGAAGAAGTGTGTGTACGCTCAACAATGTTTCCACTACTATTCTAGAGTAATTTATATTGAGTTGATACTTGTCAAAACTGGACTTAAAAAACCCAGCGCTGGTATTTATCGATGAAAAGGTTTTATCGAGAAGTTTACTTTCTATATAAAAGAAATGTAATTATTATTATTTCTTTTAAAGAATTTCTAAAATAGTTTTGAAAGTCAAAGTTTGACTAAAAGTATCAAAGAGAAAGTGTTCTCAATATAAGTTAGAGATTAAAGACAGTATGAGATATTGTCCCATAAGCTTAGAACAATATTGGAAGTGGAGGGACGTATCTGTAAACAAATCTTGTAATAGAAATACCTGCAAGTAATTCTCTAATTTCTGAGGGTTAGTCAGATTGTGTTAAGGGACATTATTGTGATTAGTGGAAGTCCGGGACATAGATAAAATTCTATGATCCTAATGGAGTTATAGGAAATGGTTTCCTAGTAACAATGCTTTAACCAAAAAGTTTAAACACTTGGTCCCACAACCATAAATAAGAGATCCCTTTAGATCCCACACACTACGACCTTCTTAAACCTTTTAATTTAATTATTAATTAAATTAATTAATTTCTCTAAGTAAATCACTATATGGTATAGTGAAATTCTTATAGGTGAAATCACATAGGATGTGATAAACCAAACGGGTAGGACCCATTAAGAATTTTGATAAAGATCAAAAGATGACCTAAGAGGTTTGGAACTCCTTATAGGGGTGTGTGGAAGTGGGGCCCACCTAGGGTGGGATGCCCACTTCAATGTAGAGCCTAATATTTAATTAGTTAGTTACTAATTAATAATTCCTTATTGGATAAGGATAAAATTAGTTAGTTACTAATTAAAGATTCCGTATTTAATTGGGATTCCATTAGTTTGTTACTAATCAAAATTTCCTTATTGGATAAAGATAAGATTAGTTTGTTACTAATGGATAAGGTTAGTTTCTTTTAAGATAAATCCAAAATAATTAGGAATGATCATTAAGGAAACTTTTGAGGGAATTCTAATTTGATTAGGATAAGGATTAAGAGTCTTGGATTGCAAGAATGCAATCCAAGAGATCTCTATATTGGGTGGACGCCCACCCCTTAGAGAACATCTCCAATCCAACGTTTTCTCTCCCTCTCTCCTCAAGCTCACTCCCCCTCTCTCGTCTTGTGGAAGTGTACGGTCATCCCCTTTCTCTCTTGTTCTAGTTTTTCTCTTGAGCAAAAACAGTATCGCAACCCAAAATACCCCCTAGGAGTTACGGATACTTTAGCTCATGACCACTGTGTCAAACCATCTTGTATGACACATAAAGCATACTTAATATCCTGTCAGAAAATAACATACTCCTATCATTAAGTTCAAGTTTGAACCTACAGAACATACAAAACATTAAGTATGAAGTGGACAGGTCCCACTCTCAATACTGGACAGGTCCCACTCTCAATACTATCAAAATGTAAGTATACTCTCCTTCGCTCTCTTAGCAAAAATCTAGATCGGGTCGTCTACCTAGTACTCCATCATCTTGATGATGATCCATAGTAGGCTCCGACTCGTATTATTCTTCCTCTATCCAAGGATCCGAACTACAACTGTCGAAAGGAACCAATGCACTTGCCGACATCAAAATGTACGGTTGAGTATTGAAACACTCAGCGGGTACCAACCACTAGCCAACAATGTGATAACAAGATCATGTATACAGTTATAAAAATCGTAGAGCATAGAGCATAAAACAAATGTGCATATTTTTCAAAATTCGTCTTATGAGCTTTCGTCTAAAAACATCATCTTATGAGGTCTTGCAAGAATCAATAGCTTATGAGTTTTTATGAGCATGGAGCACTTATGAGTTCTTATGAGATCTATAGAGCATGTGAGATCCTTAGAGCATAGAGCATGTGAGATCCTTATGAGCATGAGTAACCGATCTTAGAAACCAGCCCAAAATTTGGCATAATCACTTATGAGTTCTTGTGTGTTTCCTTAAAACATTTTTTATGAGCTTTAAAATCTTCTACTTATGAGAAATCCGGTTCATACGAGACATGTGTACATGTGAGACTTGTGAGCATCATCATAGACTCAAAACATAGCTCTTGTGAGCATCATGATAAGCATAGAAGACTTAGAATATTTAGGTATATTCATACAAGATCATACATCATAGAAATTTCAATGAAATGATAGTTTACAAACACTTAGAATTTCATCATCCAATAAACCAAGAACAAACTTAGAATATAGTTTTTAAAAAAATGTAAAACAAGGTTAGATAGTAGAAAGTATCTACATTTCAAAAAGAACACATTTGAAGCTAGAAAAAGCTTTGAGAAAGCTTATGGAATCAATTCCAAGCTTAAGAAAACTTGGAAAGCGAAAACCCGAACTTCACCTTTAACCCTAGCACAACCCTTGAAAACCCTAGCTCTTCTCCCTCTTTTCTCTCAAACTTTCTCCCAAAAACTTTCTCTTAGGGTTCTTGGAACCCTATGCCACGAAATGTTGGCTTTTATAGACCAAAGGGGTGAGGCCAAAGACCCTTACACCCTTAAAATATCTCAAAGGGGTCGGTTCAAACAAAAACAGCATGATCGGTTAATTGGTAAAGAGGATCGGTCGACCGGTCAAAAATCTTCTCTATTAAAAATACCCATACAAATTTTCGAGGATTCGATCAACCGGTAATGAGGGTCGGTCGACCAGTCAAGGCTCGGTCGACTTGTAGCAAAATCGGTCGACCGGTTTTGCAAGTTGTCCCCCCGTTTTTCTGTTTTGGACAATGCTTTGTCCATTTTTCCCTTCTTGTTGCTCTTAAACTTATTTTACTTTAAAACATTTAAGTTAATGTTTTAAGTTTTAAATTAAAATAAGGAAGTATCCCCCATTTGAATCCAATAAAAATACTTAGAAAATCCAATCCCGTATAACTCAAAATTCGATTTTCCCGTTCTAGGCAAAACCCGATAAATTTGGTTTGTTGTAAACTTTTCCATTGCCCGGGAAACCATTCTAAACGTATGAATAAAATCCCATAAAATTACATATGCTTAGTTATCCTATAAAAAACTATTATCGGGACTTTTTATCTCTAAATTCGCAAAATTTCATTACATGGTCAGTATTCACAACACTATTCACAGTACTTTTCACAGGCTATGAAAGTGAGATCCGGGGTTCTACGAGCAGAACCAATCTTGTTAAATCAAGAACTGATCTTGCGATTTAAGAAAAGAACAAAAAATCATAGAGCTTGAATTAGAAGAGTCATTAACTTCCATTAGAGAAAGCTTTAAAGGAAAAGAAGGTTCGTGTGAATTGCGAAGAAGACTTTACTTATGCTTGCGAAGTTTTGCAAGCATTCTTCTATCGTGGATTTGACTTAACAATATCAAAGTCGCAAATGTGATTGTTATTTTATCCTTCATTAAATAAAATCAATTAGAATCTTAGTCAGATCTTAGGATTCGATGTATGATCCCCAAGAACTGTTTTTCTAAAACTAAAAATAGTCATACTTTCATAAACAAGCTAGAAAACGGTGTTCATGCTCGGCTTGTTTACTAAATAAACGAACGATACTCGAGCATTTAACGAGCCAAGCCCGAATAGTTCACGAACATTTTGTTCAATAACCACCCCTACCCAAATGCTAAAAACCAAGGTGAGATTATTATTAAAAAGAAGCCACATGCATGTCCAGTGTCATCTCCCCTAAAGCTTCAAGCTTCAACCACGGCCAGAGCCAGGAATTTTTCATCAGGGGGCCGAAATACACATAAAAAAAAAAGGGATTTGAGGGTATGGAATTTGGGGGTTTGAGAAATTTTTTGTTGGGGTAATATTTTTATTTTGAGATTTTTTTCCCAGTAATGTCCTTGAGGTCGCCATGTGTCCCTATTGATACCCCTTAACTATGGTTAAGATTCACCCACCTATCCTTCATTCTTTTTTTTAATATATCAATTTTTTCAAACCCTAGCTAAAATTCACCACCTCCTAAACTTAATTTTTTTTTTAATATTAAAAAAAAAAAAACCAAGGATAAGTAGGTGAACCCTAAGAGTGGGTGGATTTTAACCATGGTTAAGGTATGTCAAGAGGGACATGTGGCGACCTAAAGGGCATAACTGGATTCCATTGGAGGGCCTACTATACATATGACAAAAAATTGGGGGCACTACATATATAAGACAATAATTTTTTTAGGGGGAGGGGGGCAAGTATACTAAAAGTTTTAAAAAATTTGAGAGGCCCACCACTTCATACCTAATCATTAGGAATTACAAAAAATTTGGGGGACCATGCCCCCCGGGCTCCACCCCTGGCTTCAACAGACATTAATCTCAAACTTTGGTTGCTTTTAGGAAGGTTACTTGCATCCACCAAGTCCATAACCTTTAATGCAAAAACTAGTGGGCTGCACGTCTGATGAATGTGAGAGGGGAAGGGGGGAGAGAGTCTGAGATGAGAAGAGGGACTCTAGTGAGGAGCATTTCAGGAAAAAAAATTAAATAATATTTTAGGAATATAAACTTGAGAGAAATTTTGGGTAAAAAAATTGTGGGAGATACATTGGGTATAGAAACATGACGTAGAGATATTTTGAGAACTAAAAACCATTACAGTCATTTTGGATATAGAAAAAATTGAGACATTTTGGGTATATAAACTTAAGTGACATTTTAGAAATAAAAATATATAAAATATGAGCAAACTTGAGGAGCATTTTAGTTTAAAAAATTTGTGAGAGGCATTTTTGGTATGGATTTTTTATTTAAGGGAATTTTTTATATTAAAATTTGATTTCAAGGCATTTTGGAAATTTAAAAATATTTAAGACATTTTCACTATAATTTTTTTTGAGGGCATTTTGGGTATAGAAACTTGACTTTTAAGTGCATTTTAAGAACAAAATATTTATAGAGACGTTCTGGCCAAAAAAATAAATTTAAAAAAAATTAACAATAAAAGGTCATGATCCAACTAGACCGATCGAATTGGGAACCGATCACTGGGCCGGTTCGACGACCGGTCTGTTTATGAAAACAATGCTTTATATATTTAAAAAGGACAGCTTTAGAAATAAATTAAATTTCAATCAATTTTTTAAATCCATTTTATTTTTTTGGTAAAAAAGTTCCCTATATTAATAATAAAAGCTAAAATTAATAAAAGATAATTTTAGAGTTAAGCTAAATTTCAAAATATTTTAAAATATCATTCTTTTTATATATTAGCAAATGAGTAGTTTTATAATAAAGGTAAAATTCAATCAACCTTTAAAATACCATTGTCTTTGTATATGAGTAGGGTAGTTTTATAATTAAGTAAAATCAGTCAACATTTTGCATTCATCTATGTAAAGAACAATTTTGAAATTAAGTTAATTCATTAATGTTTTGAACCTATGTGAGGAAATGACAAGTTTAGAATTAACCAAAATTCATTTAATATTTTCAATCCGTATGGATTAAATAAAATTTTAATCAATGTTTTGAACATGTCATCTTTTTTATATTAGTAAAAGTTAATAGAAGTTGGGTAACTAAGATAGAACTTCGTCAAGAAAAAACATGGACAAGAAAAAATAATTATGCACATTTGCGGAAGTGTTTAAAAACTCTTGATAGTAGGTACCATAGAGAGCTGGACTGTTGGATTCAAAATCCAGTGGTTTCAAGTATTACGTGGGCCATCATTTAAAGAATGTGCGGACTGGGTGCCATTGGATTTTGAATCCAATGGTCCAGCTCTCGATAGTAAGTACTATCGAGAGTTTCCCTCTTTCATTTTAAAGAGCTTTCGATGGAACCAGCGAAAAAGAGTTCCCTCACGAAACTATATAGCTATCGTAACTACAGTCCCGGTTTAGTCTTTCTGATCCCCTTCCTTGTAAGCTTTAATCATTTTCCGTACCTTTATTTGATTGAAAATAAAAATGTGAGGAGAGTGGCCGTGGGGGTGAAGCAGGTGATGGCGAGAGCATTGGTGGCGGGTGAAGATTGAGCATTCTATGCATTCTAGGATTTCATGTTCTTTCTTATTTAAATGAGAATTTTTTTTGAGGGCATTTAAAGGACAAGAACCATTCGCATAGGCTCTAAAACCTTTTGAGCACCCCTTCCCTATTTTTCACTTATTTTTAACAAAATAAGATCACTTCCTCTTGTATTTGGTTGATCAATTCAGTGGTGCCAAACCATATAACTGGTAATGTCTCTCTTCTCACCAAATTCACCCCATTTTCTTCCTCTCATATATTCACAGCTGATAGGGCTAAACTTATGATCATATTATTATTGAGGAACATCTTTATCAGAAAATCGCAGTTACAAATAATTTTCAAAGCCTAAACCCGGCCCATTGCCACAGCTACTTCTAAGGGTATGCATCCGGGTTATCCATCCTAGTGAAAAAAGGTAAATGTTCACTTATTGTATCTTCTGGGAAAAGAAACCTTGCAACTATTTGAATTCCGGGCGAGGGATGTGTTCCCTCGCACAATTATTGATCCTAATCAAGAGTTAAGGGACTATGTAGCTAACAATAGGATGCACAAAGAGGAGGTATAATTGCTAACGGGCAACATTGACTGCTTGTGTCAGTGGCAATGTGTGTACCTTTCTTGAGATTGTTCAAGATCTCATTATCAAGTATAGAGATTGATATGCCCACCGTTTAAGCCTAGCTTCCATTGTTCGATGTTCTAACCCACTAACCAATGCTAATCAGGGTTGTGACCTGCCCAAATTTGGAGAGCAAATATTTTTTTTGCTAACTACCAAACTTTCTCTTTAAGCTCTTACGATAATGCAAAGTGCAACCAAGTCAATTTTTAAAATTTGGAATGTGGGGGGTGGATTTCTGAATTGTGAAAAAGCCAAGGTTATTTCTAAAGTCGGGAAAAATAGGGAGAATACCCAAACGCCTGAAACCAAAGTGAGGTAATTAGAAGACCCTACGTACGGCTTAATCACCAGCCTCACTGTATCGAAAAGAGGTCACATTTCCTGCGCGATGTCCCCTAAAGCTTCAAAAGACATTAACCCCAAGAGAGGCTAAGTGTCCTTTTTTACCACGGTTAACTTCTTTTATCTATGATTAATAATTTTAACCATAATAATTTTGTTTTAGAAAACCAAGTTTAAAAATATGAATAACTATAAGTGAATTTAACCACAATTAAAACGAATTAAAAATGGGGCACTTGGTGAGAAAAAGGGGGGATGAGATGCCCTCCTCGTGGCACCCTGCCATTGGGGGATTACTCTCCTAACATCAAACTTGTTAGCCAACTCAATAACATTTAATGCAATAATAATAGTGGTTGGGAGACTAAGACAAATCTTCGCTAAATTTAAAAAAAATAAATTAATTTTTACAACTTTATTTAGTTGCAGAGAAAAAAAGTGGCGCTGATTATAGCAGTTGTGGCAACAACATTGGTGGCGGGGATGGTTGGCTGAGATGTAGGCGGTTATGGGGAGGGTGGTTGAAGGGGGTAAAATACCGGAAATGACACGCGTCAGCTGCAACTGTTCACCTCTGGTTAACTGGTGGAAGGTAGAAGTTGAAGGGTGTGATATCCTGACCTGCACTCCGATGATAAAGTAAGTAGGTGGAGAAGATGACGAACAGTAAGATGCACAATAATACTGAAAAATATGTGAGTGTTTCGATCCCTTTAACACTGAAATTCTCGGGGTATTTATAGGTTAACCTTGATATGGCCATAGATGACCATAGATGACCATACCACGTGCCATGCACTCATTACCAAATATGTCAGTAAAATCTGCCACCTGTTGCATCACACGTGAAAGCCTACCATTAGTTCAGTCGGTTGGGTCTGACAGCACACAGAAGTGACCTGCATTAAATGCCAAGACAGTGCTTTCGGCCCACTTGTCAGAATAACCAATCGCCTCCTGATCTTCCTCCTGCGAGTAAGTCTCGTTATTGACTCGAGCTCGGGTACGTTGTATATGTCTTAAAATATGACATGGGCATCCTTATCTGAGTTACAACGGACTCGTTGTGCATTTAACAACGAAAACGTTGTCGAGAATACAACGTTTACGTTGTGTATAAGACAACGAACACGTTGTCAAAACCACAACAAAAACGTTGTTCGCAAGACCACAGATACGCCGTAATTTATACAACGTGAACGCTATGCATTAGACAATGTTTATCTTTCTATTTTAAGCACGTGACTCAAACATATGTTCACGTGTCACTTTCGTGCACAAAACAATAAAAGCTAGCTCGTTCCCCAACATTAATTAGTTTTTATGAATTTTATCCCTTACAATTTGTCCCATTTATGAGGCTTAGAACGTAGTTCGAAGTATCATAAACGGACAAAAGAGCGACAGACCATACCTGATTCTGCTTCCAGAATCTGAATCGTTGCGTGATTTACGCTGAGAAGATAGAATTCTCAAGCCAGCTGGTTTACGCGTGCGAACCGTCACGCCTCATTAATGCAAGACAGGCTGTCATCATTACCGTTTTGGAATTCAAAATGCTTTATGTCTCTGACGGTTACTCTCTTTACGTAAAATGTCGATCCTGCCACCACTCTTTCCGGCTTTGACACAGGTGTACGGCTCTGATGGAGGGTATTCTTGTCTTTTCATATCTCTGAAATATCTATAAAAATCCCTCTGGGTTGTATCGTTTCGCTTATCTTGCCATTGAAGTACTGTTACTCTGCCCACTTTGCGTCTCAAGCGAACGTTCAAGCTCTCTTCAAGCTCTCCCGTTTTTCTGTTTGTGGTATGCTCTTACTCTTTTCTTACTGTCTTTATTGATTCTTCCCCTCTCTCTCTTCATTGCTTCTTTTTCTTCTTCTTCCCTGTTGTCAGTCTGTCCAGTCTGCCATTCCTTTCTCACCTACTGTTCTTTGTTCTGTTCTTCTCAATCCATGGCTACCGAGACCCCCATAGAATCCATTAAGCTAGATGAAGTTAGAGGCCAAACCGAAGATGAGGCTAGTTGTACTGGTAGCGCACCGTATGGTGCCTACATCGAAAAATCTTCCGCCCTACGCCAACAACAGTTAGCATACCTTAACCATTTTAAGGAGCGTTTCGAGTTTCCTTCCCACTTCAACCTTCATTTCAAAAGGGAAGATGCCCATATTGACAAACGATCAGCCTGTATCGTTGTTTATCTCTCCCAACTCGAAGCTGGCCTTCGATTTCCTCTTCATCCCGTCCTGGACGTAGTCCTTTCCACTCTACACCTTGCTCTGGGGCAAATGCACCCCAGCTTCTACAAATATATGTCCATGATGATTAAATTCATCAAGGACAGATTCCCTATAGAAGCTAGACACCTCTTCCACTTCTGCCATGCCGTCAGATGCCGAGGTACTGACGATGGCCCCTTTAACTATTATTCCTGGAACAAGAAGCCGTTGTACCCAGACCTTGTCTCAGGCATCCTGGACAGAGAAAGAGGGTGGAAGGCAACTCCCTTCGTTGTCTCTGGGGGCTGGAAGGCAGAGACTTCCACTGTGCCAAATGTTTTCCAAGATAAACCAGGTAACACAATACCGTTGTACGTTGTCCGTTGTACATTAATTCTTCTGTCTCTCCATCCCAGCGTCCGTTGTCCGTTACTTTTGTTCGTCCTGCTTACTTCCGTTATCTCACACTTTTTTGTTTCTGCTCTTTGCAGTTGAAGGGAAGAAACTCCCGTTCAAAAAACTCGCGCCCGAAGAAGAAAGTTTTCTCACCAACATCAAGCGAGTGCGAGGTGGGGAGTACATCCGGTGGACACCACTACCGCCTGATACTTGGAGTTTCTTCGGTAGCTCGAATCCGTCTTCAGAAAAGCAACAAGGCGCCTCCTCCTCCTCACCCGTAGTTGAGCCGAATTCGGAAGAAGAAATGGCTAGCACCAACCCTCCTGAGCTGATCCGAAAGCCAAGGACAGCTCGTCCTGCAACTGTGCTGCCTCCCCTTCCACCTCCTCCAAAAACAGTTCCCTCCACAACGGGAGCGGCACCTTCCGAGCCGAAACGGAAGATTCTTACCCAGGCCGAGTTCGAGGCCAGAAAGAAAAGAAAAGAGGAACAGCGCCGTGAGAAGGACAATGCACGTGCTGCCACTCCTTCTCCCTCTGCTCCTACAACACACCAAGGAGCAAAAGCTGCAACGGGAACGCCAGTAGTCAGTACGATACCTGCTACTACTCAAGCTGTGGCTGCCCCAATCGCTTCAAGCTCTGCTCTGGTCACTGTTTCCACAACGGAGACAACCACATCTCGTCTGCCAATTGGAGCACCACCTTCCGAGGAAATAGACTGGTCACCCGACTTCACGCGTTTCGGGAGTCCCACCGTTAACGACTCAGTGCAGACCTCGGAGAAGGTTGCTAGGGCCCTGACCCACTCCATGAGGCTTCCCCAGGACATTGCTGATGCTGACAAGATGTCCTTGCCCCAGGTCTCTTATGCAGCCTGCCAGTCCATGGCCTCGGTATGACTTCTGCTCTTTCTTCCCTATTTACTTGTTCAATTCTCGTTGTGATATACTGATATTCCTGATCTTTTGTATTATAGCTGAACGTCCTCCTCCACGAGTTATGTGATCGTAGTACCTACCACTACAATCACCTCAAAGACTCCATCAGCTACTGGCAAGGAAGGACTGAGGCGCTGGAGAGAACTCTGGCCGAGGATCGACTCAAGATTGAGTTCGACCTGTCTCAAGCCCGAGCTGAAGTGGTGCGGGTGGAGGAGAAGTTCATTGCTGCCTCCAAGGGGCAAGAGAAGGCTGAAAGCGAAGCTCGAGTAGCTAAGGAGGGAGAAAAGAAAGCCAAACAAGAAGTGGAGAATGCTGTTCTCCGAATCAGCGAGTTAGAGCTCGTCTCCCAGGCTCTGAGCAGGCAACTGGAAGAAGCTGAGGCAGCGAGAGCGATGTTGATGGAGGAGCTCGAGAAAGCCAAAAAATCTGAAGGGGCCATCGAGTAAGCGGTGACCACGAGACTGCAACAACACTATCAGTCTCAGCTGGATACTCTTCTCGACGAGGACAGGGCAGAGACCAAGAAGGAGGTGATCAACATGCTCCGCCAACAAAGTCGTCTAAAGGAGGATAATGAGGAGGACGTGACTACCTTCTCCGAGCTCCAGAGCAAGGATGTCATCGACCTCGACAACGAGACCGAAGTTGAAGGAGTTGAGAAGCCACACCCCCTCGAAGGTCCTGCACCTCTTCCAGCTGAACCATACTTTGAGCCAGCTGCCCCTGAAGCTCCTCCTTTTGCCGAAGATCCTTTCGTTGCCGCTGAAGCTACTGATGCTGCTGATCCTACTGTCTCCCCTTCTGCTGTCCCTGCCGCTGCTGAAACTTGATTTCTTCTCTCCTTTTACTGAAACTTTTGTAATAAATTCTCTTTCTCCCCATGTGATGGGGTTTCTCTGTACGTTACCTAGCAATGGGTTTCTCTCAATGAATGAGCAATTTCTCTTTCTTTTCTTTGCACCTTTCTTTACTCTTTGTAGTATAACTGAAATTTGCGGAGCTCGCACAACGTATACATACAAGAAAGAATATAACATAAGTGTATGGACATGTTTTACGGCTCATAGAATCAGTCATGAACATAATAGCTCACAACGTAGGCACTTGAGTATATGTATATGAAGCTTCTTCGTAATGATTGATGCACACATCGAACAAAGCACTCTGAATCATACACACAACGGAAAAGAGAAATATGCCTAGATACATCGTTATGTAGTTCACTGTGAATGTAATCTGACAAATAAAATTTCATAAGATGAACATAATGTAACTCAGTTTAGAGACACTTGCTCAGAGGATGTCATTAGGATAAGCCACTGGATTTGCTCAGATGACATCCTTAGGATAAGCCACTAGTATCTCGTTGTGAGTATGTTGTTCAAGCAAAATTTTATTCGAATTTGCAAAACATTCACAATATTACACTGACGTTCCAGACAACGAATTGACGTAAAACTTCATAGCAATGTAATTTAAATGCTCATGTAAAAACACTGGAAAACTCCTTATTGCAACAACTTATTTATTCATCACAGATTCTATTGAAAGAATTGCCTTAGGTTCATAATGTTCCAGGATTTTTGGATGAGATTACCTTGTAGATCTTTCAAGTAGCAAACTCCAGGACTCCCCAATCGTTCTACGATATAAGGTCCTTCCCAATTAGGTCCTAACTTGCCACTGTTAATCTTCCTGGTATTCTGGAATACTTTTCGGAGAACGAGATCTCCGACCTGAAGGACCCTTCGCTGTACCTTTCGGTTGTATGCCTTCCTTAGCTGTTGCTGGTATCTCCTCATCTGAATGCTGGCATCTTCTCGCTTTTCTTCTATCAAGTCGAGGTGAATGGCCATAAGCTCAGCGTTCTTGTCTTTCTCTCCGCCCTTCTTGTTATGCCAAGAGCTTATTGTGTCGCGACCCAAAACCCACCCTAAGAGTTAGAGTGAATCTTGGACGACTTAATCATGACTTACAGGACTTGCTTGACGAACCAACCTGCAAAACCCACAGAACATATACAATAGAGGGTAACAGCGGAAGCATAACTATAAACCACAGCGGAAGTCTAACAAACCTCTAAGTATATACACATGGTCCAAGTTTAATACAAAAGAAAGCAAAACAAAGAAAATGCGGACATGCCCGCTAAAATACATGGATATAATCACTCATGCTCACCCACAGCTAATCCACTCAGAATCTAACACCACCCACTAATAACCCTCTACGGGAGGTTCCTCCAAAGGCTCCTCGACGTACTCCTCCTCCACCCATGGACCAGGAGCACAAACATCAAATGGAGCAGCAGCTCCCTCAGAACCTGCCGACATAAGAAGTACGGCTGAGCATGGAATACTCAGCGGGTATCGTCATAGCATGAGATAGCAATGCACACATATATATATATAAGATAGGAACAGTTCATATCATACAAGGAAGTAAAGCAGTTTGTAATCATGCTTGCATTCAGAAAAGCCGATAAAACCCTTGAAGACCTTGTGCACTTCACTTGACTGGAAATACCATTTCCGTGCTTGAAAACTTGTCATGTTTGTCATATCATGCGTGTCATGCCATGTCATGCTTGTATCATGCGTGTATCATGCTTGCTTGTTCTGAAAAGTAATCTACTTGTGAGGGAAGGGAGACCCTTCTTCCTAGAATGCTCATGCTTGTCATGCTATGTCATGTCATGCCTACTCGGAAGAGTAAACTACTTGTGAGGGAAGGGAGACCCTTCTTCCTAGAATGCTCATGCTTGTCCTTCCACTTGTTAGATTCACTTGTGAGATGTCCTTGTGAGATGCACTTGCGAGGGAAGCGAGACCCTTCTTATGTTATGTATGCACTTGCGAGGGAAGGGAGACCCTTCTTATGAAAATGCATGTTTGTCTTGTCCTTGCCAAAAGCGAGGTAAAACATATCGTACGATATGCCCCACCTCTAAACCGTGTTCTTGAAAACGCCGATAAAACATGCCATGCATTCGTGCTCATGAAATCGTGTGCATACTTGCATTTATTTGGAATTAAATATGGCAATTTGGGTAATTCACAAAGCATAACATATACAATTAAGTGAGTAATATCTACACATTTAAGAAATGTAAGAAACACACTATCATGAACCCTAACAAATTTCAAGAGTACTTAAGCTGGGTTCCCTTAATTTATCATTTATTTTGTTCACCTTGGCATTTCATCAAACAGAGGGTGTGTTGATTATTCACTTAAACCTAGATCATGCTTTTCTAGGTGGGTTATGCTCACATCACACTTGTATGTTCCTTATTAGTACAATGCCCTTTCCCATTCATTCATCACATCTTCGTTGTTGGAGGCAGTAAACCCAAGACGTGACATCTTCTGTACTTTTATGTTCTCCGGACTAATGAGCACAACACCAAGTCCTGAACCACTCGAGTTAGAAGATCCATCTACGTACAACAGCCAATCAACCCATTCTGAGGATTTATCTCCATCTACAACGATATCTTCGTTGTCAACCTCATCAGGGAGCTCACGAAGATCAGCAATCACCTCCTCTGCCTCCTCCACAGGGAAGTCAGAAAGGAATCCTGCCATTGCTTGCCCCTTCTCTGAACTTCTCGCTCTATACTGAATGTCGAACTCACTCAGAGCCACAGCCCACTTCGACATCCTCCCCGCCAACTCGGGTCGTCCCAACACGACTTTCAAAGGATACGTTGTGATGACAACGATAGTATGAGCATGAAAGTAAGGACGAAGCTTTTCAGCAGAAAAGACAAGAGCAAGACACACCTTCTCGAGCTTGCTGTAATTACATTCTGCCTTGAGAAAAGTTTTGCTGATGAAATAAACAGGCTTCTCGACGCCGCCACAACACCTGACCAAGACTGAGCCAATGGCCTGCTCTGAGACAGAAAGATACAGATACAAGACTTCACCTGGTTCAGGGACGGAGAGAATAGGGGCTGAGCCTAAATACTCTTTCAAAGCAATGAAAGCTCGAGAACATTCTGGCGTCCACGCAAAAATAGAATCCTTCCTCAGGAGCTCAAAAAGGGGTTTACAACGATCAGATGACTTGGAGATAAACCGATTGAGTGCAGCGATACGCCCTGTTAACTTCTGGATCTCCTTCTTCGACTTGGGCTCCGGCATGTCCAGCAGAGCTCGAATCTGAGCTGGATTAGCTTCAATACCCCGCTGACTCACAAGATATCCCAAGAATTTGCCAGAGGTAACTCCGAAAGTACACTTCTCTGGGTTTATCTTCAAATTGAAAGTTCTCAGAATAGAGAAGGGCTCAGCAAGATCCGTCACAAGGGTATTCCGAAGTCGGCTCAAACATTAGGGTGTGTTGATTATTCACTTTAACCTAGATCATGCTTTTCTAGGTGGGTTATGCTCACATCACACTTGTATGTTCCTTATTAGTACAATGCCCTTTCCCATTCATTCATCACATCATCCACACGGCATCCATTCGCCAACATCCACCTCCATTCACCCTTCATACCACCAATCTCATAACACATATATAAGTGAAGGAAAACGAGAAGAAATAAAGGAAAAGAGAAGCTATAACTAGGAGGGTAGCAAAGAGTACCGACCCAAATAGGGAAGAAAACCTTTGCAAAAACGTGCGTGAGATGCTACCGAGCTTGGAGAACGTGGTCCTCCCGAGCTTGACCGAAGCTTGGGGTGATCTAGGGTATCAAACCCTTGATTTCTCCTTCAAGAACAAACCCTAGGTTAGGATCCCCTTCTCCTTTCTCTCTAACTCTCAAAAATACTCTAGGTGTGTGAATGAGAGCCCTAAAGGCTCGGGCAACCTTTATAGGTAGTGAAGAAATCCTAAAAATCCGATTAAAATTTTTGGATTCGCGATCTACGATCGATCGTAAGTTGTACTACGATCCATCGTAAATTATCCACGATCGATCGTATATCGACCCGAAACTTTTGTCAATTCCTGAGATTCTACGATCGATCGTAACCTCTACGATCGATCGTAACTCACCTACGATCGTTCGTAGGGTGTGTACGATCGGTCGTAACTTGCAGCAAAATTCCATATTTGTCCTCCTTGTTTCGGCCATAACTTTTGACTCGCTCGTCGGATTTCAACGATTCAACTTGCGTTGGGTTCGTACTTCAAAAAGGAACATTTCTGATGTTTCGGAATTTCTAATTTCTTCCTTATTTATTAATTGCACTACTTTAAAGGAAAAATGGCTACGAAAGTGTCATGCATAAATGTCAAAAGTTCGGGGCTCTACATATTGTGGGTAAACTAATCTCAGTAGGAATGACAGCTTCTATGCCATAAGCCAAAGAGAAAGGTGTCTCGTTTGTAGGACTCCTAGGTGTCGTCCTATATCCCCACAATACGTTGTGCAGCTCGGTAGTCCATTTCCCCTTCGAGTCTTCCAATCTTCTCTTCAAGGGGTTCAATATATTTTTATTAGCTGTTTCAGCTAATCCGTTCCCCTGAGGATAATATGGAGACGAGAAAATATGTTTGATCTTCAATTCGCTGCAAAAGTCTGCAATGATACGTCCTGAGAACTGTTTCCCGTTATCAGTGATAATGGACTAAGGTATACCGAACCTACAGACGATATGCTCCCACATGAACTTCTTCACTTCTCATTCTCTGATACGAGCAAGGGGAACGACTTCAATCCAACGAGAGAAGTAATCAGTTGTCACGAGGAGAAAGATTAGATTCCCTGGTGCCTTAGGGAAAGGGCCCACAATATCAAGGCTCCACCGTGCAAATGGCCAAGGTTGAGAGACAGTGTTAAGCTCTTGAGCTGGAGCATGAATTAAACGAGCATATCGTTGACACTGACTGCACTTCTTCACATACTTCTGAGCATCAGCTTGCATGTAAGGCCAGAAGTATCCTTGCCCCAGGGCTCGATGAACTATCGTTCTCCCCCCTGAATGTATGCTACAAATCCCTTCATGAAGCTCAGCAAGAATCCTCTCCACATCTACAGGATGAACACACTTCAACAAAGGTCCCCCGAAAGACTTTTTATATAACTCTCCCTGCACCAGGACATAATAAGGTGCCTTGAACTGGATTCGTCTTGACTCTTTCGCAATGATAGGAAGGACTCCATCTTTCAAGTAGGCAGTCAATCCTGTCATCCAACTTGGTACTGAATTAACAAAACATACCTCCCGCTGAGACTGGAGTGCTATCGAAGGGTATTCTTTATATTCCATAAGGATGGCCTTGGGTTCATCAGACTGCATCATGGAAGCAAGATAAGCCAAAGCATCAGCATGCCTATTCTCATCTCTTCGGGTATGCTTGATCTCCACAATGGTGAATGCTTCTCACTGCAAACGAATGAGTATAGTATATTGTTTCATTCGATCATCCTTGCATTCATAGTCTCCATTCACCTGATTTACCACAAGCTGTGAATCACAAAAGACTCTCAATCTAGAGACCTACAGCTCGTGTGCACTCTGCAAGCCAAGCAGTAATGCTTCGTACTCAGCTTCGTTGTTGGAGGCAGTAAACCCAAGACGTGACATCTTCTGTACTTTTACGTTCTCCGGACTAATGAGCACAACACCAAGTCCTGAACCACTCGAGTTAGAAGATCCATCTACGTACAACAGCCAATCAACCCATTCTGAGGATTTATCTCCATCTACAACGATATCTTCGTTGTCAACCTCATCAGGGAGCTCACGAAGATCAGCAATCACCTCCTCTGCCTCCTCCACAGGGAAGTCAGAAAGGAATCCTGCCATTGCCTGCCCCTTCTCTGAACTTCTCGCTCTATACTGAATGTCGAACTCACTTAGAGCCACAGCCCACTTCGACATCCTTCCCGCCGATTCGGGTCGTCCCAACACGACTTTCAAAGGATACGTTGTGATGACAACGATGGTATGAGCATGAAAGTAAGGACGAAGCTTTTCAGCAGAAAAGACAAGAGCAAGACACACCTTCTCGAGCTTGCTATAATTACATTCTGCCTTGAGAAAAGTTTTGCTGATGAAATAACAAGCTTCTCGACGCCGCCACAACACCTGACCAGGACGGAGCCAATGGCCTGCTCTGAGACAGAAAGATAAAGATACAAGACTTCACCTGGCTCAGGGACGGAGAGAATAGGGGCTGAGCCTAAATACTCTTTCAAAGCAATAAAAGCTCGAGAACATTCTGGTGTCCACGCAAAAATAGAATCTTTCCTCAGGAGCTCGAAAAGGGGTTTACAACGATCAGAGGACTTGAAGATAAACCGATTGAGTTCAGTGATACGCCCTGTTAACTTCTGGATCTCCTTCTTCGACTTGGGCTCCGGCATGTCCAGCAGAGCTCGAATCTGAGCTGGATTAGCTTCAATACCCCGCTGACTCACAAGATATCCCAAGAATTTCCCAGAGGTAACTCCGAAAGTGCACTTCTCTGAGTTTATCTTCAAATTGAAAGTTCTCAGAATAGAGAAGGGCTCAGCAAGATCCATCTCAAGGGTATTCCGAAGTCGACTCTTCACAACGATGTCATCAATGTAAACTTTAACCGTCTTGCCGAGGAGTGGCCCAAACATGAGATTCATCAGACGCTGATACGTGGCACCGGCATTCTTCAGACCAAAAGGCATAACACGATAACAGAACAAGCCACGCTCTGTAATGAAAGTGGTCTTCTCTTGATCTTCTTCCGCCAGGAGGATTTGATTGTAGCCCAAATAACCATCCATAAATGATAACATTTCATGGCCAGCAGTGGCATTGATGAGTCTGTCAATCCTTGGCATAGGGAAAAAGTCTTTGGGATATGCTCTATTGACACTAGTGAAGTCAATGCAAACTCTCACCTTCCCATTCTTCTTGGGTACAGCTACTACATTAGCTATCTAGTCAGGTTACTGCACTTCTTGGATAAACCCAAACTGGATCAGCTTGTCTATTTCTTCATTCACAGCGTCATGATAGGTTGAGGCAAGTCTCTGAGGTTTTTGCTTCACCGGAGGGACAGCAGGATCAACATTGAGGTGATGGCAGATAATGCTCAGATTTATACCCGTCATATCTTTGTGCGACCATACAAAGACATCAAGGTTCCTCCTAAAAAATTCCAGCAACTCGCCCTCCTCGTCCGTTGTCAAGCTCATCCCGATCTGCAACACCTTTGGCTCTTCTTCCGTTCCCAAGTTGACTGCCTTCGTGGGCTCAACGGAAGGTCTGCACAACGTGGTCTCCAAGCTCTCTTCCACAACGGAGTCGACCTGTAATTGCTATTTGGGTACAACGGAAGGAGGGAAATCACACTTCTGCGACGCCAATTGATCCCCTCTGATCTCCTGGGGTCCATCCTGCGTCGGATATTTCAACACCTGATAGTACGAGGAAGGAACAGCCTTCATCTCATGGGTTCACCATCAACCCAAGATCGCGTTGTAAAGTGATGGAGCATCCAGAACGGAAAATCTGGTTTGTAGGACAACGGGTCCCGCCACAACAGGTAAGAGGACGTTGCCTAACGGTTTCATTGAACTACCATCAAACCCAAACAGCGGGGTCTGAGCAGAGATGAGAACGGACGGATCCAACTTCATCTGAGTGAAAGCATGAAGATACAGGATGTCTGCCCCACTTCCGGAATCTACGAGCACTCTTTTGATGTCGAAATCTCTTATTCTCATGGTGAGAACAAGAGCATCATAATGAGGCCGGATAACCGTGGCCATATCATGATCAGCGAAAGTAAGCGCCTGTCCCACGCTTCTTGCAGACATCTGCACCTGAAAAACCTCAGCTTCGTGAGACATCTTCCTCTTCTTTGCTCCGAAGTCTCTCTCTACGTCCTCCTCTGGTGCTCGCACTCGGTAAATGACATTGATGGTGCCCAAAGGGGCTCCCACTCGTCCTCCTCCACTGGTACTTGGATTACTGGCAGGCTCTCTTGTACGGGATTGAGATAACGGTTCTCTGGTGCGCATCGTGTTACCGTTATCAAAACTGAGATACTCTCCTAAGTACCCTTCCTGGACCAGTCTCTCCAAATACTCCCTCAAGATGCGACATCGATTTGTAAGATGACCATGACATTTATGATAATGGCAATACTCATGTGCCCGTGGTCCCGACGTAACATCTTGTACAACTCTAGCAGGCCATTCGAAATACGCTTGGCCCTCCATTGACTTCATGATGGTCGTTGGGCTAGCAGTAAAATGGATGGGGTCTGCCTGAGCTACAAAAGGTCGCCTCTCGCTAGGCTGAACACCTCTCTCTTGCTGCACCTGTGGCTGTTCCTGTCGTGGCTAATAATACTGCCTCGCTTGCTGCTGAAAGTTCGGGTTAGGACGTTTCTCCGTCCTACCCTGCTGCTGGGATTGATTGTAATTACCTTCATACGGGCTCCGAACCGGCTGATCCCGCTGAGTCACATACACTATTTTCTCCTTCTGCTTCCTAGGTGGTGAGTCCTCAGATGATGAAGACTCATATCTCTGCCTCTTTTCCTTCCTCTTAGACGACCGGCATGCTTTCTCTATTACGTCCACCCCTCTTGTCCTTGGCTTCGGCACAACGGAGACATCATCTTCGTATCTTCCGTACTTGGTTGCACGAACCATCATCTCGTCCATCTTGACCGGATAGTCAAGAGCCAGAGATTTATAGAGTTCGGAATGCCTGGGGATAGCATTCTTAAAAGCAGCAATACAACTCCCTTCATCGACTTTATCGATGCTATGGACTTCATCAGTGAGGCACGAAATGAAGTCTCTCAAGGATTCCGCCGGTTTCATCCTTAAAGAGAAGAGAGTATCTGCACCTGCTTTCTTCTTTTTATTGATAATGAATTGATCAATAAAAGCCGACCTGAGCTCGGCGAAGTTGCTGATTGAACCAGGAGGCAGATTACGAAACCATCTTGATGCCGCTCCTGCCAGGCTATTAGGGAAGGCCTTGCAATACAGATTATCATTTGGATTGCGAACTGCCATCGCATGCTTGAAGTCAAATAAGTGCTCCTCCGGATCTGTTTTCCCAGTGTACATGGGGAAGATTGGAGTCATAAACTTGGAAGAAGTGTATGACTGATTGATGACATCTGTGAAAGGAGAGTTCTCGACGTTGTCCTTTGCCGACTGAGCAAAGTGATCTGGGACTCCTCCTTTCATGCTCTTGACACGAGCGCTGATCATAGCCTCCACCTCCTTGGAAGTCATCCAAGTCTTCTGAGCAACCGCTCCTTCGGCAGCACCTCTCGAATCTTCTCGTCCTGCTTCTTCTTGCAAATCAATATGATCAGAAGGGACTCTCTGCCCCGCACGAACTGGAGGTTGTCTTGCCTCCCTCTCAGTAGGAGGAAGCAAGAACCTGGTGTTGCGGTTCTCTGGTGCTAATGGGGGAGAAGAGAAGTCAAGCTGACGTCTCACTGATGATCTCTGAGATGACCCATCATCTACTTCGAGCCTACTATATTCGATTGCATCAAGCCTTTCTTGCATCATCTGCTGGTGTCTGGTGATCTGATCCAGAGCAGACTGCTGTCTTTACAACATCATCAAAATACGATCAGAGACAGAAGGCTCAATAGGGGGGGCATGGTCCTCTCTGGCTGGTCAGACGATGGACTGATCCCAGGAATGAAAGTCTGCACGACAGAAGGTGCGAAGGGGGTGGCCTGAGGGGTTTGATTCTCACGCCCGGGCACAGAAGTTTGATCAGTCATGATCACAAAGAGCTAAGGGATGTTCGTTTATGATTTCCCACAGACGGCGCCAATTTTGAAGGAGGTAAAATACCGGAAAGGACACGCGTCAGCTGCAACTGTTCACCTCTGGTTAACTGGTGGAAGGTAGAAGTTGAAGGGTGTGATACCTTGACCTACACTCCGATGATAAAGTAAGTAGGTGGAGAAGATGACGAACAGTAAGATGCACAATAATACTGAAAAATATGTGAGTGTTTCGATCCCTTTAACACTGAAATTCTCGGGGTATTTCTAGGTTAACCTTGGTATGGCCATAGATGACCATAGATGCCCATACCATGTGCCCTGCACTCATTACCAAATATGTCAGTAAAATCTGCCACCTGTTGCATCACACGTGAAAGCCTACTATTAGTTCAGTCGGTTGGATCTGACAGCACACAGAAGTGACCTGCATTAAATGCCAAGACAGTGCTTTCGGCCCACTTGTCAGAATAACCAATCGCCTCCTGATCACTTCCTCCTGCGAGTCGGTTTCGTTATTGACTCGAGCTTGGGTACGTTGTATATGTCTTAAAATATGACCTGGACATCCTTATCTGAGTTACAACGGACTCGTTGTGCATTTAACAACGAAAAAGTTGTCGAGAATTCAACGTTTACGTTGTGTATAAGACAACGAACACGTTGTCAAAACCACAACGAAAACGTTGTTCGCAAAACCACAGATACGCCGTAATTTATACAACGTGAACGCTATGCATCAGACAATGTTTATCCTTCTATTTTAAGCACGTGACTCAAACATATGTCCACGTGTCACTTTCGTGCACAAAACAACAAAAGCTAGCTCGTTCCCCAACGTTAATTAGTTTTTACGAATTTTATCCCGTACAGTGGTAATAGATGTAGTGGTAGCAGCAACGGTGGTGGTTACATGGATGTGGCGACAATAAAATTGGCGGCGATAGTTTGAATTTGGAGCAATACGTAGAAGTTACACATTTTGTTTTTTAATTTTCTTCCTAAATCTAAATTTTTTAGAAAGATAATAAAATCCCATTTCCTAGCCTTGGGACCACATGAGGCTTCCCTCCTCTGGCCTGGGCTTGTCTCTGGCGAAGCCAGAAAGGGCTTATCTCGGGTTCCATAGAATAGGTGACAAGTGGGGGAGAAGTCAAAATCATGGGACCCACGATTTTGACTTCGCCACCCTTAATAAGACATGTGGTGGTAAGTGTGTGAGAATAAAGGGGAGAGATATCATATGGGGAGAAGTCAAAAAAATGGGGAGAAAATGAAATGACTTCTCCCCATTTTTGGCCAACTGTCGCACAATGTATGGAACCCCGAGAGGGGTTTCTAGCTTCGCCAGAGACAAGCCAAAGCCCCCTCCTCTCACCAAGAGTCTTTTCGAAAAGATGTGTCTTTTGTTGTTTCATGTGTGTGTACCGGGGGGGGAGGGGTTGGGATTTAGTGACCATGTGTTTAGTCTGTACCAATTTTTTTTTTTGATAACCATGGATATCCTCTTGAAAGTATCGACTAGTCCCATGAGCTACGTAGAGAATATCTCCATCCCACGCAACCATTAGTGAGGAGAGTCAGGAATCAAACTAATCTCACGAGCCACATAAGGAATACCCCCATCCCATGCAATCATTAGTGAGAGGAGCAAGGAATCGAACTCGAGACCTCCGGGTTGACGGTTTCGTGCAGGTGACCACTGCCTACACACTCGGGGAGTTCTTTGTCAAAAATTCTAAATAAATTAAAATTTCTTTTTTCCCGCTCTAATTTCTAGAGAACCGGACAGGGGATAAGGTTAACTGGTTGAGGACCCTTGAAATTTTATTAAAAAAGAAGCATCTGTGTGCTTTGGAGTCTTGGTAATTGGGATTTGGGACTCATTAAAGAGGAAACAATGAGATGAGCCCATAATTTTAGCATCAGACACTTTTACATGCCTTTAACTGTTCCCTACCCTACCCTACTTCCAACATCCATCGTCCAAGATTTAAAATAACCACAAAAGACCTTTTACCCAATCGATTAAAAAGCCAAAAATAGAAAAAGGCAAGTGAGATGACCCCACTCTCCCCATGTGTAGACAAACCCACTAAAAGTCTTTGCTTTTTTTTCTTAATTTATTACCCCCATCTAGGGCGAGTGCAACAAGGAGAAGAAAGGTGCTAGCAATTAGGGTATGTCTATTTGACGAAAAAGTAGAAAAAAAAAAAAGAGATCTTATGAGATCTTGCGAGAATCAATAGATTATGAGTGTGTCTTATGAGTTTTATGAACTTGGAGCACTTAAGGGTTCTTATGAGATTCATAGAGCATGTGAGATCCTTAGAGACTTATGAGATCGTAGACATTAAGATCTTTATGAGCATGAGAAACCGATCTTAGAAGCCAACCCAAAGTTTGGGATAATCACTTATAAGTTTTTGTGTGTTTTCTTAAAACATGTCTTATGATATTTGAAATCTTCTACTTATGAAAAATCCGGTTCATACGAGACATGTGTACATGTGAGACTTGTGAGCATCATCATAGACTCAAAACATAGCTCTTGTGAGCATCATGATAAGCATAGAAGACTTAGAATATTTAGGTATATTCATACAAGATCATATATCATAGAAATTTCAGTGAAATGATAGTTTACAAACACTTAGAATTTCATCATCCAATAAACCAAGAATATACTTTGAATATAGTTTTTTTTTTAAAGTAAAATAAAGTTAGATAGTAGAAAGTATCTACTTTTCAAAAAGAATACATTTGAAGCTAGAAAAAGCTTTGAGAAAGCTTATGGAATCAATTCCAAGCTTAAGAAAACTCGAAAAGCGAAAACCCGGACTTCACCTTTTACCCTAGCACAACCCTTGAAAACCCTAGCTCTTCTCCCTCTTTTCTCTCAAACTTTCTCCCAAAAACTTCTTCTTAGGGTTCTTGGAACCCTAAGCCACGAAATGTGGGCTTTTATAGACCAAAGGGGTGAGGCTAAAGACCTACACCCTTAAAATATCTCAAAGGGGTCGGTTCAAGGAAAAACAGCATGATCGGTCGACCGGTAAAGAGGATTAGTCGACCGGTCAAAAATCATCTCTCTATTAAAAAGACCCTATACAAATTTTCAAGGATTCGGTCGACCGGTACCAAAATCGGTCGACTGGTTTTGCCTTTTTTTCCCTTGTTTTTCTGTTTTGGGGAAATGCTTTGTCATTTTTTCCATTCTTCTTCTTACTTTTAAACTTATTTTACTTTAAAACATTTAAGTTAATGTTTTAAGTTTTAAATTAAAATAAGGAAGTACCCCCTCTTTTGAATCCAATAAAAATACTTAGAAAATCCAATTCCATATAACTCAAAATCTGATTTTTCAGTTCTAGGTAAAACCCGATAAATCCGGTTTGTTGTAAATTTTTCCATTGCCCAGGAAACCATTCTAAACGTATGAATAAAATCTCATAAGCTTAGTTATCCTATAAACAACCATTACCGAAACTTTTTATCTCTAAATTCGCAAAATTTCATTACATGATCACTATTTATAGCACTATTCACAGGCTATGAAAGTGAGATCCGAGGTTCTACAAGCAGAACTAATCTTGTTAAATCAAGAACGGATCTTGCGATTTAAGAAAAGAACAAAAGATCATAGAGCTTGAATTAGAATGGCCATTAGCTTCCATTAGAGAAAACTTTAAAGGAAAAAATGGTTCGTGTGAATTGTGAAGAAGACTTTACTTACGCTTTGCAAAGTCTTGCATGCATTCATTTATTGTGGATTTGACTTAACAATATCAAAGTCACAAAAGTGATTGTTATTTTATCCTTAATTAAATAAAATCAATTAGAATCTTAATCAGATCTTGGGATTCGATGTATGGTCCCCTAGAACTATTTTTCTAAAATTAAAAATAGTCATACTTTCATAAACGAGCTAGAAAATGGTGTTCATGCTCATCTTGTTTACTAAATAAATGACTCGAGCATTTAACGAGCCGAGCCTGAGTAGTTCACGAACATTTTGTTCAATAACCACCCCAACCCAAATGCCAGAAACCAAGGTGAGATTATTATTAAAAAGAGGTCACATGCATGTCTTGCCTCATCTCCCCTAAAGCTTCAAGCTTCAACCACGGCCGGAGCAAGGAATTTTTCATCGGGGGGCTGAAATACACATATAAAAAAATTAATGGATTTGAGGGGATGGAACTTGGGGGTTCGAGAAATTTCTTGTTGGGGTAGTATTTTTATTTTGAGATTTTTTTTCCCGGTAATGTCCTTGAGGTTGCCATGTGTCCCTATTGATACCTTTTAACTATGGTTAAGATTCACCCACCTATCCCTTTTTTTTTTTTTTAAATATCAATTTTTTCAAACCCTAGCTAAAATTCACCACCTCCTAAAATTAAATTTTTTTTTAATATTTAAAAAAAAAAACCAAGGATAAGTAGGCGAACCCTAAGAGTGGTGAATTTTAACCATAGTTAAGGTATGTCAAGAGGACATGTGGCGACCTAAAGGGCATAGCCAAATTCCATTGGAGGGCCTACTATATATATGACAAAAAATTGGGGGGCCACTACATATATAAGGCAATAATTTTATTTTTTTTTTGGCGGGGGGGTGGGGGCACAAAAGTATTCTAAAAGTTTTAAAACAGGCCCACCACTTCATACCTAATCATTAGGAATTACAAAAAATTTGGGGGACCATGCCCCCGGGCTCCGCCCCTGGCTTCAACAAACATTAATCTCAAACTTTGGTTGCTTTTAGGAAGGTTACTTGCATCCACCAAGCCAATAACCTTTAATGCAAAAACTAGTGGGCCGCATGTCCGATGAATGTGAGAGGGGAGGGGGGGAGAGAGTCTGAGATGAGAAGAGGGACTCTAGTGAGGAGCATTTCGGGAAAAAAATTAAATATTATGTTAGGAATATAAACTTGAGAGATATTTTGGGTACAAAAATTGTGGGAGATACACTGGGTATAGAAACATGACGTAGAGATATTTTGAGAACTAAGAACCATTACGGGTATTTTGGATATAGAAACAATTGAGACATTTTGGATATATAAACTTAAGGGACATTTTAGAAATAAAAAAACATAAAATATGAGCAAACTTGAGGAGCATTTTACTTTTAAAAATTTGTGAAGGGCATTTTGGGTATGAATTTTTTATTTAAGGGCATTTTTTATATAAAAATTTGATTTCAAGGCATTTTGGAAATTTAAAAATATTTAAGACATTTTCACTATAATTTTTTTTGAGGGCATTTTGGGCATAGAAACTTGACTTTTAAGTGCATTTTAAGAACAAAATATTTATAGAGACGTTCTAGCCAAAAAAAATAAATTAAAAAAAATTAATAATAAAAGGTCTTGATCCAACTGGACCGATCGAATCGGGAACCGGTCACTTGGCCAGTTCGACGACCGGTCTGTTTATGAAAACATTGCTTTATATATTTTAAAAAGACAGCTTTAGAACTATATTAAATTTCAATCAACTTTTTAAATCCGTTTTATTTTTTTGGTAAAAAAATTTCCCTATATTAATAATAAAAGTTAAAATTAATAAAAGATAATTTTGGAATTAAGTTATATTTCAAAAAATTTTTAAGATATCATTCTCTTTATATATTAGCAAATGAGTAGTTTTAGAATAAAGGTAAAATTCAATCAACCTTTTAAATACCATTGTCTTTGTATATGAGTACAGGTAGTTTTAGAATTAAGTAAAATTAGTCAACATTTTGCATTCATTTATGTAAAGGACAATTTTAAAATTAAGTTAATTCATTAATGTTTTGGACCTAGGTGAGGAAATGACAAATTTAGAATTAATGAAAATTCATTTAATATTTTCAATTCATATGGATTAAATAAACTTTTAATATATTAGTAAAAGATAATCGAAGTTGGGTGACTAAGACAGAACTTCGCCGAGAAAAAACGTTGACAAGAAAAAAGAATTATGCACATTTGTGGAAGTGATTAAAAACTTTTGATAGTAGGTATCATAGAGAGCTGGACCGTTGGATTCAAAATCCAATGGTGTCAAGTATTACGTGGGCCATCATTTAAAGCATGTCCGGACTGGGTGCCATTGGATTTTGAATCCAACGGTCTAGCTCTCAATTGTAGGTACTATCGAGAGTTTCCCGCTTTCATTTTAAAGAGCTTGCTTTAAGACGGAACCAGGGAAAAAGAGTTTCCTCACGAAACTATCTACCTACAGTAACTACACTCCCGGTTTAGTCTTTCTGATTCCCTTCCCTATAAGCTTTAATCATTTTCCGTACCTTTATTTTATTGAAAAAAAAAATGTGAGGAGAGTGGCAGTGGCGGTGAAGTAGGCGATGGCGAGAGCATTGGTGGCGGGTGGTGGTGGTGGTTGAAGATTGAGCATTCTATGCATTCTAGGGTTTCATGTTCTTTCTTATTTAAATGAGAAATTTTTTTGAGGGCATTTAAAGGACAAGAACCCTTCGCATGGGCTCTAAAACCTTTTGAGCACCCCTTCCCTATTTTTCACTTATCTTGAACAAAATAAGATCACTTCCTCTTCTACTTGGTTGATCAATTCAGTGGTGCCAAACCATATAACCGGTAATGTCTCTCTTCTCACCAAATTCACCCCCTTTTCTTCCTCTCATATATTCACAACTAATAGGGCTAAGCTTATGATCATATTATTATTGAGGAACGTCTATATCAGAAAATCGCAGTTACAAATAATTTTCAAAGCCTAAACCCGGCCCATTGCCACAGCTACTTCTAGAGGTATGCATCCGGGTTATCCATCCTAGTGAAAAAAAGTAAATGTTCACTTATTGCATCTTCTGGGAAAAAAAATCTTGTGACTATTTGAATTCCGGGTGAGGGATGTGTTCCCCTCGCACAATTATTGATCCTAATCAAGAGTTAGGGGACTATGTAGCTAACAATAGGATGCACAAAGAGAAGGTATAATTGCTAACGGGCAACATTGACTGCTTGTGTCAGTGGCAATGTGTGTACCTTTTATGAGATTGTTGATCCATTATCAAGTATAGAGATTGATATGCCCACCGTTTAAGCCTAGCTTCCATTGCTCGATGCTCTAATCCACTAACCAATGCTAATCGGGGTTGTGGCCTAACCGTATTTCGAGAGCAAATATTCTTTTTGCTAACTACCAAACATTTTCTTTAAGCTCTTTACGATGATGCAAAGTGCAACCAAGTCAATTTTTAAAATTTGGAATGTTGGGGATGGATTTCTGAATTGTGAAAAAGCCAAGGTTATTTCTAAAGTCAGGAAAAAGAGGGAGAATACCCAAACGCCAGAAACCAAAGTGAGGTAATTATTAAAAGACCCTACGTACGGATTAATCCCCAGCCTCACTGTATCAAAAAGAGGTCACAATTTTGTTTAAGAAAACCAAGGTTAAAAATACGAATAACGGTAAATGAATTTTAACCACAATTAAAACGAATTAAAAATGGGGCACTTGGTGAGAAAAAGGGGGGACGACATGCCCTCCTCGTGGCACCCTGCCATTGGGGGATTATTTTCCTAACATCAAACTTGGTAGCGAACTCAATAACATTTAATGCTCAAAAAAAATAATAATAGTGGTTGGGACTTGGGAGACTAAAACAGATCTTTACTAAAATAAAAAAAAGAAAATTGTTAACGGACCGATCCCATTTGATAACTTAAGGCATCCACTTATTGATGGATGCCCCCCACTTAAATGCTCACTAAAGTAGTTGGTGAGCATTGAAGAGAGGGGGCATCCATCAATAGGTGGATGCTTAGGTTATCAAATGGGGTCCATGGGTCCGCCTATACTGCTCAAAAATAAAATTAGAACACAGGAAAAAAAATACATTAATTTTTACACCTTTACTTAGTTGCAGAGAAAAAAAGTGGCCATGATGATAGCAGTTGTGGCAACAACATTTGTGGCGGGGATGGTAGGTGGAGATGGAGGTGGTTATGGGGCTGTTGGTAATAGAGGTAGTGATAGCAGCAACGGTGGTGGTTACATGGATGTGGCAACAATAAAATTGGCGGTGATAGTTTGAATTTGGAGCAATACATAGAAGTTACACATTTTTTAAAAAATTTTCTTCCTAAATCTAAATTTTTTAGAAAGAAAATAAAATCCCATTTCCCAGCCTTGGGACCACATGGGGCTCCCTCCTCTCACCAAGAGTCTTTTCGATAAGATGTGTTTCGATAAGATGTGTTGGCAGTCTTTTGTTGGTCAATGTGTGTGTGCACGGGTTTGGATTTAGTGACTAGTTGTGTTTACTGTTTACCAAAATTTTTTTTTTGGATAAACATGGATATCCCCTTGAAAGTATCGACTAGTCCCACAAGCTACATAGGGAATATCTCCATCCCACGCAATCATTAGTGAGGGGAGTCAGGAATCAAACTAATCTCACGTTCTACATAGGGAATACCCCCATCCCATGCAACCACTAGTGAGGGGAGCTAGGAATCGAACTCGAGACCTCCGGGTTGACGGTTTCGTCCAGGTGACCACTGGGCTACACACTGGGGGGGTTCTTTTGTCACTAAATTCTGAATAAATTAAAATTTCTTTTTCACGCTCTATTTTCTAGAGAACCGGACAGGGGAAAAGGTTAACTGGTTGAGGACCCTTGAAATTTTATTAAAAAAGAAGCATCTGTGTGCTTTGGAGTCTTGGTAATTGGGATTTGGGACTCATTAAAGAGGAAACAATGAGATGAGCCCATAATTTTAGCATCAAAGACACTTTTACATGCCTTTAACTGTTCCCTACCCTAACTTCCAACATCCATCGTCTAAGATTCAAAATAACCACAAAAGACCTTTTACCCAATCGATGAAAAAAGCCAAAAATAGAAAAAGGCAAGTGAGATGACCCCACTCTCCCCATGGGTTGACAAACCCACTGAAAGTCTTTGTTTTTTTTCTTAATTTATTACCCCCATCTAGAGCGAGTGCAACAAGGAGAAGAAAGGTGCTAGCAATTAGGGTATGTCTATTGGACGAGAAAGTTAAAAAAAAGAATTGAATTTTCTTTTTTTTTCCTTGCATTTGGTGACACTTTATTCAAGCATTTTTTTAATAATGACAAATTTTCTTTCAAAAACTTTCTTCAAAGTTTATTTGGGAAAAAAATTTAATTTTATTCTCTTTTCTTTCACCCACTTTACAAAAATGCAAGTGCTAAGCAACGCACCCTTAAGTGCAAGTGCTAAAGACACCCGTCTCTTGCATGAATAGTGGCCTTCAGTGGAGGGATCCAATCGCCTGTGAGTTACAAAAGCTCCGATGCCCGTATTCGTACTATTTTGAAATCATCAATTCATTCATGAGAAAAGAGCATTAGAGGGCCAAGATGGTGATGCCCTTACCACCTTAGGAGGAAGGTTAAAACTTAAATTTAGAGCTTTTTATGCTTGCCCGTGGGCCTCATTGTTGATCCCACGTTTTACAAACCGAGAGATTAAGCTCTGAAATTGAGGACGGAAACTATTAATATTGGCTATCAGAGCTTGGATGTGATTATTTTGCTTAGAAAGTTATTATTTAACCGGTTCTAAAAGTCACAAGGAAAGTAACAAAATGTCCACTCATAATGAGAGTTTGGAAGTGTCTTCAACTAAAAATGCTTTAGATTTCTGTCATTTAAAAATTTCTCCTCTTTTTGAGTAGAAGTGTCAATGGGATGTATTTGGGTTGTATTTTGTAACTTTTGAGTAGGGTCCGCATCTGTTGACACCCTTATTTGAGCCACTACAGTGACTCTGCTTTATGGATGGATAATAGTACAACCCAGCCTGTGTCGCTGATTTTATTTAATTATTTCTGATAATAATAGTAGAACCCGTATTCGTACGTACTGAATAGAGAGAGAGAAAACGAGGAGAACCCTTTTTCATTCATCTCTCTAAAACAGAGAAAAAGTTCCCAATTCTCTCGAATCCTAACTAAAAAAAAACACAGAGAGGATAAAAGCAAACACGAATCATTTCTTTGATTCTTTCTTCCTTTTTCTCTTTTATATTTTGATCGTTAACGTTATCTTTGATTCTACTATTCTCCCGCTTTAATTTGATGGTTTTTGGGCTTAAATTGCTGATAATTTGGCAAACATAGATTCTATTTTGGGATTGTTGACTAATTATAGGATCGATCACGGTGAGGTGATGGTGTTCTGTGTGAAATTGATTGAATGTTGCTTTGAGAAGTAAGAAAATAAAATCCCATTTCCTAGCCTTGGGACCACATGAGGCTTCCCTCCTCTCACCAAGAATCTTTTCGATAAGATGTGTTTGGTCTTTTGTTGGTCCATGTGTGTTGCGCGGGATTGGATTTAGTGACCAAGTTGTGTTTACTCTGCACCAAATTTTTTTTTTTTTTTTTTTGATAACCATGAATTTCCCCTCAAAAGTATCGACTAGTCTCACGAGTTACATAGGGAATATCCCCATCCCACGCAACCGTTAGTGAGGGGAGTCAGGAATCAAACTAATCTCACAAGCTATATAAAGAATACCCCCATCCCATGCAACCATTAGTGAGGAGAGCCAGGCTCCGGGTTGACGGTTTCGTCCAGGTGACCGCTGGGCTACACACTCTGGGGTTCTTTGTCACTAAATTCTAAATAAATTAAAATTTCTTTTTCACGCTCTATTTTCTAGAGAATCGGACAGGGGATAAGGTTAACTGGTTGAGGACCCCTTGAAATTTTATTAAAAAAGAAGCATCTGTGTGCTTTGGAGTCTTGGTAATTGGGATTTGGGACTCATTAAAGAGGAAACAATGAGATGAGCCCATAATTTTAGCATCAAAGACACTTTTACATGCCTTTAACTGTTCCCTACCCTACCCTAATTTCCAACATCCATCGTCTAAGATTCAAAATAACCACAAAAGACCTTTTACCCAATCGATGAAAAAGCCAAAAATAGAAAAAGGCAAGTGAGATGACCCCACTCTCCCCATGGGTTGACAAACCCACTGAAAGTCTTTGTTTTTTTTCTTAATTTATTACCCCCATCTAGAGCGAGTGCAACAAGGAGAAGCAAGGTGCTAGCAATTAGGGTATGTCTATTGGACGAGAAAGTTAAAAAAAGAATTGAATTTTCTTTTTTTTTTTCTTGCATTTGGTGACACTTTATTCACGCATTTTTTTAATAATGACAAATTTTCTTTCAATAACTTTCTTCAAAGTTTATTTGGGAAAAAAAATTTAATTTTATTCTCTTTTCTTTCAACCACTTTACAAAAATGCAAGCGCTAAGCAACGCACCCTTAAGTGCAAGTGCTAAAGACACCCGTCTCTTGCATGAATAGTGGCCTTCAGTGGAGGGATCCAATCGCCTGTGAGTTACAAAAGCTCCGATGCCTAAGCCAACACAAAAGAAAAATGCAAGTGCTAAAGATTAACAAGATTCTTTTCATTCTCAATACTATCTTCTTGGGATACAATATCTCATCAAACTACCGACTACCAGTGTAACACAAGTACAACATAAATATTTCTATATATATATATGTAATACTATTAGAAGATCGAAGAGCTTCTTCTTCTCCGATTTCACACAACGCAAGTTGGTTCCAAGCATCTTGAAAAGAAGCCCGGCATTTTCTTCTGCAAAAGTTTTAAAAAACAAGAAAGTGTCACATACATGTATAAATAAATAAATAAATACAAACTTTTAAGTAAAATAAAAAAAATAAAATGAAAGGATAATGGTAGAGTAGGCCCACCCGCTTGGGGTTTGTGTGGAGGAGCTCAGGAGGAATTTTATACAAATCTTCGTCAACAGCTTTAGGAGCCCGAGGAGGAGGAGGAGGTTTAGTAGCGTGCTGTTGCCTTGGCTGTTCCGTCAAGTCAGAGACCTTCCCTTGCTTTTTCTGCTCCTTAACATGTGGGTATCTTCTTCCCGATACCTTTGTCTGCAATGCACTCCATTTCCATTATGTACAAAGTCCCAGTTCAGTTCTGGGTACGGAGTAGAAAAATTCGTAGACAAAAGAGAAGAGAACACACACACACATATATATATATACCTGAACATTTCAGAGATCTTAAAAAACAAAACAGAAAAACTTACAAAATTATAAACAACCCATTTGAAAAGAGAAACTCATTCAAGATATCAGATATAGTACTCCTCAATTTGTAGTCCAAAAAAGAAGAATTTTAAGAAAATGACAATGTTTCCTACCTTACGGCGATGAACAACAGTACTCCTCGGTGGTATCTTCAGATCATCCCCACACAAATCTCCTGCCTTGTATAAATCGCCTTCTCCAGAAGACCTGTGGCGTAGCAACCCAGCCTGTGTCGCTGACTCGAAATACTGAGTGATGGGGAGGTCGTTGGCGTAATCCCAGTCTCCAAAAGCCGGAATATTTCTCCATTTATGCTGCTAATAACAAAGAAAAATAAGAAAGAAAGAAAGCAATAGCAAGGCTTTAGGAGTTCGTCAATGGAAAATTACTTACATCCATGGCAGTTGTGGCAGAGGAGAAGTAGTGTTCCAGAGAAGTAAGAGTCTCGAGCTACAAAAGGGTTTGTTTTTTTCTCTTGCTGGGGCTGTGGATTAAAAAGGGACTAGAAAAATGTAAGGATGTACTGGGGTTGTAGATCCAGAGAATATAAATTCTACCACTTAAATGGACACAAATAAAAGGAGCGGAACCCAGACTTCTCACTTTCTGCTTTTTTTTTTTTTTTTTTTGAAACTCTGTCTTTATCATTAACTCAACTTTTGCTTCCCCATTTACCAAGAAAGGAAAAAAAGAAAAAAAAAAACTTTGCTTCCTGCTCCTGTCGATGGATCTCTCGGCTCGTGTCAATAAAGAAGTATTGCTCGAATCTCGGGGCAGACAGAAAATGGCCCTAATTCCACCTATAAATGAATTTGGGGAAGAGGAATACTAGCCGTGTTCAGCTAGGGTGGATAGGATAAAGCTTTAGACACCTAACGGTCCTAGGGAAGGAGTTAAGGAGTTAGGGTACTTGAAGTTTGAAAAAAAAAAAAAACATAAAAAAATAAATGTTAGGAAAAAAAATTTGAGGTTTGAAATTGTAAGCAACATTTAATTTTAGAGTAAAGTTGTATGGGGTGGGTTTCTATGTGCCTCATAATTTAGTTCGGATTAGAGGACCGCAAGGGTGTAGCCCACTGGTTGGAAGGCGAACGGTAGACTTGGAGGTCTTGAGATCGAGTTTGGGAGCACCCGTAATATCGGTTGCCAAGGGGAGGGTGTCCCTTGACAGCACGTGGGGATTAATCGTAGTCTTAAAGATCCAAAAACCCCATATTTAAAAAAAAAAAAAAAAGTTCTCTAAGCAAGTCGGATTCGTATCCCCTTATAAGTGCATCATGCCTCAAACGGTTGTACCCGTTTTAAGCGGTGCTTGGGTGTTGCTTACAAAAGCTAAGAGTGTCTGTGGTGTGTGTGAATGAGTGTGTGATGTTTGTTTCCTTTGTCTTGCCTTCAGCTTCACCTTGTGGTGTAGTTGAGTTAACAAAAAAAAAAAATTCTCTAAGCAAGCCGACCCAATCAAATTTCAGAGGCCAAATCACATCCAATCACGATTGAACTTATGGAGAGTTCATTCACACTCATAGGTGAACACGTGTCTTTTTTAATCTCTATTAACTATGGTTAAGGGATAATAATATAAACTTTGTTTTTAGGATATATTTTTTTTAAATGAACCTTAGGGATAAGAAAATTTAACCCTATGATTAAATTTCTTTTAAAACTAATTTTTGAAAGCCAAGGTTAAATTTTTCAATCCAAAGGGTTAGTGAATTATAGTCCTAGAAAGATAAGTGTTGACGTATGGGTGGGATTGAACTTGACTGAGTTCAACTATGATTGGCTGTGATTCCATCTCCAAATTTCAACACATTGGCAACGGGAAAATGAAAAGTTTTACTATCATTTGTCACTTTACAATTGTGTTCCCTCAATTTTATTTTCTTTTTGTAAAAGATAATATCACACCTAACACACACTGAGACCTGAGACCTAAGACCTAAGGTAAGTGCTAAGGTGCCATCAGGCTGTGCTACTAACAAAGTTAGTTAGATAAAAGGAATGCTCATCAGTGATCAGCAGCTCTCAACAACATTACTTCTGTAGAATGAAGGAAAATATGCCACGCCCGGATTAGGATTTTGGTTAATGTCTTTTTTTTCCAGTCTTAACTAATTCTAATCCCTATGGTACCTTCCAAAAAGAATACTATTGGCAAAGACTTTTGCTATTTTAGTACATATTAAAGCAACCCACCCGTTCTTGAGCAGAATCATGTACGGACGAGACTTCAGTTAGGGAGAGAGTGAGAGATGACATATAGAGTTGATTTGCTTATTAGGCTTACCGAAAGATTGCTAGATTAAATTTCTAGTGCACTAAAAGAGTTTTTAGAGACAAACTTTTAGTGATAAATAGTAATGACAGTCCCAAAATGCTCATTTTGTTTGGAAAAAAAACACATTTTTCCTCCTTTTGTATATGTAAATCAAAAATAAATTAACACAATAAAAATAAGTAAATTCAAGCACAAACACACAATATTTTTAACGTGGAAATCCTTCGAAGATGAAGAGAAAACCTACAGGATACTAGTCCAGAAAAAACTTCCACTATGTGAATAATGGAGTTACAAAATCACTCGAGAGTAGACACTACTCTTGGATACCAACTCACCAAAAATGCTAGAAATCTAAAATACAAGTAAATGTATTTCTTACCTCAAAATATATAGTAGGAGATGAACACAACTTCCTTCACTCCTAAATGAAGAGATCTTGAGGCTTGAGAAAAAGCTTTTACCTTCTTTCTTTTTTCTCACACATTTGAGTTTTTCTTAGTGAAAGGGAGCAAAACCAAAAATGGGAGATGGTAAGTGTTCTCCCAACCGTACACCCAAAGCAGAGAAAGTGGGAGTGGGGGACAAAGCATTAATGCCCCAACCCACTCAATGCAAAAGCTTGGTCATGCAAGCAATTGGGTCCCACTTCCTCATAAAAGAGGAGACCCAACAAACTCCCCCTCTGATTTATGAGGAGAGCTCCACTATGTTCATACCGGCAATTCTTCTACAGAACTCGAATTTGTCTTTAAGAAGACTCTTTGTCATCATATCCGAACCATTCTTCTCGATATGAATCTTTTCAAAGTGTAGTAACTTCTTTTCTAAGACATCTCCAATCCAATGATGTCTTACCTCAATGTGTTTAGACTTTGAATGAAAGCTTGAATTCTTATTTAAGTGAATAGCACTCTGACTATCACAGTGAACAACATACCTGCTTTGTTCCAAATCAAGTTCTTCCAAAAACCTCTTCATCCATAACATTTCCTTGCAAGCTTCTGTAGCTGCGATGTATTCTGCTTTTGTGGTAAACAAAGCCACACACTTTTGTAATTTGGACTGTCAAGATACAGCTCCCCCTATAAAGATAAACAAATGCCCTGAAGTAGACTTCCTATGATCAAGGTCACCTACCATGTCTGAATTTGTGAATCCCTCCAACTCAGGCTTAGACATCCCAAAACACAAACACATTGTTAGTCATGATACTCAGAAAAGTCATTTAGATTGTTAGATTTAGACTTCTTCTTTATCTATTTTGTATTCATTATGAGTAATTGACCATGATCATGAGATGATTTATACGATATGAGATATCGATAAAGGTCCTTAGGATATATTGTAGGAAAGTTATGTGATTGAATTATCACAAACAGATATAACTTTCCAGTTCCTTATACCTTATATAGTCACAGCTATGGGTAAAGCTAGACACTTCACTTATATGGCTGCCACTATGCTAAGATGTTCTCAATAGTTGAGATGTAGTTCTATCTCGAACTATTGTAGTGGAGACTACACATCAGCATATGGGTGCTTAAATGTACACTGACTGATTGCATACAATGAGAGACCTCTTGCATAAATATACTATCAGATAGTTGGTCTCTCATTCACATTGAACAGTTTCGATGATCCTTAGATCTGATGAGTTCATATATGACTGAGCAGTAATCTGACTGTTTTGATTCCACCACAGTATTTTCGACCTTAGGGAATACAATACAGTGACAGTTGGATAGTCAGAGAGCTGTTCGAGTTATGATGAATTTCAAACAAGAAATTCATGCTCATTAATTTAAGAGATTATCCAAGTTCCGGGTAAGACAGTTGATTAAGCTTAAATCTCGCGCAGATGATTTTGAAATCAAAATAAGTTTTGAAATATACTTTTATTAAAAGATATTATACTTATCAAAGGATTTACTCAAAATGTTTTACATGAGAAATTGTTTCTCATGGCTTAATCAGAAGTCTTAGAAATCCAAATGATATGCAATGGGTTATGAGTTAGATAGTATGTCAATCTCGAATGCCCATTATGGATAATGTAATTAGAAGGATAAATCGAATTAAAAAGTTCATGTGGCGGGATCCGTATAGGTTAATGTTCATACACTAAGATTCAATTGCAACATGGATATCTCACGTCACTTACAATTCCGATGTAATTCCTGTTTAGGGTCAATAGGATAACATTGGGTAAGCTAGAATAAGAATGTCTTAGAGCAATCTGTGGAGATGCTCACATAAGAAATACAAGCTCATAAATTGATTAAAAGTTAATCAATTATTTAAATGATTAAATGTTAATCATCGTTGAATAGATTAAAAGTTAATCTTTGGTTTAAATTAATTGTTAATTTAAATCTGAGGATTATATTAGTAATTATTTAATTAACCTAATTAAAAGGGAAATGAGTTTGACCCATATCCATAAACCCATAAAGATGGACCTTTAATATGGGCCCAAGCCCATGAGTTTAAACCCTAGGGTGGGGCACCCACTTTAGTAATCCTAATTGGATTAGGACTTGGTTACTTGAATAATTATTGAATAATAACTCTATTTAATATGGAATTAAATTCCAATTGTTGGAATGCAACAAGGATTAAGATAAGATGAAATTGGATCCAAACTAGGAGTCCAAGGCTCCCCAAAGCTCACGTCCCCCTTGTGCTCACTCCCCCTTTGGAGAAATCCTAATTAGATTAGGATTGGTTGGTTGTTGACTAATCCCTTTAATTAAGGAATCCTCTTTAAAGAAGGACTCTTTAATTAATAGGATTACTATAACTAAAGTAGTTATAGTTAAACTAGGATTTATTTAAATTAATAATAAGAGTTATTATTAATAAATAACTCCTAAAGGGATAAGTTATAGTTGGAGTAGGATTTGGATTTGATCCATTCTATAAATACCCCAACACCCAAAACGTGTGGGTGTGGATAATCATTAATTCTCTATAATTTTTTCTCTCCCTCTCCTCCTCTCCAAAACCATGAGCTCTTAAGGTATTCCCTAGGGATTTTCGTGAGCTACAAGGGTGCATCCAAGTTGGGTTCTTCAATTCTAGGGTTTTGAATCTCAGGGTTTTGGGTGATAGAAAGTCTACACCATTACTCCAACTTCTTCTTCTTGTTTCTTCAATTCTAAAGAGAGATTCTAAAGCTTCGTAGGGATAGCGAAGAACAAGGATTGAGCTTCGAGTATTTTTTCGATAAATCTCTACAAAAAGTTCTGACGATTCAAGTGGATTTAGCTTCACTGGTGAACATCATTCACCAACGTAATATAACTAAAACTCATAGTAATTTTAGTTGCTTTCTATGGTATAAAGATTATCGAGATCCAATTTCTGCATAAATTTTTATCCGGATCTCTCTTCACACATCTTGGAAGTTCCTCTTAGATGTCTAAGAATCCACTTAATTGCTTCCCAATGTTCCTTGCTTGGATTTGAAAGAAACCTACTTACAACTCCAACGGCGTGTGCAATATCCGGCCTTGTGCAAACCATTACATACATCAAACTTCCAACAACTGAAGCATATGAAATCCTTTCCATGTAACTTCTCTCTTCTTCACTCGAAGAACTTTGCTCTTTACTTAGCTTGAAATGACTTACAAGTAGAGTGCTAACTGGTTTAGCATTCTTTATTTGGAATTTCTCAAGTACCCGCTCTATGTACCTTTCTTGTGATAGCCACAACTTTTTGGCTTTCCTATCACGAGAGATCACCATGCCCAAAATTTGCATTGCCGCTCCTAAGTCTTTCATGTCAAAAGACTTGTTTAAGCTTTTCTTTAACCTGTCAATTATGTTAGCATCTTGACCAACGATCAACATAAAGCAAGAGAATAATGAAGTCACCATTAGAAAATCTTGTAAAGTAAACACAATGGTCCAAGTTTGATCTTTGGTACTCATGATCTATCATAAATAAATCAAACTTCTTGTACCACTGTCTTGATGCTTGTTTCAACCCATATAAGCTTTTCTTTAACTTGCAAACCATGTGTTCTTTACCCTTGACTTCAAAACCTTGTGGTTGCTCCATGTATAACTCTTCATTCAAATCTCCATGAAGGAATGTGGTTATGACATCTATTTACTCAATTTTGAAATTCAAACTTGCCGCCAAATCCAAAATAATCCGAATAGATGACATTTTAACTACGGGAGAAAAAATCTCATCAAAGCCAATTCCCTTTTTTCTGCCCAAAGCCTTTCACAACTAACTGTGCCTTGTATCACACTTTCTTTCCATTGTCTTTATGCTTTACCTTGAAGACCCATTTGATTTTCAAAGGTTTTCTTCCTTTCGGTAGCTCAACAAGATCATAAGTATGGTTCTTATGCAATGAGTCAATCCCATCTTGCATAGCTTTCAACCACTCACCTTCGTGCACATCAATTTGAGCTTCTTGGAAACTTTCCGGTTCACCTTCATTTGTAACCATCACATACTCATTTTGAAGATATCTACTTGAGGGTCTTCTCTCTCTAGTAGATCTTCTCAATTGTGATTCAGATAGCTCTTCTTCATTAGAGGGCTACTCCCCCTCTTCAACATCATCTTGTTCATTCTCATTTTCAAGAGGCTCTTCCCCACCATTTTCATGTTGCACTGGTGGAGGAATAAAAGTAGCTTCAATCAGCTCATTTATAATCTTTTGAGGCTTTTTTCTCTTTTCAAAATCTTTAATGGTTTGATCTTCTCGAAAGACCACATCTCTACTTCTATGTACCTTCTTATTTATCGGATCCCACAACCGATAACCAAATTCTGCATCACCATATCCCAAGAAGACACACGGTAAAGACTTGTAGTCTAGCTTGGAACGCAGCTCATTAGGAACATGCATAAAAGCGTTGCATCTAAACACATTCAAACCAGAATATGAAATATCTTTTCCACTCCACACCTTTTTGGGAACTTGTCCTCCAAGTGGAACCGATGAAGAACGATTAATTAGATAACATGCGGTACACATTGCTTCTCCCCAAAAGTGTTTTGACAACTTTGTACATGCAAACATACTTGTCATCTTTTCAACTATTGTCCGGTTCATTCTTTCCGCGACCCCATTTTGTTGAGGAGTATGGGGAACGGTTCTTTCATGCCGAATACCATACATATCACAATAACTCTTGAACATCTTTGAAGTGTACTCTCTCCCATTATCCGTACGAAGACACTTGAGAGTTTTACCACTTTCCCGTTCCACCATAGCATGAAGCACTTTAAAGATTTCAAACACTTCATCCTTGGATTTCGTGGTATAAGACCACACTTTTCTAGATGCATCATATACAAAGGTTGTAAGCACCCAATTTTTACACCCCTTCTTAATCATGGTTAAACAATTTAACCATGGTTAACCCCAATTAAACCCTATGTCAATCCTAAGTTAACCCTAGGTGTTAACAGTTGAGCCTTAGGTCAACCCTAAGTCAGCCCTAGGTCCAACCCTAGGTTAACCATAGTTAAACCCTAAGTCAACCCTGAGTCAACCTTAGGACAACCCCAGTTAAACCCTAGCTAACCCTAGATGCAACCCTAGCTAGCCCTAAGACCCATAGGTGACCAAACTAAGGCCCACAGGGCCTAAACCCGTAGACAAACAACCCTGGGCCCGCACAGGGCCCAGAAACCCTAGCCAAGCCCTGGAAGGGAGGGTCCAGCCCTAAAATTCAAAAATCTAAGAATATCGGTAATCCAATTACCGACATTCCATTTGTAGTAAAAATCGTACCACGTGCATGAGCATTTAACACAGGCCAGAACCTTTTGTAGAAAATCTCATGAATGATGGTAATTATTCTACCGCCATTTTTATTTTTGCCTTGAGAGGGAATGCGGTAATGGAATTACCGTCATTCCTAGAGTTTACGTTTTATGCAAACTCTGGCCTCCCTAGTGCCCAGGCATGCCCCTGGCCAGCCTCTCATGCTTCTGAACTTCCTCACCAACCCATATCCTATTTCCCTCCATGTCCCCAACCTCTTCTCCTATAAATCCAAGCTTCCCTTAAGCTTTGAAGCCCATGCTAACCCACCCCTGAAAAACCCCTACAAAAATCCAAAGCCTAAGACTCCTGTGGATGTCTCCAACTGCTCCTCTTACCTCGGAGCACCTCCGGATACAACCTTAGCCTCCACCACTGCGAGCTCCACCACCACCACCACCACCATCGTAGCAAGCAGATCTGCTGGGTAGGGTCTTCCCTTACCCCCTTTTTTTGTAGAAACGATGTGAGCCTCTAGTCCTACTTCAGGAGACTTCTTTTGTATTTTTTACTGCAGAATCCAAGAGCAAAGGTTCCCTTTGACTTCCTCTTAGGTATGGGGACCCCTCAAGGGTAAAAACCATAACTACGAAGCATGGCCACCCATTCAACTACTCCCCAAGCATGTTGGGGGACCCTCAGCATGTGAAGGATCCCTTGAAAGCGTGATAGTGCAGTGCCATAGGGAAAAATTCAGTTTTTGGAAAAAGTCCAGAATGACGGTAAACACAGTACCGTCATTCTGGTCCCTCTCTTTTACAATGGCTCTAAGCCCCAGTTTAGTGAGCCCTGGTCCATTCCAAGGTCTGGACTTGGTCCCTGAGACTCCCTTTGTCCTCCCTGGTCCTTCCAGACTCCCTAAACTAAACTAACCATGGTTAAAATCATGAAAATTGGAAGTTGTCCAGAATGTCAATAAACAGTCTATCGACATTCTAGACTTCTAGGCACAGTAACATAATGGTCACCATAGGCCCAATTCAGACCAGGCCCAGGGCTTACGACAAGTCCCCTGAACACCCACATGGGTCCAGGATCCCTTGGGCATCGTCCCCAACCTTCCCTTTTGGTTGTAAAGCCACTGTTGTAAAAACAGTAGTAGTGACGGTATTTATTCTACCTCTAATCTCATTTTCCAAAGAAATGAGATTAGTGGTGATTATTCAACTGCCAATCCCACTGTTCATATAACAGGGGCCCTGCAAATAGCCCATATCTGGTAGGAGACTATTCTAGGCTCTGTCATCCTACCAACGTACACTCTTGACTGGACAAACTTAACCCCGATTAACTTTTAACCATGGTTAAGATCATTTAACCTTGGTGAAAATCTAAAAAATCCTAAAAAAATCTAAAAATGCAAGAAGGATCATAAATCTGACATTGGATCTTATAAACCATGGTTAGCAATCCTAACCATAGTTAACTTACTTCTTAACTCTAGTTAAGCAACCTTAAACCTCCGGGCCCACTCCCTAGCCTACAGAGCTAAATCCTGGCCTATCAAGCCTAAACTTAGTCTACTGGACTAAACCTTTAGCCTACCGGGCTAACCCTTGGCCTTCGGGCCTAATCTTGGTCTATCGGGCCAAGCCTTATGTCGCGCCCCAAAATACTCCCTAGGAGTTTAGGGATACTTTAGGCGTGACTAAACATACCTACCAAACCATCCTGTTATGAACAAGATAATTACAGTACTAAACAATGATAATCAGAGCGTGGAAGCTAAACATAAATGCGGAAGCGTAAACTAACTTTTTCTTTTCTAACTTTTTCTTTTCTTCTAAGATTTTCAAAATAGTATTCCAAGTTAACATATATACAAAACATGTCTAAGTCTAAGGTGGACAGACCCACCCATCAAAATGTCAAAATACATAAAAGACTCTCTCGTACTCTCCCCTCAACAGTAGTCGAGGTATGGCCACACGTCAAGGTCTCTGTTCACCTGAGACTGCAGTGGGATAGACGGCTCTCTCTCCTCGATATACTCTTCCTCGACCCAAGGCTCTGGGTCGAGGGCTCCCTCAGTACCTGCCGACATGAAAGTACGGCTGAGCATGAAATACTCAGTGAGTACAAGCTACTAGCTATCCATAACAATAATAAACATGCGAGGAGTAGTACAATACCACTCATCAATTCCAGGCAATGGTAAAATCATAGAATCAAACAATATTAAACATGGAGCAATATTATCATCTTGATGTGCATGAATTCAAAAACGCCGATAAAACTCATGCTTGAAAACCCGTTTCCATGTCTCGGTATGCATTATAGAAATCATGTATACGTGCATGCATGAATGTCTTGTTATCATCTTGAAACCTTGCATCTTGTAACTTGTGAGCCAGAGGCTAGCACCCGAATCTCCCTAGGCTGCCAACCTCCTTGATATGTATGGTTTTCTTGTGAGCCACAGGCTAGTACCCGAATGTCCCTGGGCTACCAACCTCCTTGACATGCAATATTTTCTTGTTGGTTATTATATGCACATGCTCTTGAAATCTCGGTTCATGCTATCATGCGTGCTCGTATACGTGTCAATCGTGACAATAGTGGAATGAGGATAACAAGAAAGATATGACATCACCATTCCATTCATAATATATTCATGTGAGCATTTGAGTGATTAGCATGTCATTTAAGTATTTAAAGCATTTTCTTCCCTTAAGTCGTGATCTTATAGATTCGGCATTTTGTCAAACACATAACATACATTGTTCCTTAGTAGTTCATCTTCTTTCTTTTTATGCATATTTTCAATTCAATCACACAAGGGTAAGTTTATTATTTGTACAATGCCCATCCTCCATTTTCCAATTCACACCCCACACATCATACATCATTCCTTCGGCATCCAATCGCCTCAATCATACCCATCCAAACATCCATACCATTCTTCCTTATCTTGTTTATGTTCATTAGAGATGTTCATTAGAGCTAATACATTTCATAAAGAAGAAACCTAATAACAAGGATCACATTCCATATAGAAACCTAGATTATTGCTAGGGTAAGTTAGTAGGGTGTACTAACCTTAGATCAAGGCTTGATCTTGGTAGGAACCTTGATTTGAGCTCCAACTTGAAAGGAGGAATCTTTCCTTGAGGGAGACTTGGTTTGGGGAAGAAAACCCTCTTGAAATACCTTAGAGAATGCTGCCCTAGCTTGAGAACGAGATCCCCCACGAGCTTGAGCCTTGAACTTGAAGCAAATCCAAGTTTGGGGATGATCTAGGATTGTCAAACCCTTTGATTTCCCTCTCCAATGGAAACCCTAGGTGAAAACCCTCTTCTTCTCCTCCCTTTCTCTCTAAATGTGTTAAGTGTAGTGAATGAGGGTTCAACTGGTCGAGCAAGCCTTTATGGGTAAAGGTTTAACGCCTAAAAGATGAAAATGCCCTTACAAAAATTTCTGCAAAACATGGGGACCGAGCGATTGGTGGTTATGACCGATCGATCGGTTGCCTACCGAGCGATCGGTACTCTGACTAAGCGACCGGTCAAAAAACTACTCTCTGGAAAATTTCCCCATACAAAATTTTTGACCGTGCGATAGCTACCGATCGATCGGTTTTGGACCGATCGATCGCTGACTGGACCGAGCGATTGGTGCTCTGCAGGTCTGGACTGTTTTGACCATATCTTTTGACTCGCTCGTCGGATTTCGATGATTCAACTTGCGTTGAATTCGTCTTTCGAAAATGAACATTTCTGATGTTTCAGAATTTCCGATTTCTCCCTTATTTATTAATTTGACTACGAGGAAGACCAATTAGCTACGAAAACGGTATTCATAAAGTATAGAAAAGTTCGGGGTGCTACACCTTAGCCTCCGGGCTTAACTTTGGCCTCATGGCCCAAACCCTTATCCTCCGGGCTTATCCTTGGCCTCCAGGCCCATCCCTTGGCCTTCGGGCCCAATCCCAAGCCTCCGAGTTTAAACCGTGGCCTCCGAGCCCAAACCCTCTAGACCATGCACTTGACCAACCCGGCCAACTAAACCTTAGTCTCCAGACTAAGCCTTAGCCACTCCGATGCATACACACACTCCTCTAGCCTTGACACGGGCTCATGTGCCAGAACTATGTACGGTCTAATCTCACCCCATGTAAGTACGTAGGCAACCCAACTAGGGTTCGACTTTAGTTAGGATTTTTCCTTTCTTGGATTAGTATACTCTAAAATTTAGGCATTTGAATAAAATTTGACATTAATTTGGCTTATACCTAGGGAGTAGATAACTAATATAAAATGGGAGTCCCAGGGTGCCTAACACCTTCCATGGGACTTAATCGAACCTCTTACCTATACTCTCATGTAGACCACAAGACCTTATCCATATCCGAAACTTATTCCTCAGAATTAATAAGTAGCTACTCAAAACAAAACCCTTGCAGGGGCAGAAATCCGTGCTCACAAAGGTAACAAAATAAGAAGCACCACTAAGAGATTTCACACTCATAAGACCACACACATTCGAGTGTACTAAATTTAAATTTTCAGATTTATGTTTGTTACTACTTTGAAGAAATGAAACCCTATGTTGTTTACCAGATAAGCAATGATCACAAGGTTCAATGGACGTACCTTTCATTCCGGGGAGAAGTTGCATATTTTCCAAAACTTGAATGCCTTTCTCGCTCATGTGACCAAGCCTTTGATGCCATAAATTTGGTGATGAATCTTCCAAGATGGTGTTCACTTTGCCCTTGAACAAGTGAGCCTTCATTCTGTAAAGAGTAGCTTTCTTCTCACTCATTGCCACGATGAGAGAACCCTTGGACAACTTCCATCTTCCTTTCCAAAAATGATTCTCATATCCTTTATCATCCAACTTTCCACATGAGATTAGATTCAATCGAAGATTCAGTACATGTGTCACATCCTTCAAAACATGCCTGTGACCCACATGTGTTTCAATGTGAACATCACCGATGCCAACAATTTTTGAAGCACCGCTATTTTCCTATTTAACCATACCAAATTCACCGGAATTGTATGAAGAAAAGAACTCTTCATTTGGTGTTGCATGATAAGAAGCACCCGTGTCAACAACCCATTCGAAATCATCACATATGACACCAAAACAATCTTCATCATATGCGGTGAGCACTTCATCATTGCCTTTTGTTGCAACCCCATGGTTCCCTTCTCTTTATCATTGTCTTTTCTCTATTTCATGTCTCTTTTGAATTTTCGGCATTCTTTCTTCATATGCTCATTCTTGTGACAATAATAGCATTCAACATTGGTTCTTGATTTGGATCTCCCTTTAGATTTATCATGAAAATGAACACCCCGATTCTTGGATCTTCCTCTTTCTTCACTGGCCAAAACTTGTTTATGAGAAGAACCCGATGCTTGTCTTCTAACCTCTTCATTCAATAAACTACTAGTGACATGACTCATAGAAACAACCCCATACGGTACTGTATTACTAAGAGAAACAACCAACATCTCCCAACTTTCCGGTAATGAACTAAGCAACAATAAAGCTTGCAATTCAACATCTAACACCATCTTCATAGCCACCAATTGATTGAGAATGCTATGTATTTCATTCAAGTGTTCCGCAATTGATGCCCCTTCCTTGAATTTCAAGTTCACCAACTTCTTAATCAAGAATGCTTTATTCCCGGCCATCTTTCTTTCATGAGATCTTGTAATTTCTTCCACAAATCTTTTGCAGAGCTCTCATTTGACACATGGTGAAAGACAACATCATCCAACTATTGTCGAATATTTTCAATTGTTTTCCTATCCAACTTCTTCCAATCTTCATTTGACATGGATTCCGGCTTACCTTCAATCGGAGCATATAAATCCTTACAATAAAGTAAGTCTTCCATCTTCGGTTTCCTAATTCCTCAATTATTTCCATTTAAACTAATCATTCGAGCTTCCATCTTGATTCACACAAAAAAAATAAACCCCAATAACCTTGCTCTGATACCACTTCTGGGAAAAAAACACACTTTTCTCCCTTTTTTGTATATAAATCAAGAATAAATTACCACAATAAAAGTAAGTAAATTCAAGCACAAACACACAATATTTTTAACGTGGAAAACCCTCCAAGATGAAGGAAAAAACCACGGAATACTAGTCCAAGAAAAACTTCCACTATGTAAGTAATGGGGTTACAAAATCACTAAAGAGTAGACACTACTCTTAGATACCAACTTACCAAAAATGGTGGAAATCCAAAATACAAGTAAATGTATTTCTTATCTCAAAATAGTAGGAGATGAACACAAATTTCTTCACTCCAAAATAAAGAGACCTTGAGGCCTGAGAAAAAGCTTTCACCTTCTTTCTTTTTTCTCACACATTAGGGTTTTTCTTACTGAAGAGGAGCAAAACTAAAAACGGGAGATGATAAATGTTCTCCCAGCTAAACACCCAAAGAAGAGAGAGAGGGAGTGGGGGACAAAGCATTTAATGCCCCCACCCACTCAAAGCAAAAGCTTGGCCTGTCGCGCCCACAAAATCCCCCCTAGGAGTTAGGTGAGACTTTACGTGTGACTATACTTAACCTGACAAACTATCCTGTAATGAACAAGGTAACACATACTATAATAAAGACATGAAACAAAGTGCGGAAGCTAAAACAATGCGGAAACATCAAACAACTTTTTTTTTCTTTCCATATATATGTGACCCATATTCCAAGTTTTATACAAAATATAACTGTAAAGGTGGATATGTCCACCTATCAAAATACAAAATCATAATTGTCACTCTCTCTCTCTCAGTACTCATCCGGGTAGGGCCAACTATCTAGGTTTCTCACCTCCACCTGAGGCTCCACTACTGGGTCAACATAAGGCTCTTCCTCACCGTAGTCCTCCTAAACCCAAGGACCCAAAGCACAAATGTCAAATAAGACCAGTGTACCTGCCGACATAAAAGTACAACTGAGTATGGAATACTCAACGAGTACAAGCTCCTAGTTAACCACAGTAATAACAAGCATAATATCATAGGCAAGTAATCGAAGAATACAGTTCATAAATCATTCTGAAAGCGACATGCAAAAATCATTCTTTACATCATATCTCTCATGAAAGTAAAACACCATCTATGGCTCTTCCAAGCTCCTATAAGCTTATGAGTCTTGTGAGATTTCTTACGAGTTCTTGTTAGCTTATGAGTCTTGTGAGATTCCTTATGAGATTCTTGTGAGTTCTTATGAGATTTTCTTGTGAGATCTTGTGAGCAAGAGGTTAGTACCCGCACAACCCTGAGCTACCAACTTCCTTAACAATCCACTATACTTGTGAGCAAGAGATTAGCACCCGCACAACCTTGGGCTACCAATCTCCTTGACAATCCAATATACTTGTGAGCAAGAGATTAGCACCCGCACAACCTTGGGCTACCAATCTCCTTGAAAATCCAATACACTTGTGAGCAAGAGGTTAGCACCCTTAACTGGGGCTACCAACTTCCTTGACATTCCATTTACTTGTGAGCAAGAAATTAGCACAATTACCCAGGGCTACCAACCTCCTTGGCAATCTACCATAATTATGCATATGAGATCGTATGTGACATCCCTTATGAGTTTCACTTATTATTTTTATTCTTAGCGCTTATGAGAAAACCTCAATTCATACGTATATCCGTACTTGTGTGTAGCAAGTTGTGGAAATCATAGTCACATGTTCATGCATGCATAATCATCGGTGATATCATTGTGACATAAATGATAACATCATATAGCATTCTACAATCCCCTAAACATGTGAGTTTTTTTGAAGTAACATATAGAGAGCATTTCATTCAAATTTACCAATTGGGGAGAAACCCCTAAATCATGTTTTCATTGTCTTAGTTTAGTCCTCATTCATGCATTTCATCAAATACTTGACATGCAGCCTCTTTATAACATTTCGTTCATATTTTTAAGTTCAACATTTTGTCAAACACCACATGTGCGTTCCTTATGCGTCTAATGCCCTTCCCCATTTTCCATCACATCACAACATCCACATCTTACATGGCATCCAATCGCTTCCACTATCCATTCATTCCATTTACTTTTTAGTCTTAACCTTTTTAGGAACTTAGTAGATTTCTAGGAAAATGGAGTACACAATAACATTCCACAATCATTTTCAAAGGAGAAATCTAGGTTATTACTAGCCAACTAGGAGGGTGTACTAACCTTTGAAGATTTCTCCTCACTTGAAGAAAACCCCCTTGATTTGGAAACCTACCTTCAAGCTTGATGAAGAAGGATTCAACTTTGAAGACAATCCAAGCTTGATACTTGAGCTCCTCTTGACCTCAATCCAACCTTCTTTGGAAGTTTTTCCCCCAAATCTCTCTTCTCCTTTCTCTCCTCTTTCTCTCCTCTAGGTTTAGGTTAACCCTAAAACCCCCAAATGGCTTTCTATTTATAGGCCCAAGGGTGAAAACCCTTATTTCCGCGTGTTAAAAAAAAAAAATTTTCACGATGACGATCGATCGTCAGACTTGGGACAATTGATCGTCCACACTCCAATAAGCTGCCCCGATTTCTGGGTTCCGGGTGATTGATCATCAGGGTTGAGATAATCGATTGTCCAAATTCCAGTGAGTTGCCCAAGTCTCTGGGTTCATGACGATTAATTGTCTTCTTGGGATGATCGATCGCAAGTGTGACGATCGATCATTGCCATGCTGCGATCGATCGTCACTCCCAGTTTTCTCCTTTTTCACTTGCAAACCCCCTTGGGGTGGTTTAAAATCTTGTTTTCATCTTCCTTAGGGTATTAAACTCCCTTCTTTACGTTGCACATGGGTCGTTATCACCTATTTTCTCATAAAATATCAAATCCAATACGTGGAAGGCCATTTGGCCATGAAAACACTATTCATTAGCCACAAATCCTCCTCCCCCCCCCTACAAAAATTTCATCCCCGAAATTAGGATGATGCATAGAGGTACAAGAAAACAAAATACAATCGAGGATAATAAGTTTTAAACAAACAAGTGTGGGTATTTTTCTTTTACTTCGGCTTCACGTTCCCACATAGCCTCTTCCACGGAATGGTGTTACCATCTTACAAGGACCAAGGGAATGGTCTTGTTGCGTAGGACTTGATCTCGCATGTCCAAGATCTGCACTGGTTTCTCAACTAGTGTGAGATCCTCCCGGATTTCTGCCGGATTAATCTCGATGACATGAGACGGATCCGGGATATATCTCTGAAGCATGGAGACGTGGAATACATTGTGGACCGCCGTCATGTGAGCGGGTAGAGCAACTCGGTAAGCTACCTCACCTACTCTGGTGATGATCTCGAATGGGCCAACATACCGAGGGTTAAGCTTGACCCTCTTCCCGAACCTCATAACACCCTTTGTCAGCGAAATCTTGACAAATACGAAATCACCAACCATGAATTCAAGGTCTCTCCTACGGGTGTCTGCATAGCTCTTTTGTCGGTCCTGAGTGGTCTTCAACCTTTCCCGGATAAGCTTGACCCTATTGGCGGTCTACTCAATCAGCTCAAAGCCTAACACTTTCCGCTCCCTGACCTCATACCAATACAAGGGAGACCTGCAACTTCGCTCATACAAGGCCTCAAATGGAGCCATTTGGATGCTCACCTGATAACTGTTGTTGTAGGCGAACTCCACTAAAGGCTAGTGATCCCAACTGCCTTTAAAGTCTAGTATGCAGGCTCGGAGCATGTCCTCTATCACTTGGTTTACCCTTTCGGTTTGCCCGTTAGTCTGTAGATGAAAGGTCATGCTAAAGTCCAAACGGGAACCCATGACACTCTGTAAGCTTTTTCAGAATTGGGAAGTGAATCTAGGATCCCTGTCTGACACAATGCTCATTGGCACTCCGTGCAACCGAACTATTTCCTTGATGTACAGTGCAACTAATTTGTTCAAGTTAAATGTAGTCCGGTACGACAAGAAATTGGCAGACTTCGTCAGTCTATCAACCACGACCCAAATAGCATCGGAGTTTCTAGCCGTCCGTGGCAACCCCACAATAAAGTCTATAGAAATGTTCTCCCCATTTCCACTCGGAAATAGGGAGTGGGTGTAAAAGACCTGATGGCCTCATGTGTTTGGCCTTGACCTACTGGCACACCAAACACCAAGACACATACTCCGCTACTTCTCGCTTCATGTTCCGCCACCAAAAATGCCTCTTGAGGTTCCGATACATCTTTGTTCCTCCAGGGTGTATTGTATACTTGGACCTGTGAGCTTCATCCATAATTTCTCTTCTAAGCTCTTCATCGACAAGGACACATGTTCTTCCCTTGAATGTGATAGTTCCATCTCCCCTCGTGGTGAAATCCTCGCTACCCCTACTAATCATCTTGTCTCAGCAAGCAAGTAGTTCAATTCGGCATCCACCAAGAGATCAAATTTTGTGTAAAATCTCATGATATTAGTTGTAGTTTTCTTAAACTACACCTAAAGATGACAAAATTAGTGACTCTTGTGTGTAAACCACTGCTAAAATACAAGGGACAATGATTTTTCCTAGCCACTGCTAAAATTCATAACTACAAACATGACTTAAACGAGTTCACTTGCATTATCTATCCCCGAATCTACGATGGCTTCTTCTTTGTCTCGGAAGCCTTCAAGAACGAGAGGCTTTTCTTTCAAAAAAACCCTAAATCTCAATAAGAGAAGCTACGTAATTAGGGTTTATCTTTTTTTTTAAAAAAAAAAACTCTCTTCAGCAATTGAGGATAGTCCGAGGTGAACAAACAGAGATTTGGAGGGAATTTTTGAGGTTTTTGGATTCGAGAGTTGGAGTTATGCTGAAATTTTGAGGGAAGGGAATTTTCTCAGGATTTGTTAGAGCTTATACTGGATCTCAAGTTCTAAGTATTATTTTCCTTCAGTTTAACCGTTCCCACCTTCAATTTTGTGTCCATAACCACTCCTTTGGAACTTCGATAAGGAAATCTTTGAAGATGATTTTCTTATTTTGAGTTTCTTCCATAACTGATATCTCTACGGATTCAAGCTTACAAGTACTGTTTTCTAGTGTTTTAAACTTTGAAAGAATAGACCTTCAATTGTGTGGAATCTCTTTAGGGTTTATTTATGATAAACAATAAAACCGTTCTTATAAAAAAACTTGGTCAGAGTAATCCGAAGTTGTCATGGATGGAGATCGATCTGAGAAGGATCATGGATTTGTGGTTGGAGAGAGCCAAGGCCGCCATTGATGGAGATCAGTTGTGAGACGTCGACCGTGGTGCTGAGATCTAAGAGAAGCAAAGGTCAATGAGGAGCCTGAGCTGCTACAGTGGATATTGAACTTGTGAGTTTGTGGTCGTGCAAACGTTGGATAACTATGGATCGGTGAGTCGAGTCCTGTTTGGGTTTTTCTTTGGGAAATAGGACTTGAGCTATTCAAAAATGCCTGAATCTGAACGACTGACGTTTGAATAGAGGGAATTTTAAGAGGTTGTGATGGTTTTCGGCAAAAATGGTCTCTTGAGCTAGGCTTGGTGTTATGCTTGGCTATGGGTGTTGGGCTATAATGGAGGGCATTTGGGTGGATAATGGAGGGTGTCTAGCCTTAGGTTAGATTGGGAGCAGGGGTATAGGTTTGGGCCTTGGTTAATGCCTTGGAGCTTTAAAGAATGATGGAGAGGATAAGGGGTGCAAAAATGGAGTGTTTACAAAAAAGTATAAGAAAAGTTAAACTTATGCATTTAATGATTGATCTTCAATGAAAAGACTAAATTATCCTTTAATTTTAGTGAGTTTTATAATTAATACAAGAGTAAAAATGTAATAGTGAAGGTTAACAAGTTCACTCACTGAGTGAACATTAGCAACACCCATGTGTCTATGTGTGTGTGAAAGAATTCTAATGGCGACACTCACTAGAGGTTCAGCATGGAGCGCCACTTCTAAAAAATGTCACATGAAATGTCTTTTAAAAATCTGACTGTTGGATGTTCGGTTTCCATTGGGTCTTTGTTTGGATTAGTGCCTTAGTCGACCCTTCCTTCTCTTTGCCATGTGTTGCTTCTTGATTAGTAAAGATTCTATTATCATTTTAAGCCTATTTTGACCTTGAAAATGCTTAAATGGAACCAATTATTATTTTAAATAAATGATAAAATATTATAAAACATTTAGGGGTATTTTACAATTTAAACTTAGAAATATTTTAGGAATGGTGAAAAAAGTTATGAGCATTTTAGTGTTCAAAATTTGTGGAATAATAAGGAATAACTCTCTAATAGGTACAGGAGATCTTGTAAGCCCTGTAGAAGTGCAAAAATGAGTTGATTACACTTACTCTCCCTGTAGAAGTGCAAAAATGGGTTGATTACACTTTCCACAAGAGTACTGCCAAATGTCAAACTATCACCGAAAAGTATTAGGAGTTAGGGGAATAATATGCACAAAGCAGATGACCCTATGTTTGGTTGTCGAGAAAATAAGTGAAAACATGGAAAAGCAAAAGAAAATTGGACATAACACAACAAAAAATTGTATTAGAAATCCAAAATTTCTTTTTCTTTTCCGTGTTTTCACCTATTCTCTCAACAACCCAACATAGAATAAAGAAAAATGAGCAGTGATTAGCAGATCTTGGGGTCTGTTTCTTATCTTACCCCGTGTCCTCGTTTCCCTTTTAACACCCCCTTTAACCTTGGTTAAACTTAAATACATTAAAGTTAATATTTGACTTTTATTAGAAAACCAAAGTTGGATTGCTTAACCCTAAGAGTAAGTAAATTTTGACCACAATTAATGAGTAATTAAAATTGGGGCATGAACCAATGAGGACAGGCCATTTCGTTACCAAATAGAAACCACGAGTAAGGTAAGTATTTTCCAAGAGGAATCCCAACTTTTTGCGGCAATTCAAAGTAGAGTAGCTCTACGATGGATCCAATTGATGATGATGGTTGATCAGTATTAAAAGAAAAAGGAAGACTAGAGAAAGAAACCATACTGAAATGCAAACTACAGTAGTGTTATGACTACGTTTTGTATTCCGTTGTTATGCGGTATGTCGTCGTTGCTGTGTTTCCAGCAGGTTCATTTGGGTGGTGTTGCGTTGATGGGTTCGTTCGGATTCGTGGCGCATGATCCCTGCCAAGCACAATCTACTTCTCTCGTCTCCAAATATCAAACAAGAGATAAAGACTATCAAACTATCCGGATTGCCGAGACCAAGCATGATGCGTATCGAAACGCAACCATTGATCCCAAAAGCTTGGACTGATGGGATAGGCAGAATCTAAGTATTTATTACCTGAAACTTTAACCTGAGTTCATGACAGTTGAAGGGGTGGCTTTGTGAGAGCAAGGAGCAATAATTCCTTCCTCCCCTATTGCTCTTCAACAAATATTTGTGTGCTTGTAGCCAACAGTACCTAATCAATAACGGCATTGGATTGTCTCTTGCAGATGCCAGAAACAATGGTCTTGGGCTTCCACTCTTTATCCCTCATGTGGCGATAAAAGGTGATAAGCCATTTTCATTTTCTCTCATGTTTTTGACTTCTCCCTACTTTTGATATCTCTCCCTTTTTATCGCTACATATTGGTTGAAGAATGGAAGCTCGAGACCATTTTCTGCTTTTGCCAGAGAAAATCCCATGCCATCAATAACATACATAGAGATATTTCCAAAATGTCCGAATCCACTCTAATACAAACTTGAGATAGCCACTTACGTTCAACAACGTGTCCCTAAGTGTCCTATTAACCTTAGTTGGTCAGTTTAACATAGTGTTGTCAGAATTAGACCGGGCATCGAACCAATAGAGTGGCCAGTTCCTGGTTTCACCGATTTGACCGATTCAACATGTCCGGTTCGACCGTGTACTTTTTACAATTAAAAAAAAACATTTTTATTACATTTTTGCTTAATTTTTCTCGGTTTCCAATTGGTTCTGGCTGGTTTTGATTGATTCTGACCGATTCTTAAAAAATACCGGTTTTGAGGGTTTTAGGAATGGGCGAGGGGGACAGTTCCCGTTCCACCAGTTCGACCGACCGGTCTGGTCCAGTTCTGATAACACTGGTTTAACATGATAGAAAGATGTCTTATAGCTGTGAAATTCAGAGACTCGTGATCTCATTTTTCCATGCCCCCTTTTCACCATCCAATCAATTGTAGTTAGGATTCACTCACCTTCTAAGGTTAAGCAATCTAACCATGATTTTTAAAAAACAAAATTATTAATTTTAGTTTAATTAAGCTTAATCATGATTACAAAGTGAAAAATAGTTAATGTGCCCAGGGTTCCCATTTAATAACGGAATGGCCGGTCTTCATTGGTCAACGCTCCAATTTTAAATACACACCTACTGTGGTTAAGATTCACTCATCCTTAGGGTTAATTAATCCATGTTTTTTTAATTTTAAAAATCAAAATATTAGTTTTAATTTAGTTACGCTTAACCAGGGTTAGAGGAGTGTTAAAAGGGACACCAGAACATTAGGTAAGATATGAAACTGACCCATGGGTCTACTAAGCACTACTCTTGAAGAGGTGTTAAAAAGGACACGGAGACACTGCGGTAAGCAGAGAAGAGGAAACTGAGACTCATAAAAGAACCGCACAGTAGGCCAAGAGGTGACCTAGGGGAGTGAGAAAAACTGAACCTTTGAGTTTTGTGCAAAGGCCAGGAAAGCCCAACCTTTTCCCTGTTGGGTGTAGGGCCCACGCGCTGTTTTGACGAAACTGGAGCTAGTAGGTCAACAGGCAACAGGTGCAAGGGGTTAATTTTTGGTCCTTCAAAACTGACGACAGAGTACAGGGTAAGACACGGACAAATTTATTCAAATTAAAAAAAGTACCGACGGGTATAAGGGGTTGCTATTCCGTCCATCGATTTTCGGTTATATTTAACGGAATTGTTTCTGCTAGCCTTTGGCTTTTTGGCCAGCACAATCTTAGAAATGGCCAAAATTTTCGTTAATTTCGGATCACTTGCCAAACCGAAATTTCAATAATATCTCTGAAATTTTGATTAAATTGTAGTCTTTTTTTATTTAAAAAAATCACAAATTGTCGATTTTAAATTTTAGAATTTTAGCTATAATAGAATAACTTTTGTCTTTAATTTTTATATATTTTCTAATACATTTACATATTAGATACAAATCACTTACCTAATTATTAAATTATTTAAATAGATTAATAGGATTTGTTTTTGCTTGGTCCTAATCATTTATCTACCTAGGTTAGGAGTTAGGGGTTTAGCACTCATGGTGGGCGCTCAATAGCCACATTAAGACCGTCACACACCCCCCCCCCCAAAGGGAGATACATGCACAACCACTAAGACAGGTCCAAGTGTGTTAAATAGGTTAATAAAAGTGCTAAAGAGTCTTAAATATCCTAAATTATTATGTGTCCGACTATAAACATAATATTTTATATTCAATAATAAAGATTTTCTTAATAAAAATTAAGTAATTATAATTATCATGTGTCACATTTAAATTTTTTAGTTTAAATAAATAGGCTAGTGGAAGTGTTTAAAAGTATTAAGTATCCTAACTTATTAAGTAGCCTGTTATAATGATATATAAATATTTAATTAAAATTGTAACTTAGTTATAAAATATTATTATTTTATTTTAAAGAAAAATATTAACTTTTTAATCAAATTTTGATAAATATATATATCAAAATTTGATATATTGTTGAAAAATATAGACATTTTTCTAAATTTAATATTAAAATTTATGAAAAAATAAACTAACAATATTTCAACTGAAAATTTGAAAAAAAATTTCGTCGGGATTAAATACCATGACGGGTCTTAGATGTCATGCTTCTTGACAAAAGGACAAGCACTTAACCCTCCATGGCCCATAAAACTGAGGGCTTTTTTGTTCCTAAAGCTCAAGGGCTAGGTTTGGCCTAATTGTGTAAAGTTCTCCTATTTGTAGGCCACATTTGGTAAAGACCATGTATAGCCCAGCTCACCCTTATGCTTATGCATACTAAAATTAGCTCAAGTCCTCAAATGCACACGAGTGGTTTGGAGTCAAATGGTAAGGGTGTGCTTGATCTAATTTTTCATCCGCATGGTACTATTTATTGAGAGCTTAAGAGCCCTACGGAGCTCTTCTCGTTCACTTTTAGTAATGGCCTAACAAATCACTACTAATAATACGCTTACTAATCATGGTTTCATTTTTAAGTACAATAATTGTTTTCATGGAAACTGTGATGCAATCTATTATAAATCATATTTGAGATCGTGTAGATTTTTTGACAAGTGTTATAACCGAAAGCGTGATTAAATAAACTTGTGAAAATTATTTAATCATTATTACAAAATAACCGTGATCATAAATATTTTTTAATAATCACAATTATTAATATGATCATGATCTTTTATTGACAATAAAGTTTAATTAGAATTTTTTTGATTACCCGATGATACAGTAACAGTGATTGTAATTACTATTAATTATAAATACTCCACATATGCATGCAATTGCTAAATAAGTAACTTTGAGAGTTTCCTTCTCCTTTCGTCTTTTCCAATTTTCCATGTCATTTTATTAATGCAGTTGCTAAATAGGCTTTTCATTCTCTTACAAAGGTTTAAGCCAAAAGTTACATATTATGGAGTGGAAGTAAACTTTCAGAGAGAAAGAAAAACATGTTTTGCAGAGAAAACTTCCGGATGTTGAAAAATTCCAGTGAACCCCAAAATACTTTTTAGGTTGAGAACTCACAAACCTAAGGGAGTGGCTAGGTCTTCCTACGGTCTATCTAATCAATTTTAATTTATGCAATTAAATTATTAGCTAAGGGAAAATAAACACAAACCATAACACAAATGAATTTTTATGTGGAAACCCTTCCAGGAAAAACTACGGGACCTCATCCTGCAAAGAAATACCACTAAGAGTTAAAACAAACAAATACTTACAAGACTGAAACTGTACTCAACCCGACTCAACACAACGATCTTCAGTACCCAATCATCCATACCTCAATAAGCAATCACGAACTCGCAAGTTTGATCTCCACTGCAATGACTTGTGCTTCTATTAGATCTCCATGACCATAATCATTCACAAAAGATTGATCTCCGTCAACGATGGCTTCGAATTCCTCCAACCACAATTAACCATGATCCTTCTCGGATCGATCTCCTTCAACAAATGCTTTAGATTACTCTGACCAAGTGTTCATAAACAAGAACAGGTTGATGGCTTAGTCAAATAATCAATCTAGAGTGATTTCACAATATTGGAATTCAAGAATGCAAGGATCATGATCAATATAAAACTAAACATGTATCTTTAGAAAAGAGTGAAGCGAAGAATAATGAGATCTCAACCAAAGAGAATGACCCTAGAGCTCTCAGAAGCAATCTCAACTCTTAACAATAAAAACCCTAATAAGTTCATAGAACATTAAGGTTAAATAGGAAATCAATAACCCAATTTAGAAGGGTCTATATCACGACCCAAAATCCCACCAAGATCCTTAGTAGAACTTTGGCTCGAAACACTGTTTTGATCTAGCATCTCATCTCGAGATATCTTATCTTAAAACCATATAATGCATACAAAAATGACAACTTAAAATCAACATAATTAATATCAAAATTCGTAACCAAATAACATTTATCTCATCATGTCCAATCATCTAGATCAACTAAACTTTAAACAAAATCTTAAACCATCTTCCTCTGCCCCGGGACCTCACATCAACCCAATCGCACTTAAACAATATAAATTTTAATGTCTGTGAATACTTCAATTGGACTATGTCCATTAAGCGCCGATAATAGGCTATTTCTCCTACAATAGGGGTTCTATCTCTAGAAGATGCGTAGCTTGTAGTTGTTGCAGTGACCGCAACACCACTGTTCTGACTTTTGCGTCCTTTCTCCTCATTTGTGGTGCGAAACCTACATCCATTCAAGACGTAACCCTTAAGCCTTGTCGCGACTCTTTGTGGGCCGTAGGCGAGGAATCGAATATCCTCGGGCACCTCACCCCCACTATTTGACTCTCGCAACGTTTTAACCTATTTGCCGGAACAAAAAAGATTAAGTCGATTCCTCGCAATTCATTTTTAAGTGTTGTGCAAAAAAAGAAAAAAAAACTCAAGCAATGGTGACTTACATGACTCTTGAACCATTCAATGAATTCATCATTCTGCTTTTTCTGGAGCTCATGGGGGAGCATTCTCATTCTCGAGTATATCATCTTAAGTACCCTCATGTGATGCCTACAAAGTAGTTAATACTCATGCATATGTCAGATCTCAGTAAAAAAATGTTGATATAAATCTAGAAGGGGTGAAACACATAGAATTAAATAGCATGTGATATCAGTCTTACTCTAAGTATGGCCTGACTTTTTCGCAGTTGAATAACACATAACGATGTGTTTGCTGCCATTCTAAGTCAGTTAGAATGAATGGCTCCTTACCCCCTATTGCACTTTCGTCTACATTCCGCACCGGTCGGTTGAACTTTGTTTCAACATTATTTATGTATCTTGAGCAGAAAGTCAAACATTCTTCTGCCAAGTACCCTTCAGCAATGCACCCTTCCGGTTGAGCTCGATTGCGGACATACGATTTCAATGTGAACAAATACCTATGTGCCCATCATTTGAAACTAGATTAGACCACAAAACAGTAATAAAAACTTTCACGGATGTATTTATTAAGCTTTAAGACATACCGTTCGATAGTATACATCCACCGGTATTGAACAGGTCCACCCAATCTTGCCTCTGTGGCCAAATGTATAGGCAAGTGCACCATAACGTCAAAAAATGCGGGCATGAAAATCCTCTCAAAATGGCAAAGTATTAGCACAATTTTCTCCTCTAAGAGTCTGAACTCTTCATCCTGACCGACTTTAGAACATAATCGCCGAAAGAAGTTACTTAATTCGATCAAGACTGCGCTTACATTTTTCGGTAATGTCTTCCTCACTGCCAATGGTAGGAATTGTTGCATTATGACATGGGAGTCGTGACTCTTCAAGCCAGATATTTTGCGCTCTTTAACATTGACATGTCTGGCAAAATTGGAAGAGTAGCCATCTGGAACTTTCACACTCTTCAAGACCTTACAAAACATCTCTTTCTCAGCCTTATCCATTGAGAAGCATGTGGGGGGAAGATATGCTTTGTTTGTGTCATGTCGGAGTTGTGGGTGAAGTGCATGTCTCACACCCATATCAACTAAGTCTAGTCGAGCTTTTAAGTTGTCCTTCGATTTTCGATCCATATTCAACAAAGTCCCGAGCACATTGTCACATACATTCTTCTCAATGTGCATTACATCAAGGTTGTGTCTCAACAAATTGTGCTCCCAATAAGGCAACTCAAAAAATATACTCTTCTTCTTCCAATTATACAACATACTCTGACCGTCCATCTGCCTTGATCGTTTCCATCCAGTCTGCTTTCCAAAAGTAAAAGCAGCGTCATCCAACTGACTCAACACATCGAACCCAGACATTGGAGTTGGAGCACACCTCAACTCTACACCACCATCGAAGGAATTTTTATCTCTTCGAAACCTGTGATCCAATGGTAATAGACGACGGTGCCCCATGTAAGCTTGTTTCCTACTATTACGCAAATATCGACTGCAGGTGTCTTTGTGACAAGAAGGACATGCATACTTCCCTTTCGTGCTCCACCCCGACAAGATGGCATATCCTGGGAAGTCGTTAATGGTCCAGAGCAAAGCTGCACGCATCGAAATGTCTCCTTTCTCGAAGCATCATAAGTTGGCATCCCATTATCCCACAAGTCATTTAGCTCCTCTATTAGAGGCTTCATGTAGACGTCAATGTCATTACCGGGTCCTTTGGGACCAGGTATAAGTAAGGATAGGATCAAGTTCGACTGCTTCATGCACATCCATGGTGGCACATTGTATGGAATTAAAACCACGGGCCATATGCTGTAAGAAGTACTCATCGTCCTGAATGGGTTAAAGCCGTCACTTGCCAACCCAAGTCTGACATTGCGAGGGTCCGAAGCAAATGACGGGTAGTTGTTGTCCAGATTTTTCCAGGCCGGTGAGTCAGCAGGATGCCTTAACCTCCCGTCCTTAGTTCGGCCCTCGTCATGCCATCTCATTTCGTGAGCAGTCTTTGATGACATGAACAATCTTTGTAGCCTGGGTTTCAGTGGGAAGTGAGGTAAAATCTTCGCTGGGGTTTTATTCTTCTTGCCTTCTGAGCTATCTTCCCCTGTCTTCCATCTTGATTCACCGCATACATCACATGCTTGCTTACCAGCAGTATCCTTCCAATACAACATGCAATCGTTGGGGCATGCATCAATTTTTTCATACTTGAGCCCCAGGTCTGAAATGATCTTTTTTGTCTGAAAGAAACTCTCTGGGAATGTTGATCTCTCAGGAAGTATCTCCCTCAACAACTCAAGCAACAATGTAAATGACTTGTTGCTCCATCCACTGAGACACTTTATATGATATAATCAAACGATGAATGACAACTTCGTATGATTCTTACATCCTGGATACAAAGCTTGTTCTGCATTCTTTATCAATTGGTAGAATCTATCAGCATCTTTATTGGGGGCATTGCATTCTTCATGTGCCCAATTACCAATAACTCCATCTGGGTTTGGAGGCCTGAAAACATCGTGTAACATATCTCCCATTTCATTCTCCCTATCATGTAAGTCCTCATTCAGCACATCTTCATTAATGGATGTGGATTGTGGTACATAATCTCCATGAAAATACCAAATTTTATAATTCTTATCAAATCCATGACATATCATATGATCAAAAGTTGTTCCTCTATCTTGTCGCTCCACATTGTTGCACTTGGGACACGGACACTTTAACTTCCCATCGATAGTCGCACCATGAGCTAATGCAAACTCGATGAAATCTTTCACCCCTTCAATATATTCTATTGACACCCTATTTTATACAAAGAAATAGGGTAAACACGTTTGAGCTAGATAATTATAAGGACATCACATTCATCAAAGTTAAAAAATTCCTAATTGATGTACCTTGGCTTTTGAATCCAACTCCTATCCATGAGGTATGAGATTAGATTTCTAATTTCTTCTTTGATTACTCTGAGAAACGGCAACAATTTCTTACATTAGTCTAAAAGTGGTAAAATAAATGTCATGTGTATTTTCAGATTAGCCTGATATATGTTAATGGGTCCTACAAGAAGGAGATTTCATGAACCTATTCATAGGATGACTTCTCACAAAAAAAATTAACATGACGGTGACCAATCCATTCATTCATGAGACATCATTATGATATAGGCATACATGTCTGACTACTCCATGTACATTTAATTATACATAAGCATGTAGCACACACATAAAAATTCATGCGCATGCATATATTTTATGCAATCATTTTGGATTTCTAACATTATTTGTGGTTATCAAGCACCAAGAATTGCTAACAGTAAGTATATAGAAACCAATGATCTAATCTACACATGTTGGAGATTGCTCAGTGCACTAATAATATTATTTGTTACATCCTTTTCCTTTTTGGTGGGTGATATGCAATCGAACCCACAATATCAAGACTATTACACACTATGCTTTTTGTCTAAACACATTTGTCTATGTGAGATCCTAGAAACATTCTTAGGTTGAAATGCAGTTTGCGCATTTAGAGCTAAACCTGTAGCTTAGGGATTCAACCTTGGTTCTAGTTCTTTCCAGAAGGGTTTCAATTTCTCAAACTAGAGCATGAAAATGGAATGACAGAAGTACCACATAGATGAACTTTAGCAAAGAAAAAAGAACAGGAAAGTCTATTATGAGCTTCCATTAACAGCTCCTCTAGGAGAAGTCCTTGCTACCTTTATGAAATTCCCATATCTTCCATATTGTTTATTCAGCTTAATTACAAACTTGAGATATACTTGCATGTCCTATAGGGATGGCAATATGACCCACCCCCGTAGGGGCCCCGACTCACCCCACACCTATGGGGGTGGTTTTTTTTTCAAATAAATCGGGGCCGGGGCGGGGACGGTATAAAAAATAAAGACCCGACTCGGTTTCGGGGCAGGGGCGGTTTTAGTATACCCCGCTCCGGTGCCCCACCCCGCCCGGCCCCTCTTGAATCCTATATATTCACTTCAGTTTGATGTTTGCTACTTCCAATACCTATCGATATATGTTGAAAGATCCTATTCAAGAAAATATCAATCCATTAAAAACATTACTCAATTAAATTATGAGAAATCTATCAACTCAAAATTTTGAGTTTAAAAATAAATAACATCAAACTTCCAAATACATGTACTAAAATATAGTCCTTAATGCACCTTCCCACATTTAGACCTGAATTTATACAATGCTAAAGATCATCAAACAAGGAATAAATACCAATAAGTATGCCAGATATTCAATAGAATGGTTTTTTAGTTGTATGGGAGCAAGCTACACAGGATGAGAAGCCTTTTTGAACCACTTTATATCCAGCTATTTTCAGAATCTTCTCGTGGCCACTGATTATTCTTCCAGCTATTACTTACACCTGGCTCAAAAAAAATTAGATGATTTGGTATGCTCAGTATTAGTTATCAGGTCAAATGCTTACTATATCTAAATGCAACTCTCTTTCAGCTTCTACTGCTATCTGATTTCGTTTGAAATGGATGCATATTCTTATTGTCCTAAGTGGGTTTCCTCACAATAGATGTTTCTAGGTTCTTGATTTTTTTTTGGTCCGCCCCTAAACAAAAAGCTCATGAGGTTAGTTGATGGATGAAAAAAAAAAAGAGAAGGAATCCAAAATACTAAAAATTAAGAAGAACAATTTAACATAAAATAGCAGGAAAACAAAGAACTGGGGTGGAGAAATCTATTGAAACCCAGAACCCCAAACCAGTACCTAGAGAATAGAAACCCCTAATTTCTGGGTTTCATCAAATACAAACCCAGAAATATAAAACAATACAAAGCACACAATAAAAAATCAAAAAAATTCTGAACAAATCCAAATCTACTAAAGCCCAAAACCCCAAACCAGCAGCCTCATCAAATACAAACTCCAATTAACAGAACATATAAAAAAAAAGCAAGAAAACTACCTCAAGCAGAAAACAAGAACACATAGACACAGAGACCTTGATAATATTTCTTCGAGACGTAAATCAGAAAACAAAAACACCAACTCACCTTGAAACGAAGCTTCTTAACCTCAATGAATGCAACTGGAATACTAAATCTCAAAAATCAGAACCTCTAAAACCACTTACAGTCACAGGTCTGTCCGGCAACTGCATACAAAACGAAAAATTCAGCCTCCACAAATATTAGGTTCAGATTAGAGTAATTTTTCTTGGATCCACAAATATTTCTATGCCAAATGCCCAAAAAGCATACATGCATAATCCAAATCGTGCATAAATGCATAACCCCCAAAAAAAAACGCAAAAGAAGGAACCCCAAAAAAAAATGCAAAAGATTAAGGAGATTCAAAACCTTAACCCTCTATTTCATCGATTAAGGTTTAGGGGTCAAGGTTTGAAACCCCCAAAAAAAATGCAGAAGATTACAGGAGTTCAAAGGGAAGAGAGAGAAAGGGAGATAGGGAGGGAAGAGAGAGAAGAGAGAGAAGGAAAAGACAAATTATCGGAGTTTAGAGGATCTATCGCCGCCGAAAAGAAGCAACCAATGTTCATCGTCGCCGGAGAGGATGATTCTCTGAGAGAGATAGTGACCGAGAGTGAATGTGAAGACACTCCCGCGAAACTTCCCTCTACTTTTTAGAAGGTTTTTGCCTGCGGTTACTTAATACCGCCGGCACACATAATATAAGATCGGCGCTTCCCTTAAAACCCGTCCGTATAAGGTGAAATTCTATCCCACCCATTATTTTCTTCTCGCGGGAAATAAATATATTAGTGCAGTTTAGCGTAGAACTGCCCGTATAAAGTTACAAGTAGCCGCGTTGTAAATCAACCATGTAGAGCCCCGGACCTTTTCACATTTATGCATGACCCTTCGTAGCCATTTTTTCCTTTAAAGTAATGCAATTAATAAATAAGGAAGAAATTGGAAATTCTGAAACGTCAGAAATGTTCGTTTTCGAAGTACGAACCCAACGCAAGTTGAATCGTCAAAATCGGACGAACGAGTCAAAAGTTATGGCCAAAACAGTTTGGACCTGTAGACCACCGATCGCTCGGTCCATGGAGCGATCGATCGGTCCAAAACCGATCGCTCGAAGGCTATCGACTGGTCGAGATTTTACTATGGGGAAATTTTCCAGAGAGTGAAATTTCAACCGATCGCTCGGTTATGAAACCGATCGATCGGTAGGCAACCGATCGATCGGTCATTAACACCGATCGCTCGGTCCTCGCGTTTTACAGAATTTTCACTAAGGGCATTTTCGGCATTCGGGTGTTATACCCTTTCTTATATAGGATTGCCCGAGCCTTTAGGGCTCATTCTCAACCCTTAGAAGATTTGGGAGATTAGAAGAGAGGAGAAAGGGTTCCTAAATCTAGGGTTTCCATTTTGAAGAGGAATCAAAGGGGTTTGAGACCCTAGATCATCCTCAAGCACGTTTTCCTTCAAGATCTCGGCTCAAGCTCGGGTGGAGCTCGTGTTCCAAGCTAGGGCAGCAACTCACGGTCGTTTGGAAGAGGGGTTTCTTCCTCATCTCTTCAAGGTCGGTACTTCTTACTACCCTCCTAGTTATAGCTTCTCTTTTCCTTTATTTCTTCTTATTTTCCTTCACTTATATATGTGTTATGAGATTGGTGGTATGAATGGTGAATGGAGGTGGATGTTGGCGATTGGATGCCGTGTGTATTGATGTGATGGATGAACGGGGAGGGCATTGTACCCATAATAAACATACATATGTGATGTGAGTAAAACCCACCTAGAAAAGCATGTTGTAGGGTTAATAAATAATGAACACACTATGTTTGATGAGATGCCAAGGTGAATAAAATGAGTGATAAATTAAGGGAATACATGTTTAATTATTCATGAAATTGTTAGGGCATATGATAGTGTGTTTCTTACATTTCTCAAAATGTGCGACTTATTACTTGTTCAAATCGTGATATGCTATGTTTTGTAAATTACCCAAATTGTCATATTTAATTCTAAATGCAAGTATGCACACGATCTCACGAGCACGCATGCATGACATGGATTACCGACGTTTTTCAAGAATGGGATTTAGAGGTGGGGCATATCCTACGATATGTATTACCTCGCTTTTGGCAAGGAAAAGTCAATCATGCATTATCATAAGAAGGGTCTCCCTTCCCTCGCAAGTACATACATATCATAAGAAGGGTTTCCCTTCCCTCGCAAGTACATCTCACAAGGACATCTCACAAGTGAAAGGACATGACATGAGCATTTAGAAAGAAGGGTCTCCCTTCCCTCACAAGTAGTTTACTCTTCCAAGCATGATACAAGCATGACATGACACGGCATGACAAGCATGAGCATTTTAGGAAGAAGGGTCTCCCTTCCCTCACAAGTAGATTACTTTTCCGAACAAGCAAGCATGACAAGACATGGCATGACAAGCATGGGCATTTAGGAAGAAGGGTCTCCCTTCCCTCACAAGTAGTTTACTTTCCAAGCAAGCATGACATGGCATGACACGCATGATATGATAAGATAAGACAACATGACAAGTTTCAAGCACGGAAATGGTATTTCCAAATCAAGTCAAGTGCACGGTGTTTTCAAGGGTTTTATCGGCTTTTACGAATTCAAGCATGATTATATACTCCTTTACTTTATTGTCATGATATGAATTATTCCTGCTTTATATGCTTGAATTGTTTCCTGCTTTATATATGTGAAATGCTTCCTGCTTCCTATACTGCTATGGTTTTGCTATGACTATTGGTTAGTATTTAGTACCCGCTGAGTATTCCATGCTCAGCCGTACTTCTTATGTCGGCAGGTTCTGAGGGAGCTGCTGCTCCATTTGATGTCTGCGCTCCTAGCCCTTGGGTGGAGGAGGAGTACGTCGAGGAACCTTTGGAGGAACCTCCCGTAGAGGGTTATCAGTAGGTGGTGTTAGATTCTAAGTGGTTTAGCTGTGGGTGAGCATGAGTGATTATATCCATGTATTTTGGCGGGCATGTCCGCACTTTCTTTGTTTTGTTTTCTTTTGTATTAAACTTGGACCATGTGTATATATACTTAGAGGTTTGTTAGACTTCCGTTGTGTTTTATAGTTATGCTTCCGCTGTTATCCTCTATTGTATATGTTCTGTGAGTTTTGCAGGTTGGTTCGTCAAGCAAGTCATGTAAGTAATGATTAAGTCGTCCAAGATTCACTCTAACTCCTAGGGTGGGTTTGGGGTCGCGACAAACCGTCCCTATAAAAATTTATTGTAGGGGTTTTTTGAAACTGCCGGTAATATTTGGCCGGTATTACCCTTCAATTTTGTAGTGGACACACGGAGGTGTCACAGAAAGAGACATACGGGTGGTGTACACTGTAAAGGTACACACGGGATTTCAAGGACACACGGGGGTGTCACAAGGCATGATGCTGGATTGATATTGGGATTGCCCAAGAGGGACTGGATTTTGATCATGTTGAATGCTGCTTAGAAGCTGCAGAATATGATGCTATGGTCAGTGATACGAGGATGCGCGGCGTCGGCTTCCTCTACTTGCTTGCCGGGGCTGCTTGGTGCAAGTTGGTACAAACGGATTCTGATACCAAGAGTTTTTTTTTGAAAATATTTTTCAGAAAAAGTGTAGAAGGCTTTTGCAAATATTTTAGTTTTGATAGAAGAATGCTTAGTTTGCTTCCTAATTCGCCAGTAAATCGCCTAAGTTAGGGCTTAAGGGGAATTATGAATTGTTTTTCACTTTCGAAGAGCGGAGTATGATTCAGAGCAGGATGTTGTCGGGGTAGACAAGCTTGTCTAAATGCTGTTGCAGGCTGAGGACACTGGCTGAAGAGAAGCTTTCTGATGGACTTTGTAAGCTTTTGGACTCTTGCTAAGGGAGAATACTTGGGAGTTAGACATCTGCTAGGGATATTCCCTATTAGAACTTCTATTGGGGCTACTGGTTCGCTGAGAGTTGCCGACTGTTGTGGATAACCAGGGGTCTAGTGAGTCTGATTGCTACCGGATGTCGTTGTCAAAGTGATTTTCAGTTTTCCCCCTTTTTTTACCCTTGGAATGACCAAGTTATGGGGTTCGCATGATTTTTGTGCGATGAGGTCATTGACGGTTTTCCTCATGCCTACGAAGCTGACGATTTTTGTCCCTTTTTTTCCCTTAGTCACAAGACTAAGTCTGGGGTCTCATAATTTTTGTGCAATGAGGCCGTCGCCAGTTTTCACTCATGCTCGCAATTTTCTTGAGAAAGTTGGTCTTCTCTCGTCATTGCCCTGAATGGCGTTCTTCTAGGGATTATAGAGATTTTGTTTTTACCGAGGGTGTAGATGTGATGTTGCGCTTGCATTCACAGTTTCTAGGGGATCTAGGACTTAGAGTAGGACGAAACGTAGGCCAAGGGACCGAAGTTTGGGACACCCTGGAGTTTATAGTTGATTTGCACTCCCTTTGAGGTTTTTTTTCTTAGCTCCGCTGGGGAATTTGAGAGAGGTTTTTTCTGTCGGGGAGAGTGAGAGAGGTTGTCTCTACTGGGAGAAAGAGTCTAGAGAGTTTTATCTCTGTGGGGAGTCTTTGATTCTTGAGAATGTTTCGACTTCTATTTTGGGCTTTCTTTTTATAGAAATTTTGTACCCTTGAGAGTCGACTCATCTGGGGAAGTTGAGAGGATCTTGACTCAGTTGGGCTCTGTGGGGAGAGATTTTAGAGGGCTTTGTCGGCTCCAAAGGGGAATTGCCTTTTTTGGTAAGGGCTGAATTCTGGGAATTCTTCCCTATTTGAGGGAGAGGTTGACATTTTTGGGGAGAGTTCAATTCCACAGGGGAAGTGATTTGGGAGAAGCTGATTCTACTAGGGATAAAGCCTGGAGAGACTGTTCTACTTGGGGAATCCCTGACTTTTGAGAATGTTTCAACTTCTATTTTGGGATTTCTCTTGATAAAAATTTTGTATACTTTGATGTTGACTCCGCCAAGGAATTTGGAAGAGTTGGACTCTGTTTGGGGAGGAGCTTGATTTTGCGGGGAGTTATTTTTAGAGATTTCAACTCTACTGGGGAGAGATTAACTTGGCCTGGGAAAGTCAGGGGAAATATGATCCCCTTTATAGAGACCGCACCTAATTTTTCAGGTTGCCTATGTATGGGCCTTCATAGTTAGGAGTGAACTTGCCCCTTGGGTCAGGACGGTTTAGCAACATTTTTCGGAGAACTAGGTCACCGACTTCGATGCTTCGTGGCTTGACCTTCTTGTTGAATGCCCTAGTCATGCGCCTCTGGTAGGCTTGAGAGTGATTGATGGCTTTCAGTCGCCATTCTTCAATCAAATTCAGCTGTTCATACTGGGTCTGTGATTCTGGGGATTCTTCCTTATTTGAGGGAGAGGTTGACTTTTTTTGGGGAGAGTTCAATTCCACAAGAGAAGTGATTTGGGAGAAGCTGATTCTACTAGGGATAAAGCCTAGAGAGACTGTTCTACTTGAGGAATCCCTGACTTTTGAGAATGTTTCAACTTCTATTTTGGGATTTCTCTTGATAAAAATTTTGTATACTTTGATGTTGACTCCGCCGAGGAATTTGGGAGAGTTAGACTCTATTTGGGGAGGAGCTTGATTTTGCGGGGAGATATTTTTAGAGATTTCGACTCTACTGGGGAGAGATTGACTTGGCCTGGGAAATATGATCCCCTTTATAGAGACTGCACCTGATTTGTCAGGTTGCTTATGTATGGGAGCATCTCATGTCAGGTAGTGTAGTTGTTTGTCATCTTCTCAATGATCTTTTTCAGGTTTTTGTTGGCTGCTTCCACTGTACCGTTAGTCTGAGGCCTGTATAGTGTGGAATTATGATGCTGTATCTTGAATTTTTAGCAGAGATCTTTCATCCCCTTGTTGTAGAAATTGAGAGCATTGTCAGTCACAATCTCGAATAGGACACTGTACCGGTAGATAATGTCCTTTTTCAGAAAGCGTTGGACCACAGAGGCTGTGACATTGGCATAAGAGGTTGCCTCGACCCATTTTGTAAAGTAATCGATTGCAACCAGGATGAATCGATGACCGTTAGATGCTTTCGAAGTTATGGGTCTGATGACGTCAATGCCCCAAGCTGAGAATAGCCAAGGAGTAGTCAGGTTGTGGAGCCTTATCGATGGTGTGTTGATCTTGTCAGCATAGATCTGGCACTGATGGCACTTCTGTACGTGCTTATAACAGTCGGCTTCCATGGTGGACCATTAATAGCCTAGTCGGAGTATTTTCTTGGATATCATTAACCCGTTCATATGTGGGCCACAAGTTCCTCCGTGAACTTCTTTGACTACCTGTGCTGCTTCACTAGTGTCAAGGCATCTGAGCCAGATCAGATTCGGCGATCTTTTGTACAAGACTCCTCTTGAGAGGACAAACTGAATGGTCAGTCTTCTGATTACTCGGCGGTCTATTTTGGTAGCATCGAAAGGGAAGATCCCATCCTCGAGGTATTGCTTGATGTCCACATACCAAGGCCTGTTATCTGACACTTCGTCTATCTGAAGGCAGTAGGCAGGCTAATTCTGTTATTGAATTTCAATCGGCCAGAGCATGATGCCCTTGGGGATCTGTACCATGAAAGCTAGAGTGGCCAATGCATTGACGAATCTGTTGTGATTTCTAAACCTGTGGCTGAAGGTGATTCTCCTGAACTGAGTGATCAGCATGTTATGGTAGGCTAGATACGGGACTAACCTTACTTCTCAGATGACCCAAGATTCATTTTCTTGACAGATTACCAAAGATGAGTCACCGTAGACATCTATCTCTTCAATCCCGATGCCTAGGGCTTCTTTCAGACCTGCTATGCACACCTCATATTCTACTTTGTTGTTGGAGCACTTGAATTTCAGCTTGACTGAAATTGGGAGGTGTGATTCCTTGGGTGAGATTAGGACTGCTCCTGCCCCGTGCCCATGACTATTGGCAGCTCTGTCAAAGTATAACTCCTATCCGGAGTACTCTTGCTCCTCCGCCTCTGTGTACAAGATGGCTTTGTCTGGAAACTGATCATGTACAGACACATAGTCCTGTACTGGACTATGGGCTAGGTGATCTACTATCGCCAGCCCCTTGATTGACTTCTGAGTCATGTATGTGATGTTGAATTCAAACAACATCATAAGCCATCGGGCAGTCTTTCCGGTGGTAGCTGGCTTTTCCAGTAAGTAGTTGAGTGGATCCATTCGGGAGATCAGGATTGCCGGATAGGAAAGCAGATAGTGCCGCAGTCGTTAAATAGCCCAGACTAATACCAGACAAGTTTTCTCAAGAGGGTTGTACCTCTCCTCATACTCTAGTAGGCGTTTACTGATATAGTAGATGACCTATTCTATTCTGCCTGTCTCGTCATGTTGTGCCAGGACGCACCTTATGGAGGTTTCTTGCACTGAGATGTATAGTAGCAGAAGTCGTCCTAGTGTAGGAGGTACAAGTACTGGAGGGTGTAGGAGATACTGCTTTATTCTGTCAAAGGCTTCCTGACACTCGTCTATGCAGACCGTGGGTACATTCTTCTGCAGAATTTTGAAGATCGGCTCGCATATCGGAGTGAGTTAAGAGATAAACCAGCTTATATACTGAATTCTGCCCAGGAACCCATGGATTTTCTTTTCAGTCAGAGGTGTCGGCATTTCGACGATAGCCCTGGCTTTAGCTGGATAGATCTCAATGCCTCTTTTGCTGACTATGAAGCCGAGGAGCTTTCCTGATGAGGCCCCAAAAACACATTTGGTCTGATTCAGTCTTAGGCCAAACTCCCTGAGTCTGTTATAGAGTTTCTTCAGGTCTTTTGGGTGCTGCTTGGCAGTAAGCGATTTTACAATCATGTCATCAACATAAACTTCAGTTGTCTTATGGATCATGTTGTGAAACAATGCTGTCATAGCCCCTCTGATAGGTTACCCATGAGTTTTTGAGTCCGAAAGGCATGACCTTATAGCAAAATGTGCCCCAAGGTGTGATGAATGAGGTTTTCTCCATGTCCTCTTCTTCCATTCTGATCTAATTGTATCCGGAGAAACCATCTATGAATGAGAGCGTTTCATGCCCCACGATGTTGTCGACCAGGATGTCGATGTGTGGGAGCGGGAAGTTGTCATTGGGGCTTGCCTTGTTCAGGTTTCGATAGTCGATGCACATCCGGACTTTGTCGTCCTTCTTGGGTACGGGCATGATGTTGGCCAACCATTCAGGGTAGGTTCCTACTGCCAGGAAGCCTGCATTGATCTGCTTCTTAACTTTCTCTTTGACTTTCTATGACCTTTCGGGCCTCATCCGTCTCAGTTTCTTCTTAACCGGTCTGGCGTCGGGGTTCAGGGGCAGTCTGTGTACCACCAATACTGGGTCCAAGTCGGGCATGTCTCCATATGACCAGGCAAAGACGTCACTGTAGCTCTTTAGAAAGCTGATCATGTTTGTTCTCTGCTGGCTCCTCAGGATTGTGCTAATCTTGACAAGCTGGGGATTATCCATGGATCCCAGGTTAATGGTCTCAATGTCCTCAATGTTTGACTGCAGTAGCCCTTCACTGCGTTCCAAGAAGTCCAGAATCTCTTGAGGTGGTTCCTCTTCCTGTTCTGAGTCATACTCAACTTCTGAAAGCTCAATGGGGGTTTCAGGGGTAGCTTTAGTATAAATAATTTCCTGGTAAAATATTTAGCTAAGTTTAGCATGCATATGTTTGTTGTTTTGATTTTGGTGGCTTCTAGACACTAAGCCTTCCAGGGGAAGAGTCCGTGTGATTTTCGTCATTAGCCAAGATGTTTGTGAAAAACATGTTTTTAAGTCAAAATCAAATTTCATTTATAAAAACAATATGATTGTTATTTACAAAAGTCGACTCAAAACAAAAAGAGACCGACAGTGGCCTGACAATTGGATTTTGTGAATAGGAGCAAAGAGAGAATAGAAGGAGGAGAAGGGTGATGCTTCTTCACTGCTTGGTCTGACCGACCTGTCCTGCACTACGACTGCCTCGGCCCTGGCTGGCCTCAAAGGTGAGAGCCTCAGTCCACCAACGGATTAGTGGTTGGCGACTAGATGACGCTTCGGCGTTGTTGGAGAGGGTGCAAACCTGCTATCCTGCTAGATATTTTACTTCGGTAGCATCTTCGACAGTTAGCTCGTCGAACATTTCGACCATGCTGAAAACTTCTGGATTTAGAATCCCTAAAGATTTGGCATTGGGCTAGGGTGTTAAGGCTTCTAGTGCAGTGAATGTATCAGGGTAGGACTGAAAGGTTCCATTTGGGAAAGTCACTGATATATGGGATCGGGGTTCAGGTTTTGCCGATCGGCTGTTTTTCCGTGTGAACTTTGTGAGATAGTCCTCATACATGGGCCTATAACCCATTCCGAATGGTACTGTGTAGCGCGAAGGTACATATCTTTTCCTCATCCCTTGGTTATTGGCTCCCACGCCTGCCCCGGGCTGATAGTTCATGTTGGTTATCATCTTGACAAATGGCGGAATATATTATCTATTCTTTTATTCTATCGGGTGATAGAGCTGACCTGCTCGAATTGATAAGTCATGAAGGCAATGCCCTGCCCTAGCTCCTAGATGTCCCCAAAGGAACTCTCCGACTCCTCTGATGGGATCATGACCAAGTGGTCATCTTGTATAAACTTGATTCTCTGGTGGAGAGAGGAGGGAATGGCTTCGGCCGTGTGGATCCATGGCCTCCCAATGAGCAAGGTAAATGAGGCAAACACATTTACGACTTGGAAGTTTGTACTGAACTGAGCAAGTCCAACCCCGATGATTAGATCGATATCACCCAAATTTTTCCTTGTTGAGTTGTCGAAGGCTTTGATTGTCATGGGTCTCTTCTTTACTTGACTTAGATCCATACCTAAGTTTTGCAGTATTGATAGGGTACAGACATTTAGGCTGGAGCCATTATCGATTAGCACCGATGATAGAGTTCTGTTCATGCATTGTACCGTTATGTAGAGGGCTCTGGTATGGTCTCTGTCACCGTCTAGTATCTCTTCTTCTGTAAAGGAGATAACTCTGGGCTCTAGTACTTGTCCCATCATATGCCTTAGCTTTGAAGGAGTGATGTCTGGTGTCACGTGGGTGCTGTTAAATACTCGAAGGAGTTACTTCCGGTGGTGCTCAGAAGTCAGAAAGAGACCTAAGATAGAAATCTGTGCCGGGACTTTACTCAACTACTGAGTTATGTTGAATTCTTCCACCTTTTCCAAGATTTTTAGCAGAACTGCAGAGTCTGTTGCTTTTTTTTAGGGTCTAATACCCTTGCTTTTTCTGTCTCTTTCCCTTTTCCTTTCACCTTTATCAGATCAGCTGCCGACGGTTGATACACTCATTCAGATCGGGTGAGATTGGTTATGCTTTCGCTCTCAATGATGAGAGAGTGAGGAGTAGGTACATAGTTAAGGGTGAAAGGTTGAGAAGTGATGTAAGGGATCCTGACAGGGTCAGTAGAAGTGAAGGCTTGGGCTAGAGCTGTGGGCCAATTGGCGGGACAAGGGATAGTGTAAACAATCTGCTCTTCGTCTGGTTCAAGAGCCGGTGTGAGAGGTCTCGGCTGCCTTGCCCCGGGCTCTTCCTACTGTATAAAATTGACATGGTTGTTATGTGGAGGTAGTGGTGCCTAGTTGATGCTGGTATTGCCAGGGGCCAGCTCAACCTCCTTCATCCAGAAGATCCTGGATGGCGTATTTTAGGCCGATGCAATAGTTGGTTGCATGGCCTGGGCCTCTATGAAAGGTGCAATGTTGATTAACATCATAGTTTTTGTTTCTTTTGTCTAGGGGTAAGAGGGGAGTAGGGCCTCTCAAGGCGAGAAGACCCTGCTTGATCAGAAAGTCTAGAAGCTAGCGGAGAGTATATGGGAGAGGAGTAAAGTTCCTGGGGGCTTTGTCATGTTGACGGTTCTACCCCTAGTTAGGCCGAGTTGGCCGGGTGTTTCTGACAGTCGGCTGCTGTTGAGCTAGAGCTGGAAGTCTGATGGGTGCTGAAGACCACCATGTGTACACTTTCCTTCTTTCTCTGGTCACGGGGACCATTGTTCCTGGTTGAGGTTGTTGCTTTAGGAGGATCAAGCTCTAGATTAGAGTGGATGGCCCCACTTTTGATGGCAGTCTCTATACGGGCACCTGTCTTGACGATGGTGTCGAAATGTACCACTGGTAGTGTTACCATAAGAGTGAAGTAGGGCTGCATCAAGGAGCCCATGAATATGCTGGCCAGCTCCACCTTAGGGATAGGAATAGGGATTATGGCTGCTCTTTCCCTCCATCGGGTAGCGTATTTCAAGAATGATTCGTTATTACGCTGGCTCATTTGTTCGAGCTGGCTCCTCTGAGGTCGGAGTTCCTGGTTGAAGGAATACTGTTCCACGAAGCTGTCCATGACATCCTGCCAAGTCTTGATCCTCTGTTTATCTACAGACATCCACGAAGTGAGAGATGCCCCCTTCAAACTCTTATGAAAGTACTGTATGAGGAAAGACTGGTTCTTATTGTGCAAGAGCATGTCCCCCAGGTATAGCTATAGATGTTGCTTCGGACAACCTGAGTCGTCGTAGACAGACTGGTGCTGGAAGATGCACCCCTCATCCCTTTCATCTCCTCTTTCATCTGCTCGATCTTCTCATGCTAATCACAGAGAGATGGTGTAGGGTCCGAGGATGATGGTTTGTCTTGGTTGATGTGTGAGGCCTTGGGCTGCCCTGCCCCCTCAAAATGTTTATACTCCATGTCACCTCCGCTGTAGCAGGTCCAGGGTTAGGGATGATAATCGGAATATGGTGAGGCTCAGGGATAGGTTGCTCAACCAATTCGCCAGTCGGGATCCGGGAAGATGATTCGTCAATTTGGGTTCCAATTAGAATCTTCAGAGATTCCAGAACATTGTCAAGTTTTGCTTGCATGTCCGCTATATCTCTATCATGTGCCTGTAGGATTTCGTTGGTTCTTTACTGCTGATCTGTCGATTCTGCCATTGTATCTGAACTGCTTTCTGATATGGCTCAGATGAGTACCTGCTTTGAAACTGGTACTTTTGTCAAGACTGCGTCTGCTACTTCTGCGAGAATTGCAGTCATAGAGCGAGACATGGGTTGGCTCATGCAACTGAAAAGAATGCAATGACTAATCACGATTATGCATGATTTAGAATGCAGGAAAGGATTTTTCATTGAGTGCGTGAGTACAGGACAGTGACTCAAGAAAAAGAAAAAGACTCAACCCAAAGCAGGTCCATCAGGGATGACAAAATCAAGTGACCGGGGCATGCCCTCAAGGTCTATGATCTTTTGTTGGAAGGATGTGATCTCAACCTCCATGTGTTCAATTGTTTCTGTAGTATTGAACATGCGGAACCCGAACTGTCGAATTCGATTGGTCATCTCTACCTTTGCACTGTCAAGCTTTTTTTGATGGAAGTGTAACTAGGCTCTGATGACGGCGATCTATTTGACATTACCCATGCATCTCTTCTGAAGGGACTAGACTGTCTGCTCAAGCTGTTCAACTTGTTCTTGCATGACTTGGAGTTTGCGGTGCTGCTCTACTTCCTGTTGCATGAATGCTCGTTGGGCCCTCCATAGCCTCTTCTCTTTCTCTTGGATCTGTAACTGCCTTTCCAAGAAGATATCTCTCTAGAGAACCACCATTTCAGTGACGGGGATGGTTCCTCATGATAGAGCTGAAACGGGTGTCGGTAGTTCCATGGGTGCGGGCATACCAGAGGGAATGTCAGGGTCTTCTACCCATAGTCGGTATACTGAATCAGTTGGGGGTCCTGTTGTAACCATAAAATTTGGCCATTGTTCTCTCCTAAAGCTTCGCTAGTCTGCTTGGAAGTGGCGAGTGAGGCGTTCAGACTGCACTGTGAAGTCTGCGAAGTCATTTTTCAGATTGTCTATCAACGAAATGCGTTAAGGGAGTCCAAATTGGTGGAGGACTTGGAGTGGTACGTAGGCTGCTGAGCCGGTGAGACCTGCTAGGACCATGCATCGCCTTCCTGCTATGACAATGCGTGGTAGCTGTCTGTGGACCAGCCACACGCATTCCCATATAATCTGCTCCTCTATCTGGCTCTGGAGAAGCCGGTAGAGAGTTCTGACGTCTGAGGTCACTATCTAGCCCGGATTTTAAGAAATCTTTCAGGACAGGCTGTATGCATCTCTAGGGACATCGGTCACCGGTAGGATAGTAGGCAGGTGTGATACCAGCCATAAGTGTAATAGCGGTGCACTGGTATAAAAGATGCCCTTTCTGAGTTCTGCTGCTTGGTTGAGAGCCCTGAGAAGCTCTGCAAGGATGACCGGGACGACCGTCTTGAAGTTACGCATGTCTTCAATGATCCCCACTAATACTGAGTCGGTGAGGGTACGACAGTTAGGAAATACCAGTTGAGACATAATGATCAGTGTAAAGGCATTGAGACCAGGGAGTTCAGTTGTCAGGGAGTCAGGGTTCCACCTAGGCCGATACTGTTTTTTAATAAATTTTTATGAACACTCGTTCGTAAGTGTCGCTAGCATCGTGCTGTAAGAAGGCATGCTTGATTTGTAAAAACCTTGAGAGGTCTGCCTGAAATGATGCCTTATAGCGCGGTACTATAGCATCACCTTCCATGGTTAGGCCAAGAATATGTTGTATTTCTTCCAATGTTGGACATAACTCGTTCTTACCAAAACGGAACACCATGTAGGATGGGTTCCAAAACTGGATGGCCGCATTTAAGAGGCGTCAATCCGGCTTAACCATGGACAAGTCTAGGGTGTTGCCCATTCGGTAGTATTGGGCCCAAGCGAGACACTGACTCTGAGTGAGGACCTCAATTTAGTCATTAAGGGTTTTATCACATGCCCCCTGCGAGATGAGGTGCATGGGCCATGAATGCTGACCATATAACGTAACAATCTCTAAAAGACCTGCCATCTACCTGGACATATGTACAGACTGTGTAAGTTAACCGTGTATGCAAGATACAAGGATGATGCAAGTAATGATGATGCATTTTTTTTTTTAATTTTGATCAGGTGTGATTAGGCACATGTGATCTAATAAGGCAGTCAGATAGAGGTCCGGTATACTTTATCTAGGTTGTTGGGAATCGGGGCCTATCAGGTCAAGACATGGGATAGGTCCAATAAAGACCTATTTGACTGGGATTTGAACCTCATATGCTATGTTGAGATGCGAGGTAGGATGTATTTTATTACAAGCACATGTTTGGCTCATTACATGCCCCCGAATGGGTGCTTATCCGGGTAGAATATGCCCGGATAGTCAACCATGATTGGGGATAGGAATAGGGTGCAAGCAAGTTAGGGTTTAGAGTATCCCTCCAAGTTGGCTGCTTGTAGACTATACCTTAGCCTAAGTTATATGTATGCAGGCTAGGGTAATGCAAGTGTGTTCCTAGAAAGGTGGGGGGATCACTTACACCGTATATGCGACTCCCTTGAAAAAGGACGATTGATGTAAACGGAAGCGTTCAGAATCCTTCCTTGTGGGTAATCACCCAGCTGGAGTAACTTCGCAGACATCCAAGACTTTTAAGCTTCTGTCATTGAGGATAATCATCCAGCAGCTGTAAGCATAATAAGCCTATCTAATGGGTTTATGGGTTGTTACACGACTATGCTATGTATGCTATGCACAGTACAAAATACACCCAAAATGTATAAAGAATTAGTATTAGACTAAATTCTAAGGCATTTGAGTAATGTTGATGTTAATTTGGTTTAGACCTGGATTCCGGGTTGAACCTTGAGGCAAATTATTCCCCAATGGAGTCGCCAGAGCTGTAAGTAAGGATTTTACTCACTGGTTTATGTTAGGAGTCGCCACTTATTAACTCAATAGGGATAAGTCATCGGCTAATGGATAAAGTCTTGGTCTACTTAAAGGTCTAGGTAAGAGGTTCGGTTAAGTCCGAGAAAGTTGTTAGGCACTCTGGTACTTTCATTTTACAATGGTTCCCTACTTACTACGTTTAAGCTACATTAATGTCAAATTAATAGTCAAATGTCTTAGGTTTAGTTTATACTAATCTAAGAAGGAAAAAGTTAGACTAGGGTCAAACCCAGGTTGGGTTGCCTATGTACTCACATTGGGGTGAGATCAAACCGAGCGTAGTTCTGACACATAAGCCCGTGCCGAGGTTAGGGGTGTGTGTGTGTGTGCACCAAGGGTGGCTAATGGGCTAGTCCAGTAGACTAGGGTCAAGTTGACCGAGGTTGGTCAAATGTGGGTTTCAAGCCTAGTAGGCTTAGGGTTAGTCCGGTAAACTAAGATTTGGGCCTAGTAGGTCAAGGGTTTTGGCTCGGTAGGCCAAAATGATAAGCCTGGTAGGCTAGGGTTTAGTTCGGTAGACTAAAGGATTGGGCCCAGTAGGCCAAAGGGTTGGACTTGGAGGTCAATGGTAAGCTCAGTACACTTTGGATTGGGCCCGGTAGGCTTGAATTGGGCCCGGTAGGCCAAGATTGGGCTTGGTAGGCCGAAAAGGTTTAACCGGAGTTAAACGGGCTTAACCATGGTTAGGGATGCTAACCATGGTTAGACAAGGTCCAAGTCATTTTTATGGTCCTTAAAAGTGATTAAAGATTTTTAGGGGTTTTTCCCGAATTTCTCAAAGTTAAATGGGGCTAATAATGGTTAAGACTGAGTTTAACCATGACTAGTCCATTTAACTATGGTTAGGCAGTGTATGGAGTCTGATTTGGATACACATTGTCATTTTAGATTTTTCATGATTTTCTACGATTTTTTAGGGTTTAAATGGGCTTAACCATGGTTAACCCAAGTGTTAACCATGATTAGGCTCATCTAACCGTAGTTAGGCAAGCTTGCACAGTCCAAAATTGATATTTTCTATAATCTCAAAAATATTTTGGACTTTCCAGGATTTTCTGAGAATTTTTCATGTGGTTAGGCCAACTAACCATGGTTAACTCTTAATCAAGATTTAAAATTTCGAAATTTCGATCGATTTCGGATGTCCCATTCGAAACAAAAATTTCTGAAATTTCAGAATTTCGGCCAACATCTCATTGAAATCGCATTTAATAATAAAATATTATTCCGAAATTTGATTCGAAATTTCGCCGGAATATTTCGAAATTTCGGATTAATTCTATATATATTATTTTTTTTAAAAAAATTAATATATAAATTTTTTGAAATTTCATGAAATTTCAGTAAAAATTTCGGAATATTTCGAAATATTTCAGAATTTTAATTATAAAAAAAATTATTTAAAAATAAAAAATAAGATTTCAATGGGGTTGTCTGAAACCGAAATTCTGCTTCAACGAAATTTTAAACCATGCTCTTAACCGGGGTTATGTTAACACGTGGTTAAGGCAAGGAATAGTTTGGAATTGGCCCAAGGGGCCAGGTCAGGTCTGGTGGGGTCTCCCATGATGGCTGGGCTCCTACAAAGCCCATAAAAGACCAAAACCAAGATTCGCGGTAGATAGATTACCGCCAATCAGACATATTTTTAACCAGGGTTTGTACTCCTGTAACTTGGGTTAGGGGAGGAGTTAGGGGGTCCTGAACCCATGGTTATAAAGACCAGACTTCAAGGAAGGCCTTGGGCCTGTTGTGGGCTCAGGGGTACTTTATGTGGGCCTGGTGTGGGCCCAAAGTCCACTGCACATAAAATAACAAACTGTCGGTAATGGGATTACCGACACTCTGACAGTCTTTACGTTTTTACAATTTAACCATGGTTAGACTAAAGGTTAAGAGCTGCAAACATCAGGTTTAATGAGGGGAAGATCTGGGGACCCATTTTGGGCCCTAGAATGGATCAGGGCATGCTCAGGTGGGGTCCACAGCTACTGGAATAGAGACATCCAGGAGTGTCCGTACTGAGTTTACCAACACTCCTGGAATTTTTCCAGAAATTAAATCTCCCCTATGGGGCTGCTATGAGGGTGTTTCCAAGGGTTCCCCCATGAAATAAGGGACCCCCAGAAACCCTTAAGATGGGCCTAAGGCTATAGGATGTGATCTATACCCGTGAGGGGTCCCCTACACCTAGGAAGAAGGTGAGGGGAACCCTGTTGTGGGTTTTTGAACAAAATAAGAACTTAAAGTCCCCTGGAAGGACCGGGGGCTCATTATATGGTCAAATGAAACGAAATGGGGTAGGGGGGAGCCCTACCCTGTTGTTCAGTCACTAGAGACGCTGGTAGCCTGGCGGTAGTGCTTTAAGGGGCGGTGGAGCTCAGTGGTGCTACACAGGAGGTGAGGGGGAAGCTGGGGAATCTTCTTAGAGCTTCGAGGAGATACTGGGGGTGCTTGAAGAGCTTTGAAGAGGGCTGGGACTTCGAAATTGAGCAGGGGTTCGAAATGGGGATTTATCGGTGGTTTAAAGGCCATGGAGGGTATCCCATTTATAGGCCAAGGGTTGGGGACTCCCCTGGCATTAGTACCATCGTAGATGGAAGCTTTGGAGGTCAAAGAGGGGGCTCCGGTGGCGTGCCTCACCGCGCAGGGGGTGGATGTGCTACTGGTTTACGTACAGGTAAATGGCGGTAATGGCTTTACCGCCATTACCAAAACTTTGTAAATTGATAATGTCGGTGAAGACATTACCGCCAATAATGGGTTTTTCCCACCAGGCTCCTGGCCTATGCAGGCATGCGGTGCTGGCTTGAAAATTTGAAATTTAGGCCTGGGCCCTCGCCCCAGGCCGAGGTTTGAACTTCTAGGGGTTTGGGCTTTAGAGCTTAAGCCCTAATGGCCTAGGGCTTGGCTAGGGCTAGGCTTTAGGACCTAGGGCTTCGGGGTTTGACTATGGTTAGGTTAGGGTTAGGCTAGGGTTACACCTAGGATTAAGTTTGGGTTTACCTATGATTAGGGCTTAACTAGGGTTTGTCGTAGGGTTCAACTAGGGTTTGTCGTAAGGTTTACTAGGGTTAGGCTAGGGTTACACCTAGGGTTAAGCTAGGGTTTAAGGCACAGTTAGGGGACTCGGCTGGGGGTAACCATGGTTAAGAATCCTTAACCATGGTTAGGATAGGGATGTAAAAATTGGGTGCATACAATCCTCACTCATCAAAATGTATATACACAAGTCACTCCCTCTTGTCTCTTAAACATACGGCCATCTATCTAGTGCCCTCTGCTCCTGAAGTTCACTAAAAGTGGGCACCTCCTCAACGTACACTTCCTCGACCCAAGGCTCTTGAGGACGATCACCACAGATATTGAATTGACCTGCCGAAATAACAGTTCAGTTGAGCATGAAATACTCAGCGTATACAAACCACTAGATCGTAATGTCATAAACATTAATACAACATATATATCACAGTTTAATCATTACACTTGCATTACTTTAATTAGAACGCGGAAACCTTACTTTTAAAATCATCATGTGCATATTTTTCTGAAAATATCATTCTTTGCTTTACCTTGCCATTATTGTATCATCTTTACATTACCATCTTTACATTACAGGTATTTAAAATACCTTAGTCCACCTTAGGAGCCAAACAACTAGTACCATGTACCCACTTAAATTGGGTCAACCTACTATTGTCCTTCCCATCGGTTACCTTCGGAGTAGATGACCAATATCCAACTCCCTTCCAAGCGGCCTGCTATCGTCAGAGTCTGACGATCAGTATCCAACTCCCTTCCAATCGGCCTGCTATCGTGCCTCCCCGTCGGCTTTACTTAGTTGACTAGTACTTATGAAACCCTTCTTCAAACATAATCGGGATGGGGTCTACTATCAACCTTAACATCTTTACTTTCTCTTTTACTTGTCTTTACTTTCCCCTTTACGTCATCTTTGACACTTTACTTTTCTTCTTCTTTTAGCATCTTTACTTTATACTCTTCTTCTTTGGATACCCATACTTTAACAAATCTCGATCATGCAAACATATGTCTCCGTGTAGCAATTGTGAATAATAAGGTAGACAAAAGGAAACACTTTACATATAGCCAATATTCCACAATTTCACTCATAGCAATAGCCCGTATACAATTAAGTCACACACTTTAAATTACATTGAAACATATGGTTTTTCCTTTTGGTTTTCCCCAAAACTTATATCTTTTAATATCTTTTCATCTTTCATTCATAATTCAAGAACATCTAATAGCAAAAATCTACCCTTTTTATTCGTTGGTTTAAGGCATTGAATCATCATGCATTAACTCGTAGGATTTCCTACCATTTCACATCTCAAGCAAAGGTTTTTTTCTTGGATTTCGATAAGATTTATGGCATTACAAGCTAGTAGAGTGTATATACCTTTCACAAACCAAATCCCTTTGGTTTAGCACTTTAGAATAGTTGGAGAAGCAAAATCCAAGCTTTTGGAAGCACTAACCAAGCTTCACTTGCTTTTGGCAAAGCCTTTTGCAAAAACACTAGCTCCCTCTCTCTTTCTCCCTCAATTTCTCTCTCAAACTAAGTCCAAGGGTTTTGTAAATCCTAAGGCCAAGAATTGGCCTTCTATTTATAGGCCAAGGGTTGGCTAATGACCCATGTACCCCAAAAATATCTCAAAAGATATTCACCATGCAAAAATACGCATGACTGGTCGACTGGTGGTGTCGAGCAGTCGATCGGTCCAAAACACCCCCTCTGCCAAAAATCCCCATAGCGTTTAGTGAGATCAATGGTCGACCGGAAGTCATGACCGATCTGTAGAACCCCGGTTCTCATAGTCACTATTCATGTGAATCGTGTCAATGCACTGTTCTTATAAAAGGCCTAAAGCCTTATGGTTTTAATTAATGAAATGAAGAAAATGTTTTGGCATTTGAATTTAGTGTTTAATGTATTGTAGCATGTATGGGAGTCTTAGAGTATTTTCTTTTATGATTCATGGGTGTTATAAACAAAGTAGGAAATGAGTTTAAGTGAGAAAAATAGGAAAAACAACAAAAATAGGAAAAATGAGGAGTCACTCGTCGACGAGTGCAAAGGAAGCACTCCCACTCATCAACGAGTCATCAAAACAGTGAGTTGGAGAAATTTCAGAAGCCCCACTCATCGACGAGTCTTGTTTGGAGACCCAAACTCGTCGACGAATGGAACCCACTCATCGACGAGTCAAGTGCACAAAAATCGGGAATAGTTACGCATGAAGGGAAGTTTTGAGTTTTGGAAACCCTAACTCTATAAATACCCAAATTTTGATGGGTTAAGGGTTCTAACACTTAGAGAGAAATATTTTGAGAGATAAAAGGGAGATAACCTAGGGTTCCAAAATGGGGTTCGTGTGAGATCAAAGGAGGAGCTCGATCCTTGCTTCCAAATCTTCCTCAAGCTTGGATCTTCTTCCTCAAGCGTGGATCCTCCTCCTCAAGCTCAAGTTCGTGTCTAAGACATCTTTCAAGCGAAGATTTGGCCTTAGTAAGGTAAGTGTAAGCACCCCAATTTTGCACCCTTTTAACACCGTTAACACCTTCAAATCTTCCCAAAAACCCTCTTTCAAAAACCTCTTTCCAGGTGTTTTGATTTTCAAAAATGACCAAAGTACCCCTAGGGTGAAAAATTACCAAAATACCCTTGAAAAAATGCTAAAAAAATTGTCATTGGGTTCAAAATGATTTTACAAATTTTTGATGAAATTTTGGCAATTTTTGGGATTAAATCGGATTTTTAAATGGGAAAATGACCAAAATGCCCCTAAGGTGCAAAATGACAAAAATACCCCTGGAAAATACTTCAAAACTCACTTTTTATCTAAAATATTTTTCTTGGATTTATCAGTTAAATTTCGGCTGTTTCCGGGCTCAAATCAGGCTTCAAATGCATAATATAGCTCAAAATCACTTTTTAAAGCTTTATTTTGGTGGTTTATACCAAAAACGACCAGCCTTTTTTAGGCAGGTTTTGGCTGGTCGTTTTTGGCAAAAACGACCAAATTTTTTTGGTTTGTTTCGGTTTGTCGTTTATGTCATAAACGACCAAATTAATATCCGGTTATTTTGGTCTTTTCCCCCCGCAAACCGACCTACTTTCCGTCATTACCGACATTTTGCTTTGGTCGTTTTTCACAAAAACGACCAAAGCGAAATTTTTTCAAAAAAAAAGATAGTCCCACATCGAAAATTTTGGTTTTTTTCTCCTTTTTCATCCCCTATAAAAGCCCAACCCCTTTCCTCAAAATCTCACCAATTCACTCACCCTTTCCTTGGTTTTTTAAAGTCCTATGACTTAGAAAAACCCTTGGAAAATCATTTCCCGGGTGTTCAAAGTTCTAAGTTCTTTTTCTTTTCTTTTGGAGCATCCCCTCTTTGTCCGAAAGTTCACTGTACTTTCGGGAAGGTAATCCCTCTATCCCTAATCTCGCTTTCAATTTTTTAAGCTTTATTATTAATTGCTTAAATTATGTTTTGTCTTTAAATTTTACTTTTAGACTGCTAAAAGCCCCGCTTAGTCGAACCTCTGCCCAAATCCCGGTTCAACACTAGCCCCGCCTAGTCGAACCCCTGCCCGGTTTTACTTAAACCCGGCTTACCCTGTCAAACCCCTGCCCGGTTTTACTTAAACCCGGCTTACCCTGTCAAACCCCTGCCCGGTTTTATTTAAACCCGGCTTACCCTGTCGAACTTCTGCCCAAATCCCGGTTCAAAATTAGTCTCGCCTAGTCGAACCTCTGCCCAAATCCCGGTTCCAAAACTAGCCTCGCCTAGTCGAACCCCTGCCCAAATCCCGGTTCAAAACCTGTTTCGCCTAGTCGAACCTCTGCCCAAAAACCCTAGTTAATCCTAGTTAACTCTAGTTAACCCCAGTTAAACTCATTTAATCCTAGTTAATCCCAGTCAAAACCCCAGTTAATCCCAGTTAAACCCAGTTAACCCCAGTTAACCCTAGTTAATCCCAGTTAAACCCAGTTAACCCTAGTTAATCCCAGTTAACTCTAGTTAACCCCAGTTAAACCCAGTTAACCCCAGTTAAACCCAGTTAACCCTAGTTAATCCCAGTTAACTCTAGTTAACCCTAGTCATCCCAGTTAACCCCAGTTAAATCCAATTAACTCTAGTTAAGCTCTAGTGAAACCCTATCTATTCTTAATCCCTTGTTAGAGCCTCAGTTCAAATCCTGTTCAAATACCCACCTCGCCAGGCTCCTCAGCACGAGCTTAAACTGCCCCATCGCTCCTCAGCACGAGCTTAAAAGGCCATTTCGCTCCCAGATCAGCGAAATCCATCAAATCAAATCCTTCAACCTTTCGCTCCTCAGCACGAGCTTAAAAGGCCACCTCGCTCATCAAATAAGAGCAAAAACCCTCAAACCTTTCAATCACCCATAATCCAATCCAATCAAATCAAATCAAACCATCAACTTCCCTCCGGAACTACGTGTGGCTTGATTCCACTAACTGTGGATACGTAGGCAACCCTGATCGGGTTCAGCTCCCCTAGGATAGAATCCTTATTCCATTTCTACCATATCCCTCTCAATTCATTTATTTCAGTCAATATTACATTGCTCAGCATATAGATCGAATTGCAAGTTTCTTATACGGTTTCCTTTATTTGATTCAGACTTAGAGAGTAGGTAACCATCTCCGGATGGGAGTTTAGGGGTGCCTAACACCTTCCCCTAACTCAAATGAATCCTTTACCCTGACCTCTGATATCTAGACCATGCCTTATCCAACAAATTCAAGGACCTATTTCCCTCAGAATTAGATAGGTGGCGACTCACAACTCAATTACAATTTATCACTATTCCTTATTGGGATTTATCCTGATCGGGAATGGAGGGTAAAATTCAGGTACTCACAGTTGGCGACTCTGCTGGGGACTCTGGTTTCGCAGACCAGTATTCAAGCCAAAATCTAAGTCTGAATCAAATATCAGAAACCATATCAAAATCTTTCAATTTCATCGATATGTTATTCATTTTAATTAAAACATCGGACATTTGTTTGCAAAACTTAGCAACATGCCTAGGGTTCCATTTTTATTCATTGCTTGATTTTGATTGATGCATTCATATTCATTGCATATTAAAATAAAAACCTTTCACCTACCTAGCTGGATCCGGTAAGCTTACAATCGAGGGATGGTTATCCCCGATGCTGGGGCCCAAAGATCTGTGGAAAGTACTGGTTGTAGACCGAGAGATGGTTATCTCCGGTTAACGCAACTGGTCTTTCCCACTTGCACCAATCATCCCTTTTCAGATATGTTCTATACCGGGGAGTCGCATATACGGTCAAGTGCTCCTTAACCTTATAGTCAAAACCCTGCATACACCAGCATAAGCATGTAGATTATAAATCACTATTTGGGCATAAACCAAGAGCTACCCATCAGGTGGGACAACCTTATTCCTATTCTGCTCTTGGTTTAAGCCGCTCCCTCATTTCTGCTTAAATATAGGGATTTCCTTATCCCTATACCTAACCTATTTTGGAGCTTGTGTGAGCCCAATTTGATGTTAGATAGGTGTGGACCCTAACCCTTCTTAGCCAACTCAACTCATATGTGAGGCTAATACCCTAGATCAAACTGGTCAAGGGGCAACCAGCCAACCCACACTAAAATGAGTTGTATAGACTCTCCTTTTGTCAGTTTTATCTTAACCCATTTGAGCTCTGGTTTCTTACAACCCAGATAAATGAAATGGACTCCTATCCACTCACCCTAATGGGTTACACACGTTGAATTAGCTCACCCTTAAAATATGTTAATTCTTTCAATTCAATTCATTCAATTTCGTATCTCAATTCCTATCAGTGTCATCCATTTTTTGAGTTTACATCTAAACTCAGGTTTTTAGTCAAAATTTATTTTGATTAATATCGAATTCATACCAACCCATCCATTTTCTGAGTTACATCTAACTCAGGTTTTTTAATCAAAATCTATTTTGGTCAATCCATGTCACCATCCATCTTCTGAGTTACATCTAACTCAGGTTTTTTTAGTCAAAATTTATTTTGATTAATATCCAATCCATACCAAGCCATCCATCTTCTGAGTTACATCTAACTCAGGTTTTTTTGGTCAAAATTTATTTTGATTAATTTTCCACCCACTTGTCTACATCATCCATATTCATCATCTGAGTTTCCATTTAATTCAAGTTTTTACCAAAACTCATTTTGGTCAATTCATATTCAATCAATTTCAATTCATTTCATCACTATTCTTTATCTAAGTTTACATCAAACTCAGGTATTGTTTTTTTTAGTCAAATTCATTTTGACTAATTCACATTCAATCAATTGCATTCAAATTTATTCTTATTTGTTTCTATCAAGATTCAAATTCATTCGATGACATTATCATTCATCATGAGTTTAACTCAGTCATTTCTTTCAAATTTCAAATTCAAATTCATTCTGTTTAAAAATTCAGTTCATCATGTGCATATCTTGATCGCATCATCATGCATTAGGTTTAGTTAAGTCTGATCCACCTGCATGCAGTATCACATCGGCAACTGATCCTTCAAATTGGGTAAGCTCATCAAGCCGCAGGGATTCCCCCTGGCTATGAACTAACAATGCCAGCAATTATTCCCAGGGGCATATCATAGTCGCTTGATTTTGTTACCCTTTTACTGAAAGATCAGTAATAGGATCCGGCCCAAGCACACAACACTCAGCATCCATATCTTCATCATTGTATAAACAGGATGTTGTTCATTCGCATAAAGGGTCCATCAACGTGTCTTGAAACATATCTTGTGCATGATCATCATCATTCTGTATATCACCATCTCACATTTGTTTGTATGCTCTCGTCATCTTCTATGTCATGCATGCCGTGTATCATCCTTTAAGTTATCATGTCATCACTTACACCATCATTTCATCTTTTGAGTCTCGTGTCCTGCGTCAACTCGCTCTATGTTCTCAGTTCTTACTCTTCCTCGAGTGACAGATCTAAAGGCAATCATCTGAAGAAATGGAGCGTGGTGAAGCATCAAATGATCACGAGGGAGTCATAGAAACCTTTCGCAGAGAAGAACTTAGAGCCCTTCTAAGTGACGTCGCTTATATTCTGAATGGATTCCAAGAAGTACAGGGGCAAAACCAAAACCAGGTTCTCATACCACAACAAGTGCGGACGTTACCCAGAAACTTTACTCCACTACCGTGTAAGCTCAACCAACTTTTACCCTTGCTTATACAGAAAAACCTGGTTCAACCTCGAGATCCTACACCACCACCAACCCGTCCATCACCCAGTTTTCGCATGGACCAGTATTGTTCATTCCATCAAGCCATTGGGCATGGCACTGACCGATGTATGCTTTTGAAGCATGTAGTCCAGGATTTAATCGACCAAGGTGACATTATAATTGGACCAGATATCATCCTTGGAATTGGGTACCCTTTTACCAAGACAAGCCCATCCATCCAAACCAATGAGCCGCTCTGTGCCATTCAAGCTCCCAAGGCAGAAGAGATGATTAAAGCATCACCAACAAGCTCGCTCCTGTGAGATTGATCAGACCACGTTTCAAACTTCGTCCGTTCAAATTTCTTTTGGTTTTTTTGTTGGCCCTAGTGGTCAAGGAAGTCTGTAAAAATTCACTTTTTTTAAGTCAAGCCTTGTATAGTCCTTTTCTATAAAATGGTACTCTTTTTCTAAGCATGACTCAACCTTTTTGCAAAATGCCCGAAAGGCTCATAATGTTACAAATCTTCCCTGAAAGAGTTAGTGATCTGAAGCAAAAAATTATTTCTCATGCTAACTAAGCTTGTTGGTCTAATGAGAAATTGCTCAAACATTCACCAAGCCATCCACTTCAATTTCATAGTACCCAGGGGCAGCATATGTCAATGAGCAAGAAAAAGGGACCTCCCGAAAAGAGACCCTCGACCTCGCTGAGTCAAACCAAGTAAGAGAAAACTCAATAATGACCCTAAGCATGCAAAGATTAGCACCTTGCTGAGCCAAGTGTTGAGGCCGCACGAACACTACCTGCAGTATGCTTGCATGATCTCTTGAAACACTCAATCCGCTCCCTCAATTTCAAGCTTCCAGTCGTCAATACAAGCAGAGCATTCACTAAGCAGATTGGGGTATCATCAAGATAGACATCTTGCAGTCTAAGACATGGGCAATGCCACCATTCGAAGCTTGATCATTCACGCATTGAAGAAATACGATACAATACGAGAGGTCAAGCTATCGAACAATAGATGCTTGTATGAACAAGATCAGAGGAAGCAAAGCGGATTCAAGTACATCACAAACAATTGAACCGCCACATCCACCAAGGCCGCAAGTCAAAGCATAGAGGAATATGATCACATCATTACACAAGAATCATCGACTTATTCAATACCAGGGGCAAAATATGTCCAGCTTTGAAGGCCCATGCGGTTGGTCAAAGACTCTCTAAATATTCTTTGACTCAGCTGCATGGATGATGAAGACCTCCCAGAGCCTGTCAGTATAGATCAGAACAGAGAAGCACCATGCTCAATATCTTGTCTGGAAACTGTCTGTACTCTTAGTTACTTTGGGAAATGAAAGAAGGCCATATTTGGTACACCATTCCTCCCTGTTTATAACCCATCAAATTCATGAAGACCGCTAGTTAGCCCTTCGAGCTTAATAGCCTTTCCTTCACTACACTTTCATATCGGGACACCCTGTGCAAAAGTTTTTACAAAGCATGAACTACGTCATGACCTGATCCTGAAAAGGGTACGTAGGCAGCCTGAAAACAGGTACGGTCAAATCAATCAGTCTTCTTGAGCAAACTAAAGTGTCTCAAAATAAAAATCAATCAAAAGAAAAAAAAAAAAAAAAAAAAAAAAAAAAAAAAAAAAAAAAGATCAAAGCTCTACAGAAATGCTCAAGAAAGTTCAAAGGCAGAAAGGGTGTCCCAATCTTCGACCCCCTAGCCTACGTTTCATCCTATCCCAAGTCCTCCTAGATCCCTCTGAGATTAAGAGTACTAGCAGATTGATAGACAAGTATCCAATAGTTGTATCAAATCCACCAAGCAATGACAGGAGAGGACAGTTCGACTCAGAAAATCGCAGGCCCAGTAAAAACCAGAAATGGCACTGAGTCGCAAAAATCATGCGAGCCCAGCCCTGATGTTGTTATCAGGGGCAAAAAAGGGAATAAGAAAATCAACTTCGCAGGCATGAGTGAAAACCGGGAACGGCCTCATTGCGCAAAAATTATGCGATCCCCAGACTTGGTCATTCCAAGGGTAAAAAAGGGAAAAGTTGAACTCTGGTAACAGGATCTTAACAACGGTTATCCCAGATCTCCGGCAACATATCTGCAACCAGCTCAGACTGAAGAATTCAACGTCATTTACAATACAAAGCCCTTGGCTCCAAGCAAGACCAAATTCAGCATGCAATAAAGTCAGAATTGAGTAACTATCTTCCTTGGCTGAGCACAGAAGATCAACTTTGCTCATTGCTATATCCTGCCCTATGGGGGCAAAGCATTCAATCTTCAGTAAGGGAAAATCCTCTCACAAACCAACAAGCAAAGAAAGCACTTATTTTGGGAAACTCAAAAGTCATTTGTTTTCAAAAACAGTTTTATTTTAGTCTGTAATCAATGTCGAGTGTGGTTTATGACTTGGTCAAAATCAATCTCACTATAGCGAGCTCTCCAACAAAAGCAGGCAAAGCCAAGAATCTCAAATCAACAAGAAGCGAGAGCAAGACTGGATTATAGAGCGAGTCATGTTCTTCATATTCATCGCATGTCATGCATACGCATATGTCAATTACATCGCACATTGCACATGCTTCACAAATTGCATACCAACACATGTACATTCACACCCATTGTCATTCTTTATTAGCCACCCTCATTCGGTGCACCCCAGATACATCATGTTTGATGCATCGTTCTTTGTTAGCCACCCTCATTCGGTGCACCCTAGTTACATCATGTTTTATGTATCATTTTTGTTAGCCACCTTCATTCGGTGCACCTCAGATACATCATGAGTCGCTCTTTATTAGTCACCCTCATTCGGTGCACCCAGATGCATCGTGTTTGATGCATCGCTCTTTGTTAGCCACCCTCATTCGGTGCACCTCAGATACATCATGTTTGATGTGTCGCTCTTTGTTAGCCACCCTCGTTCGGTGCACCCCAGATACATCATGTTTGATGCGTCGCTCACTATTAGTCACCCTCATTCGGTGCACCCCAGATACATCATATTTTATGTGTCATTCTTTATTAGCCACCCTCATTCGGTGCACCCCAGATACATCATGTATGATGCAATGTTCTGTGCTAGCCATCTCATTTGATGGACCCCTTGATATGTTTTATTTGACACATTCACTGTGCACATACATTCACAATGTTATCTACACTACATGATTTCACATAGTTGGTCACACTACGCACACATATTCGTCATGTTAGCTCACTATGCATGCACATTAAGTAGTCACACTCTACACATACATCTACATAGATTAGTTGCATTATGTTTACTTCCGCTTAGCTGCACACTGCATAACCACTACATGTGTTCGCACTACGCACACATTTGTCGCTCATTGCGGAAGTGCATTTACAATGTTAATAACACTTTGCACACACATTCACATAGTTAACCGCACAGCATTCACAATGTTAGTTGCTCTCTACACACACATTCCACGTGGTCAACCACGCTACACACACATAATCACGATGTTAGTTGTACTATTCGCACACATCTGCACCACAGACACTCACAAAATAAAGTCGCACTCTATGCAGACACATCCACGTAGTTGCACTATGCACTCGTATCACACGTAAAAAATTACACACACGTCCACTAGCCAGGTGAAATAAGTGAAGCTTGATTCTCAAAAGAATCTTTCAGCTTTTCATAAGATATTTTTTCCCGCGCTCCGCGCGCATCTCAGCTTTCCGTAAGCATTTTCCTGCGTTTCGTGCGCATCTCAGCTTTCCGTAAGCATCTCCTCATGCTCCGTGCGCACCTCAGCTTTCAGTAAACATTTCCCTATGCTCCGTGCACATCCCAACATTCCATACGTACACCCTGATACCTCGAGTACACCATTTTGCATTCTTGTACATCATCCACTCTTTTCAGTCCGATTGACATCGTAATGTGTTGTCATCCACCCTCCTAACACCCATCATTTCAAAAGCGATCCCTCCTGTGAAGAGGCTAAAAGCACATTTCAAAAGCGATCCCTCCTGTGAAGAGGCTAAAAGCACATTTTAAAAGCGATCCCTCCTGTGAAGAGGCTAAAAGCACATTTTCAAAAGCGATCCCTCCTGTGAAGAGGCTAAAAGCACATTTCAAAAGTGATCCCTCCTGTGAAGAGGCTAAAAGCACATTTTCAAAGCGATCCCTCCTGTGAAGAGGCTAAAAGCACATTTTCAAAAGCGATCCCTCCTGTGAAGAGGCTAAAAGCACATTTCAAAAGCGATCCCTCCTGTGAAGAGGCTAAAAGCACATTTCAAAATCGATCCCTCCTGTGAAGAGGCTAAAAGCACATTTCAAAAGCAATCCCTCCTGTGAAGAGGCTAAAAGCACATTTCAAAAGCGATCCCTCCTGTCTAAAAGCACATTTCAAAAGCGATCCCTCCTGTGAAGAGGCTAAAAGCACATTTTAAAAGCGATCCCTCCTGTGAAGAGGCTAAAAGCACATTTTCAAAAGCGATCCCTCCTGTGAAGAGGCTAAAAGCACATTTCAAAAGCGATCCCTCCTGTGAAGAGGCTAAAAGCACATTTCAAAAGTGATCCCTCCTGTGAAGAGGCTAAAAGCACATTTCAAAAGCGATCCCTCCTGTGAAGAGGCTAAAAACACATTTCAAAATCGATCCCTCCTGTGAAGAGGCTAAAAGCACATTTCAAAAGCGATCCCTCCTGTGAAGAGGCTAAAAGCACATTTTCCAAAGCGATCCCTCCTGTGAAGAGGCTAAAAGCACATTTCAAAAGCGATCCCTCCTGTGAAGAGGCTAAAAGCACATTTTCCAAAGCGATCCCTCCTGTGAAGAGGCTAAAAGCACATTTCAAAAGCGATCCCTCCTGTGAAGAGGCTAAAAGCACATTTCAAAAGCGATCCCTCCTGTGAAGAGGCTAAAAACACATTTCAAAATCGATCCCTCATGTGAAGAGGCTAAAAGCACATTTCAAAATCGACCCCTCCCGTGAAGAGGCTAAAAGCACATTTTCAAAATCGATCCCTCCTACGAAGAGGCTAAAAGCATATTTCGAAATCAATTCCTCCTGTGAAGAGGCTAAAAGCACATGTCAATCTGGCTGACATTGTCGAGATTGTCATCCACCATTTCAATCTAGCTGACATTGCTAAGCTTATCATCCACCATTTTTCCCTCATTTCGGATGTTACTTCACCAAAGTTTAAACCATCCATTTCTCCTCTCTATTCCTAGTAACTAAACAGGTTCTCCCATCAACCCCATCCACTAGGATCCTATTTGTGGCAAGCAGTCTAAGCATAATATAGCTTTTTCTTTTTTTGACTCTTTTGTCTTCAAAATTAACAGGTTTTGTTCACATGCACGCAAAATTGCGGCCTTATAGTCTTTGTCGTTCACATGCCCACACCCTCCGACAAAGAGGGGCAACTGTAAGCACCCTAATTTTGCACCCTTTTAACACCGTTAACACCTTCAAATCTTCCCAAAAACCCTCTTTCAAAAACCTCTTTCCAGGTGTTTTGATTTTCAAAAATGACCAAAGTACCCCTAGGGTGAAAAATTACCAAAATACCCTTGAAAAAATGCTAAAAAAATTGTCATTGGGTTCAAAATGATTTTACAAATTTTTGATGAAATTTTGGCAATTTTTGGGATTAAATCGGATTTTAAAATGGGAAAATGACCAAAATGCCCCTAAGGTGCAAAATGACAAAAATACCCCTGGAAAATACTTCAAAACTCACTTTTTATCTAAAATATTTTTCTTGGATTTATCAGTTAAATTTCGGCTGTTTCCGAGCTCAAATCAGGCTTCAAATGCATAATATAGCTCAAAATCACTTTTTAAAGCTTTATTTTGGTCGTTTATACCAAAAACGACCAGCCTTTTTTAGGCAGGTTTTGGCTGGTCGTTTTTGGCAAAAACGACCAAATTTTTTTGGTTTGTTTCGGTTTGTCGTTTATGTCATAAACGACCAAATTAATATCCGGTTATTTTGGTCTTTTCCCCCCGCAAACCGACCTACTTTCCGTCATTACCGACATTTTGCTTTGGTCGTTTTTCACAAAAACGACCAAAGCGAAATTTTTTCAAAAAAAAGATAGTCCCACATCGAAAATTTTGGTTTTTTTCTCCTTTTTCATCCCCTATAAAAGCCCAACCCCTTTCCTCAAAATCTCACCAATTCACTCACCCTTTCCTTGGTTTTTTAAAGTCCTATGACTTAGAAAAACCCTTGGAAAATCATTTCCCGGGTGTTCAAAGTTCTAAGTTCTTTTTCTTTTCTTTTGGAGCATCCCCTCTTTGTCCGAAAGTTCACCGTACTTTCGGGAAGGTAATCCCTCTATCCCTAATCTCGCTTTCAATTTTTTAAGCTTTATTATTAATTGCTTAAATTATGTTTTGTCTTTAAATTTTACTTTTAGACTGCTAAAAGCCCCGCTTAGTCGAACCTCTGCCCAAATCCCGGTTCAACACTAGCCCCGCCTAGTCGAACCCCTGCCCGGTTTTACTTAAACCCGGCTTACCCTGTCAAACCCCTGCCCGGTTTTACTTAAACCCGGCTTACCCTGTCAAACCCCTGCCCGGTTTTATTTAAACCCGGCTTACCCTGTCGAACCTCTGCCCAAATCCCGGTTCAAAATTAGTCTCGCCTAGTCGAACCTCTGCCCAAATCCCGGTTCCAAAACTAGCCTCGCCTAGTCGAACCCCTGCCCAAATCCCGGTTCAAAACCTGTTTCGCCTAGTCGAACCTCTGCCCAAAAACCCTAGTTAATCCTAGTTAACTCTAGTTAACCCCAGTTAAACTCATTTAATCCTAGTTAATCCCAGTCAAAACCCCAGTTAATCCCAGTTAACCCAGTTAACCCCAGTTAACCCTAGTTAATCCCAGTTAAACCCAGTTAACCCTAGTTAATCCCAGTTAACTCTAGTTAACCCCAGTTAAACCCAGTTAACCCCAGTTAAACCCAGTTAACCCCAGTTAAACCCAGTTAACCCTAGTTAATCCCAGTTAACTCTAGTTAACCCTAGTCATCCCAGTTAACCCCAGTTAAATCCAATTAACTCTAGTTAAGCTCTAGTGAAACCCTATCTATTCTTAATCCCTTGTTAGAGCCTCAGTTCAAATCCTGTTCAAATACCCACCTCGTCAGGCTCCTCAGCACGAGCTTAAACTGCCCCATCGCTCCTCAGCACGAGCTTAAAAGGCCATTTCGCTCCCAGATCAGCGAAATCCATCAAATCAAATCCTTCAACCTTTCGCTCCTCAGCATGAGCTTAAAAGGCCACCTCGCTCATCAAATAAGAGCAAAAAACCCTCAAACCTTTCAATCACCCATAATCCAATCCAATCAAATCAAATCAAACCATCAACTTCCCTCCGGAACTACGTGTGGCTTGATTCCACTAACTGTGGATACGTAGGCAACCCTGATCGGGTTCAGCTCCCCTAGGATAGAATCCTTATTCCATTTCTACCCTATCCCTCTCAATTCATTTATTTCAGTCAATATTACATTGCTCAGCATATAGATCGAATTGCAAGTTTCTTATACGGTTTCCTTTATTTGATTCAGACTTAGAGAGTAGGTAACCATCTCCGGATGGGAGTTTAGGGGTGCCTAACACCTTCCCCTAACTCAAATGAATCCTTTACCCTGACCTCTGATATCTAGACCATGCCTTATCCAACAAATTCAGGGACCTATTTCCCTCAGAATTAGATAGGTGGCGACTCACAACTCAATTACAATTTATCACTATTCCTTATTGGGATTTATCCTGATCGGGAATGGAGGGTAAAATTCAGGTACTCACAGTAAGTACACCTTACTAGTTGATTTAGTGATAACCTAGATTTTTAAAGCATGAATGTTGAGATTGGGTATGAATAGTTCCAATTTTCTAAATTGATCATGTTTCCCTAAAATTGTGAACTATAAAGTATGATATGGATGTAATAGGCTAAGTACCCATGATTCATGCAACGTATGCTATATTAATGATGTCCTATGACTATGAATGGATGTTTAAAGGTATTTCATGAATGTAACTATGCCTTCAATTTCAACATGTGATTACGTTGAGTTTTCCTATGATAGCATGATGTTCACAAAAGCCTTTATGCACAAGCATGTATTGCATTACCGAGATTTTCTAAATACAAGTAATTGGAAGTAAACCAAACCACACGACCGTTAGCCTCAAGGATACAACCTTGTGTACCCCTAATAATTTTGATGATAATTCAAATAATGAAATGATCTTTGTATTACTAATGTCTTCCTTGAGTGTTTATGAAAAACATGATATAAGAGCATTAGCCAATCATTCAAGAAAGATAGCATGAAAATACCATTCAATATTGGAAAATAATCATTAAAATCACAATGATAAGACTCAAAGCATCCAAAGTCTAAGAGAAGAAGCATCCTACTTAAACATCATGCCAAATTTCATTAGAATGTGAAGTCTCATTAAGAAGAACTCTTGGAAGAACACAAAGAAGATATCATCATGAAAAATCCAAGATCAAAGTTGAAGACTCTCAAGAAAACCTTTTGGTCCATATCTTTTAGCTTAGTACTTTTGTAAGGAGTCCTCAAAGGTTGGTGGTTGTAAAAGCTCTCAAAACCTAAATTGACCTTAGGTGCCTTTAGACTACATTGAAAATATTTATAAGGACCTAAAAATATGTCAATCATCATGATTAAAGTAAGGAAGAAAGCCCATGGAATCATCCCAAAAAGAAAAGAATGAAAAAACAATGTTTCTAGTGAAAATTGCCATTCGGACGACCGAATGAAGAGATAAAATCTTAGTCTAGCTATTGTTATTCCATTCTTATCCATGCGGACAATCGAATGACAAATCCAAAGTTGATTTGGTTACTATCATTTGATTTTAGACATCCCAATGGAGCATCCGAACGACCCAAGAATTGGGATTGACATTCGTCACCATTCGGACAACCGAATGATCCATTCAGACAACCGAATGGCGCAGGACGCGCATTAAATGCTCTGCAATGACTAGTTTTTAACGGGCATTTTTGCATTTAATGTTCCACCAACGGCCATATTTTTCCTTGAGGTATAAATAGAGTTCATTTATGAACAAAACAAAATAACTAAACTACCATTGATTGAATCATTAACTCTCATTCATTCCAATCAATCCAATACTCTGTAAATCCAGTTTTTCCCCAAATCTCTGTGACTGAGCTGTTCAACTCCTACCTTTGAGAGACTTTGGTATATTGATATTTATCTAGCTTAGTTAAAAGCTTGGAAGTCAATTTTATTCAGTTCATTAAGAAGCTTTTATGTGATTCAAATTCATACAATTTCATCACTCTGTAAAAACCCAGAATCCTTGATTCGGGTGTATTGAAGCTGAAGGCTTTGTGAAGCAAGGAGAGGATTGTTCTCTTTCTTTGAAGGTTTAATCTCGACCCGGAATAGAGATTGTAAAGGTTTGATCTTTACCTGAAAAAGATTGTACGATAGTGGATCGTAGTTCAATCCTTGAAGCCGGAGAGCTTAAGGTGGGGAGTAGGCTGGAGTGCTGAACCTCAATAACAAATCTCGGTGTTTGATTTCTTGACTCTTTCCCTTATCCTTTTCTATTTGAATCATTTAGAACTGGTAGCATCTTATTTCTTATTCATTTAACTTACTTTAAATTCTGCAAAAGAAACTAAGATAGAAATTTTAGTTTGCCAATACCCTATTCACCCCTCCCTCCCTCTAGGGTCAATACTTGGGCAATAATGACAAGTGATTCCACAAATGAATGATAATGTTAAGCTTTGGGTTGGTCAAGGATAGGGCATATCCAATTATATGTCATATCTGGCTTGAAGAAAAGACAAGCAAGAATGATAATGTTAAGCTTTGGATTGGTCAAGGATAGGGCATATCCAAGGATAGGGCATAAATGGCTTCAAGAAAAGACAAGCAAGAATGATAATGCCAAACTTTGGGTTGGTTAAGGATATTAATGTGTCGTTTCCATTTCAATGAAGGGTGTTTACACACCCGACTTCAAGCAGCTTCAAGTATTTCGATGAGGGGTATTTACATACCCAGCTTTCAAGTAGTTTTAATGACACTAATATCTGGCTTCAAGAACAAGACGAGCAAGACAAGACAAGTATGATTCAAATAAGAACTGTTTCCCAATTATTGGACCCTAGAGGGGGGGTGATTACGGTCAATGGTAAATTTAAAATACTATTTAGCTTCTTTTTGCAGAATTTTCAATTAAGCTAATTTAACAATAATAGAAACAATTAATGCAAAAATGAATGAAATGATAAAAGATAAATAATGCAAACACAACAAAATTGTTCTCGAGGTTCGGCACTCCCGCCTACATCCCTGCCTCAAGCTCTCCGGCTCAAAGAATTCAACATGATTTCACTATCGCACGAGCTTCTTCACGGGTGAAGCCGAAACCTTTACAATCTTTTTCCCAAGCGAGAATTACCACTTTCAATGCAAGAGAACACCCTCTTGACTTCACAAAGCTCTCCGACTTCTCGGACAAGAATCCATGATTATTGATTTCCTTTTACACAAAAGAGTTGTTGGATTTGAATCCAAATAAAAAATCTCTTTAATGAGCTGAATAAGATTGAAATGCACTCTAGAAATCTCTCAAAAGAATAGGAGTTGAAAGCTGAAATAAAGAGAGATGGGGTTCTAGGTTTTTCAATGTTGTTCTTGATGATAATTGAATGCTATTGAATGATTTGATCAATGGTAGTTCAAGAATGATTCAAGAGTTATTAAAAGTTCATTTATGAACTCAATTGATAGTTGAGGAATGAATAGTGTCATTAAGGAATTCATAAATGCGAAAATAGTCGTTAAAAAACTAGTTGTTGCGAGCATTTCTGTTGATTCCCGCAGTCAATCGTCAACGGATGGGATTCCCATTCTGGAACCGTCAATGGTTCATAAGACAAAAGGTTTTAAAACTTTCTGTAACCTCAACCGTTGACAGTTGGCCAATCCCCTAGCCCAGCTGTTGACGGTTCAAGCTTAAATTCTCATGAACCTCTGATTTTAAAGACTAATAAGATGGGAATGATTTCATAGGTCTTTTGACTTCTCTCAATTATGATTTTAACCATATTTTAAGATGTGCTAAGGTCTTAGAATATTTTTCAACAAATTCTAGGATTCCTAATTCAATCATCATATATGCATAAATAGTCATAAATTAGCATGTCAGCATTATACCATAATACTTATCATTCATGTAGGATATTACATTTAAATCATATTAACAGGGTTATCAACATCATAGTATAACAAAATCATAAGTTCCGATAATCACAATTTCATAATCACAACTCCATAATCACAACCCGGCACATATCCCTTCCTCCATATTCAATCACATATACATCAAAAACCCTAAAATCACCATCTCATTATCATGTAACGATTTTCATCATCATTATCAATTTAAAATCATAGAAACAGTAGCCATATCATAATATTTTCCGTATTTAATTTCGAATCTTGAATTCCATAACTTTTTCCATCTTTCAAAGCCATAACTTGTAAATCATATCCATTATAACTTAACACATATTTATCATTATCATAATACTATTAACGGGATAGTATATCATACTTTTCAATTCGTAATCGCTTCCCTAAGATTAATTGCTTGCGAATGGTCATAGATCTTGATCTCCAAGTTTTTCTCAGTCTCCAAGCGAAACCTTTTGCAAAAGCTTAAGTTAAACTCTCTTTGGGATTTTGAAGGCTCTTCGAATGTTTGAAACCCTATAACCAAAAAATTAGTAGTCTATTTATAGGCCTAGAGTCCTTTAGCAGTTACTAATTCTCGGAATCCTACTCAAAATAGGATTTCTGGGCAAAAATCACCATAGGCGATCGATTGTTGGGTTTGGGCGGTCGACCAATCTTGGTGGACGGTTGATCGCTGGTTTGCTTACTCTCTGCCCGAAAACCCAATACATATTTTTTTGTGCTGGGGGTCGACCGAGCTTAAGGGGGGTCAAGGCCTCCCCCTGTGTTTGTTTGTTTCAGTCTTTTTCTTCATCTTAACACTTACTCATTGATCATACGACATATACAAATATAATTAAACATTAAATGAAATGTTTTGAACATAATTAGAAGGTTTTCATTCAATTTGCACATGATTTAGTACATAGAAGTTTTGGGTCTCTACAACTATAGCTAAGCCTTGGACAGAGGAGGAGTATATTGAAGAGCAAGAAGATGATTACCTTGAAGAGGAGCCAGATTTAGATCGATATCCATATTAATGAACTCCTAGTTTTATTAGACTTTGATTATTTAGGGGTTGTAATCAGATTTTTTGATGATGATAGGTTTACATTTATGATTAAGAATCATTATGGATGATTCAAATATTATTCTGATTATTAGTTATGGATTTTGAATTGATGTTAATTGATGACACATTAATTTAAAGAATTTTTGAGTTCTCGTTTTAGTGTGCCTTATATGTTTTAATTTGAGTTCAAGATAAGTAGTGTCATGGGCTAAAGTTCCATTTTAGCTTAGATGGGAGTTTGGGGCGTGACATGAACATTTTCCACAAAGAGAAAGGAGAAGCATACGAAGGTCGTAGATTTTAGCATGGCGAAGGGGTGTAGTCCTCTCAACATGGTCCATTGATACTATTCAATCGAGAACCCCAAAGCTCTACTTTCGCACGTTTGAAGATGACAACCCGTCCGGATGAATCTATCAAGCAAATCAATTGATTGCTTATCACCAGACAAACCCGGAAGAAAGATTAACCATTGCATCTTTCCATTTGCAAGGTGAGGCACTGCAGTGGTATAGATGGTATGAAAAATCCTAGGTATATGTTTCTTGGTGGGATTTTGTGGCATCCTTAAATGATAAGTTTGGACCAACTAAGTATGATGATCATGCCGGTGCACTCACCAAGCTTCGTCAAAACTCCACACTATGAGAATATCAAGCTGAGTTTGAGAAACTCGCCAACCGTACAGAAGGATTGTCAGAGATGCTCCTAACGAGCCGTTTCATCTTCGGTCTAAAGCATGGCATCCCTTTAGATGTGCAAATGTTTTGACCCACTTCACTCACCTCAGCTATCGGTTTAGCATGATTGCCAGAAGAGATGGTGGCTGCGAGACGACATTTCATCCGAATCGAAGCTACCAAGACCATCTCCTCCTCAAATACCAGTTCTGAAACAGCATTTGAAGGCTTCCCGTAATGAATTCGATTTGGTCAGCAAAAGTTCTAGAGCAACAGGACCAAGAAATAACATCATGTCACATTGAAAGATATGATTAACAAAAATTAGATATTTCAAAGCTGCATGAAAATTTCCCTTGAACCAAAATCCATGTGCCAAGTTCACTAACCCCAAAGCTAGTACGTTAGGAATAGGATGCGTGCAATAGAACAAGAACAAGAAGTGAAACTGAAAAGCTATTAATATTACAAAGAATGCTTCAACTTGGTAACCAAATTTCTCTCTAACATATGAAGGTACGGCAATAGACTTCATAGCATATTATGTTCATAAGATCGGTCTTAAGATTGTTCTAAAATTAGAGATTATGAAAATACTAACAAATCTGAAATGAAACTTTAAAATTGTACATATAACAATAGTATTTTGTCAAGCTTGAATTAACAAAAATCCATAAAAAGAAATAGAAAAAAGTTATCGGTTAGTGTTAGCATTCCGACTGAAGCACAATACTGAAATTGTAGTCCTTAAGACTGATTTCGCCCCCCTTGGAGTATCTCCCTCGATACAAATGGGTTATGACGGTTTATCTCCAGGATTCAACAGTCTCGATCTAATAGTGTACACTCGCAAATTAGACTCTCTAATGAGCTTATGATATGACACCCAACTCAAAAGAAAACTCAACTCAAAATAAATAAGATACAAGATGAAAAGACTATTATTTTCTCTACAAAAAATCTTAGAGATGAAAATCTTCTTTACAAGAAACCTTAAAGGTGAAACTCCTTTTATAATAGAGATTTCTCCTCACGATGAAAATGGATATTAATTACCGATATCACAACCTATTAATGAAATTGGTTACTCAAAATTAAAAATCATTTAAAATAGAAAAATAGTTACAAAATTAATGTTTTAAAAGACAAATTTAAAATAAATACAACAAGTTGGAGATTATGCGTTGACTACAAAGCTCTCAACAATAAACGATGAAATTAAGTTTCCCATACTTTAATTAGATGAATTTATTTCTTTTCTAAAATTGGATTTACATTCGGGATATCACCAAATCAGAATGCACGAGGAAGACATCTCTAAAACTGCGTTTAGGACACATGAGGGGCATTATGAATTTCTAGTCATGTCCTTCGGCCTCACCAATGCACCCTCCACTTTTCAGAGCTTCCGCCCGTACTTATGTAAATTTGTCATCATGTTTTTTTTTATTATATCCACGTTTACAATAAGATAGGGGAAGAACACTGTAAGCATCTATTCTCCAAAACTTGAGAAATCATCAACTGTATGCAAAGCTCTCCAAATGTCAATTATGGTGAATTATTTGTTCACATTATTTCCAAAAATGGGGTCGCTGTGGATCCTACCAAAAATCCGGCTATGCTAGTTTGGTCACGACCAAACTCTCCCAAGGCACTCTGTGGCTTTTTTGGATTAATTGATTATTATCGAAAATTTGTCCAAATTTATGGAAAGATTGCAAATCCCTCTTACATCTCTCAAAAAGAATTATTTTCATTGGAACGATCAGGCAGAAACGCTTTCAATTCAGTACTCAAGGAGGCCATGACCCAATCTCCTGTTCTAATGCTGCACTATTGAGTGTGATGCTTCAGAAAGAGGAATTGGGTTGGGGCAGTTCTCACGCAGAGGGGCGACGACTACTCGACCGGAACCAAATCCTCTACGGTGATAACAAGATTTGGCAAATCCGGTTATTTCCCCTGAGGTCACCACGTGTCTTTTTGACACCCCTTAATTGTAGTTAGGATTCACCCACCCATCCTCTGGTTTTTAGAAAAAAAAATACTAATTCTTTTTTTTTATATTAAAAAACTATATGTTAATATTAAAATATTAGAAGAAAAGAATTAATATTTTTTCTATAAAAACCAAGGATGGGTGAGTGATCCTATGGGTGGGTGAATCTTAACCACAGTTAAGGGGGTCAAAAGGGACACGTGGTGACCTCATGGGTGCGTAGAGGATTTGGTTTAAAGATAAAGAGTGTAAAATGATTATGTAGAGCCTTTGGATTTGTGCTGGCGATCAAGAGGAGAAGATCCCAAGTCTTTTCTCTTTAAATATATATTTTTTTATCGGGAAATGATTTTGAGACCCGCAAAATGGCGGAGACCTCCAAGACCGTGCATGGATGCACGGGATTGCAGGTGGCCCTTTTGCGGTCTCAGTATAAAAGTCCTTTTTTAGCATAGAATTCCTTATTGGCGGTAATCCCACTGATTGACTTACTTTTATTAGCGATAATCCCACTAAAGACTCATTAGCAGGAAGGAAGTGGAACACCAAGGTAATCCGTGTGCTTTGGTATTTGTGACATGTAAAAGAGGAATGAAAGAAACGAACCCTCCAATACTTTTGCAAAACAAACCTTTAAATTGTAATGCACCCTTCCCCAACCCCCAAAAGAAAAGGAGGCAAATCCTCTACGGTGATAACGGGATTTGGCAAATCCGGTTATCACCATTTGAGGTGGCCACGTATCCCCCTTGGCAAATCCGGTTATCACCTTTTTAAGTTTTTTTTAATTTTAAAATATTTAAAAAATAGAATTAATATTTTTTTTCTAAAAACTAAGGATGGGTGGGTGAACCCTATGAATAGGTGAATCTGAACCACAATTAAGGGATGTCAGATCTAAATAAAGAGACAATTATTAACATAATGACATGCATATCAGGTATCAGGTAGCTCTTACAACTTCTTGGATCATACGACTATCAAACAAGTGGGGTTAATTCCAAATCGAGAAGATAAGTTTAAAGTGATGGTGGCCCATGGAGATCCGCCGGAAAGTGAAGGATGATTTTCTAATGTCACTTTAACTATGAATGATCTTCCAATCACATAAGATTTCTACATCCTACCATTGTAAGGGTGTGACGCGGTATTGGGAGCCATTTGGTTGCAAACGCTAGGTCCCATTTTGTTGGATTTCACGGACTTGAAGATGCAGTTCTCAATAGAAGGAAAGGAATGCAAACTTGAAGGCCAGAATGCATCTTTGTAGGTGATTGATGGTGCTGAATTTGGTAACAAATTAAGCAAGTCAGGTGGCTGCATGATGCTACAGATTTGCAGCATAACTGGGTCACAAAAGAACCAAGTCTCAACTATAGACATGTCACAACTTCTAGAAGAATATCAGGACGTGTTTAACGAGCCCAAAGTTCTACCACCTGGCAGATCTCAAGATCATTGGATCCCTCTTACACCAGGGAGTCATGCCATAAATCTTCGTCCCTTAGGGAGATGTTGGAGAGCGGCATAATAAGACTTAGTACCAGCCCCTACTCTTCTCCAGTACTCTTGGTGCACAAATCAGGTGGAAGTTGGAGACAGGCAGAGACAGGATTTTTGTCCAGGTGGCTAATAGTGAGGTGTAAGGGTTCCGCGTAGACCCAAATTTCTTTTTCTTGGGCCAGGCTTGTTGGTTATGTCGTCTCTTTGTCCGTTTGTAAAGAATATATTTTTGAGTAGTGATTAGCAGACCCCAAGGTCCGCTGCTTAACTTACCATCATGTCCCTTTTAACACTCCTTTAACCCTAATTAAGCTTAACAAAATTAAATTTAGCATTTTTGTTTTTTTGTTTCCCTCAAAAAACCAGTTTGGATTGCTTAATTCTCTATGGATGAGTGAATCTTAATCATAATTGATGAATGTTAAAAAGTGGAGTGTAGACCAATGAGGACCCACGATTTCATTACATGATGGAAACTGCCGGTAAGTTAAACATTTTCATATGCCTACGCCATCTTAAATTAAATAATATAAATATAATTTTTTTTCTTCTCAAAAGTTTTAGGGGGGCTTAGAGCCCACACCGCCACCCGATTTTGCCCTTGCTCCAAGGCCACACCCCACATTATACTGTACCAAAAAAAATTCCCAAAGTTTTTTTTTTTTTTGGGGGGGGGGGGGGGGGGGGCTGGGCCCCATGTGGCTCCGCTCCTGGTTGGAGATTATGCGTCAACTACAAATCTCTTAATCAACATACGATGAAAGATAGGTTTCCCATACCCATTATTGATGAGTTATTAGATGAATTACATGGTGCTTGTTTCTTTTCTAAATTGGATTTACATTCGAGATATCACCAAATTAGAATGGATGAGGAAGACATCTCTAAAACTACTTTTACTTTTAGGATGCATGAGGAGCACTATGAATTTCTGGTCATGTCCTTCGGCCTTACCAATGTGCCCTCCACTTTTTAGAGCTTAAGGAATAACGTGTTTCAGCCATACATAAATTTGTCATCGAGTTTTTTTGATGATATCGGCGTTTACAGTAAGATAGGGGAAGAACACAGCATCTACAAACAGTTCTCCAAAACTTGAGAAATCATCAACTGTATGCAAAGCTCTCTAAATGTCAATTAGGACAGCAATTGGTGAATTATTTGGGGCACATTATTTCCAAAAAAGGGGTTGCTGTGGATCCTACCAAAAGTCTGGCTATGCTATAGTTGAGCAATGCTAGTTTGGCGTTTTCGGATTAACAGGATATTATCGAAAATTTGTCTAAATTTATGGACAGATTGCAAGTCCCTCTAAAGAATTCTATTCATTGGAATGATCGATCAGGCAGAAAAAGGCAATCTTCTGTTCTAATGCTACACCATTGAGTGTGATGCTTGAGAAAGAGGAATTAGGGTTTTTCTCATGCTGAGGGGTATCGAGACCAAATCCTCTACCGTGATAACCAGATTTGCCAAATCCGATTATCACCCCTGAGGTTACCATGTGTCTCTTTTGACACCCCTTAACTATGGTTAAGATTCACCCACTCCTAGGATTCATCCACACATCCTTGGTTTTTAGAAAAAAAATAATAATTTAAAAAAAAATTAAAGAATTTATTTTAATATTAAAATAAAAAAATTAATATTTTTACTATTAACCAAGAATGGGTGGGTGATAACCAGATTTGCTGTAGATGATTTGGTTTAAAGGTAAAGCGGATTTGGTTTAAAGGTAAAGCGTGTAAAATGTACTATCTAGCCTTTGGATTGGTGATGGCGATCAATGGGAGAAGATCCCAAGTCTTTTCTTTTTAAAATATTTTTTTTATCATAGAATTCCTATTTTTGGCGGTAATCCCACTTATTGGCTTACTTTTATTAGCGGTAATCCCACTAAAGAAACTCGTTAGCATAAAGGAAGTGGAACACCAAGGTGTGCTTTGGTATTTGTGACATGTAAAAGAGGAATAAGAGAAACGAACCCTTCAATACTTTCGCAAAGGAAATCTCATTTGAATAGAGAACTGGTAGCCCCCCCATACTCTGAACTGTTCCCCTCCCTATTTTCAACAGCAAAATTCAAAACAAACCTTTAATCCACCCTTCCCTAACCCCCAAAAGACAAAAAAAAAAGAAAACCTCTCTCATTCTCATAAGAAGAGATATCTTCATACACTACAATATCACATCGTGATTTCATTGGAACACAACTACCTACATATACTAACACTATGTATATTTCTATACATACATATATGTCATATGTAATAGATGAGAAGAGCTTCTATTCTCCCATCTCAAACAACGCAAGTGGGTACCAAGCATCTTGAAAAGAAACCCAACATTTTCTTCTGCAAGAGTTAAATGAATAAACAAGGAGCTATCAGATACACGTAGAAAAACAGTAAAAAAAATATATATATTTAATAATAATAATGAAATGATGAACATGGTAGAGAGAGAATGGGAGAGAGAAAGAAGAGCCTACCCGCCTAGGGTTTGTGTGGAGGAGCTCAGGTGGAATTTTGTACAAATCTTCGTCAACAGCTTTAGGAGCCCGAGGAGGAGGAGGAGGTGGCTTGGCTTGTTGGGGCAGTGGCTGTTCCATCAAGTCAGAGACCCTAACTTGCCTTTTCTGCTCCTTAACATGCCGATATCTTCTTCCCGATACCTTTCTCTGCAAGAGAATACACCATCTTAGCTAGAGAAGAGTACTATACATATACCTTTTACGAACACAACCCATTTGAATAGAGAAAAAGTTCTGAGACTAGCCATTTTTTAGTCCCAGAAAGAGAGAGAAGGAAGAAAAAAATTTCTCTCCCACCTTTCGCCGAGGAACAACAGTCCTCGGTGGAGCCTTAAGATCATGACAGTAGAAAGCGCGGTCTCGGGAAGAATAGTAGGGAAGAAAGGCGGGATGTCTTGCGGATTCGAAATATTGAGTGATGGGGAGATCATTGGCGTAATCCCAGGTACCAAAAGCTGGGACATGGCTCCATTTATACACCTGATAGCAAAAGGAAAGAAAGCAAAGTAAGAAAGCTACTAAGAAAGCAGTGGCAGAGTTTATTCAATGGCAGATAAATTACTTACGGCCATTGCGGTTGCAGCAGAGGAGAAGAGCTACAAAAGGGATGGTTCTTTTGTTCTGGGTGAGTATGGAATTATATATAAAGGGAACGAGAGAGTAAAGGTTAAAAAGTTCTGTTGGAACCAGAGAATATAAATTCTAACCCAGAATTAAATAGACTCTCAGAAAATAGGAGACGAACCCAGACTTCTTCACTTTTCTCTCCACAGTTTAAGACCCAGACAGAGGCTGTGTGAGAGAGAGAGAGTCTGTTGTACATTAAAAAATCAATAAATAAGAGACCTTCGCTTCCGCATGTTGGCATTTTTCATCTCATTTTATTTTTATTTTTGAGGACTAGTGTTTACAACTGGAGAGGAATAGGTGCCTTAGCCCTACTCCCTGTCAACCTCTAACTGAGAGTAGGGTAGCATTTCACTTAATTTGTTTGGGGGAGCCAAATCATCTCCGGTGATAACCGGTTTTGGCAAATCCGGTTATCACCCTAGAGGTCACCACGTGTCTCCTTTGACACCCCTTAACCGTGGGTAAGGTTTACCCACCCCTAGGGTTCACCCACCCATTTTTGGTTTTTTTTTTTTAAAATATTAATTCTTTTTTTAAAATTAAAAAACTATTTTTAATATTTAAAAAACTCTAAAAACAGTTTTTTAATTTTAAAAAAAGAATTAATATTTAAAAAATTTTAAAAAATGGGTGGGTGAACCTTACCCACGGTTAAGGGGTGTCAAAGGAGACACGTGACGACCTCTAAGAGTGATAACCGGATTTGTCCGATTATCACCGTAGAGGATTTGACTCTTTTTTGGGGGAGGGGTGGAGCAAGATTCTCTTGCAACTAGGGTTGGCAACGGGGTCGGATTCGGACCGGATCTGCCTAGATCCGAATCCGATCCGATTAAGAATCCGACAGATCTGAATCCGATCCGAGATCCGTCGGATCATGAAGTAACCGATCTGAATCTGATCCGATTACATTTTGTCTGATCCGATCCGAATAAGGTTAATTTTTTTTTTTAAATCTATTTTAATAATATAAAATCTAATAATACATTAATTAACTCTAATTAATGTTAATTTTTTAAAAAATTAATATTGTATACATAGAAAATCTAAGTAATATATTAAAAATGATTTTAAAAAATTATTATAATTGGATCGGATTTTAATCGAATCGGATCACCCTATATCCAGATCCGATCCGATTATAATCGGATTCCATCGATCCGATCCGAATCCTATCCAACGGATCACATATAGGGTCCAAAGTCTAGCTAATCGGATCGGATCCGGATCATGATCTGATCCATTGACAGCACTACTTGCAACCCCTTCGATTTGTTATTTTGGAGGGCCAAGTTCATGGGCTATATATCTGGTTTTGTCCGTTCCAAAAGAATAAATTTCTATATCCGTTTGTGAAAGAATAATTTTTTTCTAAAAAGTTGAGGGACTAAAGCCCCATCCCTCCGGCTCCGCCTCTCATACGCTATTTATACTATAAATATTATAATAATTTCAGGGGGCCTCAGCCCCCTTGGGACCCAGGTGAACCTTAACCACAAACGGATATAATCCCCTAACCAAGGTTAACCCTAGGGAATAGTGAATCTTAACCACAGTTAAAGGGAGCATGCGTTGCCAGCCCCTTGGGACCCATGTGGCTCCGCCCCTGCCAACGAATGCTCCCTTTAACTGTGGTTAAGATTCACTATTCCTTAGGGTTAACCTTGGTTTTTAGAAATTTTTTAAAAAAAAATTGTTTGACATCTGGTTAAAAAGATTAAATCTTAATCTGCTTTTCTTCTTCTTATAAAAATTAGATTTTTTTTAAGGCATCGAATTCTCTAAGATAAGGCAGGTCTCGGGCTACCACAAATGAGGCTGCATGTGGTGGAGAAGTCAAATCATTATCCCTTTTTGATTTCTCCACACATTATGAGACACATGGTGGTAAAGTGATGAGAAAAATGGGGAGAGATATTAGGCAGGGAGAAGTCAAAATCATGAGAAGAAAATGAAATGACTTCTCCCCTTTTATGCCACATGTTGCCTCACTTGTGGTAGCCCGAAACCATTTTTCTTAAGCCGATTAGTACAATTAAAAGGAACTTGTGTCAGGGAAGAGACCAGGCCATATTAGGGCTGTAAACGGATGCGGATATTATCCATATCCGATTCGCATCCACATCCGTTTAGTCGGATATTTATCTGAAAACATATCCGGCGGAGCGAATTCGGATAGTAAATCACCATCCGTTTATATTCAGATACGGATTCGAATACTGATACATATAATCCGTTAAATATCCACCCGATTATATAATATATATAAATAATATATTTTAAATTTATAAATTTAATATTACCTTTAAAATATATTTTTTAAATAAAAAATTTTATATTTTTATATTTTTAAATATTAATTTATATTTTTTTAATTTTTTTAAAATAATCGGATAATCCGGATATTTTTAATCGGAGTCGGGTACTAATAACTCTCCCATTAGTGGTGGCACTCTTCTTCCACATTGGATATCATATTTCAATATCCGCCGGATATTTTATCCGGATATGGATATATAAACGGATATGAATTCGGATATACCAATATCCGCTTCGTATCCACTCCGTTTGCAGCCCTAGGCCATATTATAAATCCAGCCTTTGCCCGAGGAAATCGGTTGCACTCAAGAAATAGAGCAAAACTTCGCTACTAGTTATGGATAAATGAGATGTTGATATTAGGAAAGTGTCAATTAAGAAACCAAATCGTCTACAGTGATAACCTTATCACCGGATTCGGCAAATCCTTTATCACCCATGAGGTTGCCACGTGTCCCTTTTGACTCCCCTTAGATGTGGTTAAGATTCACCCTTCCTTAAGGTTCACCCATCCATCCTTGTTTTTAGAAAAAATGTATTAATTCTTTTTTTAAAATATTTTAATATTAAAATAACCTTAAAAATAATCTTTTAATTTTGAAAAGAATTACTATTTTTTCTAAAAACCAAGGATTGGTGAGTGAACGCTAGGGGTGGGTGAATCTTAACTTCAGTTAAGGGGTGTCAACATGGACACGTGGTGACCTCAAGGGGTGATAACCGGATTTGTTGCAAAATCCGGTTATCACCGTAGAGAATTTGGTCTCGTCAATTAATGTATATATATATATATATATATAAAGAGAAAAAAACCATTAAAGGAATAAAACATAAATTCATCAAAACTGAACTCCTAACTTAAATTCATACAAAGTCTTAATTCAACTGAAACTCTTTAAAAAGGTAAGTTTATCAAAAAATGTAAATAATAAAAAGCCAAAAATGACTAAATTAGTTAATAAATTATTAATTAAGGTTTCTTAACCAAAACCCTAAAAACGAATGATAAAAATTCTTTAAAATAATAACAAGATGACTTCAAAATGTTTTGACTCTAAACAACTCATTCGGCATGCCCATGCCGAGATTAAATCTATCCGAAAATTATAGGCCTCGTAAATAGCCTTTCAATGATATATAATAATACCAATCTGACACTCGAATGTAAAATTGCACCTATTAGAAGCTAGGTTGCGCAAAAATAAGCTACTTCTTCTTTTGACAACCCGATTTTTGTTTCACTAATGCTCCATTTGTTTTGATATAAAATAGAAAAAAATAAATCAATTATGTGAAAAATGTCATTTATGCGTTTTGTTTGCATGAAAAATCTTTCATAAGTAAAATGTTTAATGGAAAATGAACTATTTTACTGAAAATGACTTATATTTCAAAAACTCGTAGCCATTTTCCCGTAAAATCCCTACTCTTGAAATATATTCTAAAAATTACAAAAGTGCCCCTATTCACAATGTTTTTTTAATACAAAAAATCGTCTGATTGCAATCAAACAACAAAACAATTACTAGAATTCGTCTTTTACAGTAAAATTTTTTCCTTGCTATATGTTTTACGCCTATAAACTATTTACGTGGAAACAACAGAGCCTAAATGTTTCAGAAATTTACCACCCACCTATTCTGCATTAGTTTCCTGGTGTCAACATTCTTGGGCTACAAAGCCCATTATTACCAAATTTCACTCTAAAAATATAATAACTTCGTATTTAATTATGAACACAAGCTTTTGTTGGAGAGATAATAATTGTAGCTATGCATTATACGTCACACAATGATCAGGCTTGGTTAGCATTTTTTTTCTAGTTATAAAACTACCATAATACCTCTGCCTCAAAGTATTTTTTTATTTTTTGGGGGTTGCATTAGTTATCTCTTCAACCGGACCCCAAATCATAGTTAATCTCTATAAAAGATGGTGGCAATTGAGTAATAATTTTGGGAAAGTTTCTGAAATAATTATAAAACTGCCACTAAATATACGATAAAAATGAAAGCTCATCTTTTATCCAGCTCACATTTAACTTAAATAATAATAAATAAATAGAATAAGCCAAAATAAATGAGTTCTTACATAAAATTAATCTCAATTGCGTGACGACAAATAAAGCAAAAATACTTTTTGGTGCCCATGTCTTAATGGTTACCGCGGTTAGTTGAGGTTTTCAGACCGACCGAACCCAAGTACGTTATTTTGACCAAAAGGAGTGAACCGGATTGGTCTTCCAGTCTTACTGTTAATCTGACTTCTTGTACCCTCCTGGCTCCTCCTACAGGGATTTAATGAGGTGTACTTTGAGTAGAGAGAGACATGTGAGGTCTCTGTCAAAGGAGATGGTTTGTTTGTCAACGGAATACCCTTTACCCACACTCGCATTTAATTGCTTCTTTCCATTCGCTACCTTGGATTCTCTGCTTAGATTTTCGTCCTACCATTCTTACATCTTCTATTTTGTATTTAATTTCGAGAGACACCGTATCCTGATCCTCTCTAGTTAGTTGTTGCTGGGCAGAAGACTGCTATCATCCCCTCAGCAGCCGCCACATATTCATAGACTGCGATCATCCACTCAGCAGGCGCCACATATTCATTTTTGTGCTTACCAACCAAATCTTAATTTTCTTACATAAAACTTTGATTGATGAGCACAGAAGAGTATGATACATTCAAAGTGATCTCCTCGTGAACAACAATTAGAGATTCAAGTCTTTAATTTGCTACACAAAAGAAACGTTTGGGCATGACTAGAATTGTATTCAAGCCGAGCTTAGTTTGAACCAGGATTACTAAGTTTGCTACATGTTATAGTAAACCGTGAATCGAGCCAACCCAAACTGATTTGTGGTTTAGATTGGTTCGTGAAATTGAATGACCATACAATCATTTTAAAACAATCTTAATTTGTCAAATTTTTTATTCAAATATATTTCTTTAGGTTATTTGAGTTCACAAAAAGACATTTTTATTATTATTATTTTTCAAATAAGTTTTTGTAATATATTATTTACATGCTTAAAAGATATATATTTTATAATATAATATAAAATACATATATTTTGTTTTACATGCTTAAAAGTAGGCCTCAGATTCTCTCTGGCGAAGCCAGAAAATATTGCTCTCGACAAACCACTAAATAGGAGACAAGTGGTGATGAAGTCATCATGATGTCCCCATGATTTTGACTTCTCCAACCATTATGTGACACATGGTGATAAAATGGTGAAATAAAGGGGGGAGAGATATCAAGTTGAGAGAAGTCAAAATCATGGGGAGAAAATAGAATGACTTCTCCCCTTTTTATGGTCACATGTCCCCTATTTTGTGGTTGCTCGAGACCACCTTTTTGGTTTCACCAGAGAGAATCCAAGGCCTTCAAAGTAGGAACCAAGCTAGCGAATCAAACTAAAGAACCTAAGCGAACCGAAAAACGAATTATCTCATCTTACCCCTACCAAACCAGATTCACTCTAAAGTGACAAACCGTGAACCGCGAACCCAAAGAGAGAAGCAGGTAACATTGGTTTGAACATACTAAGCTCCTGACCCAATCTCTCAATGCCTTGCTTTTGGCCTTAGATGCCTTGGTTGGCACTAAGCGTTTTGGTCAATGCCTCGCCCTGACCCAGACAACTGGTCTAAAGCCTAACAACAGCTTAGAGAGATCCTAAAGAATCTCCATTCTTTGGACGTCCTGGTTGAGAGGCCTTGCTCTCGACTCTAGATGCCTTGGTAGGCTCTGGAAATCCTTGTCTTGGCCTCTCAACACCTCGCTCTGAGCATTTTGCTCGGTGTCCTTCGACACGTCGCCTTGCCTCTAGACGACTGCTCAGGGCTTGCACCTCTTGGCATCAGAGTAAGGATAGACGGACGGCTTTTGCATGGAGCAAAATGCTCAGAGCAAGGTGTGACTTTAAATCTGATTGATGTGACGATGGAGGTATCCTTATCTGAAGCTCTACCCACCAATATCAAACCAAAATTCTTTTCCTTTTGCTTAAATATAGAGACCTGACCTGGTAGGTAGCTAATTACAATATCAAATAGCTCCAGATTTCACATGGTGCAACATCTCAATCTATACAGATAGGCTAATACAATGAGCATTTTAGCTGATAGCAACATGTTTCCACCTTACAGAATCAGGGTTTCCAATCCCCGCTACCCCCTACGCACTCATATTATTCCGTCCTTGGCACACTGGTAGCGGTTTAGACCCAACTGAATCACCTCATGCTTACAAAAAATAGATGCATATCCATGAAAAATGTCCCCTTTCCAGGGCAATGCAGATTTAAGGGTATGTTTCCAAACAATTCCTGCACCAAAACAAAACTTACTTCCCTGCTTCGACACGCTGCAATAGAAAACATCCTACTGCCTTGGAGCCATGACAATCCAGGACTAGCACCATTATAAATCTCAAGGCTAATAAGTTGGTAGTAACTTCCTAAATCAGCCATAAAACAGGAATATAAGCGCAATAAAGATGTCATTACCATTGACGATGGCTTGGATGAGCATCAGTTGACAGGCACCAAACTTAACCGGGCATGGCCCAAGATGATATATGCTTGCAAGGCCTTTGTTTAATGTTTTACGAGAATATAAATAATTGGGGGTTTTTCCCTATTTACACTCAGGGTATAATGAGTGCCAGGAACTAAACTCTATTCTCAAATCTTTACTTTCCCACACCCATTATTTTTTGGGTGACAAAAATGCCCTTACCCCGGCCAAAAGAAATGGCCCCTCGTTCTCTCCCTCACTCCCAACCTAACTATCTTCATTCTTTTTTTTGTTCGAAATATACGTTTAGGCCGCAACGCCGGTTAAGTGTTAGTATATGTTCAGCTAGTGGGTGGGTGGAGAGTATATACAAACTCCCACCCTCTCGGGAATGGTACCCAGTACCTCCCCCCAAAGCAGGGGATACACTACCACTGGGACAAAGCCCTGGTGTGTCCAACCTAACTATCTCACCGCCAACAATCAGAACAATCCTGACAAACGGAGGCTTACAGCCTTGCACAAGGTGATCCTGACAAACAGAGGCTTACAGCCTTGCACAAGGTGAGTATATTTGTCCCAAATCTAATGGTGGAAATGAGTTTTGCATTGTAAAGGTAGGTTTTTGCCTTTTGGGGAAGTTGATTGTAAGGGATGGTAGCTATGAGGTGACAAGACCTTCATGGGCTCTTCGGTTTACTTTTAACTATGATCAGACAAGAAAGGAAAAAAGGCTTGAAGAACTTTGAAGAACACTTACTCAAGTATGTGGAATTGATGGCAATGTTAATCGGGTCAGTGATTTAGCAAATATAGTTCTTAAAATATTATCAGCAATTAGGTGGCCTCGTTGATGAGCTGGATGTGCTTCTGCTCAATATTCTAGTTGTTGAAAAGGATGAGAAGAATAAATACATTTTATGGTTTAGGGAGGCTAATTATTAGGCGAACCCAAATGGAGGGTTGGTTCCACTCTCTCATTTTTCAGTTTCGTTCCGATCACCAACCCAGTGATATATTCAGGCGGGAGTGAGGGAGAGAATGAGAAAGAGGGGTAGAAAACCCTAACTGTTCTTTTGAGAGGGGCAGGGGCTCTTAAAGTCAGAGAAAATAGGCTAGGTGTAGAAAAGTAGAGTTTTGAAACATGGGTGTGTAGGGCTCCCCAATAAACATTGGGTGTATTTAGGGGAAAAACTCTAAATAATTTAACAAAAAATGAGGAAAAACATGCCCACACCTGGACAAGTTAAGGTATCAAATTAAGACCAATTCCAACCCATATGTTTCTAATGATAGACCAAGCTTGGCTAATTGCTTAGAAGAAGTGACAGACTCTAAATCAGGTGAATTTGTATAGATGATAAGCCTGAAGTTTATTTTGGCTTTGGATTTCAAGGTTATAACACTATAATGAATAACGAAAAGCAAAACATTCCCTAAGTTAAGCATATATAAGCATCACATTAACTAGCTTATAGATCAAAACCTGTATATCAAAAAGAGTCCATGGGGGGAAGAACTAAAACTGTATTGAGAAGGATTCAAAATGTAGTTCTCTGCCTCATCCATTTTGTAGCTGACCACTTCTCCCCTGCCAATACTTCACATCCTCCATGTATGCTATTTGGATCCGACTGTCCGTCTAGCCCCTGAAAGAACACCAACAGTTTAAATTCATCGATAAACTCGAATAAAAAATTTGGCAAACCAAGACTGTTTCAAAGAATTGTGTGGTTCATTCAGTTTCACGAACCAAGCTGAACTGAACCACGAATTGGTACGGATTCGCTCCGGTTCACGGTTCGCTGTAGGAGTCAGCGAACTTGGTAATTCTGGTCTATACTATGTTGTCCATTATAAAAGGCAAAACAAATAGTCAGGGTATTATACTTTCCAAACAAAGGTTGTGGTTTAACTGCATTTATTGCTTCTCCTATAACTGTAACATCAATCTATTCTTCATTGCATTACCCCAACTATTTGTGGTTGACAGCATTGGGTCCTATTGCCATTCCAATCTATCATGAGCTGTATCTTCGGTTAGGGGGCAGGCTATCAATTTTTTTAAAAAAAAATTCCTGATTCCTTCCACATCTTTTTCAGTCTTGCCCTTTACCATTCACTAACTCCTACCGATTCCTTCTCAAGGGTTACCCTCAATGGTATTCATCGGACATATACTAAACATCCCAATCCACTCTCCCTTATTTTATTACCTATTGGAGCTACTCTCAGATTTTCATGAATGTATTTATTTATGATCTTCTTTCTTAGTATTTACACTCATCCATACCAACATCCATCCTTATCTCAGCAACACTCATTTGTTGAATATCCTGGCTTGGCTGCCCAATATTCTGCTCCATAAAACGTAAGCTGGCCTTATCGCTATCCTATGAATTTCCCTTCTAGCTTGATTGGAATGTGTTAGTCACATATCACTCTTGTGCTCACTCTCCCTTATTTTATCATCTACTAGATTCTCATGAATGCACTTATATCTGATCTTATCATTCCTAGTATTTGCACTCATCCATACCAACATCATCATCTCTGCGAAACTCATTGTTGAATATCTTGCCTTGGTTGCCCAACATTCAGCTCCGTAAAGCATAAGCTGGTCTAATTGCTATCTTATGAATTTTCCTTCTAGTTTGATCGGAATGTGTAAGTCACAATTCACAAATCACTCCAGAAGCACTTCCCCACTTTGGCCACCAAGCCCTAATTCTATAGGCAATATCCTACTCAAATCTCTCCTTGTGTCTAATTGCCTTAAATTCTACAAATCTTTTATGAGCATTAGCATCAGTCCTGTACCTTTCATTACTTAATGCTATCTTCCATGGGACACATCTCATTAACATCCTGAATATGCTTTGCAATTCATCACTTATTCTCTTGTGCAGTGGTATCTCCACAGAACAGTTGGTTGTCTTAGTTTGAGACATGTCACAAATTTAAAAAATGACCTTCCAATATACTTGTCCATTGAACTGTTGTAAGTAAAAACTGTCATAGGAAAAGTCAAATCCCATATTTATCTCTTTCTGCTACAAGACTTCTCAGAAAATTCCTTAGAGTTCTATTAACTTCTGTCCATCCGTCTGTGTATGGTAAATTCTTGAGAACTTTAGCTTCGTATTCATGAGATTTCAAAGTGTCTTCCAAAAGTCATAAATTTGACATTTCTATCTGAAACAATGGTCTTCGGCAGTTAAGGTTTATCTGAATTTATAGAGAAATTCAGATAATCCTTTGGGACTTCTCAACTGATATATATTAGGGCATTTTAAAGTGCAAATTCAACCCAAATCAATTAATGTGAATACAGGGAAGAAATCCCTAATATTTTGATCTCAATCATAAAACATCCCTAAATTTAAGTCAAAACTAAGGGTTTTTAATCACAAAGAATATGCTCCAAAATCTTCAATTTACCATCAAATCAACCAAATAGCTTCAACTAGAATCAATTCTAGATGATCCGGAATTTAACCCAAGCCCTAAATTAAGGTTTTGAAATTGACTATTTCGACCATTAGCGTTTCAAAATATTATGGAAAATCAAAATAGTTGATTTCCTAAGTATTTCAAAAAAACCAGAACATCAAAGCTTATCAAGATATGATGATCGAAAAATTGGATGGAGAACAAAGTAGAAAATACATTGTTTGAATATGGAATAGTGTTGTAGGAATCCACGGCACTCCACGCTCTTGAATAAATCTCATGATCTCTCGCTATAATATGAATGATCAAACACTCTCAAATTAATTCAGCACTAGCAAGCTAAAAGAAGTAGAGAACAGAAAAATCTGCTGTAAAATTTTCACAATTCTCTGAAAGAGCCACATACGTATTCATAGGGAAAGTTATGGGATATTTCCTAATTAGATTCTAACTTGGATTTAGCAACAAATAACTTCTAAAAACAACTAAAACTCTAATTAGTAATGGGCAAAGACTTTACCTAATGTCTAATAACAACTTACTTAATAGTAAAGGAACTAAATCTTCTCAAAATTATGTAAAATCTGTTATTTTACTCACTGATAAAAACTTGGTCAGGACTTACTCCATTCGCTAGTTCTCAAGGCGGCTGGTTAAAGAATTTTTTCTAGTTGCTCTGGAGCAATTAGAAGATTCTCAGCTCTAGAAGAAATACGGGGTTCTGCTTCTAGTGGCAACATGCTATTGGGTGGTGGTCCCACTATAGGTGCCCCACTATGTTTTTTCAACCCTCACCATGCGGCTTGGTTGGTTGGACCATGTAGGTCCATGTGAGGCCCACACAAAATATCCCCCAATTTTGAATTTTTCTACTCCTAGGCCTTCAGACTCTAGCAAGAATTGAATAAGGCTTCATCTTCTTCAATTGCTTCTTTTGGACTCTCCTAGAAGTTAGCTGGAGGCCAAACTCAATCTTCATGGGTTGGTTGGCATGTGAAATCATGGTTTTGTTAGACTTGTATCAACTCAGACCCTATTTTTGAATGATCAAAACCTGCCCATTAATTTGATACATATCTCTTCTTGGCTAACTTTTGCCCCTGCATTATACGGGGTATATGCTTATCAATACAATACATTCAACTGATGAGTGATGACGCAGCTCTTGGAATGGACATCAGCAGAAATTTTCTTGAATAAAAATTCTCAGATATCTCTAATCATTTGTTCTCAGTTGGATATAAAGCAAATAAGAAGAATAGTTTACAAAATGTCATTCATCAAATGAATTCTTTTGTAAGGGCATTGGAAATTTCCAGTAGTTACACATGTATGCTCATGTGCTCAAAGATATGATTATCAATGGAGAAGCTCTTGAATAGGCCAGGGCCCTTCATGAAACATCGTGCGGACTGAATAATTCAAGCCACTTCATGAAACATCGTGCTGACTGAAGAATTCAAGCCACTCAAACAATTGCTTTTCCCACTAATAGTTTGGGTAGTCATTTCAATTTAAATTTTGAGCATTGTTCCTAGAGGTGCTTTATCAATAGATCACTTCAAATCATAGTTGCACGAAAACAATGTACAAGGTGGGATGCTTGCTTTCTAGGAAGCTCGTTTCCATCACATCTCATTTAGTAGTCAAAATTAACTATATGTGAGACATTATAAGATATACCCGAGTCTACAGCATAGGGTGTAGAACCTGAGCAAGTATTGTTGGATGGGAACCTAAAATGCCTAGTTATCCACACTTATCTCATGTGATGCAAAATCTAAGGTATGACTATCATACTAATATAATGGGAATGAAGCACCCGAATCTCATTTCTCGATTCTTGTTTCCCATGGATATTTTGAGCCTCGTTTTCCGCTTCTCGCTTCTCGATCTGGTAACTTTGCTTCAGATCAATGAGTCTCGCCATTAATTTGAATTTCAAGTGCAACGAATTTGCAATTTAACTAGTATATATATATATATATATGAATATGAAGAAAACAAACCATGCTCCAGAAAAGCACTGCATCTCCTTTGTTCGGTTTTACAGACATCCCATTAACAATCTTCCCTCCACAGCTGCATTGCCCCGATCCAGCCTGAGATCATTTACGAAATGAAGTACATCCATATAATCAAAATAAATTCAATATAAAGCAAAATGAAAGAGATTGTTCTAATGAATAACAACGAAGAACTGAGCGCAGGAATTTGAAGGAAAGATAAAACTACAACTGCAAAATTTCAAAAGCTTCTTTGGGTATCAATAGCAAAAGTGATATCAGCCACCACATTTTTGTAACAGTAACATCCTTTGTCCTTTGAAGTTTGGTACCAAGGGTGTTGGGATCATATTTTCAAAAGAATCTTTGATCCACCAAAAGGATTCAATGGTGTTGGGGGCTTATTGGTTAAATGTCTATAATTACTTGGATTAGCTACGTGAGCGTCTGAGAAAAATATACGATTATGGACCATACATGATTCAACTGAAATATTCAGGATGGTAAAATAGGTTGCCAAACTATGGACGAGGTAAATGCAGATAAAAAAGAAAGAAAGAGGTATATCCAGTTTAACATGGTTAATTGATATGTTATTAATGTTCCTCTGATGTCAAAACTGATACAAGACAAAGCTTACGAGAGCAAACTCAGATGTGTACACCTACTTACTGATGCTACAAACTCAAAAACAGAAGTCATATAATTTAGATTCCAAAATTCAATCCTAATGGCCCGGCTTGCTATGAAGATGCAGGAAATGTTTACTGATAATCGTTTGCCATAGATTCTATTGTTCAAGTGTCTTAGCTTAGTGATATGAATCTCCTAGTCTAGGTTCAAAAATTTTAGCTTTATTTTCTAAAAGATGAATGAGTAGTGTAGTGGATTGTTAGAAGTTAGAAGCAAATTTTAGTTCTAAACTTCAATTAGAGAAGGAAAAAACAATATTTTGAAAGTAAAGTAATAGTTAGGCGTAAAACTTCAAAATAAAGTTACCATTGGAAAGTATGTTTCTCCACCCTCAACATTGTCACTTAAATACATGAGCATTGTTGCTACTCGTTGGCCTCCACGTTTCAAATTAAACTGTATTTAGAAGGATTTGAAGTATGTTAGAACTATATCATGAAAGCGCTGAAGTAGACTAAAAATGATTTAGGCGCAACAGATGTAATGGAAGTGATAAATATTAAAAAGGCAGGGTAAACAACTTACAGTGTCAGCAAAGTAGTCATGATGTGGCTTGTAAAATTGATTTTTTTCGTATCTGTGCATCTGTAGATGTTAGCTTGATAATGGAATGAATTTATTACATGTTCATAATAAATATCTTACAAGAAAAGATGTTAAAGGCTCCACCTTAAAACTTGAATGAGCTCTCCATTTTCTATGGGTATTTGAGAATACACAGATATTCGTTTTTCAATTGCCTGAGTGTGCAGGAAAAAAGAAGAAAAACTCAGAGCAAGGTTCATTAGAAAATTTCAATTACATAAGGCTCATCTACATTTTAGAACTCTATTAGCAAACTACTCTGTGCAGGAAAAAAGAAGAAAAACTCAGAAAAAGGTTCATTAGAAATTTCAATAACACAAGAAGGCTAATCTACATTTCAAATATGACATTTTAGAACTCTATTAGCAAACTACTCGGATACATACGTGGTAGAAGACCTTGAGCTTGAAAACAAATGAAAACAATGCATGGATTGATCATCATAAAATTATAAGCTATAGGTAGAAAGTGAGTACAAAAACATCCCAAAAGCGTATACCCTGTTTGGCCGTTGCAGAAAAGTGCTTTGGAGCTTTCCTTTTTAAAAGACTTCTATAACGCTAGACACACATTTGGTCTGAAAGAAATAACTTCTTTTCAAAAAACAAAGAATGTGTTTTTACAGACAAATCTTCAATTTAATTCTTAATTTCAAAGTGCATTTCTTTTAAAGAATTTGAACATGTCAAAAACATGCAACTTCTACCCCACATGAGAAATAAAAGTGGGGTCCACTAAAAAAGCTTTCCCTTTGAATGTCAATCAAACGAATATTTCTGCAGAAGCATTTCTCTAGACTTCGAGCAAGTATTGTTGGATTGGAACCTTTTTTGGTAAAGGAGTGATAGAATATAGTCACTCTACAGCCAGTAATGTAAACCCCACGTGAATGCCATTAGGTTAAATATCTTTTCCACGAGATTTAATATTGAACTTTATAATATATATATATATATATATAGGCTTAAATTCTAATTAGAGTGGGACATCCAATATCACATTGCTCGCTTTTATCGCTTCTTGTTATTGGCTCCCGCTCAGGTAACTATGTTCCATAGTACAGATGCTAAACTTTGGTCAAAACATGGAAATGAGCAAATATTATTTCAATTTTAATGAATAATGAGCAAATATTATTTCAATTTTTTTAAAAAAGCATTCTCAAAAAAATAAAATAAAACATCAAATGGCATTATATCAATTAATGCATGCGCTTTTTAATGTATTTGGATCCTAGACCCTGATTAGGCAATTGGCATTATGGCTAAGCAAGACAGTAGCTAGACCTAGGGCTAAACGGAGTGGATTCGAAGCAGATAGTGGTATATCTGAATTCGTATTCGATTATATATTCGGATATCCGAATCCGAATAAATATCCGACGGATAGTGAAATATGATATCTGTATCCGACTCCGATTAAAATATCCAGATTCGGATAGTATCCGAATTATCCGATTATTTTTAAAATATAAATTAATATTTAAAAAATGTAAAAATATATAAATTTGTATTTAAAAAATATATTTTAAAGGTATATTAATTTTATAAATTTAAAATATATTATTTATATATATTATAAAATCGGACAGATATACCAGTATCCAAATATCCGATTATAAACGGATAGTGATTTTACTATCTGAATCGCTCCGCCGGATACCTATTTGGATAATTATCCAACTAAACGGATTCGGATACGGATAATATCCGCTTCCATTTACAACCCTAGCTAGACCTTGCATAGGCAATCATTTTTACTACACTGGTAAGTAGATAAATAGAATTTTTTAAATTGCATTAAAATATAAGTTTAATTTTCTTTGACTATTATTAAACAAGCAAATGGTGTTTAGACCAGGGTTACCTAGTTTGCTAGGTCCTAGTGCGAACCGCGAACTGGTTCGAAGCGAACCAGTTCGCGGTTCAGTTCGGTCGGGTTTGGTGTTTTGGAGCGAATCGGTAGGGGTGCAAGTCTAAATTCTTTGTTGGTAGGTCCTCGGGCTCGCCGGGTTGCATGATCAGGTTTCGCAAAAGTGTAGAAGAGTTCCGTGGACAAAATGGCATATGAGATTATGTTTTGTTAACAACTAAGGGCTAAAAATGTCATTTGCATTATAGTACTCATTGAAATGTCATTGCATTATAGTACTCATTGGGTAAAAATGTTACTAAGAGGTAAGAGACTCTGTCTTCATCAAAGCTCCATCATCAAAGCCACTCATTTCCATCATCTCCGAATGGACGAATGGACCTAAATAGATGTTATTTACTATTTTTAGGTTACTAGTTTTAGGATTCGATATAGTACTTATTGGAGAAATGAATTAGAATCTTCTCAGAATGATGAAAGGGACTAACGAACTAAGCTATAGTTAACCTAAGATTTCATGTTGTTTATATGGGATAGAATTTATTAAAATTATGATTGATATATATATATATATAAGCGAACTAAGCTTAGCGAACCGAGAAACGAATTATCTCATCCTACCCCTAGCGAACCGGGTTCATTCTAGAGTGACGAATTGCGAATTGTGAACCCGAATCCGTACCGAGCGAACCAACGAACCAGGTAACATTGGTTTAGACTTCTTAAGGATCTTCTTATTTCATGCCAGGTGGGATTAATGCTTTTGGTGTTTAGATTCATTAAGGATCTTCCAATTCCATCTCAGATAGGATTTATGATTTTTCAATCAAAATTTTGCTTATATCAAGTAGAAAAGTATTTTTATTAAAACAAAATTATATAAATTTGTAAGAAACAATATATTCATATATGCGTGCATCAGTGATACCCTCTCATAGACACTATAACCCCGCTAAATCCATAATCTTTGCATTTATTTGCAAGATGACATGGCTATGCATCTCTCAAGAAAGTGTGCCAATGTATACTATATAAATGGGCTATTTAACTTTTTTCCAGAGTTTCCATGAATGTCCATTAAGGTTTCCTTGAAACCGTAATATGTATGATATTTTTGAGGAGCTGAAACACAATTGGACACTGACATTATAACCGTTGCCTTTGAAAATATTGATATCTGCAAACCATGATCAGTTGAAAGAGTTCTTAGGCACATACGAAAGAAGATATCAGCTGGGGTAAAAAGAAACCAAGTCTGGGATGAATAAAGATAAAAATTGATGGATTATATTTTGAGAACAATAGTAGGACAGGCCGTAATTGGTGATTGTTTACAAAAGATTTGGATATATGTTTGAAGTCTATTCCGGGCCCATTGACTGAAAGTTTTCAAAGAGGTGGAGACATTGGCTTCACTGGAAGGAAACTCTTTTAAAGTTTTGTCTTGGGCATCCAGCAAGCAAGTCCTAGGAAGCACTCAGATTAGTTGACATTATTGATCACACTAGAGACATGTACTAACTCAGAGGTAGTCAAAGAGGGAACTTCTAGACTCTCTTTATACATATGGAATTTATTTTTACTAATTTTTCTTCTTTCTCTGATAAATTGTATTAACCGATAAAACACAGAAATGAATTTTTTATTGAAGTCTCATTAATGATTTATTTTTTTTGAAACCAATAAAATGTTTTTTTTAATGAAACCTATCTGTTTATCAAAAATCAAACGCCTTCCTCTTAAATTCTACATCGCTGCCTGATCTTATGTCAATGTCACCCAAAAGAAAGTGAAGACAATTAGATGTCCTGTTGCCTCATCAACTGATATAATTCTTAAAAGACGTCTATGAAAAAATGTAACAAAAACAAAAGGAAACTTCATTTAGTTTCCATAGATACACAAATAGATATTTATCCTAACAAACTAATTAAAAATCAAAATTGCTAATCAAAATAATTTACACTTAACAAGAATAATCCCTACAAGGTCATAAAAAGATAGAACAATTACAAAGTAATTTCCTTTAACAATAGAGGCTCTAAAGAGGATAATTTGGTAAGATGGGAAGTGGTAAATAAGTCGTCCAGAGAAGGGGGCCTAAGCATTGGTAAGGTTTAAGGAAATAAATTTAGAGCTTCTGAGAAAATGGTTATGGAGATTTCCCCTTGAGCAGAAGTATATTTGGACATCGATCATCAAGATTATCTATGGTATGAATCCTAATGAATGGGATTCCAATAGAGCTCATTGCATTCCTCTTCGATGTCCCTGGAAATCTGTATCCAACTTCCTTCACTCATTCTCTTAATTCATCAGGCTTGATGTTGGGGTTCGCAATAGAAGTAGATTTTGGGAAGACCTATGCCAGCATGAGTATCCACCTTGTTCTTTTTTCCCGATCATATTCAGTCTTAGTAGGATGAAGAATGCTTTTAATTCTGATTTGGCCTCTACTTCGGGGATAGACTGTGTCATGACCAAAAATCTCACCATAGAGTAAGGATAAAATTTTGTGTAGAGACCAAAAATCTTCAATCATTCTCTATGGTTGACAAGTTGAATGCCCTTCAGTGTAATCATACTTGGGATATGGTTCCCTTTCCAGCTGGGAAGAAACTTGTGGACTGCCGTTGGGTTTTTACAATCAAACATAACTCTGATGACAGTGTTGCTCGGTATAAGGCTTACTCAAACTTAAAGGCTTGACAATGATGCTACTTTTGCTCCTATGGCCAAACTGACTTATGTTCGTGTTCTCTTCTCTCTTGCGGCCAATCAGAGTTGGCCTCTCTATTAGTTGGACATCAAGAATGCATTTCTTAATGAGCATCTCACCGAGGAGGTATATATGGATCCCCTTCCTGGTTTCTTGCTTCAGGAGGAATCTGAGAAGGTTTATAGACTTTGGAAGTCCATATATGGTTTGAAATAGTCACCTTGTGCTTGGTTTCATCACTTCAGTGAAGTGGTTTTGAGTATGGGCTTTCAGCGATGTCCCTCTAATCATACTATCTTCATCCACTCTAGCGCCTCAGGTCGTATTATACTTCTGGTATATGTTGATGATTTTATTTTGACTGGTAATGACTCCTCTTTTATCTTTCATGCTAAGAGTGAGTTTGGGCATACCTTTGATGTCAAAGACCTAGGTCATTTGAAGTACTTCCTTGGTCTAGAGATTGCTCAATCTAAGAAGGGAATTTTTATGTCATAGTGGATGTATGCTCTTGATCTATTGAGTGATACTAGTATGAGTGGGTGTAAACCTGCTACTTCTCTCATGGATCCGAAGCTCTCTTTACATGACGGGGAGGGTGATCTTCTTCCTGATCCTCATGCCTACTAGCGTCTCGTAGGCCGCTTGATATATCTCACCCTCACTCGATCAGATATTACGTTTGCTGTCAACATGGTTAGTCAGTTTATGCATACTCCTCATGCTTCATCTTGTTGTTGTTCATCGTATTCTTCGATATATCAAGTCTAAACCCAGTTGTGGACTTGTATATCGCTCACATGGGCATCTTGAGATCTCCGGCTAAACAGATGCCAATTGGGCCGAATCTGCTATTGATTGTCGCTCCACCTCTGGCTATTGTTGCAACTTTGTTGCATGGAAGAGTAAAAAGCAACCCATTGTTTCTCACTCTAGTGTTGAAGCTGAATATCAGGCTCTTACTCATTGGACTTGTGAAGTTCTGTGGCTTCGTTCTCTCCTTTCCGAGTTAGAGTTTCCTGTTAAAGGCCCTATGTCATTATATTGTGATAATGAGGCTGCCACGAAGATTGCTTCTGATTTTGTGCTTTATGAGAAGACAAAGCACATTGAAGTTGATATTCATTTTGTCCGAGAGAAAGTTTTTAATTGTTCATTATCTCTTGAGCATATTTCATCTTCTCAACAACTTGCTGACATCTTCACTAAGCCTGTTGGCCCAGCTATCCACCAGGATATTACTATCAAGCTAGGCATGCTTAATGTTTATGCTCCAGCTTGAGGGGGAGTGTTAATATATGCAATATCATGTATATTTGTAAAAGGGTATATATGTAATGTTTTCTTCTTAATATAAGATGTTAGTAGGGCTTTCTTTCCTTAACTAAGCAATTTACCCTAATCTCTCTTCCTCTCTCTTCTCTCTTTTTTCTTTCTAAACCCTAAATCCTCCAAACCCTTTCTCCAACTCATCTCTTATATACATTGATGTTTTTTTTTAATTTTTGGATTCTCAGATGTGTATTAACATTTATTTTAACATTTCCTGAAGTTTCATTGAAAAAAAATCCATGGTTTTAACTATTTTTTTCGATTTTTCCCTCTACGTGCGATATTGTTACCGCGATTTCGATATATGTTGCAATATATCCTCAATATATCTTTTTTCCACTACTCGGCATGACATGCGATATCGACATTTAGAACTTTGCCTATGATAAATACGTGATATGCACCAAAAGGAGGCAGGAAAAGAACTGCATATCTCCTCATATCTGCATTATGTGCAAGTGGGACAAGGAATCCATTAGTCCTCTTTCCATTCAATGCAAAATCTCTTGAAACATATGGTGCACTTTTTGGCTAGTGTTAATTTGTAGTGGGCTCCTCGTTGCGATGTTCTTGGGTTGTTATTTCAATGGAAGGCTATTAATCTAGGTGGTAGGGGCAAAGTTATGTGGAAGACTGTTGCTCATGCTATCTTGTGGACCATTTGGGATGAGAGATAAAATAGAGTTGTCAATGACAAATCTGCGCAAACTCTTTGATTGACAGTATCATCACTTAGGAGGATGGAATCCTCTCCTTTGTTTAAAGGAGTGAGTAGTAATGACACTATCAATGAGTGGCTATGTTGTACGGATTCTGCCCTGTGTCAAAACATGGACACAAATTTGGACATGGATACACCTACTGTGACTCATATCAACAAGAATCCATGCATTTTGGATTCAGATGGACACGGAAACGGGTAGGGACACACCTGATACCCATAAATTTTTAGCATTTATTATATAAAAAGGCATACAAGTGCATAAAATTAGCATAAATTTTAACAAATTCTTCATAACTCTTATCATCAGAAAAGAGAAGCCAAAGGGTAAAGGGGAAGAACCACGATATATTTGTTTTTCAACAGAAAAAGAAAACAGAGAATGAATACGAGGAATTATTGATTCCTATTACAAAAAACAATTGGGGTAAGAGAGAGAGAGAGAGAGAGAGACATAGGGGTGTCAACGAGTTAAATCTGGGACAACTTCCAGGACCCAGTCACTTGCACTAAGTTGGATAGGTTCCTAGTCTGCACTCGTTGGGAAGATAAGTACCCAGATGTCAGGTCATCTGCTTTGGTTAGGGCCACTTCAGATCATGTTCCAATTATGCTCGATCCATCTAGTTAAAAGGTGGGCAAGGTGGGCCTCACTCCTTTAAATTTGAAGTCATGTGGTTGGACCACCCGGAGTTTCTGCCCCTAGTCGAGTCTACTTGGACTCAAGCATCTTTCTAGGGTCCAGCCAATACTATATTCAGCTTGAACCTGAAAGCCCTTAAGGCTTGTCTTAAGTCATGGAACTTTGAGGTTTTTGGCCTCATTCCATTGCAGAAAAGAAGAATTCTAGAGGAAATTGGAAAAATTGACTGGGAGGAGGCTCCATCGTCGAAATCTAACTATCAGGCTAGGGATACCCTTAAGGAAGAATACCATCATACTCTGAGAAGGGAGGAGGTTTTCTAGAAACAGAAAGCTCAAGTGCAATGGCTCAAAGAGGGAGACCGCAACACTCACTTTTTCCATAAGGTGGCGAACTCCAGGAGAAAACTAAACCTTATTCCAGCCTCCAAATAGGTGACCTTCATCTAATCTCTAAGCCAGACATAGCCAAAGAGTCAATGAGTTACTTCGAGCGTCTTTACTCTAAGGATAGAACTTTCAAACCAGAATTGGATGGTCTAGGTTTCTCCTCTTTATCCAATACTCAGAGAGGTCTCCTAGAGGGTCCTCTTCTGATGAGGTCCTCGGAGTGGTTAGGAATGGATGGGGATAAAGCCCCTGGCCCAGATGGTTTCTGCATGGAGTTCTATAAGAAATGTTGGCATATCGTGGGTAAGGATCTTTTGCAAGTTTTCCATGAATTCCATAGAACTGATTCCTTTTACTCATTCTTAAACAACACGTTCTTGGTCCTAATCCCAAAAGTCACAGGGGCTCGTTAAATATTTAATTTTAGACCTATTACCTAGTGGATAGTGTGTACAAGATTTTGGCTAAAGTGTTAGAAACTCGCTTGGAAGTGGTCATTAATACGATTATATCTCCGTTCCAATGTGCCGTTATGGGTGGGAGGCAAATCTTGGATGGCCCTCTGATAGCGAATAAATGTATTGAGGATCATTTGAGGAAGTTTGAGCCCAATATCCATTGCAAGATTGATATGGAGAATGCCGATGACCATGTGAGCTGGGGTATCCTTGAATATGTCCTTCAAAGAATGGGTTTTGGTATCAAATGGAGGGCCTGGATGAGAGCGTGTTACGAATCAACTAAATTCTCGATATTGATAAATGGATCGCCCATGGTTATTACAGGAGCTTTCAAGGTCTCTGGCAAGGGGATCCGCTCTCTCCGCTCCTCTTTATCATCATTTCTGAGGCTTTGAGTAGAATGATTCAAAGAGCCTCACCCTCGGTCTAAGAAGGTTTTCATATTGCCAGAAGTGATATTAATATATCCCATCTGCAATTTGTGGACACTCCTATTTTGCGAAGCCTCTTGTAGGAAATTGGCTATTGTCAAATGCTTGTTTCAATGTTTTGAAGCGGTATCGGGATTGCATATTAATTTCGGTAAGAATGTCATTGATGTAGGACTATGCAATGGCCTAAAATTCTAATGTGCTGAGATCAAGATTGAATTAACAATAATAATTTTTAAAAAACTATAAATTGCAATCCTATCACAAATGATTATTCCAAAAAATGTAAGTAAAGCAATTTAATGGAGATGCAATTTTATGGAGATTCAAGGCCACAGCACAAACCTACAATAGTGACCCTCAATTATATCGCGAGGGTTGCATGGAATTCTATGTTTCCACAAGCTTAGGGATTAACCTTTTGTTCAATGCAAATTTCTTAATCTTTTCTAGGGTTTTGAAGGAGGTTACTTGCTAAAATTTAGGGTTTTGGATATAGGTTTAATGATAATCAAAAAGAAGGATTTGAGTTCCTGATTTAGGGTTTTGATCAGATAGGGTTATGGTTTAGGGTTTCAGGGATCATAGGACCTTCTGTTAAGGGATTTGGACAGGTAAGGAAGGCTTTGGATGGCTGTATGCTAGGGTTTTGGTTTTTGTCTACTGTTTTCATGTTTTGGACAGGTAGAGGGGCTGCAGTTGCATTGGGATGGGCTATGGTCGTCTGCGGCTGTGAAAGAACAGTTGTAGGGGCTGTAAGATGAAGAGGACAGGCTGTTGGAGGGGCTGTACAAGCAGGAGCAGCAAAGAAATAAGGGTCTGGTGGTGCAGCAGCACTAGGACAGGCTGCAGGGTAGCTGGCAGCAAGGGAGAGGCAGGGGGAAGGCTACAGCAGTCTAGGGCAGGTAAGGGAAAAGGTGCGGCAGTCCAAAAGAGGCTGGGGAATGGCTGTAACAGTCGTGGAGAAGGCTAGGTTTTAGATTTCTTGCAAGGGAAATAGGATTTAGTTTTTTTTTTTTGAGTCAGGGTTTCAATGAAAGAATAGAAAATCAAAGAAAAACAATAGAGAGAATAGAGAAAACTGAAGAACACACTTTAGATTTCTTAGGGAATCACTCCCATGGCATCACTCCAATTTCCAATCACTAGAGAATGCTCAAAAGCCTCTAATCTTTGATTATGATTCATAAACTAAAAGTTTACAACAAAAGAGTTTTAAATAGTTGAAACCCTACTTGTAAAAAGACTAAAATAACTAAAACTTAATAAAAAGCCCATAATAACCAATAGTAACAAAATAACTAAGAAAATAGCCCTCCATGGTACTAATCCAGCCCAGTGTTACCTAATTCCCTACCTACTAGAACGAACCACGAAGCGGTTCGTAGCAAACCAGTTCACGGTTCGGTTCGATTGGATTTGTGGAAATGAGCGAACTCTGTACCTGAACCCAATTGCTTTGGTTTGGTGAACTTTTTGTTTGGGTTCAGCGAATTTGTTCTTAAAGTTCGGCGAACTTATACTTTGAGTTCGGTGAATTTTGCTTCTGGGTTCGTGAACCGATCATAAAACATATTTTTTAATGCTTTTTAAAAAAAAAAAATATTTATAATATTTTATTTACAACCTTCCAAAACTATATATTTATTAAATGATTAAAATATATAACTATTATTATTATATAAGCGAACCAAGCTAGCGAACCAAGCTAAAGAACCTAAGCGAACCGAGAAAGGAATTGTCTCATCCTACCGCTAGCGAACCGGGTTCACTCTAGAGCAGCGAATTGCGAATTACGAACCCGAATTCGAATTGAGCGAACCGACGAACCAGGTAACATTGATCTAGCCCATTGAGCTTTTCCTAACTAAATATGATATTCCAAACCAGCTTATATGCACACCTTCCCAATGTGGGGTCTTCCTAATGATCTATGTGTGCATATGAGGTCTTCAATAGCCCAAGTCATCTATCCAAAGTGACATTGGGGTCTTCTTCTTCCTCCGCCTTTGGCAAACCTAAAATTCGTTGGGCTTTTGAATGTCCACATGAACTCTCCATGTTTGAAAAGGATTCATCCCTGATGAATCATAACTATGTCAATGATCCAAGATGTTTGGATCAATCCATTATAGCTCGTCTCTAGTAACTCATGTGCAATCTGCTTCCGGTCGACCTTTCCATTTGACAAGATACTTTTGGTACCATCCATGTTTGGTGGAAACCACTTGCTCATCTAGGATATGTTCAATATCTTCCTTTCTGTAAGGTACGGGTGGTGGGGGAGGTGGTAGGGACTGATCAAGTATAGTGTCATGTCTAGAAATGGGTTAAGGGGTGGGATTGCTAGACCTCGAAAAGGCACAAGATCCTCCACATTGAATATTGGACTAATATTCATATCTGGTGGAAGGTCTAGAATATACGCATTGGAACCAATATGTTTCAATACTCGGAATGGACCAGCACTGCTGGCTTGTAGTTTTTTTGCAACCCTTGTGGGAATCACTTAGGCCTAACCCGAATCATCACAAAATCACCCACCTAAAATTCCTTGTAATTACAATGTGAATTAGTAGTAAGTTTATATTTCCCATTATTTATGGTAATCCGTTTCTTAATCTCAGCGTTCAAATCATGAATATGATGTGCAAATGTGTCTGCAGACATAGATGGCCTATGTGTAGCTGATATAGGAATGAGATCTATAGGTGTCCTAGGTTTATAACCATGCACTACCTCAAATGGACACATGCCTAAGGTCTTATTGACAAAATTATTATATGCAAACTCAACTATAGGCAACACTAGATCCCACTGTTAGCCTTTAGGTTTTCAACCTAAGGTAACATCGTTGATTTGATGATAACACAATAATGTAATGATATTTGTGTTACTAATGTTTCCATGAGTTTTATGTGAAATTCAGTATATAAGACATTAGCAAAACCATTCAAGGCAAAAGCATGAAAATGGCACCAAGCATGAAAGGACTCCTTCATCAAGCCAATTGAAGATCCAAAGCTAAAATATCAAGTCATGAAGATGAAGATCAAAGAAACTTAAAGATGAAATCCAAGAAGATGATCAAGATCAAGTTAAAGAAGAATGAAGACTCTTTTAGAAGATTTAATTGTTTTATATTTTATTTTGAGAGTGTTTTAGGACTTATGTAAAAAGTCCTCAAAGGTTGGTTGATTGAAAACTCAAAGCCTAGATTGACCTTAAAAGCCTAAGACCAAAATTGAATATCATTCTAAGACCCTAGGACATCATTTGAAAAGATCAAAATCGTGATTAAAATAAGGTAGAAGACCAAGGAAATCCTGCCCATCATATTGGTCAGCTTAAGATGAGATTTCCAAAAGAAAACAGGAAATCTCGTTGACGAAATTAAAGAGGAACTTCAATCTCGTCGACAACATCAATGGCAGAGCTACTGTTTTTATTTCTGTCTCCATCTCATCGACGAATTCAGAGAGTCACTCCAATCTCGTCGGTGAAATCATGCGGAACCCAAAAAAAACCTAAAACGGTTAGTTTTCAATAGTCATATCTTTTCCAATGCCTCTCCAAGGGCTATATCTTTGAAAATTCTATAGAATGGATTGTTTTAAGAACTAAAATAAGATGATTTAAGAACTTCTATTCATTCAAATCATTCTATTACTCACTCTATCATTCATTGATCAATCATTTGAGTAGAAAACTTAGAAACCCAAAAGAGTCCGAAATTAAGCTATTCAACTCCATTCTTTGAGAGACTTTTAGAGAGCTTAAAAGTGATCATCCAGCTCGTGTAAAGGAGCACATTATGATTGTAATCCACTTTGTTATAAAGTAAGAGTGAAATCAAGAATCGGTGGATTCTTGTCCTTGAAGCAGGAAGCTTTCTATAAGCTTGATCTTCGCCCGTCAAAAGATTGTAAAGGTCTGATCCTCACCGGTAAGGGGATTGTAAAGGTTTAATCTTTACCCAGAAGAAGATTGGCGATTGAGTAAAATCGTGGTGAATCCTCTAGCGGGTATAGCTTGAGGTGGGGACATAGGCGAGATTGCCAAACCTAGTGAACAATATCTTGTGTTTGCATTCTCTCTCCTTACTCTTTATTTTATTGTTTTGATTGCTTGTGTAAAATTACGTATCTTCCATTCCCTTTTAATTAGTGAAATTGAAATTTCACTTAAGGGAATTGGAATAATTTTTAATTTCCCATAGACCCTATTCACCCCCCCTCTAGGGTCCAAACCTTGGGCAACACCCATGCCCTAATGTGATCACTAACTAGGCATCGCAACAAGTTTCCTAAACTTCTATTAACAACTTTAGTTTGATCATCTATCTGTGCATGGTAGTCAGATGTCTAGTACTCATCATTTGCCAAAGTGTCTTCCAAAAATAACTCATGAATTTTACATACCTATCAGACACTATGGTCCTTGGCAAACCATGTAACTGAACAACTTCCTCAAAAAATAATCTAGCGATTTTTGTGGAATTGGAGGTTTTGGAGCATGGTATAAAATGGGCTATTTGCGAAAATCGGTCTACTATCACATAGATGGAATCGTGCTTCTTTATAGTCTTGGGAAGCCCAAGCACGAAATCCATACTAGTGTCTTGTCACGGAGCATGTGACTAGCAATGGGGTATACAACCCTGTCTTTTGCTTCCTTTGCTTTGATAGTTGACAAGTATGACATTTCCCTATGATCTTGGCTAGTAGAATCTATTTTCCATGATGTCAATAGTTTTGTCTCAGCCAAAGTGGCCAGCTACTCCACCGGCATGGAGCTCCCAAATGAGGAAGTCTCGTAGGAAAGTGCTGGGAATACAGAGTCGGGTGCCCTTAAACAAGAATCCATCTTGCAGGGAAAATCCGTTGCCACACCCTAATTTATAGTAACTCCAAGGAACAACACCTCAATCCCTAGAGGCAAGTCTGTAAAACTCTCAGAAAAGATAAATTATTTGCAAATCTTATGTCATGTTTGGAGTGGGTGAGGTCCCAAACATGGGACAATTGGCAACCTGTTTAGGTTGTAGAATGGGTCATCTCCCATCATCGTACCTTGGGTGCTCCATTTAAGGCTCACACTTCTCAAAAGCACCTTAAGCAGCCTCCCAACCTACTTCATGTCTTTGTTCAAGATCCATGCCTCGATCACAGCCTCATTCGAAAGAATCCAAAGAGAATTCTTATGGAATGAGAGGGTGGAGACAAGGAAGTATCACTTGGTGGATTGGAAGACCATCCTTCAGTCCAAGAGTTGTGGAGGTCTCAACATCCATCCCCTCCCCAAGGTGAACAAGGCCCTACTGCGCAAGTGGCTTTGGAGATTTGGTAAAGAGGAGGAAAGCCTCCGGAGATCTGTGGTAGTGGCTAGGCATTGGCAAGTTAATAGGTGGTGCCCCAAGCAGGGGCATGACCCTATAGGCCTTGGAGTGTGAAAGGCCGTGTTGCAACTGTGGTTAGATTTTGTTTGCCAAACGCGCCTCAAGGTGGGCAATGGGGAACATATGAAGGATCTATGGTGTGGGCCTGCCTCCCTGAGTCAGTTTTATAGCAACCTCTTCCTTATAGCAGCAAATAAGGAGGCTTCAGTAACTGAGTATTTAGATTGCAAGAAGGGTGTGTCGGTTTGAACCCCGGTTATGAGACACGACTTTTTAGAAGGGGAGGCTCAGGATCTTTTGCGTTTGATTTCTCAAATTCAGCAGGATTCCCCGAATCCGCTCTTCAGGGATAGTTGAGTTTAGTCCTCGGACAACAAGGGGTGTTTCTCTATGAGCTCTTTCTTGAAATCGATGAATACTGGGCCCAGTAGACCTTTTCCTCATCAAGTTGTGTGGATCCCGTTGGTTCCCTCTAAGGTTTCTTTTTTCTTGTGGACTGTAATTCTTGATAAGAATTTTAACTTGCAATCACTTAATGAGTAGAGGTTGGTGTCTCGCTAATAGATGTTTAATGTGTCTTAGAGCAGAGGAGACTGTGGATCACCTATTGCTGCACTATTAGGTTGTGAGAGAGGTGTGGTCATTTTTTCCCCTGGATCTTCTCCCAATCCTTCAGGAGCTTCTTATCCTGTTGGATTTCAGGATCATTCCCTTCTCCTGCGGGGTCAGTTTGGCCTCTCCTTCCAGGGGCGATTGTGGACTCTATGGAAGGAGCAGAATAGGAGGTGTTCAAGGATTCATCCTCGTCCATCGCCAAGATCCAGTCGCAAGTGAGATTTATTGTTTCAGTTTGGGGCTCGGTTGGGGGTGATGGTTCAGACCCTTGGGGAAACCTTTTCGACTAGTCCCATTTTGATGTAGTTGCTTTTCTTTTATGTTGTTTTATCTTTTGCTGTGTTGGTTATATCTTTGTTTACTATTGGTGAACCTAGAGGTTGCTTGTCTTGGTTGTATTCCTTTCTTTTCTTTATATATATATATATATATATATATACCATCTTGTTTACCGATAAAAAAAATGAGTTAAATCTAGGACACAAAAACCTCTTTTAAATTAATCCTCTTTGAACCAGTTTTAGACCGGATTGAGAAAAGGCTAGCAGGGTGGAGGTCATCCTATCTACCGAAAGGGGGGAAATTGACTTTGATCCGAAGCACGCTACAGAGTTTACCTGCTTACTTCTTATCTACTCTCACTATTCCTCGATCTATTGCAGACACTATTGAAAGGCGGCAACGAGAATTTCTTTGGAACGCTAGGGGGGGTAAAGCTAAATATCATTTGGTGGCGTGGTCCCAGATATGTCATCCTAAGGAAGAGGGAGGGTTGGGTTTGAAGTCGATTATGCGAATGAACAAAGCTTTGTAAGGGAAGTGTGTGTGGAGATTTGGAGAGGAAATGAGCAATCTTTGGCGTGCAGTGATAGTAGCGAAGTATGGGGAGTGTTCGTGTTGGATTCCTAAGGAAGTTAGGGGATCGCACGGCTTGGGTTTGTGGAAAGGAATTATGGCTACGGCAGGTTTGGTTACGCCTTTCTATCGATTCCGAGTTGGCAGAGGGTCGGAAGTTAGATTCTAGAAGAATGTTTGGTCCGGTTCGTCACGGCTTATGGATGACTTTGGCAATCTCTTCAATTTAGCGATAGACAGGGAGGCTCTTGTGGTTGATTCTTATGAGCGCAGTGCTTCGGGAGTGGTCTGGTGCCCCAGGTTGAGGAGAGACCTTAATGATTGGGAGCTGGAAGACTTAGTTAGGCTCTTGGAGCGTATCTCTATGATAGACATTTATACAGAGGTGAGGGACTGTCGGATGTGGAGTAAAGAGGAGCATGAGAGATTTTCGGTTAAGATTCTGTATCAATCGATGAGTTTGAGGGAAAGGGGGCGGTTTCCTCATAGGGTTGTCTGGTATCCAGGAGTCCCTTTTAAGGTCTCTTTTTTCTTATGGGTTGCGATGTTGGATAGAATCCTAACTTTAGATCAGTTATAGAAGCGGGGTTGGAGTTTGCCGAATAGGTGCTTTTTGTGTTCCCAGGAGGAAGAGACGGTGGACCATCTCTTATTACATTGTCCAATAGTGAGGGAGGTGTGGCATTTTTTCTTATCTCAGTTGGAGGTTCCTTGGGTGTTTCCTTTGTCCTTGCGGAATTTACTAGAGAGTTGGCACCGAATATAAGGAGACAGGGTTCGGGAGGTGATTTAGGGCGTTCTTCCAGGAGCGATCTCTTGGCTTGTGTAGAAAGAGAGGAATGGGAGAGTGTTCGAAGATGGGGGAACCTCAGTGCCTCGTCTTTGTGCTCGGATTCGGTCGACTATCTTGGAGTGGGTGGGGGTTGTATGCTCTAGGGAGGATATTCTTAACTTTGTATTTTAGTTCCTAGCAGCTCGGAGAGTTTACTAACTTGCAAACTCTGCGTGCGTTTGGTTGTATCTTGTTTCGTTTTTTTGCTCGTTTTTAATAAAGTCTGCTATTGATCCAAAAAAAAAAATGAGCATTAACATTTACATTTAATATTGTTCATTACTTCATTAGTTTATTTGTGTTAATTCATGTTTTATTTATAGTATTTGATGAACTGTAATTTGTGATACATTACTTAGTGTTGTTTACAATAATTTTGTTTTCATATTTAAATTTTTTTCCTTTTAATCGTCTATAGTAATATTCATATAACATTTAAAGTAGTATAATTTTTTTAAATAATAAAATTAAAATTTCCTCTGGTGTTCCCGAATCTTTTTTGGGAATCTACCGGGTTTGACACCTGGCATTCGAGTCTGACATTGATATTTGTGTCCATATCTATGCAACATATGGGAGTATCATTCGTTCTATCATCGTTGCTTATGATCCCAAATCAGTTTTGTGGAGCCCCTTCTTCAGGTTCCATTAAAAGCTCAACTTTGATGGAAGCTCTCTTGGAGATACTAGATTGGGTAGGGCTGAAGGGCTGATTAGAGACAGCTCAGATTCTATGAAGCTTCGATATTTAGGTCCTAATCCTATTGGAGTAGCAAGCTCTAATTAGGCTGAGATTCAAGCTTTGAAGCTAGGCTTGTACCTTCCATGGCCTCTCAACCTCCCTTCCCTTACTGTAGGAGGTGATTGGAGTAACGGTATTTGTTGAGCCTCTGGGAAGGACAGGGTCCATGGCGGATTGCCTATGAAATCAAAGAGATTCGGGACTTGACCCAAAAGGATATCTCTTTCTCTTGGGGTCCTAGGTCTATCAACGTGATGGCAGTCATTTTGGCTTAAGAAAGTGTGTCCAGGGAGTCCTAGTTTAATGAAACTGTGTATATGAAATCATCTTTTGGGCCTTACGTTTTTCTTGGCCTCTTTTTTTTTCCTTCAAATTTTCCTTCAGCTAACTTGCTGTTTTTATCCTCTGTACATTTTCTCCTCCAGTCCTTTTAATATATATATTTGTTATCAATCCAAATAAATAATAAAAGAATAAGCCCTGCATCAACAGGATCACAGGTAGAATTAGTACTGGAGATACAGCGCCTCAAAGGGAGCTAAAAAAAAGTGTTTCATATCTCCTTTTGCATTTAAAACCTAATGGTCTGTAATCAACTATATATATCTTTTATGCAGGCCTTCTAAGATGTAAAGAGCAAACCAAAATCAAAAAGCATTTTCGTATCTTACTGAGTATCTTTTCAAAATTAATGATCTGTAATACCATAGATATTTAAGTAATGCAGTTTTTTTTTATATGAAATGAGGATTTTGACTCCAATAATTGTAAAAAGAACAAACAAAATACTGAAAATAGAACCAACCTGTATAATTGAATACTTTCTCTCTTCAGAACTTAAAAACATACCAGAACTTGTCCTAACATCACTCTTAATCCCCTGAAAATGAAATATATCAAAAAAGAATAATCAGAAACCAACATATGAAGAATTACAAGCAAAAAGAATGAAGTGATCTGGAAAATAAAAGTAAATGTTCCTTGGATTTGTTATTTGTAAGATTACTGTAAAATGCATAACTAAAACTACTTGGAAGTTTAAATTGGAAATTAATAGGCAATTTCCAAGTATTGATCAAAATATGAGTAAATACTGTAACTAATAACAATTAAATTTGCAGGCATGTAAGAAAAAATATCTACTCAAGGTGATGACTTAGTAAGGTCTGGAACCATCAACCAGTGAGGAATCAATAGATATACAATACACAACTAAAGATAAAAGAAGCAAGGCTAGAGAGACATGACAATATATTTTCGCATGTGGTTATTGCCATACTTACGTACACCAAAGGACTTTGCCTCTGAAATCCCTGAATATACCACAATAGTGGTAAACATTAAACCTTTAGATCCTAAACCAATTTACAAACATGCATCAACATCAACAAAAGGGAAAAAAAAAAAATTAACCTTCCATTGTGGGAAAAGGTGTCACCCGAAGTGTATTATATTGTCCTAAATCATGAAATTTAGATAATAAAAGCAAATTTTCAAGGTTATTCCTTTAGGTTCGAGTAAAATGGAAAATGTAATGGTACAAAACAAACATATTATCCCTATGACCCTATTAAGATCTAGAATATAATTCTCAGATCTGAGACAAATCGATGCACACAATTATGGAAGCACATTCGATACAGCTATAAAAAGGTCAGCAAGGCATGCGACCCTGCATATGTTTATCTTATGAAACAAATATGGGGCATGCCCTTGAAGACTTGGTCAAGTTCATTAATTGAATATGCAAAATAAATGATGAATGGTACATTAATTTTAAGACCCATTAACCCTACCGGAGAGAGAGATTCCTCTTATGGATAGAGAATCCTGAGCCACTTGGTTATGGGAAATGAAGCAAAGGCACTCTGGATAAACCCACATCACTAATGGCAGCCTGATGTTGACCCAATAACAATAACCACATTGACTCTTATGGTATAAACTGATATACTTGGGAAATGGAAATGCAAAAGCTGCAAGGAATGGAAGGTCAGTTTAGTCATGCACATATCTAACCGTGAAGGAATTTTCTGCTTGACTTATAAATAGTTTAGACATATTCTTTATCTTTCTTATTATTAATTAGCTTAGTCATTTTTCTTTTTATGCTATTATTTTGTAATTCTCTAAAGGGTGAGGCGAATGCCAACAATGACGTGGATGGAGATAATATGGAAAGATTTGATTGCATGCGATTTGACCAAAGTCATGGCTTTTACTAGAGTGTAGAGGAGAAACAAGATTTTGGTTGCTGAGCCCAAATATTTGGAATAGGGCATTAATGACGACGATCTTATTATTTGTAAGGATAACTTATGTGAGCGCTTAGTTGTTTTTTAAGTAGCAAAGGGAAATGAGGGTGGCACTAGTCTAATTACCCTTATTTATCTTTCCTACTTTTCTCTTAATCTCATCTTCGCTTTCTCTCCGTTACGGCTCTACCTCTCATCTCCTAGTTATTTTCACACACCACATGACAGCAATTTTATTTAAACCTTCTATAAAAGTTACCACACGCGCTCAAGAATCTTATTCCCACATCCTAATTTCTTTTTCCTACAAAGTATAACTACCACGGGATCACACTTTAGTCCCGAGGTCAGTAAATTATCTTCATACCACATCACATGAAGTTCATCTGAGCCTTCTATATAAGTCATCACACCACCTCAAGAATCTTGTTCCCACATCCTAACTTCTTGCTCCTACAAAGTATAATTACCATGATCGTACTTTAATCCTGAGGTCAATAAATTTTGTAGCTTTCACTTTTAAAAGTACACACGCACATGCACAAACGCACACACACGTGCACACACGCACACAAACATTAAAAGGATAACTTCTGCATTTATACGAGTAAGTATTCAAATGTGTTTACATTATCTATTGGAAAAAGTGGGCATTCCTTATAGCAACTAAGAGGCCGTTTGGCATCAATTCTGGTGACTCTGTTTCTAACTAGAATGGGAAATCCCTCCAAGTTTGCTGATTCAGTGATGACTTGCATTACGATGCTCAAGTTCTTTATTAACATCAATGGTTCGCCAGGAGGTTACTTTGAGAGTTTGCGTGTTTTAGACAAAGAAATCCATTGTCCTCTATTTGGTCTGGCGATGGAAGGATTATCCTCTTTGTTGGATACAGCTTTTTCCAGTGACCTGATTCATCGCCATGCTAAATGCCTAACTCCTCTCATTTCTCACCTTTGTTTTGCAAATGACTTATTTGTTTATCTTCAGGCTGATAAGACTTCGGCCTCCAACCTCAAGTTAATGCTTCAGTCTTTCTCCTCCCTATTTCGGCTGCACCCAAATTTAGATAAATGTCAAATATTCTTTGCAGGAATGGCTGCCTCCACCAGAAGAAGAATTAATGTCTGCTGCATCTACAAGAAGGAAGCCTCCCAGTCAAGTACCCAGGTCTGCCCCTTACTTCACGCAACCTCTTAGCCACTGACTGTCAACCTCTCTTGGACAAAATCACTAAACAAATTCAAGCTTGGAGGAGTAAGATGATTTCATATGAGTAGAGCAGAGTTAATTCGTTTCGTTCTCATGAGCTCCCATGTTTTTTTGTCTAGCTGTTTCCTCCCGAAGAAGATAATTAATTATTTGGAACAACTCTGTTATCGGTTTCTGAGGGGGGGTGGTCCACTACTAGTAAAGCTAATATTCCTATCAGTTGGGAGATATTTCTCCATCCTAGAGATGAAGGAGTCTAGGAATTCATAGGATTTCAAATTGGAATTCTATTGCAACCTTGTGGCACTCTTGGTCGATTGCCCCTCGTCATCACAACATTTCGTCCAAGGATTAAAAACTCAGTTTTAGGGACCGTACGGGGTCCCATCGAAACCGATACATATCGGTTTCAACTGTCTTTTTTTCCTTTTTTGAAAAAATTCTTAAAAAATTAAAAAAATAATGCAGTAGATGGGAAGAATGGGTAACAACATTCTTCTAAAGTCAATATCAAGTGTAAAATATAAAAATAAGGAAACATAATGTAGAAGATGAGTTGAAAGTAGAAACATACTGCTAAAGCCACATAGAATTAGGGCTTAAAATGTTTTTCGGGGTTTACATAACCCTTTTATATGTATGGTTAAAAATATCGATACGTATCGACTAATACGGACCGATATGTATCCTATTTGGAGCTACCCGATACAATGATACGCTAAAAAAAAAATTGTCCCATGTCAAACCGTTACTAGCCCGATATGGGGAATTTCGCACAACTTATTTATATAAAATAATTTAAATAAATGATTTTAAATTAATATTACTTTCATTAACTTGAGATATTAATATGCAAACAAGGTTATCCCCCCATTTGAATTGAATAAAAATTATCTTGATCCAAATTCTTGAAGAATAAAAAGTCAATTTTCAGTTCAAGAACAAAATCCTATTTTTAGCACATTTTAAGAGTCAAAATTTCAACTTTCAAATGATAAGGTATTTCTCAAATATCAAATTTTCATAAACTTTATCATATCAAAAATTACCAAAATCCAAAAGTTTGGCAAAAATAGTCTCATACTTTAGTCTTAAGAAATATTTTCATCTAAAGGGTCAAAAAGTCAACCAACTGTATAGCATTTCAGTATAAAAAGACTTACATTAAGCTTAAAATTTATAGTTGTAATTCAATACATTCTTATTAACTCATTGAATGTAAGGTTTTAATATCTAAATTGTTTTTCTCATACTTAGCTAAGGTGACTGGCTTGTATTTTCATATCTTCTTATCAGCACAACATGCACGCCTTTTTTAACTTATAAAATTCTCAACTCTCGTATGTATACTTATAAACATAAATGGAGACCTACATTTAGTTTGTTAATAACTTATATTTGCATTAAAAGAAATTTTATGCAAGGTATCCAAATTTTTCATTGCGTTTCCAAACATTTCTTAGCATATCCTGATTTTTTCCGTCGTATCCATCTGATACGGTCCAATACGTTGATACGTATCTTGTTTTGGACTTACCGATATGGCAATCGATACCGATATTTTGAACCATGTTTATATGAAAATGTCGAATGAGTCCTACATAGAAACTGTAATGTATCGTAGGACCCGACCACTCGAGCGATACATAAGAGTTTTGGCTGAGTCTTATTTTTTCTTTAAAAGTTGCAAAGGTAAGTTATCGGGTAACGGGTTCTACCGAAACTGCTACGTATCGAGCGATACATATCGGTTTCAACATTTTTTTAAACCACGATTTGGTCGGACTGGGCGATGAAAAATCTGTTGAAAAACTCATATTTTTGGGCCCGGAAACATCCTCTAAATTGTTCTTGGTCTTGGAGAAAGATTCTTAAGAACCGTGATAAAGTTAAGGAGCTGATTTTCCATAAGATAGGAAACAGTATGAACACTTCTATCTGATACAACAAATGGTAGCCAAAAGGTATTCTTATGACTGTTACGGCCCTCACTTGCAATATAACTCTGGCCTTCCCTCTTCAGCAATAGAGACCTGCTTATTTTGTTCATTTTTGGTCATTTTTATGATACGAATGCTTGATATTGATGTTGACTGGATAGTAGCAAAAAAAATTTAAAATATGGATTTTTTTCGGACGAAAGCCCATCTCGTTCAAACAAAGCAGTCACGTCCGAATGAAATTCCAAGTCGTTCAAACAACCATCCCAGTCTGAGAAAATTGCCAAGTCCCGAATGCAAAGGCATTCGAACACCATCTTAACCTATGATATTGTTCAAAGTCCCGAATGCAAAGGCGTTCGAATGAACCAAATCGCATTTAAACGGAAGCACCTCGTTCGAATGCCCATTTAAGGCGTTCATACGCCCCTTCGTAGAAATCTCTGAAACTGCCAAATTTTGTAACAAAGGAAATCCTTAAAGCAAACTCTATAAATAGGTTATGATTCGTTGGATTAGGGTTTAATATTGTCTAAGAGCTTTAGAACTTCAAAGCGAGGAAAACCTAGGGTTTTGAGAGAACTCTTGCTTAAAGGACTTGGAGAAGAATGAAAAGCTTAGGAAAATGAGAGATCGTGATCAACGGAACACCGATTCTGGTCGGCTGCAAGATTTGCAACGAAGAAAAACCTTCGATTCACAAGAAATTCTTCGGTTAAGGTAGATATGATCTCTATTAGCTAGTAATAGCATAATTGTCAATTGAATAAGAATGGGAATTAAGATTTCAAGTAGTTATAATCTCCTATGCTATTGATTTCATGATCGTTGATTAAGAATAATAAGCATGGACTTAAAGGTTGACAATTTCCCCTATGTAGTAATAACATGATTTTATTGGATAGGAGAACAAGAATTTAGTATGGAGGTATATAAAAATTCAGGTAAGAAAAATATAATGATTATTAGATAAAATTAAAAATAAGATGTATTTTGTAAGATTATCAAGCTATAGGAATTGTAAAATGTATGGTTGATGGAATTTCTATGATATGATATTTACAAGTATGTTTTTGTTAATTTATCTATGAAGGATGAATGATATGCTATGATCTCATAAGATAAGTTGTATGTATGTATGCAGTTAAATTTCAGATAGGCCAACACCTTAGAGGATGATCTTATGGCCTAGATTCTTTACCATAGTGGTATGGGACGCTATGGTAGGGTTTCGATGGTGTAAGATAAAAATCTAAGGGGTAACCTAGATGAAAGTTGATCACGACACCTCACTCATAAGTTCACTTGTATAATAACCTCACAAGATATCTCATAAGCTCACAAGCCTCATATGTTATAAGCTCATTAGTCTTATAAGTTATAAGTCTCGCAAGTCTCACAAGTATACAAGTAGAAATTGCATGATTGAGGTCTCACAAGTTACGAGAACCAACACTGTCTAAGATTTAAAGGGTATTCGTACCCATTACCCAATGATGCTAGTACTTAGCTCACAAGTTAGGACCCCAAGGGTACATAGTACCTGACTCACAAGTAGATTTTCAAGGGTACTAGTTAACTAGCTCACAAGAATCATAAGTACACTAACAGGTGCACATTGTTGGTATTCGATATACATATATATGTAATCTGATAACCGATATAAGGGTTTGAGTTATTTCAAGTTATCTCACAAATGTATGCAAGTTGACTATCCTCACAAGTCAAGTAAAATAAGATGCTCACAAGTAAGATGATATGCTCACATGTTTCGCACTCTGATTTAGGTATGTATGATATGTTAAGATTAAGCTATGATAAGCATGAATATGTTGTTGTTTATGATATTGTTAGCTAGGATTTTATGTCCACTGAACAGCATGTACTCAGCTGATATGTTTTATGTCGGCAAGTGGGAAGAGGAAGAGTATATTGAGAAAATCGAAGGTGATCCAGTTGAGGCAGAAGATCTTTTGGATAAATTCTCTTATTACTGATTTATTAGGTTGTTAGACTTTAAATTGATGGGTTGTAACCATATTATTTATGGATGAATGTTAGGTTTACGTTATTGATTTTGAGATTATGATGGAAGATTTCAGAAGTTAAGGTTCAGTTGGTTATTGAATTATGAGATATTATGAAATTGATGATATTGTTAAAGAATTTTTAAGTTGTCATTTTAGTATGCCTTGTATGCTTATTTTAAGATGAGAAATCTCGAGATGAGATTCCAAGATAATGCAGTGTCAAGAGTCAAAGTTCCATTTTGACGAAGATGGAATTTTGGGTCATGACATAGCCACTGTCTCAGTCTTGACAACCAAAAATAATGGTCCCTTCCTCACCTCCAATATGCTCGGGACCCTGAACTCATCGAGATTTGGCGGGAGCTCCCCCCTCTCTAGCCTTAACCGATCTCTGTGGAAGACCTTATCATTTGGAATCCAAATCCAAATGGGAAATTCAGCTTAAAATTTGCATAGAATATGTCAAGATCTATCCAACCTCACGTCTCGTGGGCCGACGTTCCTTGGTTCAGCATGAACATCCCTAGGCAAAGCATGGCTAGCCCTCTCCAACGCTCTTCAAACATACACTCTGGTTCGGTACACCATCCTCCCTAGATTTCTCTGTGTTTTTTACAGAGCTGCTGCAGAGAACACTCCGCACCTGTTCTTTGACTGTAACACCCCCAAGAGCATTTGAAAAAACATCCTTACGATTTGTGGCTTCAGTCAGCGTATCATTATTGATTGGGAAGAAGAGGTGAAATGGGTTGAGTCTTCCTTCAAGGGAAATTCCTTGGTTCAAAGCGTGAAGAAAGTGGCCTTCAACACCAACATCTATCATATATGGCCGGAGCGAAACAAGAGAATTTTTCAAAATCAATTCAGCTCCAAAGTCGAGGTTACTAAATTTATAGAACATGATACAAAGATTACGGTTCTCACTATCTAAGCCGAAAGTGGAGGGCCCCTCTATGAACCGTGAATTTGAGTAATTGGAGAATTGCAGCTGATTTTTTCATCAAAGTGAATCGTTCATGATCTTCGACTCCACCTATTGGCCTTGGACTTCGAACACAGATGGTTCACTTAGAAGTGGTATTGTTTGTCTTGGAGGTTTGATTCGAAATTGCTCGGATGATCTCTGTGTTGCCTTTGCCAATGGTTGCAAGGCTTCTGATTCCATTGATCTCCTGGAGATGAGAACTATCCTAAGAGGCCTAGTTTTCGAAAAAGGATTTTCCCGTCTGATTGTTCTCTCTTAACTTTCAATGGTTTATTGGAGCTTAAACAGTTCTAGTACCCCCCCTCCCTGCGTGGAGATGGAAACCCAAATATTGTGAAACTAAACGGTTCTCTAGCGAGCTGGAATCGTGTGTCTTCTCTCATGTGTGCCGTGAATCCAACAAAGCGGCCGACTAGCTCCCTAAACTTTGCATTCTAAATTCTAGTATGCTTTTCCTTCCTCTTGAGCTCCCTCAAAGAGCTTCAGACTATTCCAGCCGACAATAAGTCTGGAAAAGTGTACTTTCAAATGTAATTCTCTTTTTCATTGATCAATATATATTGTCGGAGTCTGCCTAACTCTAGCTTACCCCCCCCCCCAAAAAAAAAAAAAAAAAGAAGTCTGATTCATGTTAATGTATTATATCCCAGAAACCGAAATAGAGCTATGCTACTAAAAGCCTAAGCAAAAGAGAAAAACAATGAACTGAAGATTCCAAACCAAGTCTTAACTGGGACATAAATTTATGAACAAAGAATTATGAAGAAACTGATAATCCATCAAGGCTACTTCAAGCCGAAACCACCAGGATGAATTAGAATACATGCCTTCCCTGTTTTTGTATCCACCACAGTGGAAATCTGTAGACGAGGCTGGGCAATTTCTCTGAGATAGTCACATTCCTGCAAGGGTGATAATTTGTCATTTTCTGACTCAACTTACGCTACACAATAGCATAAGCCGACTGTTTCAGCAATCAAGTAAACAGTTCCAATAATCCTAACAATATAAAAGGAATTAATTAGCGCTTCCAAACATTTGCAGGAGATATTTTTCTTATTAAACTAGTGAAGGGTAGTGCATAACCATTAAACCTGAAAGAAATGATATCTTGAAAATTTAAAAGCCGCAGATCCTTTCATCTTTAAGCAGTTAACAGTACTGGAACCAGAAAGCACTAATAAGTCCACACCTTCCAATTCCCCGAAGTCTGAATTTTTATCCTTTTTTCCTTTTTTTCTCAATTTTCTTTTTTAGGGTTTTGTTAGGTAGGCTTGGATGCGTCCAAAACTATCTAATGATAATACTGTTCAAATAGATGAATCAAGATTGAATGGTATCAATATCTTTGTCCACTTCATCAGTAATATGAAAAAGATTGAAATTAAACACAGAAGATGTGTAATATGCTCCGCATAAACATAAATATATACACAAATGGGAAATATGTCCCTAACAAAAAATCCTTCTCATGAGAACGATCCCATTCATGATACAAAGTATTTGACTATTTGAAGAAGACTAAAAGCATGTCTCCCAGCCCATTCAGAACCCCCTAAGGACCAGAACTACTGTCCATCCTCGATCCATAAAAAAACGTATTGGTTTTGGCCTGACCCATTCAAGAGGAATTAGATACAGTTAGCTTCCAAGATTGGTCTTCGTTCCTTCTCAAATTAACCAATCCAAATCATTTAAATGCATTTTTAGAAGGGGACTACGAATTTTACTTACAAAAAAGAACCATTGACCTCAATATTTGAGATAACTACATACAACCACAATGCCAAACATAACTCTCATTCATCATAAAAGAAATTTACAATTAATTTTAATTATGTGATGCGTTAGTATGTAATTATTTGTGCATTATCGCACATCTAATGTTCTACTAATATATAAATATAACATAAGCCATTACATCATTTTTGTAAAACAGTAAAGTGAACATGAAATATCATATGATTGTTGTTGTCCAAAATAATAAAAGGAATTACACCATTTTCATTATAAAAAAATTTTAATATCATAAGATAGACGTTGTCCAAGCTCCAAACATATCAATATCTTATAATTTCCTTCCAAATGCATAAATTTCATCTCAGTGTCTAATAATCCCATTCATCCCAAAAAATTCACGTACAAGATGGCCTCCATAAATGGTAAGATAATCACTGCATCTAAAATTTTCTGAATCCTTAATCGTATAAGATAAGCCTCCATAATTAATCCTAGCCAGATTGTTTACTAGATTTAGGATTTAAAGGATCCCCGTACTCAATCCCCACAAACTCTATCCCCATACTATTGTACTAATACTTGGGCCACTGAGCATGCTGCCTACCAAACCATAGTTACCATACCAATCAACCAATGGAATTGATATGAACAAGAGCATTAGTAAACTCATACCTCCATACTCAAAAAATTATGAAGTACAATTATTCGTGGTGACCAGCTGATAATTTCAGGTTTGACCTACATCAACAAAAGATATAAACAAAAGAACATTAGTAAACTCATACCTCCATACTCAAAAAATTATGAAGTACAATTATTCATGGTGACCAGCTGATAATTTCAGGTTTGACCTACATCAAAAAAAGATATAAACAAAATTGAGCCTTGACTATAAGTTTGGAGGAAAGCCAGAGACATAAGTATAGATTCGAAATAAACTATCCTCAAGCAAGTTACGAAATTGACAATTTCCACAGATAAGTAAATGGTAGAATGCACTTCTTCAAGGATATATACACAAATTACAATATTGAAATTCTGCATATATATATATATATATTCAAAGTGTACTCTATTACCTGACATACCTGACTGTGATTAGTAGGGTCTCAGTCCAAGGTTTTGGATCCGATCAGTAATTGGTTGGGATTGGACCCACAAATCGATACCCAATTACAAATCTGGCCCATCATTTATTTTTTAATTTCCTTGTATTTTTTTTTGTTTGTCGATTAAAACTTTAAATCATTAAGGTTTTGGTGCTTTTCTATTTAAACCATCAGGTGTCAGGTTGAGAAATGACCAAGCTATCCCTAAGCATCTGATTCTTAACCCTAGGGCAAACAAAGTCAACTAAAGGTAGCAGAACTCATGAATGGCATGAATTCAAATAAATAAATATATATATATATATATATATATATATATATATATATATATATATATATATATAACTTTAAGAAAATAAAGGAGAAATTTAAAACACAACTTATGGGCAAGCAATAGGCATTTATGTGGTGTTTCAACATGATGCATGCATACAAGACGCCTTTAGGCCTAAACTACAACATTATAGTACTGAATCACAGTAAACTACTTTTCATATGATGTTATAAACTTAAGTGCTTCTCCTATATCATGTTCAATAAATTTTCATCAGCATGACCTAATTGTTCAATACATATAAGCTTGTCGTTATTTTTATCATGCCACCTTGTCCCAATATCAGCGAATTTTTATTTGGATTCTAAAACTGTTTCATACCACCAGATCCTCAAAGGTATAGAAACATAGTCATGAAAATCAAAAATCCATTTTCTCCATTCAATTATACAATGAAGAAAAAAGAATGTGATAATACCCGCATACAGGAAGGGGGGGAGCAAAGAATTAATTCACTACAAAAAAGATGATAACAAAACCAAAACCAAAACCAAATTTGAATACAAAGTCAATCTTTTAGTTATGTAGGTTCAGCTCAGGCAGAAAATGAACCTGCCTCAACCACTTAGATGCAAATGAGGCAGGGGAGGGTACAGAACCACTTAGATGAGATTGTCTGTAACATGTTCCATCGGACTTGTGTGAACAGATGGTAAGCAGTCTTTGTAGAGAGTAAACTCTTTCTATCACACTAAAAGGAAACCATTGTTATTGTTGTAATTACTGTTTCATGCCTACATAACAATATAAATCCAACCTTTCAATAAGTGAAAGGGCAGCAAGATTTCTAACAGTTTTGGTATTTTATGCCAATGGTAACAATTATAAAATCTTTCTGGAACATCCACTTCACTTAAATGTGTGGTTACACTCTATGACATGACAACCAATTATTGTAGTTGGAGTTACAATCTAACTATTTCTGCATTAAAAGATCTACAGAATTATATACCTCAATATTACAGGTAAGACTTTCATTTCAGGTTAGCGCATGGTTGCCCAAATTATCCTAGTGCAATTTAAATTTTGCATGACTACCGAATTGGGTTCTTAATTTTATTTAAATTGATATTTTTTTACAATGAAAAATAATTTCAGCCCGCTTGTTTTATTAGCAAACAATTATTGCCAAAGAAATCAAATACTAAAGCAAGTGCTACCTAATCATATTGCCACAGACGTACAAGAGCCATGAAAGACTGAAGTTCTGTTTGTCAGCATATATAAAACTCTGTTCGCAGTTTAGAATTCACAATATAATTCATTTGTAATCCACACTTAGAAATATTTTTAAGAAATAAATCCAAAGGTAGATAAGATCTGAAATGCCAATGCAAACTGAATGTATGACAGGACCAAGATCTAGAGCATACAAATCCAACACGTAGAGCATCTGCCTCTTTGTCATTTCCCCAATGAGGAGTACCTGAAAGTCATGAACAAGATTGTAACGAATAAGTTCCAAAGATCCACTGAATGGTTCTGGATCATAACCCCATTTCCGCAGAAACAGTTATATGTCCATTTACATGTACATGTATTTAGGTATTTGTATGCAGATGATATGCTGGCCCTGGTACTTATCACGAAATCATGGTTAATAGTAATGATACTAATAATTATAATAATAATAATAATAAAAGATAATCCAACTTTACGAAATACTCTTGGTAATGAACTCTTCTTCGAATTTGACTATTGAGAGCCATCAGAACTTCAAGTCAAACATCAAGAACAAACAACAGAAAAAGATCAGAAATAAATGCTTCACCGCAAGGGTGACAACACTAGTATATTTTTCTACTTTGTAAGGACTACGTGTAGAAGCCTTGTCAAATAGAACATTAAATCCTTTCTCAGACAGAGCCAAATTACAAGACTAAATGATAGAACAGATGATAGAATTTGGGTAACATCTTATAATGGCGGAACAGGATTCATGTTTGTTTGTGTTAGAGATTGGCTGCAAGTAACGTTTCAAAATGGAGCAAAAATTAATCTCTATTAATTTTATTTTTAAAATCAAGTTTCCAGGTTTAAGGATAAAATTGGAAAGAGGCATCTTTTCATCTCAGATTAAAATTGAGGAATCATTGGTCCCATGGCTACTTAAGACCTTGTGCACTGGAACAAAATTTTCTAATGTTGAGTGTTTGATCATGATGACAAGGAAATATGAAAGAGGTTCTTATTTCAAGCTGGCTGGATTTTTCAACGACAGAAAATCGAGGGCCATTGTTGCCTTTGAAGGTCCGGCAGGAAGCAGTTGGAGCAATTTCTTCTACGTTCTTTGCTCTCAATTGACGTGGTCAGTCCACTACTCTCAGACCCCCTCTTTTTCATCTCTCTCACCCACCGGAGGCCAATGAGATAATCAAATGGCTGAAAGCAGCTGAGTAGTTGAGAAGTGAGATGATGCAGTAATGGAAGACGGTGAGTAGGATGATTGAAGGTTTTTTTTTTTATATCAGATATCCCATTCTCTGAAGACATGGCTGTTTTCTTTGACTTTCCACAGATGGTGGCCCTCAGTCAACAAGCCAATGCAGGAAAGATTGCTATAACTTAGGTGGATCAGGGTACATTGAGTACCTATCTTCTATGAATCAGATAAACCTTTGAAACCATTGGAAGCTTCTGTGCAGGGCTAGCTGAAAACGGTCCAATTTCTCTTCGGTTGGAGGATCTCTCAGCTGCAAGATTGAAGGTTAAGACAGGAGTGATCAGCTTAGCCCTATATCAGTTACAAAAGCTGATTGAGGGATGTTCTTTGTGGCTTTAACTGAAAAGGCAGAACAATACTTCAATAAGATCTCGGAGAGAACAACACCTGATTTGAACAAGATCCCTCCTTTTGGAAAGGATGATGAAGTGGTCCATCCTATCCGACATTGAAGAGTGAGGTAGTCAGAAGGGCTGATGTGGGAGCTGGAGATTTCCATTAGAAAGACAGAAGGTTTCAGATGTCAAAAAATCTTCAAATTCCTCTAATCAAGTTTCTCTGTCTGCTGGCACCATAGTAAGAAAATTGTGATTTTTTCAAAAAGTTGAGACCATTTCGCGATTTTTTGAAAAAGTTGTGAATAGGTATCTAATACAGGAAATACATTTATTTAGTTTTTCATAATTCCTAATCTTTTTATTATTTTTCCCAACATTTTCATGATTTTACCCGAATTTTGCCAATTGTTTCACAATTTTCCCATACCCGAATAATCCCCAAACTCCGACTTGGTGACTATGGCTGGCACATGATAAGTGGAACATTCTAATTCAAGGTGCAGGCTGTGTACAGGTGAAAGCTTCTTGATTGCAGCAGGACGTAACGTGCTAAGACCACGTGTTGGACTAAAAAAAAAGCAACGGGCAAAGAAAAAATTAAATTCAAGTTTCAAACTCGAAAGAGTCTATAGGAGGAACAAAATCAGTTTTACTGAAACAGATCTGCCCAGAGACAGGAACCCCAATGCAGGAACAACTAAAAAATCCCAAGGATTTACCTGCTAGCCGAAAAGAGAAAGACCTGAAGTTGAAATTTAAAATGTGGGCTACTACTCCATCCTCTCAGTCTACCAGCATCAGTTCACCCTTCCCCAATATTTTTGGGTGTCCTTTGGCTCTCTTGCCTGTTTGCTGATCATTTGGAATCCATGGAGTTGTTTGCAAACAATGAGTCCTTTCCAAATAGTGTGGACATAAATCCAACCTGCATTTCTATGTATTTAGAAATAGAGGCTTCATGGACTAATAAGAGTTTGACTGACAAGCTGGGGAATTTGTTTAATGTGTCTTATAATTTTCTCAGTTGCAGCTCACCATGAGGAAGGAGTTGGGAGAGGAGAATGAACATCAGCCAGTTGCTAGCCATCTAGAGGTAAGGGCCTTAGTAGTGACCCGATCCCCAAGGACACTGGCTGATCAATTGATACCAGAAAGATGACGGCAAGATTCCTTCTGCAATAAAGTTTCTAGAAGCTCCAGATGACCAACAGGCCTTGCCTTGTCCTAACCAGCCAGGCATAACCTATCTCTCACCTCTTTCATTTCTCCTATTTCCCATTTATGTCAATTCCGCAGAGAAAATGATAGAAGAAAGAACGTGGCTTGGCCAGATAGATTGATTTTAGTCCAAAGGAATCCAGTGTTCCCAAGCAAATAAGGAATAGGATCAGTTCAGGAAGAGGTAGCAGATGAAACTGTTAAGCAAGAGGAAGATCAATCTATGTTTGCTGAATGTAGGAAAGGAATTAAGGAACTGGAAGCAGGAATTTCAAAAGGTTCAGTCAGCCACAGTGGAACGAGGAGGAATTATTGAAGTGGAGTTTTAAATAAACTTAGGGATTTTCAGAAAATTTTGGCTGTAACTTGCTTAGAATTTGAAAAGGAGACATTGCCTCCCTCCATGGACATGGAAAGAGGAAATGATAAGAAGATAGAGGGCATATTATCTGTATTCTGTATGTAGAGAACCAGAGAATAGGAGATTTACTAACGAGTAAAATCCTGGAACATTAGAGAACATGACAGTAAGGAAAGAATATTGATTCTAAAGTGAGTAGATAAGTATAGAAGGCTGAATATCCTGCATATTCAAGAAAATAAACTCTCTCGGTTAGACATTCTCCTAATTAGAGAGATGCATGGTCTAACATATCGACTATATCAATACGTATTTGTATTTGATCTTACCAACACAAAACAACCATGTACTGGTTGTACTAATTTTTTATATACTAATATCATACCGTATCAATCTAATCAGTACCGACACAACCAATACGTTACGGTACGTATTGAGCGTATCAATGAATATTGAAACCGAGTCTTAAAAGCCCTCTTTTAAGCTCAAAAACCCATTCTCCTTCTTCTCTGAACTCGAGCTCCAACTCACAAATTCCTACAACAAAAACAAACAACCCATTGATTTCAAAGGAATAAAAAAATTCAAACTCCTTGAAGATCAAATTGAAAGAGAGGTTTCACTATTCACCTAGGTGTGAAAATCCTCTCCTTTTCCATTTATTGTGTTAAATCCTCCCAAATCCATGAAAACAAGATTTTAGATCCTAGGTTAAAGGAAGTGGCCAAATCCATAGATCTATGGTCTAGATGGGGAGATTTCAAGTTGGATAATCGGGCTTTTTCAAAATCAAAAAATACATAACATTTACTAATTTAGACTTGCTTTAAATATATGTTAATGTATAAATGGTGACCTATCAGATCCCTACTAACCCCAATTTTGGTTTTATTTTTTTAATTTCCATAATTTAAAATTTAATTAAAATTGATATTTCAAATTTAAAATGATTAATTTTAAGTTACATAGTACGTATATTAGGGTCATAGATAAGATTAAATCATTAAACTTTATTTATCTTAATTGAAAATAAATTTTTTGATCAATTTACTTTAATTAGTTGTTAAAATATTTTATTTTTTATATTTGGCTTTTTATTTATTATTATTTAGTATTGCATAGCTAAGATTCCGCTTGAATCCTTTATCTATCTTAGTAAAATATATTTTCTTAATTATTTTATATTAATTTTAAGTTACATAGTACGTATATTAGGGTCATAGATAAGATTAAATCATTAAAATTTATTTATCTTAATTGAAAATATATTTTTTAATCAATTTACTTTAAAAAGTTGTTAAAATATTTTATTTTTTATATTTGGATTCTTATTTATTATTATTTAGTATTGCATAGCTAAGATTCCGCTTGAATCCTTTATCTATCTTAGTAAAATATATTTTCTTAATTATTTTATATTAATTTTATTTATATCCTTAGCCGTTACTATAGTGTAACCAACCCTCTTTTGGATAATAAATTAATTAATTGATTTATTAAATATTAATGAATAATTAAAATAATAATCCCCATATAAGACAAAGGAAATTAAGCTACTTATTATGTAGTTATTTTTAAAATATATGTAAGACTACTCTATGGATGATCTATAAGACCCATAGACTAATCTTCATTTACGCTAGTTTACCCTAATTTTATAATTATATTATAATAAAAATTAATTTTTTTCTTAGATTCTATTACTCGGTTTTTTTTAATCCACGTTTGTTTCATTGTAATGTTAATTGTTGGATTGCAATACTTAAATCATGCCTAGAAGATCCTTCATATTTGTTGGGAGCACGGAGAGAGAGGGTAAACCGGGATTACGTATCACTAGGGTCAAGAAGCACTTGGCTTATATCGGAAGAGATTTTATGTCCCTAAGGAGGTCATAAAGTTGATGATGGAGCATATACTTAAAAAGCATGCAAGAAAAGACACAGAAGAAAGTGTCTAGCTCCGAGGGGACAGCGCAGGTGGACTCCCTCTCCTCATAGAAGGAAGATCATGTTTTCCAATAGGTTGACGAGGAGACCGATTTTTAACAAGATGTAAAATATAGCATAGAGACTTTTGAAATGGAAAATGAATCTGACGTTTCTCTGATATTCCCATGATAGCGGAGGTGGAGGACTCCCTCTCCTCATAGAAGGAAGATCATGTTTTCCAAAAGGTTGACGGCGACACCGATTTTTAAAAAGAAGTAAAATATAGTCTAATGTTTCTCTGATATTCCCATGGCAGCGAAGGCGGAGTTCATCTCTTTAAATGAGAATCTTGAATCTTAGCTTATTGTAAGACAAAGCATGGAATGGAGACTCTTCAAAAGGAAGAAGAAACCCAACGTCTATAAGTTTTTACTGGAATGCAGTTTAAGACTAGGTTCTTCACAATCACAGCCATAGCCAACCTCGTAGAAGATGATGATGACTTAAAGTAATGCATAGTGAAAACTTTTATAAGTAGTTTAAATAGTATCTTTAGGATTCAAACTACAATTTTTTGATGTTATCTTTGCATTGATATAAGTTTGGCGATAGTATTCATGAGTTTCCAATGTTTCCGCAATTTTTTACAGAGTTTCCATGCATATCATATTTTGGACTTACAGATTTGTACCTTAATACCAATATTTTTTAAACCATGGGGCGATGTTGAAATCGAGATCTTTTGTTTGGGCATACCTTCCACCATCATGTTTTTTAAGGGGTTGAACAAGTTGATTAGAAGGGCCGAGAATGTGGTAAGAGGTTTCTCAGTGAGTGATATTTAGTTTGCAGATGGCACCCTTATTGGGATGCCTCTCACTCGTAATTCAAAATGTCTAGTGCATCTAAAGGTGCTTTGAAGATTAAGACTTAATCTTGCCAAAAGTGTATATGTTTGCAACACTGTTGTTAGAATCTTAGGATTTATGATTTGAATCCTACGAAACAAATCAAATCTTAACCTAAATAATCTAAATCCTAAGCTAAATCTCTTTTGAGGAATCCTACGATTTTTATATGATTCAAGATTTGAAACCTAAATCCTATCAAACCCTATGATTTAAATTGAAAACAAGTGTTACTATTCAAGTGAAATAACTTTCCTTGCATGTATGCCATCTATGATACTCTATTAAATACTTATATTTACTTTAAGCTATCCAAAACTTTATTGTACTGCCAAATTATTTTGTAACACTTGTGTTTGTCAAATACAATATGCAATTAGGGGTATAGGAAGCTAAAGAAGAAATAATGAGAAATTAAATCCAATTTTTTTATCTGGCACTGGGTCAGATGATGAGTGAATTGTGGAGAAAGAAGATCATCCCCTTGCTTATCCAAGTTGGAAGGATGCCTATGAGGTCTTCAAAGAAGAGCTAGTAGAAAACCTCAGTAAGTGTGGAACTCGGAATAAACAAAAAATGAGTTTTGTATTTTATACTTTATAATTTTGGAGATAGTAAAATTTTAATTTCTTGTTTAGGATATGATATAATTCCATAATGGAGAAGGGAGGGGAAGGAAAGGGGGAGAGGTTATAGAAACTAAAAAAGAAGCACTTGATGAGGATGAGGAAGACGTAAATGTAGATGAAGAACATATGGCATATATGGATTATGGATGACTCAAATTAGGATATGGAGGATGGACATGTGAGGATAATGACATGAACAGTTAAACCGAAATATAAAATCTAAAACCCTTTTTTGTGCATTTAGATCTCCTAGTCCTATATAGTTAATAGCTTTTTGAAAGAATTCTTTTTGTTAATCAAAATAAAGAAAAATTAGTTTGAGCTGGTGATTTATACTTGGTTTTCATTTTTGTGAAAATATGCGCAATGTACATGTGATGTTATATTTTGTGGTACAGAAAAATAATTTGTTTTATGAATGATTTGGACATATTTGACTTTTTTAGATGTCATTTATCTTTTTCCTCAATTTCTAAGAAAAATATTTATAAAGCCTACAATGATTTGAATCCCAATCCGATTCAAATCCCACCCCAAACAATTTTATGAACCGATTCAAATTTGACAACATTGATTTGCAGTAAGTGAGATTCCAAATTGGCAGACCTTGCAAGAAAAGTGGAGTGTATAGTGGGCTTTTGCCCTTCTATTAAAATGGGTTTTCCTAGACGTTTGGAGATTGGCTTTTGTTTCTGCTTGATGTGAAGAATGCATTTCTTCATGGTGATTTAGAGGAAATGGTATATATGGTACCTCCTCTTGGGTTCAAATGCCCCTCAGATGAAGGGAAAGTGTGTAAGCTAAAGAAGGCACGTTATAGACTGAAGCAATCCCCTAGAGCATGGTTTTAGCATTTTCTCAATGCTATGGTAAAGAATGGTTACAGACAAAGTCAAGCAGACCACACATTATTCCTCGAGCGGTCATGCCAAAAAGTGACTCTTGATTTGTTTATGTGGATGACATTGTTGTAACAGATGATGATCTCGATGAAATAGAGTCACTGAAGGGCAAGTTAGCAAAGGAATTTGAGATCAGATCAAGGATCTGGGTCTTCTAAAGTATTTCCTTGAAATTGAAGTTATCAAATCTAAGAAGAGCATATTTGTCTCTTAGCACAAGTATGTACTTGACCTACTGGAGGAGACAGGTATAATGGGTTGTAAGTCATTTGATACACCTATAGACCCGAATCATAAACTCAGTGAAGCTAGTGGGGAACGTCTGCCAGATACTTGAAGGTACAAAGACTTGTTGGCAGGCTTATTTATCTGTCCCTTACCAGGCCAAACATTGTTTATATTGTCAGTGTAGTCAGCTAATTCATGCATTCACCAAATATTGGCCACCTGGATGCAGTGAATCGGATCTTCCACCACTTAAAATTGTCTCCTGGGAAGGGTTTGTTGTATACTTGTAATGGGAACTTAAGGGTTGAAGCTCACACTGACGCAAATTAGTCTGGCTCAGTTTCTGCTAGACGCTCTACTTCTGAGTATTGCACCATGGTTGGAGGTAATCTTGTCACATGGAGAAGTAAAAAGCATAATGTGATTGTTAAATTTAGTGCAAAGGAAGAGTTTAGAGCCATGGCACACGGTGTGTGTGAACTTCTTTGACTCCGATTTTTCCTGAGTGAGATTAGGCTTCGTGCTGAAGGCCTCATGAGCTTATATTGTGATAATAAAGCCGCTATTAGTGTTGCTCATAATCTGGTGTAGCATGACCGAACCAAGCATGTTGAGATAAATCGTCATTTCATCAACGAGAAGTTGAAAGCGGGGTATATTTGCTCCCCGTTTGTAAGTCAGAAGATCTACTAGCTGATCTGTTGAATAAGGTTGTGTTCAGTTGGGGTGAAAATAGATGAGAGAAAGGAAACTAACGTAAAGTAAAGTAAAAGAAAAGGTTTAACTTTCTTTTCTCTCACTATTCCATCATTTAGGTGGAATGAGAAACAAGTGAAAGTAAAAGAAAATTGAGCACTGTTGAGAAAAGTTGTATTGGGGTTTGTGCCTTTCTTGCATCCCGAACACCTAAAAAGTAAGAGAAAATGGGGTTTTCTCTTACTTTACCCCATTCTCCCTTGAAACGAACACAGCTTAAGGGTCTTGGTGGTACTGAGTTTTGAAATATTGTTGACAAGTTGGATATGAGTGATATCTACGCACCAACTTGAGGGGGAGTGTTGAACGAGGCTTTATGGGCATTATTCCTATGGGCCTTATCTTCATGTTATCTCTTATACTATTACTATCTCTTATATACTAATAGTATACCATTAGTGGAGTCTAAATAATAAAGTATGTAAGAGAGATCATTAATTTCTCTCACTATTTTTCCCTAAATCTAATCTTTTTCTTCTTCTTAGTTCTCTCTCAAACCTAATCTATCAAACCTTAACTTCTAATCCTAATAACCTCACTAACTAAACCACCTATTTACATATAAATATCTTAAGTAAATGGTAAATGATATTTTATGTAGATAAGATAGAGTGAAGCAATGAGCTTCACTCTAATATCCAAAGGCCAAAGCCTTTTATAAAATAAAAATAAAAAACATATTCCGGTCGATATTGCACGATATCGGCGATATATCGTTGATGTTGGCGATATATCTTCGATATGGTGTAAAAAAATTTAAACATGCAGATATGTCGCCAACCAGAAATATCGTTAAATATCGGCGATATATCGTAGATATTGTCGATATTTTGAACCTTGGGTATGAGATTACAAAAATATGCAGAGAAGAGGAGAGGGAGGGTTCGTGGAGGGAGGTCATTATTTGTAAATTTGGAGAAAAGGGTGTATGGGATCCTAGAAGTTCATGCGGAAAGTACTCTCAATGTCAACTGTCAAGCAAGAATTTTTATTGGAAGGTAGTTTGAGATTGAAAGTTCCTTACAGTCATAGCTACATAGTCGACCTCGTAGGAGATGATGATGACTTATGTGTTGTTTATGGAAGGCATCGCTTTATGAATATTTTTTTTGAATTAGATTTCTTTATGTATTTCATTACCTACAAATGAATGTGTTAATCATGCTTTAGGTCTCTCAATCAACTTGTATATATTCATTCATATATATATATGCATAGCATATTTGCGGTTTTACAAAGTAATGCATAGTAGAAACTCATAATAGATAGTCCAAATAGTATCTATAGGACTTTAATTACCATATTTTCATATTATCTTTGCATTGAAATAAGTTGGGGTTTAAGTTAACAAGAATTTTCATGGGTTTCCTACTTTTATTATTATTATTATTATTCAGCATTTCTATGCCTATCCTCGATACATATTGATGTGTTTCCTATTTTGGACTTGCCTATACATACAATACGCATATTTTAAACCATGCTCTTATGCATCTTGATCTTCAATAGCCTGGTAATTTCTTTCCTTCCAAATATTCCAACAAATCACTCCTGCAATCATCTTCTACACTGTTTTTCTTCTAGCACCTATGTTTGGCATACTCCAGCTAGATAAAAAATCAATGATTATAAGAGGTAAGACCCATTAAGTGCGAAGAATGAAGAGAGCTCAAAGTCCACTGAGAATAGTTGCAGTGAATTGGTGCTCCAAGGACTCTTCTGTTTCCAAGAATAGGAAACATCTATTTGCCATTCTCCAACTTTCACTCATTAAATGGTTGGAAGTAAGGATTTTATCCATGGTTGCTGCCTGCCGTCCGAAGGAAAATAGGATATTTTTGTTGGAATTCCACACCTTCACACTACGCACCCTAACACTATGCAGTAAGGGAAAATGGAAAAGGCGGAACAGAGAAATCCCCCTTACTCTCTTTGGTCCCCCATCTTCGATCCCTCTCCAAATTTGAAGGATATATCCAATTGACGATTCAGGAGATTCATGATGCTGTCCATATCCCAATCATTCATATATTGAGGCAGCCTCGGACTCCAAATCACCATTTCAGCTGTCTTTTAACACTCTAAATGCTTAGTAGAGTATAACCCTATGGATTCCAGTATGAAGGATACCTACCTGACCATTCCAAACATCCTTCTAGAAGCTTATTGCATCACCTTATACCACTTTAAAACTGATCTATTTGTAAGACGATATACGTCGGGCTTCTTTCTCCTTGTGAAGAGTCTCCATTCCTATCTTAAAGAAATTTGAAAATCACAATCCTCCTCATCTAAAGAGATGAACTCCAATATGGTACCACGTGAATAGCATAGAAATTTAAGGATTTCTTTTCTATCTCAAAAGTCTTCAAGCCCTGTTTTACAACTTTCTACGTCAACCTCCTGCAAAAAAAGATCTTCCAACAAGACACTTTCTTCTCTGCCTTTTCTTCTATATTTGTTATTGGATGATCCATTATCAGCTTTCAGCTTCCTAACCTCCTTAGGAACGTGTAGGCACCCCTAAATATCTCCTCCCATATAATTCAGATGCTTCTTAAATCGAGCGATGCCCCTCATAATCATCTTGTAACAGTATTTGCGCATATTCTTGTGCTTATCCCCATTTACTTATCTTTGTGCTCCCTACCAATATCAAAGGATCTTTTTTTTTTTTTTTTTTATACATAACAAGAAAATTTTATTAAAGAGGAACGAATATACAAACGATGCAAGAAACATCGCCCAGAGGAAACCCAAAAGAGTCAAGCTAAGATACTTGACCAGCTATACAGAAAATCAGTCCAATGGACCTTCTTAAAATCAGCTAGAACAGAAAACTAAGAATATAACAACCACCCAATCTTAAGAATGACTTTGGGCATCGACTATTCCTTATCTTCAAAAATTCTTCTATTCCGTTCCCTCCATAAACCCCAACAAATCGCCACCGGAAGCATCTTCCAAACCTCATTATCTTTCCTGCTGAACACAACTTTCAGCCATCCCAACACCACCTCCCTCATATCCCTTTGCGAGACCCAGCTCATCCCAAAGAGTCCCACATAATGATTTCAAATTACCTGCACTTGTGAACAATGAAGGAAAAGATGTTGTACATTCTCCTCAACCAGCCTACACATTATGTAACGACCCGGAATTTTAATACAATAAAATTATGTGTTTATGGGTCCTTAATGGAGGTTAATTAGTTAATTATTTGTTAAATTAATAAAAAGTGAACTTTGCTCGGGATTGAAGTGCACCGAGGAAATCTCAGTACCGTTTAGCGAAATTCGCACACAGTGTGTCGGTCGACTGCCGGGACACACCCCTACCGTATCGGTTCCGTCATGTACCATTTCACGGGACCGCGGGGCCATTATGTGTGATAAAATTGAGAAAAACGGGAATTTTTCATACTTCCAGAAATTAAGTGGGACCCAATATCTGTTAGAGATCGTAATAGAAATCCGTGCGGTTGGCACTAATGCGTGTCAGTCGGCCGTGGGGACTAATGTCTGTCGTTTCGGCAGTTAGTTATCTCAAACGAAGAAAAGGCAGCCTATTTTGTATTCGAAATAAGGAAATTAGTGGGTTTTACAATTTTCTTCCGGACTAAAGTGTAGCTGTCAAAACTCAGTATTTTTCCCCGAAATTTTTACAGTAGGTGTCGGACTGCTCCAAGTTCGGTCACCTAAAGTTTCGTCAAAATCGGATGTCATTAAGTAGGATTACGGAGGCCGTATATGCGAGAAAATACGGAATAATAGTCAAATGGTCAACCCGTTGACTTGGTCAACGGGGACCATTAATGGTGGTCATGTGCATGGCACATGACCCTTGCATTATAAATAGGGGGCAGCCCCTTTTAATCTCACGGTTTTGCAACAGTGGGAGATTTCTGCCACAACAGATTTTAGAGAGAGAAAGAGGAGAGAGAAAGAAGAGAGAGAAAGAAGAGAGAGAAAGAAGAGAGAAGTGGGTCCTTGAGGTTTTTCTACGTCCCCGACGCGTTGGCGGCATCCGATTTTCTCTCCGGCGTCTCGTTTTGCGTGTAGAGAGAGAGAGAGAAAAAGGTAGAGAGAGAAAGTTACATGCGCTCTACCCCGGGGTTGATCGTCGTTGGGAACGCGTTGGTGACATCCGTTTTTGCCTACGAGGCCTCGAAACGCGTGAAACAGTAAAACCCCTATCTTTTCTTCTCTTTTTTCCGCTTATTTTGCTATATTATTTCATGTGATGTATATGCATGTCCTTTGACGTGAATGAAAAAGGGTCGAAGACCCCTATGTGATGTTGTGATTTTATGTGGTCCCTCAGGGAGCCCAGATCGGGTCTCGGGTAAATTGTATCACCACCCTAAAATGACAAAAAATTGTTTTGCATGTTTTGTAAGGCTATGGAGACATCCATTAGCCTGGAAACGCTCCCTAACGGGACGGTGTGTTACCGAAGTTGGTTCACAGGCGCGAGGCCCAAGTATTTCAGTTAATCAAGCGAGGCTTGGGTTAACTGGGGTTAACCTGTGGTTAGAAAATCTAACCAGGGTTAAGTATAGTCCGTGGTTCCTCTTTGACTAGGTCAGGAGAGACGGTGTCCAGTAAGGCCCGGGGTTCCTCCGTGACTGATAGTCGGGAGATGTCGGTCTGTTTGTCTAGGTCATCTGTGGTGCCTCTTGGACTAGGTCAGGAGTGGCGGTGTCCTGCATGGCCCGTGAATCCTCCGTGACTGGTAGTCAGGAGATGTCGGAGTCCTAGGGAGTTTAAAGTGGCTAAACATCAGATAGTGTATAGTCCGGGGTTCCTCTCTGGGTGGGTTAGAAGATGTCGGCACCATGTCTATCGGGGTCCCTTCTTGGTGGAACGTCAGGAGATGTCGGCATTGGTATAGATGTTGGGGTTCCTCCGTAGACTAGCCAGAAGATGACGGTAGGCAGGTTGGTCGGGGTTCCTTCATAATTGATACCCAGGGCGATGGCGGCGAATACACGGTAGATGTGGCCAGTCAATTGAATGGAAAAATGTTCTTATTGGGTGAATGCCCATGTTGTGTGTGTAAGCTTCGGATACGAAGTGGTCAGAGTTAGTGTATTTGTTTGAGTTGGTGGGCTCATAGTCGGTATGGAATCGTCGGATTCCAGGTGAGTTGGGTTGGTATACCCAAGGTTTTGTCATGTTCGGGTGAAAGCCGGAACAGCGTGTGTGAGTCTAAATGACTCAATGTATTATGGTTATGATTTAGAGACTTTAAGCTAAACATTTGTGGGCTGTGGCCAATTAATAGAGTCTTAGGACTCGAAATGAAACATGATTGATGATCGAAACGATAATTTGGTAATATAATACATTCATAACTGAACCTCATAATTGGAAAGTAATGTGAGGTCGGGAACCTCTGTTAGGGTGACGTAACCCTAAGTGACCCTAGGGTCACAATTTATTATATACTGTTCTATTTTACTGTAACATGCAAATTGAACTGCTTATTATATCATTATTGATGTGTGTTATTATGTGGAAAATAGTTTAGAAGGATTGTGGTTTTATTGGGCTTCATAGCTCACTGACTTTTTGTGTCAGCAGATCTTGGAGCTGCTAACCAGTAAGTGAAAAGTCTATCTGGATATTTTGGAAGCTTGTACAAGTTGTACCTGGCATGATAGAGACGCCTACTTTTGTAAAACAAACTTGATGTAAATAATACAGGTATATGGTTTGTATGATGATTATTGTGATGACAGGTGTTATTTGCTTTTTGGAAACATTTGATAAATGTTTAAATTTCCCGCATTTTCGCGGGTAAAGTCTTCCGCTTGCATGATTTGACGAACGGACACGCGTCTCGGAACTTGATTCCCTAGGCGCGGGTTCGGGGCGTCACACATTATACATCTATTGGGAATGGACATTCCCCTATGCACTAAGTGATCGACCGTTAGAACTTTGTTTAAAGAAGCAGCCCAAAGGAAAGCCTGCAACTTCGAGGGAATCTTAAGTTTCCAGATCTTCTGAAAAGCATTGTTTTTCCTCCCCTCATCCCCCCCTCCCTCCTTCTTCCAAAGCACCGAGTAACAATGGGCTGTTGAAAACTCCTCCTCATCACTCCGTTCTCATCTTCTTCTATCTTCCAAATCTTGATGAATCACACACACCGTGAGAAGTCTTTGCATCTCCAACCACTCTTCCAATTCTCTTTCCCCAAAGTTATCCCTACTAAACCGCGGACCCCATGTAACCTCACCATCATGGACCACATAGCAATCCTGCACCACCACATCTCTCCTCAACACCAATCTATAGAGATTTGCAAATCTCTTACACAGCATCCCATCCCCCAACCAGTCATCTTTCCAGAATCGCACCCTACTCTCATTCCCAATCTTCTACACATGATTAAGTACTACAACACAACAATTAAAATAATAAAAAAAATATATGGTAATGTTAAACATATAAGATCTAGAGTGAAAATATTGACTAATAATAATCTAAAAAAGATTAAATATTCTAGATTATATTTAAAATCATATAATTATAAAATTAGTATAAATTAACATAAATACGTATTAGTCTATGGATCCAATAGATCACCCATAGGCCATAGACTAATCTTATATAAATAATCAAAACATAAATACATAATAAGTAGCTTAAATTCCTTAATTTTAAATTCAGATTATTGTTTTTAAATTATATTTTAATATTCAAAAAATCTGAAAAATAACTTATAATCCAAAAAAGGGTTAGTGTTGAGATCTAATAGATCACCCTAAGAACGCTAGCATATAATAATTTCAAGCATGAATGAGCAGTACATATAATATATATATATATATATATATATATATATATATATATATTAAAATGCAAATTTTGATGTATCTTCAAAAAATTTAAAAATCATAAAAGGTGAGAAGAAATCTCATTATTGAAGGCTATAGATCTATTGATTTGATCAAATCCATAGATATATGATCTAAAAGCACGATTGGATTCATTTAAAGGGATTTAACACCGTAAAAATTAAAATGAATTAAACATACCTCAATGAATAGTAAAGAAACGATTTTGATTCAATCTCCATTGAGTTTGAATCTATTTTTCGATCCTTTGAAAGCAACCGATTGTTTGATTTTAGGGTTAGAAGGTGTTTGAGAATGGGATTCAAAGGAGAGTTCAACAGTGAGTTTGAGAGCTCCCAAACTCAATATATAAGCATCAGTTTGATACAGTCGACACTCAAGTAATTTTTTCTAGTAATTGAGTGTGGTATCAGTAACCTAAAAACTGATAAGTATTTTACGATATTATTGATATACACAATATTTTAACCCATGCCAAAAAAAGACAGTACGGTTGAACATTGCTGATCTGCTTGTGTATTGGTGTTCCTCGTTGAAGGAGTTTGAAGGCTGTAGTGTAGCAAAACTCTCTCTTCAAGAAGGACTAATCTATCCCATGGCTTTGTAATTTTCACTTTCCCTTAAGTTTCGTTTTTTATCCACCGGCTGCCTTCGGGGTTGAGGGTGTGGCTGGGATCTTCTTCTTTTTTGGGTCTCTTCCAGCTACTATGTACTTCCTTCTTTCTTATACATTTCTCATATTACTTATAATAAACATTTGTGTATCATCTTAACTCTATATAAAGCTCAAGTTTAGAAACAAGCATTGTGGTTTGATACAAAATCTAAAGATTCTAAACATAAACCAATATGAATCATACCAACCTCTAGGCAACTGAATATGGACATCATTTTGAATTGCATGCATCCTTCCTTCTAAAAGAAGGTAACTCGGTGCCTAAAAGGATATGATTCTTAAGAAATGGATCTATAAGATCAAAACAATAAGAATCAAGAATTCCATTACTTAATAACCACAATGAAGTGGTAACAGGATAATGTCTGAAACTAAAATATGTTAATCAACTATATTTAGTATGCAAAGTATACTCAGGGTCGGCCCAAGCCATTTGGAGGCCTAAAGCGAGAATTCTAAATGGGGCTTTTTTTTAATTGGTCTTGCTATAAAATGAGGCCTTTTTTTAAATGGGATCTTTTTTAGGGTTTATTTTCACTAAATCAGGTTCATAAAGCCATCAAAGCCCACGCTTTGGGGCCTAAAGCGCGGGCTTTGATGGCTTAATGGACAGGCCGGCCCTGAGTATACTATAGATGAGAACAAAAGAGTATTAAATAGATGAGGAAGCATCAATTGCATATTAGATATTACAAGAAAGATTATTTTATCGAAGATATATGCTTTTCTCCTAATTCATGAACCATGCTCTTAGTCCTTAGAGCATTCTTAAGGAGCAAGATTATTCATGGAAAGAGGTTATAACCAAGGTTCGAAACTTTGTGCAAATTATTGCTACCTCGCCGGTCAATGAAGTTTTGAAGTAGGCTATTAATCATTTTGCAAAATTTCGCTACAACTTCGTAAATTTTCACAAAATGCAATATTTCGAGAGCGAATGATCGTAAAATCTCACGATATTTTGACTAAACTCCAGTAATAAAATTGTCGAAGTTTTAATAATTCAATTCAAGATTTTAATTTTTTAATTGGGATTTCAATTTCTTTCCATACCTTTTACTAGATTTGAATCTTTTGCATTAAAAATTAATCCAAATGAGGTTGAGATCGACGCAAGGACTCTGTAAAGGAGTTTTTTCAAGAAAACCCTCTTGAAACTTAGAAGGTAACATTTTATTTATTTTTTTAATTTCTAAACTCTGTTTTAGTTCATTGAATATATATTATAGGATGTTAAACGTTTTTCGGCTGATCTATTGACAAACTGGAAAAAAAATTGAATTTTCTAGGATGATACCTATTTATTTATTTTTATGAATAAATAACAAAAAAATATTAGTCCAAATATTATTTTCATTCTAAAATGATGATTGGTAGTTTACATTAGTGTAATTTTAGTATGTATGTCCAACCAATCTATGGATTCGTCGGATTTGTAAAAAAAAATTTAAATAAATTTTTAATTAATTTTTTAAAAATATAATAAAATTGGAATAATTACCTATAAGTCAATATTAATCATCTGGTTATCGAAAAAATATTAATCATTTAAAAATTAATATTTAATCAACAATCATTAAATAATTAAATTACAAAAAATATGGTTTATTTTGTGAGTAAATTTATTGATAAAAATGTATTTTTTGCAAAAATAAGGTCAATTAAAATGTATTATTACATATTAACATGTATCCTAAGGCATATTAGCAAAGAATCCATTTATATACTAGCACTACAGTTATTTGAGCAAAAGATTAAAAATATTGTTGTGGACATTGTATCGGTCACAACTGAAATCAATACGTATCGATTTAGGACCATAATGTCTATAATTTTTTTAAATGTTCGTTGATTGTTTTTACTATTAACGATCATAGTTTATTAAAAAAGTCATGTTTTAAAAACGAACCCTTCTAGGTCATTTTTAGTATCAACAAGCCATTAATTTTTAAAACAAGATTTTTTTCTTAAATATATATTTACTATTTTATGGTCATTTTTACTAAAAACGACTGCTTTTTATTTTTTTGTGCAATCAATGTCTCGTATAGATACTAACCGTAACCGGTATGTATCAAGCGATACTTATCATTGTCGACGATATTTATTTCCATGAACTAAGCAAACTCGTTAGGATTTGGATTGATGAACTTACTCGGTTTCCAAGCAACATTGACCTCGCATGAGCATGGGGAAGGGTCCTCAAGCATTGACGTGCAGTCCCAAACGTCAGACTCTACGAGCAAAGTTATAGGTATGACTGGGATACACACATGGTTTAAAAACTCACCGAAACTGTTACGTCACGCCCGTTACATAACGGTTTCGGTGACCTCTGATACCCGAAACCGTGCCTTTACGGCTTTTTCACTAAATCAGGTTCATAAAGCCATCAAAGCCCACGGTTTCGGTCGTATGACTCGTTCTTCATTACATGTTTTTTTTTTCCTATTTATTGAAATTTTTTGGAATTTTTTAAGCAAAAATAAAAAACGGCCGAAACCTTTACATAACAGTTTCGGCCGTGTCCGATACAGTGTCCGCTTTTTTAAACCTTGGATACACCTATCCACATGGTCAATTACAGGAGCAGGGGTATGCTCCATATGGATATTCTCCTGAATATAAGCCATATGGAGATTGCTAAGTGCATGTACAGCCTCACATGGATGGATGCATGCAACCACGAATTAGTACTCACTTTATCAACTGATGCAACTTTCATTTTGCGATATAGCTTTATCACCTACATATTTGTACTTGTTGAGTACTGACATGCATTTGAATTTATATTTCTTTATTGTGAGTATTGGGGCATATTAAATAATTTTATATATGTAATGTTCATGTATGAAATATTATACATCACTGTAAGCACATCTTTCTTTATTCTCAATGCATCTTCTTTGATTTACTTTAGCATTTTATCCCCATTGTATATTTATATTTGCATTTATCATAAGAAAAATTTCCTGCTTTTCCTATTTGTTTCCTTTAATTTTTTGAATGTGAATTATCAAGGGGAAAAACTTGGTTAAATGCGAAATTATGATAATTTGGTTGAAATTTTGATTTTCCAAACCTGCAAACTTCCTGCGAAATCAAATTTTAAAACTTTTGGTATAAATTTAGAGGATTGGAAGCCACTCATTCTTTCATAATTGAATTCCTCAAAAAAATTGATGTATTGCATACAAGATTGTCAAGCCCGTCAATGAACACACAGTTGTCAACACTCAACATTTTGATTGATAGAGCATCCTCAGAGCTTCAAGAAGATACATCGATCCATGATTTAAATATCGATGGTATTTGCGATAACTCAGTTGATGTCTCACAATATCATCCCCAGGGATATACCTATCTTTAATATATATTTGGTTACAACATATCACTATATATCATTATTATATGGCAATATATCATGTAATATCACATGTCTCACATATATCATAAATATCGAATGAAACAACAACTCAAACTCAATAAAAATGTTACAAAATGTCAGTTGATATTGGGATAATTTGACCAACATTAGGGGAAATTGAGGAATTTCATCCCTCGGTTTTTCATCTAATTCTCAACTTGTTTGCTTTGATTTGGCCCAAAGCAACTCATATGTGGCAATTGTCACGTAGAATGCGATGGGAGGGCATTTTAAAATTTTTTAAAATTTTAAGATGAATAAAATTTTGATTCAATTCAAACTCAAGTTTGCTATATATATACGACTGATTAATTGATGGGCCCAAAAAGTTTTTTTGAAAAATATAACCATTTTCATTAAAATAATTTTCACCATTCAATATTTAATATTTGAGGCCTAGTACTATGCCAACTAAGTTCATAATAAAGTATTCTACAAGGGCAGAGCCAGGATTCTCTTGTAGTGGGTGCTAACATTGGAGGTTCGGGGGCATAGCCCCAAATTTTTTTTTGAAGGCCAAGTTCATTGGCCATCACATCTGTTTGTGTCTATTTGTAAGGAATATATTTTTTCTCAGAAGTTTAGGGGGGCTAGATCCCACAGCTCCGCCCCTCTCCCAGACTACGCCCCTATCCAAAATTTCAGGGAGGGGGGAGGGAGCTTCAGCCCCCAGGCCACATGTGACTCCGCCCCTGGTATTCTATATATGTCCTATCAATCTATCGATTGGCCAAAATATTTTAAATTTTCAATAAAGTAATGAGTTTTAATAAATTTAGTTATAAAGTAATTATTTAAAAATAATTTATGTGATTCAATATTTTGATATTTTAGGCTTATTACTAGACCAAATAAGTTCAAAATTGATTATCCAATATATGTTCGATCAGTTTATCGATTGGCAAAAAGCTTTTTAATTCAAAAAAAGTATTAAAAACAACTATTATTTTAATTTTAAATTAAAATATTTTTAAAATAATTATATTAATGGAAGAATACATATATTAGATGTATGTGTTAGTTTAATTATACTTAATTAATTTCCTATCAAAATAATATCTATAATTAAAAGCATTATTGTTTATTAGTAAACAAAAAAAAAACACAGTAATTAAAAATCATACATGGGAACTAGTTGACACTCCCAAGTCCCAAGGATAAGAAAGTAGGATTTAAGTGGGTGTACAATGTGAAGCATAAAATAGATGGGACTGTGGACAGGTACAAGGCCAATCTAGTAGCAAAGGGGTTCACCCACACCTATGGGGTGGATTACCAAGAGACTTTTGGTCCAGTTGCCAAGATGAATTCTATTAGAGTGTTACTTTCTCTTGCTGTAAATTTATTTTGGCATCTTCATCAGTTGGATGTGAAAAATGTATTCCTTCATGGCAACTTGCAGGAAGAAGTGTACATGGATCTCCCTCAAGGATTTCAAACATAGCGTCAAGAAGACAGTTTGTAAGCTGAAGAAAGCAATCTATGGGTTAAAACAGCCCCTTACAGAATGGTTTAAGAGATCCAGTGTCGCAGTGAAGAAGTTTGGTTATGTTCAGAGTCATGCTAAGCATACGTTATTTGTGAAGCATGTGACGATATTGTAGTAAAAGTTGATAATCATCAAAAGATTCAAAGACTAAAAGGGTTTCTTGCAAAGGAGTTTAAAATTAAGGATTTAGAACATTGAGGTATTTTCTTGGAATTGAAGTTGCCGGATCCAAGAGTGGGATCTTAATATCCCAAAGAAAATACGTGTTAGATCTGTTACAAGGAACATGAAAGTTGGGCATTAAGTTAGTTGATACACCCATGGAAGCTAATTTCAAATTCGATAATGAAGGAGAAAAAACACTAAAGGATGTTGGTATGTTCCAAATTAGTTGGAAAGTTGATTTACTTGTCATTGACTCGCCCTGACATATCATTCTCGGTTAGTGTAATCAATCAGTTCATACATAAACTGCTTTTTATGTTAGCTGGGCTGGCTCAGTGACAAACAGCAGATCCACATATGGTATTGTACACTTACAAGTGAGAACTTAGTTATAGGGAGGAGCAAGAAACAGGCAGTTGCTGCTCGGTCCACTACAGAGGCAGAATATAGGGCAATGACACAAGGAGCATGTGAGTTGTTATGAATTAAGATTCTTATGACAAAACTTGATTTTCCAGTTTAGTCATGAGACTATTTTGTGACAGTAAGATACCTATTAGTAATGCTCACAATCCAGTCCAGCACGATAAAACCAAGCATATCAAAGTGGATAAACATTTCATTCAGGAAAAAGTGACTTCAAGAATAATCAGTTTTCTGCTCATCAATACCGATGAACAGTTGGCAGACATTCTCGAAGGCGGTTGGATCGAATCAGCATCATTATTTTTTTGGCAAGTTGGGCATGTTAGACATCTACGCCCCACTTGAGGAGGATTGTTGTAATGGGCCTAAGTAACTAAGCCCATAGTCATCTCTTATGTTGCTCATTATTTATAATCTTTTCTACACATTAGTAAGGGTATTTATGACCTCAAAAAATGTTATTATAATAATATAAAACGGATAGATAAAGAAACCCTAATCTCTATTCATTCCCTTCCCCACAACAAGTCTTCTCTCTTCTTCTCCTCATGTAAAAACTAGGGTTTTTACTTTTCTACTAATTGCATTTATATAATCTAATGTATATTAGCACGTACTCTTAAGCATATTAGCGTGTACTTATTCATTGTTGTTTGTTTTGTCATTGTTTTAACATCATCATTCATTTTCTCATTTTGTAGCAGTCAATGCATAGACTTATAAGATGTTAGGAGGGAGGAAACCTAACATCGGGTGATAGGACGGAAAGTCATTTGATGGATTATAAAAACACGGTTTTAATTCAATCTCCATGGAGTTTGCATCTCTTTTTCGATCATTTAAAATCAACGAAGTCTTTGATTAGAGGGTTTAGAGATGGAATTCAAAAGAGAGCTCAGTTGTGAGTTTGAGAGCTCTCAAACTCAATATATAAGCCTCGGTTCGATACATACCATAACATATCATGTCGGTCGTTGATACGATCGAAACTTATGTAATTTGTTTAGTACTTGAGTGTACCATATCAGTAGCGTCAAAAATTGATATGTATCGATACGCTCGATATTTTAACCATGCTTCCTACAAAATCAAAGCTACTAATCCTAGGATTGTATTTTCAATTTGCATGATGAAGCATATGTTGAAATAATATAACATATTTACATGAAATAATATGGAGCAAACAAAAAAGAACTCTCAAAATCCATACGAATTTATATTGGTGAACAATTGAAATTATTGAGCAAATCTACCAGATGATTCCTCCAGCCGTCCTATAAATGCTAATTGAACTAGAGCACCTGCAAATGCCAAATATCAATTTATAAAGTCATTAGTAGTAACACACCATTAAAGAAAAGTTCAATATTGATAAATAAATAACTGGCTACAAGAAAAGTTCAAGGTATTTCGTTCAATGTTAATGATAGACATTTTATACAGAAGCGTCATAAATTTTATTGTTGAACCCATTTTTGATAGAAAAGGGGCCATGAAGAATCCGCAAAACTATTCACCAATCACTTTTTGGAAATCAAACCAAGTCCATACTCTAGAATGAACTTCCATAGCAGTAACCTTTTCATACTAGGATTGCTAAACATGGGTTTGTTGTTGGAATTTGAAGCCTGTAAGGCATTTCATATGATTGTAAGATATGTATTCTCGTCGAATTGGGCATATCAATAATGATACCTACTTTGTGTTATACCATATAACATTTGTCACATTTTATATTTTCTCGTGTTTGAGTAGATGTGTTGTTAGTGTTTCTGAAACAACCAAGTGTCAGCTCCACAACTTTTAATTTTCTATAAACCATGTGTAATTCTTGGATAGTGCCAAATAGGATGATAAGTGTGCTAGTTGAACTATAATGCAATTTAATTGCATTTAAATAAGTGTTTTGCATCAACAACTTAATATTGTCGTAGGGTACTACGTAACTAGGACACGATTTTCTTAAAATTTGGATGTGATCATACATCTATGTCATAGTCACTCATTAAAATCACAACAACTCTCGTGCTAATGTAGGATAAGGAGAGTGTGGAAGTTTTGGAGTCTGAGGTTGGAGCATTCTCGATATCCATACTTTGCCGGTTGATTGGGAAGGACTTCACATGGGTTTCTCCGGGGTGTACGGTCCGGTAGGATGGGCAGAGGATGTGGACTTTTGGGCTAAAATGGATGATGTTAGTGTGCAATGGGGCCAGCCGTGGTGCTTGGGAGAGGATTTCAATAGTTTTCGTTTCTCATCGGAAAAAAAAGGGGGAAGTGCCATCACAGCTAAGATGAGGTGTTTTGGAGCTTTCGTTTTTCATCATGGGTTGATGCGTAATGGATTATCCATTGAGAGGAGCTCAATTCACCTGGTCACAAGCAGGAAATAATCGTATAGCGAGCTGTCTTAACCGTTTCCTGGTTGATCAAGATTGGGAGGCCCATTTCCCAAATGTTACTCAATCCTCTCTTCTTCGTCCCATATCCGATCATGAGCCTCTCTTATTAGCGGCGGGGAGATTTGGGGGGGGGGCCTAGTCCTTTTCGTTTTGAGAACATGGGGATGGAAGATGAGCGATTTAGAGAGTTTGTAGGCGAGGTGTGGAGCCAAACTAGAGGGCAGGGGTCAGCTAGCACTCGTTTTGGCATGAAACTTAAATATTTAAAAGCTCGATTAAAAGTTTGGAATAAGCAGGTTTTAGGAAGCATTCAGGTGTGGCTTGCCAGTTTGCTAAAGGGTATAGAAGAGTTAAATGGGTTGGCCAAGACTCGAGATCTTTCCTCTGCAGAATCTAAGGAGAGAGGAAAAGAAATTGGAGTACATCTCTACTCTAAAGCTTGAAGAAATCAGTGGGAAACAAAAAACTAGAACCTGTTGGCTCAAGGAGGGTGATGGTAATACTAAATTTTTCCACGAAATGGCAAATTACAATAGAAAAAAGAATTTCATATCCAAATTGAGGGTGGATGGTATTTGGAAAGAGGAGAAGAGCGAGATTGAAGCTAGTGTTATTTCTTATTATAAGGACATGTACGGCGAGAGGGAAAGGTGGCGTCCTAAACCAAGTGTGCTCCCTTTTGACCGTTCGAGGAAGCGGAGGGGTGGGAGCTATTAGAGGTATGGAGGGAGATAAAGCCCCCGGTCCAGATGGGTTTACTATCGAATTTTACAGGGTTTGTTGGGACATTGTGGGGAGGGATTTCATGGAAGTAATGCAAGATTTTTTTGAGTCTGGGTGCTTTGATAGAGTGATGAATTGCTCATTTCTTGCTTTGATTCCTAAGAAGAAAGGGGCGGTGGATCTCAAAGACTTTCAACCCATTAGTCTAGTGAGTAGCACGTACAAAATTCTCTCTAGGGTGTTGGCTTCTCGTCTCAAGGCAGTAATGGTTTCTCTTATATCCCCTCGGCAAAGTGCGTTTGTAGGTGGGCGCCAAATCGTAGATGGGATTCTTGTTGCAAACGAAGTCATCGATTCCAAGGTGCGGGCTAGGTCGTTGGGTATTCTTTGTAAGGTTGATATGGAGAAAGCCTACGATCATGTCAACTTGGATTTCATTCTTTATGTCCTAGGAAGGATGGGTTTCGGGGTGAAGTGGAGGCTTTGGATGTGGGCATGCATATCTTCAGTTTCTTTTTCTATTCTGCTCAACGGTAGCTCGGTGGGATTTTTCCCCAGCTCTCGGGGATTGAGACAGGGGGATTCGCTTCCCCCTTTCTATTTGTTATTGTTTCGGAAGCGTTGAGTAGAATGATTTCTAAGGCAAAGGGGACTTTCTTTAGAGGGTTTCGGGTTGGTACAAGTGGTCTGAGGATTTCCCATCTCCAATTTACGGATGATACTCTTATCTTTAGTCGGGCTTCGAGGAGGGATTTGCTCAACGTCAGATGTATTCTTAGATGTTTTGAAGCGGTATCAGGTTTACGCGTGAATCTCGCCAAATCCGAGCTTCTTAGGGTAGGGGAGGTCTTTATCTTGGATCATCTTGCCCTTTGTCTAGGCTGCAGTGTGGGATCTCTTCTTTCCGTATACCTAGGCATGCCTCTAGGGATGAGCTATAAGGCGAAATCTGTTTGGAATCCAGTGTTAGATCGTTTTACGAAAAGGTTATCAGGGTGGAGGTCATCATACTTATCCAAAGGGGGGAAACTGACTTTGATCCGAAGCACTTTACAAAGTTTACCAACTTACTTCTAGTCTACTCTCATCATCCCTCGGTCGGTGGCATCTACCATAGAAAGGATTCAAAGGGAGTTTTCATGGAACAAAAGAGGGGATAAAGCCAAATATCATTTTGGTAGCTTGATCCCAGATGTGCCACTCTAAGGAAGAGGGAGGTTTGAATCTAAAACCTCTTATTCAAACGAACAAAGTTTTGCTAGGCAAATAGCTGTGGAAATTTAGAGAGGAGAGGAATAGTCTGTGGTGGGAAGTGATAGTAGTCAAGTATGGGGAAAATTCGTGTTGGATTCCTCGGGAGGTTAGGGGTTCTTATGGTTTGGGTTTTGGAAGGGAATCATGGCTAGTGCTGGTTTGGTTGTGCCTTTCTTTCGCTTTCGAGCAGGGAGAGGGTCGGAAATTCGGTTCTGGAAAGATATTTGGTCAGGGTCTACTAGACTAATGGATGATTTTGGTAATCTTTTCGCACTCGCAATCGACAAGGACATGTTGGTGAAGGAATTTTATGAGAGGAGTGCAGCGGGAGTGGTTTGGTGCCCGAGGTTGAGGAGGGATCTTAATGATTGGGAAATCAGTGATTTGTCTTGGCTTTTGGACCGTATTTCCTCGTCTGCTCTTTGCCCAGAGGTCAAGGATTGCAGGTTGTGGTCTAGAAGCAGTCATGGACGGTTCTCAACTTTTGTTTCAGTCTCTATCTCCTTCTTTGGGGGGATCGTTTCCCCATAGGGTAGTGTGGAATCTCGGAATACCTTCCAAAGTTTCTTTCTTCATATGGACCGCCGCTTTGGATAAAATCCTAACTGGGGATCATTTGCAGCATCAAGGTTGGAGGTTGGCAAACCAGAGCTTTCTGTGTCTCCAAGCGGAAGAGACGGTGGACCATCTTATTTTGCATTGCCCAGTAGTGAATGAAGTGTGGAATTTTTTCCTGTGTCACTTAGGGGTGGCATGGATTTTTCCCTCCTCCTTCCGGGATCTCCTAGAGTGTTGGTATTGGGATAGAGGTGCGGGTTGGTGGGAGGTGATTTGGGGAGTCCGTCCGGGGGCTATTTCGTGGCTTGTATGGAAAGAAATGAATAGTAGAGTGTTTGAAGATGTTTCGTCTACCATGCCCCGGCTTTGTGATCGTCTGGTTGTCAGTTTTGGAGCGGGCAGGGTTTCTTTGTTCGAGGGAGGATATCCAGGATATTTTGTTTTAGTTGGAGGGTTCCCTCGGGGTTTTTTGTGTGGTGTGGCTTGCAGTTGTTTGAGTTTACTTGCTTGTAAACTTTGCGATAGTTTGTTCTTTTCTTGTTTTTCTTTTGCTCCAGTGTTTTAATAAAATGCGCTATTGATCCAAAAAAAAGTTTATGAAAAATCTTGCTTTTAGTTAGTGAGGAACCATATCATGATTGATAAAGGCAGTGCCTAAGGTTGTTCCTTGGGCGACCACCTGCCCAGGCCGCCTAATAACAAAAAAGAGGGAAATGCCTCAAATCCCTTTAAGGCACCCAAAGAGATACGACCTCTACTTCTATCCCCCCCTCTACCTCTCTTTCTCCTTCCTATTCGGCAATCATTGCCAACTGATAGGGTCTTTTGTTTTTGAGTTCCCCACACTCCCACTCTCGCCTCTCTCACCTATATTCGGCAGTCACTTTAGATTGTTGTTTTCTTAACTGTTTTTTTATTCCCCACATTTGCTCAGCAGTCACTTTAAATTGTTGTTTTCTTATCTGTTTTTTTATTCCACGCATTTGCTCTCCTCCCCCCCGCCCCCACACCCTATGTGGCAGTCACTATGGACTACTTTTTTCTCCCCACAGTCCCTCTCTCTTTCCTGTTTGGCAGTAATTTTAGACTAATTGTTTTTTCAATTTTTTTATTTCCCACATTTTGCAATCCTCAATTTTTTATTCCCAAAACTCTCCAATGATGGTTCTATCAAAGTGCAGCTTGATAATGGATATTTTATAGTTTATACGAATTGTTTTTTTTTAATCGGTAAATAAGCTTTATAGACAGGAAAATAGGGGCCTCCTAAGGTTATACAGCATATATGATTTCTGCTGCAAAGAGTTCACCAGGCAACACCTCAGGCATTCAAAGGGTCTACCGTATCAGGCTGCCTAGTCACCTTGACAACCATGAACCACATGATTTCATATATAATTTCTTCTGATATATAATTTCCAAGTCACCTTGACAACCATGAGCCATATATTTTACATGATTTCATGTATAGTTTTCTCCTGATATATAATTTCCAAGTGCCCTTTGGTAGCTAAGTATATGTATTGCATTAAAGCAACATTGGAAGCTAAGGCTTGCTTTCCATGTAGAAAAGAGACCTCTCATATGGTGATCCTACAGATAAGACATCATGTAATATATCGGTCATATGATAAATTCCTAATATTATAAAAAAAATTAGAACACTTCATGCTCAAAGCACGTGCAATGGCATCACCACTTAAATTCCCTCCACATTTAACTGTACAAGGTTTCTTCCCAATTCAAGGATCAAGTGAAATTGAACTCGATCTTGAATTCTCTTACCATCCTTCTCAATGGGAAACAGAAACAAAAACAAAGAACCCCACATTTTACTCAATTTGAAGCTGAGTGGGATCCTCCGTTTCCTGCAAGATCAGATCTAATCTTTCAGTAAAATGAGGGCCGCTCATTCAAACTTACTAACAAGGTTAAAGTTTGAGGAAAAGGTCTCCTTGACCCCTTTTGTGTCCATCACGATCATTATACCTCCTCTTAAAGCAACAGAACAACTGCTCACTTCTGGACACCTAGACAAACTTGCAGCCTCCTTATAGCTCTGACAATTAAAGAGGTCATCATTATTAGATCCTGGAGGATTAACACCCTTTTTAAGATGGAAATCTTAGGGACAGCATTACAAGAATTATTCTCAAACCCCATCTAAGACTACCTTAACTTTTCCAATCCTTCCGCAACAAAGAACAACCATTACGAACGTGCATGTTCTGATAACATGAATTTTGGGGCTATCCACAATGCTGAAAGGCCCAAGGAGGAAAAGCAGGACAACCCCTAACCCATAGGAAGAACTAACAATCAAGATTTTATCATGGTTTAAAATACCGGTAGGTACGTACTAGGTTTGGAGCTACCGGTACACTTGTACGTAGGAAAAAAAAACCGTATCAAGCCCGTATTGGTACCGATATGGTCCAATACGCACTGATGATACCCATGGCACAAACCCATTTCTCCTTCCATTTATACTAGAAACCACATCGCAGACTCGATATGCACAGCTTTTTTATTTATATATAAATATCATTTAAGTAAAGAAATTTCATTTACTTAAGATATTTATATGTAAATAAGGTTATACCCCCATTTAAATTCAATAAAAATTATCCTAGATCCGAATTCCTGAAAAATAAAAAATCAACTTTCTCGTTCAAGAACAAAATCCGCTTTTTAACGTTTTTTTACAGATTAGGTCAAAATTTTAAGTTTCAAATGGTAAGGTATTTCTTAAATCTCAAAATTTCATAAATTCTATTATATCAAAATATTACTAAAAGTCAAAAGTCCGGCAAAAAAAGTCTCATATTTTAGTCTTCAAAAATATTTTCATTTACATGGTCAAAAATTCAACTAACAAAGTAAACAGTTCATCATAAAAGACTTACATTTAAGCTTATAATTTAAGGTTATAATTCACTATATTCTTATTAAATTCATTGACTATAAGGTTTTAATATCTAAATTGTATTGCCTATACTTGGCTAAGTGACTATTATTTTTCTTTTCATAATTGTTTATCAGTATGATCACCTTTTTTAACTTATAAAATTCTTAACTGTCATATATATATTATTATAAATATAGTTGAAGGCCTTTATTTAGTTTATTTTTAATTTGTATTGGCATTAAAAGAGGTTTTGTGCAAGGTGTCCAAGTTTTTCATTGCATCTCTGAGCTTTTTTAGAGTATCCTAATTTATTTCCGCCGTACCCATCTGTATAGTCTGATACACTGGTACGTATCTTGTTTTGGACTTACCGATACAGTACCCGATAGCGATAATTTGAACCATAGATTTAATAAGGAGTTCACAATCAATATGGAGTTCACAATCACAGAACAAGTGTCACACATTCTAATCATGTGGTTATTTATAGCATCATTAAGCAGACGAGGCCAAAAGCTACATTTGCCAAAAAATCTAATGCAATAACACTCCATTTGACAAGAGATTGAGGATTTATGTGCAACAACCAATTCTAGGACTATGCACGTAACATTGTCCAAATCTTTGAGGCCATTGTCAAAAGTTTTATGAATGATGGAATGAGACAAGAAGCCTATTGTCAAAGGGTCATAATTTACCACTCATGTAAACCATGTGCAGAAATCGTGTAGCACACCAAAACTACAATGATCAATCTATCAATAATCCACATAGTCAATGATAAATTTCCAACCTCCATTGCAAAAGCCTTTTAATAAAAGGCAAAGAAATTTCTTGTGGAACCAAGGTTCAAAAAATCGACAATATCGGTGATATTTACCAATATCGCTGGTCAGCGACATATCTACATGCTATTTAAAAAAATTTACACCATACCGGGGATATATTGTGCAATATCGACCTGTATATTTTTTTTTTATATATTAAAGGCTTTATCCTGTAGATATGAGAGTGAAGCAATGTGATTCACTCTATCTTATTTAGATAAAACTTAAAATATTTATATATTGCTTCAATCTATCTTATTTAGATAAAATATCATTTACCATCTACTTAAGATATTTATATATAGATAAGGTTATACCCTCCATTTGAATTCAACAAAAAATATCTTAGATCCAAATTTCTGAAAAATTAAAAGTCAACTTTTAAGTTCAATAACAAAATTCGCCTTTTGGTACCTTTTTGAAAATTTCAACTTAAAATGATAAGGTATTTTATCTTAAAATTTCATAAATCCTACCATATCAAAAATTAATAAAACTCAAAAGTCTGGTGACAAAGACATATTTTAGTCTTCAAAATTATTTTTATCTATAGGGTCAAAAAGTCAACTAACAGTTCATCAGAAAAAGACTTTACAGTCAAGCTTTACAAAAACAAATTAAGCATATTATGGGCACCCTCTATTTAAAATACTCCCAAATTTAAATTCCAAAAAAATCATATGGATATACTTTTGGGTATGAGTCGTATGAATATGAGTATCGGGGTACAGCCTTATCTGGCAGTTTAAGTGACAATTGTGCTCTCTGCTCTTAGGAGCATAGCTATGCACGGCTAGAGGGCCAATATCTATATGGATATATTTTTGTGTATGAGTCATATTCATATGGGTATAGAGGTGTACAACCTCATTTGCTAGTGTCGATGGCAATCGAGCCTTTGCATAACTCCTTTTGGTTTTGATTGTAGTTCTTGGAGGGGGTTGGATTATTAGTATGTATGTTTACATTGTTATGAATCTTATGAATTATAGATTTATGATTGATTGAGAAATGAATGAAACATTTTATGTAAGTTAGTTATGATTTAGGAATATGAATCAATCATACATTTTGTCGTCAATGCACATCTTTGCCCCTTTCCATTGCATCTCTTATGTACATTATTGTTTTCTTAAATTTTTTTTTATCAGTGCTAATTGTGACACATTTATGCACCTCAAATTACATGTGTTAGTTTCTTAGAGTTCTCTTTCGAAGCATGATACGATATTTGGTTGTCTTTGTCTATGACGGGACCATGCAAGGAATACAAGATAAAAAATCGAAGAAACAACAGATGAAAAGCCTCTGAAAGAACCTCATTCAGGAGAAAAGCAAAAAAAGAAAGAAGAGAACAAAGAAAACAAGCGACGATCAATCGTCAAAGACAGGACGATCTATCGCAGGACAGAGCAGTTACGATTGATCGTAGCACCTTGACGATCGATCGTCCACTAACCCGTAGCTAAAGAAGAATCCCTAAAATGGACGATCGATCGTCCCCGACTAGCGATCGATGGTCATCGGCATTTTTGGCCTCGTAATCCGCACGCGAAAGCTGAAGTATTGCTCCTTTGGGAGTTTCTAAAAGTTAAATTTAGCAACCAAGAAGAGTTCTCTATAAAAAGGAAAGCTACTAACCCTAAAAGAGTTCTGAATTTTGGGAGATTGGGAGTAAAGAAGGCTCTGGAGATCTGTGAAGGTTGGAGGATGAATCATTTGAGTTCTTCGTGTCCTTCATCGAAAGCGGTGTTCCTTATTCTTGTTATGAACTAATCTATTTTTCTAAGGTTTAGATGAAACCCTAGTCAAGTAATTGTATTTCTTGTGTTTTATTTAGGTTTTCTCCCTTTTATAAACAATGATTGCATAATGAGAGGGTTGTGTTCTTCAACCAATTTATTCGAGTTTATAATCAATTTCAATATAATTTTATCCTTGTCTTAGGTACTATTGTGTTGAGATTGAATTCATTTATATCTTCTTTCTGTGATTGTTGGTATGAATTTTATGCGATGGTTTTTATTGTCGATGAATCAAATTATAGGATATTCTATACCTACGGAAGACGAGTGATGTCACAACCCTAGTTTAGTGTGTATCACTCGTGCTAACCAAAGATAGGATATACAGAGGGTTTAATCCTTCGAATCATTCTTGTTTTGATGAGTTGAGACTTGTAGTCAATCTCATTCTCATCCCTATTGTTTATGCTTGAGAAACCTAAATAAATACATGTGGATTTAAATATGAGGCTAGTGGTGGATTCAAACGCCCTAGATCTCTCACCGATATATAACCAAAAGCCCTTAGTTTAATTAAGATTAATAAAATTTGATAGTTTAATTAGGTTGAAATCAATCAAATCAAATCAATCAATCTTGTTACCCACTGACTTAGAAATAATCTTGAGAAAAAGGCAACGAAACCAACGCAGTCCTCTGTGGTAAGACACCCCATACTAGTCACTATTCTACGGAATTGTAGCTACTACGAGGTTCATTTAATTGACGATCAGTTTTTATTCTCAAAGGTATATTAACATCTATTTTAATATTTTCTGAAGTTTCACTGCAAAATTCCAAGTTTTGACCCATTTTTTTTCCAAAAAAACCAATAAACGATATATCTCACGATATACCCCTGATATATATTTTTTCCGCGGCTCGACATGTCAAGCGATATCAACTAATCGGCACTAATTATGACACACTTATGCACCTCAAATTACATGTGTTAGTTCCTTAGAATTCTCTTTTGAAGCATGATAAGGTATTTGGTTGTCTTTATCCATAACAGGACTATGCGAGGAATACAAGATAAAATCAAATAAACAGTAGATGAAGAGCATCAGAAAGAACCTCATTCAAGAGAAGAGCAAAAGAAATAAAGAAGAGAACAAAGAAAGTCAAGGACGATCGATCGTAGGATAAAGGACGATCAATCGCAGGATTGAGCACTGACGATTGATCGCCCAGTCTTGACGATCGATCGTTCACCAACCCGTAGCCAAAGAGAAATTTCCATATGTTTTTTGTTTTCCCCTCTTCCTTTTAGAGACTACAACTTGCACCAATTCACTACTTCTTATTGGAGCCATTAGTGTCTTTTTTGAATGTGTTCAGACCATCTCAATTGACTCTCCCTTATTTTATAACCTAGTAGAGTAACTCTCAAATTAACTCATTTCTTATCTTAGCTTTCCTTGTCCTTTTCCACTCATCCATCTCAACATGTTCATCTCAGTTATATTAATTTTATTAATTTGTTGCTTCTTAGAAGACCAACATTTTGCTCTGTAAAGCATAGTTGGTCTTATCACTTTCATAAAAAACTTCATTTTAGTTTGATTGGGATGCGTCAATCAAGGTTCTAAATGTCGATATCGCACGATATGTCACACCGATGGGATAAAAATATATCGGGATATATCGTTTATCGAGGATTTTGAAAAAATGGGAAAAATGCAGCAAAACATGGAATTTTGTAGCGAAACTTCAGGAAATGTTAAAATACATGTTAATACACATTTGAGAATAAAAATATTTTTAAAAAACGATGTACTTAAGAGATAAAATGGAAAATGACGCAAAGATATGCGTTGACAACAATGTATGATTGATTCATATTCATCACTAACTTACATAAAACTGTTTTAATTTCTCAATCAATCATATATTTAAGATTCATAACAATACAGACATAATAATAATAATAATCCAGTCCACCCCAGGAACTAAAATCAAAACCAAAATGAGTTACGCAGAGGCTCGAAGTCATCTTTGTCCTGACTAGGCTAGCGATAATTCTGGTTATCCACATATGTACAATATTGTGCCCAGCTCATTACATTATGGTACATTAATGTATACTCAAGTACACAACGTTGGTAGTCATCTAGTCCAAAATGTAGCAACACGCCCATCAGTGGATACTGTGGGTACTAAGGCACAACTGCCACAGGCACCAGTACATGAGGTTGTACATCTCTATACCCATATGGATGTGGCTCATACCTAGAAACATATCCATATGGATATTGGCCCTCTGGTTGTGCATAGCTATGTTCTTCAGAGCACAATTTTCATTAGCACTACCACATAAGGTTGTACACTTCATACTCATTCATACGGCTAGGGCTGACAATGGATCGGATCTTGATCTGGATCCGATCCGATTATATGGGATCCTAATCCAGTTATAGATCCATCGGATCGGATACGGATCTTGAATCTCAAAAAGGCGCCAAAAACGAATTTTGTTCTTGAACTGGAAAGTTGACTTTTTATTCTTTAGGAATTCGAAGTTTGGATAATTTTTATTGAATTCAAATGGGGGCTATAACCCCATTTACATATAAATAACTTAAGTAAATGAACCATTTACTTAAGTAATGAACCATTTACTTAAATGATATTTTATGTAAATAAGATAGAGTGATGCAATGAGATTCACTCTCATACCTCAAGGCCAAAGTCTTTTATGTAAGAAAAAAATGAAAACACATATATCGGTCGATATTGCACGATACCGGCGATATATCCTCGATATCGTAAAAAAAACTTGTCATATAGATGTGTCGGATCCATGCGATATCGACAATAAATCGTCGATATTGTCGACATTTTGTTCCATAGCAGCAGTCACATAGCACTCCGTAAGCACTTCTCCACTGTAGTAATTCAGCTCTAATTCTATGAGCAACATCTTTAATCTCTCCATTATCAATAACTGAGCCAATATACCAGAAATGTCTCTTTGGGACATGTCTTGATCATCTAATCCTATCAATGGTTTCCACCCTAGTTGTGTTCTTACTAAAGTTTGTAGTCCATATATTTTGTCCTGGTCCGACTTATATTAAAACCCTTAAATTCCAAGGCCACCCCCCGTCAATTCTACTATCAATAACTATATCTATTAAACTATATCTATTTCTGAACCCCGCTTGAAATAAGGATAACCATATATTTCTGAAAATCTGGGTGATCAAAACCAGGGTTACCTAGTTCGCTCCCTACTAGTGTGAACAGCAAACTGGTTCGGAGCGAACCAGTTCGTGGTTCGGAGCGAACCAGTTCGTGGTTCGGTTCATTTGGGTTCGAGAAATTGAGCGAACCCGCTACCCGAACCCAATATCTTTGGTTCAGCGAACATTTTGTTCGGGTTCGGCGAACTTTTTGTTAGAGTTCGGCAAACTTTTTGTTTGAGTTCGGCAAATTTGTTCTTTAAGTTCGGCAAACTTATACTTCGAATTCGGCGAATTTGTTTTCTAGGTTCGCAAACCGGCCAGAAAACCTATTTTTTAATGTTTTTTTCTGAAATAACCTATTTTTTAATAATTTTTTTAAAAATTAAATGTTTATAATATATTTATTTACATGATTTATGTAATATATATTTAATATATTAATATTATATAAGCGAACTAAGTTAGCGAACCAAACTAAAGAACTAAGCGAACCGAGAAACGAACTATCTCATCCTACCCCTAGCGAACCGGGTTCACTCTAGAGTGACGAATTGCGAACCCGAATTCGAACCGAGCGAATCGACGAACCAGGTAACATTGATCAAAACCTTGTATTTCTTCTGTGTGAGGAACAATGTTGGTGGCTCCAAATGGTTACACCACCTTCCATGTTTCAGATGAGACTCAAAAGAAATGTAATGATTATTTTATTTTTTTCGGGTGGATAAGCTTGGGTTTGGCAGACCCCTATCAAAACATTTAAAACAAGAAATAACTACAGCCTTAGATATATAGCCCCTCTGGTATCATCATTAACAAAATTTAGCATGACAGAGAAACATTTAGAAATTAATCATAATTCCACACAAAGAATTTTAGTTTGGCAAACTTCTAGCATGCCAAAAACTTCTCACCAGATTGGAAGGAATATTAATCGTGTTCACAAAGATGGTGCATATTATGATCTTCTACATCCTATGATCCTTTACTATAATAAGACCTCATAAAACTCTAACCTCAGCATATCACTCTAACCAAAAAGAAGGTAACAACACCAAATCCTGATAGTTTCTCATTAGCCCACCATGTGCGCACTCGCACAAATATACATAGTTATATATATGGCAGGTCTATTCTAAACCAAAACATAAGATACTACCCATTTGAAAAAATGTTCTAAGGAGAAGCACTATCCTTCACTTCAACATCATCAGCAAACATTATTTCAAGGAACTATCCAATATAATCTTGTGCATAAGATGTATTTCAAGATTTTTTTTATGAAGGATTTGTTGGTTTCTCTCCTCCCAAAGGGTATAAACATTTGGATTCTATCCTCCCAAAGGTGATAAACGAATAAAAAGCAATTAATAATAGTAATAGCAAAAATGGTGACAGAAATTGCATTTACCCTTGTACTTCTGAGGCATCCAATCAATTTACCAGTAGAATGATTGGTCGTGCATTTGCAGAGAGTTGCAATTGACAAGAAGATTGTTTGACATCTATTCACTACAAGTAAATGACATTAATATGGCCGTCAATTAAAATTATGAGGTAATCCAAGAAGGCTAACTCAAGCAAAGCCCTCCATAGTTGTTAAGGGAGGTTGACTTGCAGTTGTTTGTCCATTTAATGACATTAAATTCACAAAATTAACAAGAAACCATCTTAAACTATTCTTCAAGAGATTCAGGGAGTTCAAAGGACACTAGGTGAGGTACTTACTCAAATTTTACAAATGGGGTGATGCATCTGTTTTAAACAATGCAAGATTCTTAGCAGGATAACATAATTCTCGGCCACATGTCCCATCCTCTTCCCACATAATTAGAAACCAACCCCACTATCAACAGTTGAAAAATCAACAAAAACCCCTAGAAATTGGTTTCAATTTTCTTGCTAAGTTGGTAAAGTCTGTGGCTGTTGATACCACAAACCTGGGTTTGAAACTCCTTCATCCACTAACCCAAAAGAAATTTTCCAAAGTCAAACCCCAATAATTCAACTATTTACCTAAACAAAAGTCTTCAGAAACCACATATAAACAGAAATTCAGACTTGATAAATCTCTAATGTTTCAATAACTAAATCGATTTCGATTCACGCTCATCTAAAGTTAACTCATAGATTCAAATCACTCCACAAATTAAAAAAAAAAATCCACTTTGATCATACCACTTGTTGTATCGATTTCTTGGCTAACTGGGTATGAAAACTAGATTTTTCAATCAAATCAGAACAAAATTACAAACAAAGAAAAAATAAAAGAAAACGAAATGATCAAAAGCATAATCAGAAGCAAATGAAGATGATAATTAGAACATACCGATAATCATCCCGACAGTGACGAAGGTGAGAAGCCCGAAGACGATTTTCATTCTAGCCATGGCCTGGAAAGAGGAAAGAGAGATTACGAAGCGAAATGGGGAGTGATTCGAGATTTGGAGATTTCAGGGGAGCATTTTATGGAAAACGAAACCGAAGACGAAGAGGGACTGAAAACAGTCGAAGAATTTATGTTTTTTTTTTTGGGTAAGAAACCACTTTCAACGCCCATTGCTTTTGCGCGCCTCCTCCTTATTCGCTCTTGCCCAGACCAAAACTAGCGTGTGCCGGAATCGGACGACTCGAGCAAGAAGATTTCAGTTTTCATCTCTGGTCAATTAATCCAACGGTTTTGTTTAATCCGTTGACTTGTAAGACTTGTATTAATTCTGCGTCCTCACTTGACCTTGAAGTCAGTTGGTTCATACCTCTCTGGATCCGCTACAAGAAGAATTTTGCAGCAAATGGCTGCAGAATGATTTTAATGAAAATGATACTCACTTAATAAAATCTTCTGATTATAGTCATAATTTTTGTCGATGGAGATGAGATTCGTAGCATATTTCTTAATCTTCTGTGTTTTTTTCTTGTTTCTTTTTTTGGGGAACTCGGGGTGTCCTCAACCCTTTGGGTCAAGAGTCAAGACTAATCCCCGATGGTGTCGTGAGCCCGTAACCTGCCACACCAGGTAATTCCGGGTAAACCTGTGCCACGGGGTTTAATCTTCTTTGAATGTGCTGATTATGTAGTTTTCATTTATTCCGGCTTCATGCTTGATCTTGATCGATTAGAAAGTAGTGTTGAATCTTCTTTTTCTTATGGGACTATGCACTTGATCGGTTAGGATGAGGCTTCTAAACATGACTAACTTTTTTTGTAATTTTGTTTACTCTGAAATGTTTTAATTTGCTTTTTCTAGAAAAGCACTCAACTGATTCTCTCAGGAAAATGTTAGACTTGAATTGATCTTTCATTTGTGTTTTATTGATCTCTTCTCTGACTTGAGAGACTTATTTATAAATTATTTGAGATATAAGGGTTCTATGATTCACACTCCAATTAGTGGTTTAAGATATAGTTCAAAAAATTGAAAACTCGACTCGACTCGACTCAATAGTTAGTTGGGTCGAGTGACTCAAAAAAAATTTGACTTGAATGAATCGGAGATATATATATATATATATATATATATATATATAAATAAATAAAATTCTATTGCAAAAAAAATTTACTTTCTACAATTTTACTATAAATTTATAAATTAAAGACAATCATTAAATAATTGTAATGCTAAAAGCCTAAAATCAATCCCAATTTCATAAATTATAATGTTATTGTTAATTTCAGAAATTAGAAGTAGGTATGGTTATAAATTGTGATGTTAAAGTCAATCCTAATTTCAATGTGAAAATTATCCCGTGAACCTAAAAAATAATATTTGAGTTGAGAATTGACAAATCTAAAGGTGGGAAGCTAGGTCTTCCTAAAAGACTATCTACCCTGTTTAAATTTTAGCAATCAAGTTATTAACTAATGGATAATAACAATTAAGTACGGAATATAGAAAGACAACACAACATGAGAATTTACATGGAAACCCTTCGGGGAAAAACCACGAAACTTAGTCCAACAAAAGATATCACTAAGACAAAGTAACAAAGACTTACAAGACTTGAATTGTAATCAACTAGACTCGACACAACGATCATCAGTCCTTAGTCATCCAGGCCTCAATAAGTCACCATGAACTTACAAGTCTTGTGATCAACCGCAGCAGCTTGTTCTTCTCTTGTGTTTCCAAATAACCATGATCCTCCTCGGATTGATTTCCTTTGCAAAGGCTTTAGATTACTTCGATCATGTTGTTCTTGAAAGAACGGGTTGATGGTTGTTCTTGAAAGAATGGGTTGATGGTTGTTAATTCAAACAAATCCTAGTTGAATCCCAACAATGGGATTAAACAAGCAAGTAAAAAAGAGTTAAGGGCTTACAATCTCTAGGGTGAGAGTGTAGGGGGATCCGGATAAAAAAATATGCGGAAATTGGATCCCGATGATCTTTACACCATAGATAGCAACTAAAATTATCTACCGTTTTAGTCATATTACATCGGTGAATGATGTTCACCGGTGAAACAAATATCCATTCGAACCGTCAGAATTCTTTGTAGAGATTTCTCGAAGAAATACTCGAAGCTCAATCCTTATTCTTCGCTATCCTCATGAAGCTTTAGAATCTCTACTTGGTATTGAAGAAGCAAAGAGAAGAAGATGGATGTTGATGTAGACTTTCTATCACCAATAACCTTATAGTTCAAAACCCTAAGAATGAAAAAACCCAATGGAGAAGACCCTATATAGCTCAGGAAAATCCTAGGGATTCTCCCTAGGGGCTCACGGTTTTGGAGAGGAAAGATGAGAGAGAAAATTGAGAGAAAGAGAGTGTTGGACGAATTGGGGGGGTTGTGTCATATTTATAGGACTTGGATCATATCCAATCCTAATACAATTACAACTTATCCAATAATAATAACTCTTATTATTAATTAAATAATAACCTAGTTTATGTATAACTACTGTAGTCATAGAAAACCTACTAATTTAGGAGTCCTTCTCAAAAGAGGATTTCTTAATTAAAAGGATTAACCAAACACCTCAAAAAAGAGAAGTCCTAATCCAATTCGGAAACTCCAAGGGGGGGGGGGGGGGGGGTGAGCATAGGGAGGGCGTGATCTTAGGGGAGTCTTGCACTCCTATTTGTATTACAACTCCATCTTTTCTCAATCCTACTTGCATTCCAAGTATTGAAATTTAATTACATAATTAAAAGAGTTATTATTCAATAATAATTCAATTAACCAAATCCTAATCCAATTAGGAGAACTAAATGGGCGCCCCGCCCTAGGGTTTTAATCCATGAGTTTGGGCCCACATTAAAGGTCCATCCTTTATGGGATTATGGATATGGGTCAAACTCATTTCCCCTTTAATTGAGTTAATTAAATAATTACTAATATAATCTTTCAATTTAAATTAACAATTGATTTAAACCATAGATTAACTTTTAATCTATTTAATCAATGATTAACATTTAATCATTTAAATAATTGATTAACATTTAATTAATTTTTGAGCTTGTTTTTCTTATGTGAGCATCTCCATAGATTGCTCTGGGGCATTCTTACCCTGGCTTACCCATTGTTATCTCATTGACCCTAAACAGGAATTACATCGGAATTTGCAAGTAACGTGAGATATCTATTGCAATTGAATCCCAGTGTAAGAACATTAACCAATACGGATTTCGCCACATGAACTTTTAAATTCGATTTATCCTTCCAATTATATTATCCATAATGGGCCTTCGAGATTGACATACTATCTAACTCATAGCCCATTGCACATCATCCGGGGTTTCAAGACTTCTGATTAAATCATGAGAAACTTTTTCTCATGTAAAACATTTTGTAAAAGTCTTTAATAAGTATAATATATTTTAATAAAAATATATTTCAAATTTATTTTATTTCAAAATCACCTGCGCAGGATTTAAGCTTAATCGACTATCTTACCTGGAACTTGGATAATCTCTCAATTTAATGAGTATGGATTTCTTGTTTGAAATTCATCATAACTCGAACAAATTTCTAACTATCTAACTATCACTGTATCGTAGTCCCTAAGGTAGAGAGTACTTTGGTGGAATCAAAACAGTCAGATTGCTGCTCAGTTATAAATGAACTCGTCAGATCCAAGGATCATCGAAATTATTCAATGTGAATGAGAGACCAACTATCTGATAGTATGTTTATACAAGAGGTCTCTCATTACATGCAATCAGTCAATGTACATTTAAGCACACATATGTTGATGTGTAGTCTCCACTACAATAGTTTGAGATAAAACTACATCTCAATCATTGAGAACATCTCAGCATTGTGGCAGCCATATAAGTGAAGTGTCCAACTTCACCCACAACTGTGACTATGTAAAGTATAAGGAACTGGAAAGTTATATCTGCCTATGATAATCCAATCACACAACTCTCCTACAATATATCCTATGGATCTTTATCGATATCTCATATCGTATAGATCATCTCATGATCATGGTCAATCACCCATAATGAATTCACAATAGATAAAAAAGAAGTCTCTATTAATCAAATTAATAAGAATCTAACAATCTAAATGACTTTTCTAAGCATCATGTCTAACATAAAGAGGGGAGGAGAATGAGTTTGACAAACCCCAAATATCTCAATAGAAACTCTCTGAACTACTTTAGGTTCGAATGAGGATCAAACCCTATTATTTATAAGCAAAATATGACTTCTAAATGGAATAAAATACAATCAACCGGCCTCAAGGCCAGTCGACCCCCCACAACACAAGTCTTTGGAAAAAAACGTCATAAGAAAATTTGGTTGGGCAATCGGCTGGTCACCTTAGGTGGTCGACCGACCTTCACCACTTTTGCCCATAAATTGGTTTTTAAGGTTCCAAACAGTCTAGATAGCACCTAGGGTATTTATAGTGATTCTAAGTCAATTCCCTCTATGGTAACATGGTATCTAGGTCACTTACCATCCTATGAGTGAAACGAAAATGATGCTTGGAATGTCTTTAGTTGATCTTCTTCGGTCTTCATCTTCACTAGTCTTGGATATTTGAAGGCAAATGACTCATGACACACTGTTTTTTAAAAGACATGAATATAAAATTTTTCGAATCATTATTTTTAATTCAAACTTGATTTTGATCTAATCAAAATCTTCCGAAGGGTCATCTTATAATTATATTAAATCATGATGTGAGGAAACCTACTTACAAAACTTCTCAAGCGTAAAATCTTCTGTCGATTCACGCAAATTCTCTTTGAATCTCCAAAGCTTTACTCTAATGGAAGCTAATGGCCCTTCCGATCAATGCTCTTTAATTTTTTATTCTTTTCTTTGATCCAAGAACCTTTCTTGATCAATCTCTTTCATTCAAACTCTTTGATCTTTTATTTTTTTCTTGAATGCAAGATCCTTTCTTGAATGCAAGATCATTTCATGAAGATTGGTTCTAATATTATTCAAGATTGAATTTGATATTATCCAAGATCAAAATAAAAATCAAGAGAAGAAAGAAGAAGAGAAAAGGTGGTTTGAACAATTCTTGATCATCAAGGATTTGTTTTTGATCTTCATCAAGATCAAAAATCAACCATAGAAGGATATGGGAGAGGTGGTTGTACAAGCTAAAGGGGTGGGCAGGAAAAACGTGGGAGAGAAAGGAGAATCCCATTGTGGACGTTCCACTATGAGGGGGGTCCTTTTATAGGATCCCCTTTAGCTAACTTGTAGCTCAAGTCAATAACCTCATTTTTTAATTCTAATCCAATTAAAACTCTCTTAATTGATTTCTTAAAGATAAGTCCTAATCTAATTAGGATTTATCATAATTAGAAACTAACTTTATCAATTGGTAAGAAACTAATCTTATCCTTATTTATTAGGATAATTAATTAGTAACAAACTAATCTTATCCTTATCTTATAAGAAAACATTAATTAGCAACCAAGTAATCTTATCCCTAACAATTAGGAGATAAACAATACTAACCAACAATTGGATAAGGTCAACTAACTAATAGGATAAGGTCAACTAACTAATTAGTTAGGGTCAACCTTAAAGTGGGCGTCCCATCCTAGGTGGGCCCCATTATCTTACGCCCCCTATAGAGTTCCAAACTCTTGTGATGTCACCTTTGAATCTTTATCAAAATCACATATGGGTCCTACCATTTGGTTAATCATATCTTATATGATTTCACCTATTAGAGCTCCACTATACCATATAGTGAATTTCATTTAGAAATTAATTAATTTAATTCTAAATTAAATTAAAAGCCTTGAGAAGGTCGTAGTGTGTGGGATCTAAATGGATCTCCTATTTCCGGTTGTGGGACCAAGTGTTTCATCACCTTTAAGGTGTAGCCTTGTTGCTAGGAAATATTTTCCTATAATTCCATTAGGATCATAGAATGCTATCTAAGTCCCTAGACTTCCACTAATCACAATAACGTCCATTAACACTAATCACAATAACAGTAAAGTCACCTAGTAGAGAGTATTAGCAAATTTTATTCAAATCGTTCGTTCAATCCTTACTTCAATCTTTATAACATAGCAAAAACTAGATAGTAGGGTACTTACAATACACATTCAAAATCATATTTACACTCTTTACATCATAACAAAGTTAGTTAATAGTAGGTACTTACCTTTAGGATGGAAAAAAAGATTGAGAATGCTTGAGAAGGTATGATTCAAGCGTGAAGAAGGATTCCAAGCTCCATCAATCTTCTAATAGAAACCCTAACTTCTACCCTTTCTTCTTCTCTAATTTATCTCCTTAGAACTCTCTTAGGTTGCCTTGAGGGTTTGTGAACCCCTAACCCACGAAATTAGGGCTTATATAGGAAAATGAGAGGTCAAAAGACCATCATACCCTTAGTGAAATAGTTCACCAGACCAAACCAGGCAAAAGTGTAGATTCCTGGTTGATCGGCTAGGAGGGGCGGTCGACCGGCCTTGGAAAAAACCTTACTGTTAGCCCATTTTGGACAAAAATCTCACAGTCGGTCGACCAACCTTGAGGGGTGGTCGATCAGCCTCGAACCCAAAGCACTTTGTTGGTCATTTTGGCCCTTTTTCATGACAGCCGGTCGACCAGCCTTGAGGGGTGGTCGACTGGGATTCACCAAAACTTGGTGAGTCCTTTTGTTTTTCCCATTTTTTCCACTTAGAGTACTTTCACTCTTCCATTAACTTACCTAGAGTGTTTCAACTCTTTTACCTTGACTTTAACACCCGTATACCATTATATTTTTTGTCTAACACCTCTTATTCATAATACATACACCATAACACATCGATGACCTATTTTGATCAAAAATCGCTATTCATTGACACTATTCACCAAATGGGAAATGAGTTTCGGGATTCTACAAAATATCTCAAGAAATTAGGCAATTAGGTCTACCAACCCCTATCTCAATTGACCGAGTGTGAATTATTTTGTATGGGCTATTTTCTAGAGAGTGGTTTTGAGCTCGATCGACTTGACCATCTCAATCTACCTTTCACGACTTAGAATTTTAATATAAAATTAGCGGGTCATGAGCCCAATTAATTAAATTAAAATTAAATTAGTTGAGAAAATAATATTAAAATAATGTTTTTGATTTTAATTATTTAAATGTGTCTAATTGAGTATTATATTATATTATTAAATCTGGATTATTTGTATGTGTTTTGGGTTTGTTGATAAGAATGGTTATGAGCTTAGCACACACACACAAATTATGAATTTGCTTATTAATGGAGAAACTTGGATGTCATGGTGAATCTCTTGCAAAACCCTTATTTGAATGATCTGAATGCTTTAGACTATACTTATAAAGAATGATTGGTTAAGTGCTTTACTTGAGAGTTGATTTATTGCTAGGGACTAGCAATATTCAGGTTAGGGGGGTGTGATGAGTGTGCAAAAGTGTACTTCAAACTAGTTATTATGTAGCCCTTTATCACACTTTCTAGTCTGAATCCAGATTTAAAGTCCATATTTTGAACTTGTTCCCACATCTATAGATTATGAATTCTGCATATTTTTATATTATTTTATGCAAGGAATTCAAGTAAAGAGCTTTCATAGAAGTCAACAGATAAAGAAAAGTTAAAAAGGCGAAAAAAGAATCTTAACACATACCATTCTCAAGATTAGAGAAGATAAAACCCAAGTCTCAAGTCAAAGACTCAAGCCCAAGGCCAAAGCCCAATACCAATTGAAGAAAGATTCTCTCACACAAAGGTAGAGAATCTTAGCAAGATATGGATGAATGTGATTTTAGCATAAAAAAGATGAAAAACTCTTGAATTACAAAAAAAAAAAAGTGCTATACTGATGTTTCTATTTTCGAAAAAGAAGAAAATCTAAATCAATTAGAAAACGAAAAGGAAGAGAAATAACTATTTATATATTCATGCCATATGGACGTCCCACCATCATTCTGCACACGCTGGTGTTGATCCAAACTCTAGAATTTCTCTTATTATTCCTTTAGTTTTTCCTTTGTATGAACTGCTAAATCCCTGGTCCTGGCTAGGGTGGAATTCTCTTAATGAGGTGATATTAGTTTGATTTAATCAATTGAATTTTTTTAATGTTTATGATTTATATATTAATTGTTCGTCTTGTTTGATATCTCTTTCAATTGAATATCTTAGATTTAAACATTTTCACGAGTTCAGTTAGGCTTGTCTCATAGTTGAGTTATAGTTATTGATTTTTCAAACGAAGAACCTTCATCTTAGCAAATATTATTATCTGTTGCGGTATCGCCGAGAGGTATATCGTCGTCCTTGAGTTTTTCCGATAAAGTACGGGTTTGTGTTAAAACTTGTTTTGAATAATTGATTTTAGTTTTTTATTATAATCTGAATTTCTAAATCTTCCGATTGAGGGTTTGGGTTGTGAAATCCACAATTGAGTTATATTTTGGATTAATCGGATTAACATTGTACCACTAAGAGGAGGAAACCCGATGTTTCGACACTTTCTCTCATTGTTATTCTCCCTAAATCAATTGAACTTTCTCCATCAAAAATTCTACAAACCTCTTTCTCTACTATTTTTTCTTATCTTCATTGCTCTGTGTGGATCAACAACCCATTTACTGTACTGCAAAGTATCGCATATCTTTGAGCAACATCAAATAATAGATAGAGATCTTTTAATTTAATTTTAACTAAATTGGATCATCCATTAATTGATATATATCATCTATTTATTTATTTTATTGAATTCATCCATAAATGATAAAGATCATTTCATTTAATATAAATAATTTTAAATGCTAAATCATCCAATAAATGATGGAGACCATTAATTTATTTTATTTGGGCAGGCCAGTATATGACAAAGATCATGTAAATAATTTTTTTGGAATGTTGTTTATATGATGAGACTATATAAAAATATTTTAGAAGAAAATATGGACTTTTAATTTAAATGAGGCCATTTAAATTTTATGAACACAATCAAATTATAAATTATTACTCATCAAATAAAAGTTTAAGTTTGATAATTTTATAAGGGATAATAATTATCCTAAAAAGTTGTTGAAATCTTTAAATTATTGAAAATATACTCCATCATTGTGGTACATTAATTTTCTATACGATTTGATGTAATGGGTTTTCTTTTATATTGCTTATATGGATGCTAATATGTCATGCACTCATGGTAGAAAATTTGTACTAAGTTTCTAACAATTGTAAAGGGTAGATATCATTCAGTTTCCCTACATAAAGGGTGAAAAAATGTCTAATTTTCCTAATGCCTATTTTTTATTCATAAATGCATTTGTTTATTCTATTGTAAAGGGCGAGTTCTGTTTGGTTTCCTCAAAGTAGATACTTAGTTTCCTATAGCATTAGTTTGTTTGGGGCTGAATAAGGGGAGAATGATGCCGATTGTTATAAAGAGATTGTAAAGAAAATTGGCAAAAACATTTCTTAGGAGACTCTCATGCGTTCATGCATTCTAGTTTCTTATGGCCCATAATAACATAAATCTTATATAAATTAGTGAGATGACATGTGCTATTGTTTAATCATGAGATGATGCATATGATGATATATTTTGCATATAGTAGAATAAATTTCCCGTCAAGATATCATGAGTATATGAGATTGGGGATACGTCCCTAGGTATCATGATCTTCTACTATACATTATGTGTTCTTAAAATAAAGTAGTGTTTGACAGGCCAAATCAGGCCCGATCCTTCTCACCTATGTGATCGCATAGTGATGTTTTCATAGGTAAATAGTGAGAGTAATATAGTCAAAGCGTGAGCTTTCATTAGATGCTAAGTGAATTCATGGAAGGTAGGCACGTGAATAAAAGATGACACGCAATAACTCTAAAGCACGAGTGTAACACCTTTTAACTATCAAACAAAAAATCAAATGCTCCAAAATTCACAAAATTAGTTATGGGAAAATGGAGAAGATAGTTTCTATCTACCTACTCAAGATGTTCAAACAAAAATATCTGATTCCGACTTGGCAGTTTTAATTTGTTTCCCCTAGAAGCCATTTTTACCTCCTAAGAAGGCTAACAAGGGAAAAGACCTCTAGTCTTTTCACCTTTTCTCTTTACTTATTTATTATTTTTTGTGTCAATCAAGTGTAATTAATGTTAGATTGTGTCAGTCAACACTTCTTTTCAACTTTATTTTTTTTCAATTTACTTACTTTTACATTTTTGTGTTTACTTCTTTACCACTCTATAATTTATGGAAAGAAAAAGAATATAAGAAAATAAGTAAAGATTCATTTGACAATGATTAAGGTTGTGGGTGTTTGGTGGTTTAATAGTTTAGTTTAGTGGGTTGCTGATATATTGGGGACCTACATTATTTTATTTTATTTTATTAATATATTAAAAATAAATAATGGAACTCTATTTTCTCTTTTTTATGATATATAACTTTTTATAAATATTATCTTAGTATAATTTTTTTAAAGTGAAATTTGTTCTACAATTTTATTAATTAATTGGGTTCAATTAAGTTACTTTCTCTTAATATATATATATATATATATATAGACCCTATCCTAAATTAAAATTTGACGCTCTTGTACTCTTGCTCCCTCTCTATGCGCTCTGGTTACCTAGCTTATAGTACCTAATTATTTACTTGTTAGTGGGTTAGGCCAGGTTAGCTAGTTAGTAGCGGAGCATACAACGTACTGCTGCTCTCCATACTCGGGACTAAGGCTACCGATATAAGGGACATGCGCTCCCTTTGGATTGAAAGGATCAACGCCGGCACTCGCTGCTTGCACGGAGTGAGTAACTTTCTTTCTTTTCTTTATTTAACAATGTCACTCACTCTACACATACACTACAATTTCTCTCTTTGTCCTTGTCCTTGTCCTGCAAACATAAATAATAACACCCAGTCTGATGGTAGACTTTCAATGTTTCATGGTCATGCTCTAAAATTTTATGAATACCATTTTGGTACCAATTAATTCAATTCAAGCTATAATATCCATTACTTGATTGTAACAACCTGAATGCATGTCAATTCAGAATGAAAACCGTACACAGCTTGAGTATTAATTGAAGAAGAACTTGTTTTTACCATATCTGTATTTAGTTGTTGTGATTTTCTTTGATGCTTAAGAATTGCAGCTTCCAAATAACAACTTCAAATTCATGCCTAACAATCCCCAAGCCATACTATAAGTAAATTGAGCATTTTGCGATTTCCCATGGCATCCTTTTTTTTAAAATAGTGGGGGTGGTGATGGGTCTGATTTGGCTTGGGTCGAGGTGAACTTGAACCTTCTGAATCTATGTGAAATGTCCTAACTTGAATGATCCACTGGAAAAATACTTTTTTGATCAGGTCTATTCACTGTGTTTAGGTTCAGGTCTTGGTCAAACCTGAACTAAGTCTACTTGAAACTGATTCAGGGTTTTAGTCAGCTAAACAATATTTGTTTTCCATGTTTGTTTGCATTCATTACTTCACTTTTTAGTACTAATTACTAAACCATATTCCTTATTTATTGGAGTGCTTTCTGGTCCTATATATCATTATTTACTTTAATTATGGATTTTCATTTTCTAATTACATGTATATATCTTTAATTATTGTAAATTTAATAAATAATTTGTTTCCTAAGCATCTCCTCGGCTAGGAACCACTATCACTAAGGTGCCAATTGGACGCTTTGAGTATACTAAAGAAATTTAAAATATGAATAAAAAATAAATGATAGAGAAAATTAAAGATTAAAGGGAGAGATATAGGACAAATCTAAGTGCCCAAAATTTGGAGCAGGACAAGGTCGAATCATCGCTCTCTAAAGAGTGAAACTGATCAACGATAGTTGACGTAAAATCCTCAATCACAGCTTGGAAACTTCTCTGGAGATTCCAAGGATTCAAGCCAAAACTTGAACCCATTCGAAGTTATGAAACATCAATTTAGCATTGTTTATGATCTTGTTGGTTGTGATTTTAACATTGTCCTTCTCAGTAAGAATATGCTTGGTTTTTTGTTTTATGCTACATTGCTTAGCTTAGAACTAGTTTGGATGGATGTATGTGATATATTTATCTACATTCTCTAGTCCCATTATGGAACTTTTGTTATTAGGTTAGCGATACACTTCACATGTTTCTATGATTCATATGGAATCATTAAATGTTACAAGTCTTGGATTAGAATCTACAAGACTACAACCCACTAGAATGCCTTTGTTGACTATTGGATTTCTTTCTCAATCTATCTATCTGATCATTGATGATCTCCCTCAGGCATATACTTGGTGAATTCAATATATTTTATTGAAACCCACTTCTTCCCGAACAACCACTAGATTAATTCTAATGGGAGACTATCATATGCTTTTTCTAAGTTAATAAGTACCATGTGGAGATTTTTTTGACACTGTTGACATTTTTGAACATGTGATGTGCAATCCGCCTCTATAGTTGGCCAATAATATCCAAGAGTGAGTAATTGCCAATATATTAAACTTCGGTTTCGGTATAAACTTCGGTCGCTAAGGAAGTGAACACATTTCTAGGAAGTTTAAAGTAATCCAAGGAAGTTATGTAAAAATTAAAGAAGTTTAGGAAACTTAGGAAATATTAAAAATTTAAGATGAAACTTTTGAGATTCAATACTTAACTATAAATACACATCTATAATTTATTATATTACTTATGCAAGTATGTAATACTCAAATGTGAGAATCATGTTATGTGATATGCGTTATTTGCTTGTTTGAGCTGTAATTTCTTCTCGCTAATTTCTCTATATTGTCAGATTTTTTTAACTATAGTTTATTTTCTTTGTCAAGTGAAGGAGATATGTAAGGTCATTTTATTCTCTTTATTTTTTCAATAATTATCCATGGTAATTGTTTTAGAAACCTAAAAAACTTATGAATACACATTAAAGTATCTAAATAATTTAAGTTTAATTTTGCTTCTAAACCTATATTAATATGCAATTGATGAGCTCAACGTTTTTACAAGACTGAATCAATATGTGAAGAGGAGGAGATGGGCAGTTAAATAACTTTAATTTATGAAATGCTATTAGAAAATTATTTAATATTATTAAAAGTCCCTTATGGGCATAATATACTATAATAAAATTATTAGAATAATAAATTATAATTAATAATAAGGTTAATGCTAACTACACTTTAATAATAAAATTATAATTTATAATAAGGTTAATGCTAGTTACACTCTCTTTTAAAGCTAATTTTAATTATAATAAGATTAATGCTAGAGACACATGTTTTTCTTTATGAAGAAAGTAACTATAAAGTATCGATAAAAAAAAAGTATAAAGCGAGTGGAACTACTATTACCCTTTTAAATTAAAACTTAATTCCTTCAATTTATAGACTTTTTCTGTACATTTTGGCTAACTTTCACCGAAGTTATGTGTTTTCTCAAAACGTTTTTCTATTTCGGTCGAAGTTTATAGAAGTTTACCAGGAAGTCCGGTATTTTTAAAATATAAGTGCATTTTGCTTCAGACACCATGGAAGTCGACTCAATTCGGTCAAATTCAGCGGAATTGAGTCTATTTTTGACACCATGGTAACTGCTCATATAACCTTCTCTTTCCCTGGGGAGCATCGCATTCATCGCCATGAACTTCTTGCAAAACACAATCAATCTCTTCCTTAGTCAAACATTTCAGATTACCTCCTCCAAAACCTTTCCTAAATAACAGCCCTTTCCGGAGGTAGAATCTCCTGCTCTTTTTTTTTAAAAATCTGATTACTTCTATCTGATGTGTAGGTAATATTCCGTCTAATAGAAACTTGAATTAAGGCTCCCTCCAAACTTTTGTATTGATAGCTAAACATTCATCATTATCTGGAGTTATTTGACAGTAAGAGCAACCCCTTTGAATCAGTGTAGAGTCTTTTTCCATGGTTGGCAAATACAGCCCAAAACATTGTAGCCTCCTATATAAGTTGACTTTTGTATCATGTCCACATATCCGACTATGTACCCATTGGATTTGTCTTTCAACTTCTTTAGTTCTTTGTGAACAATGCATCTCATTAATACACCATCCGTTCCTCTGAAATAAAGCGTTCCATTCAAATATAGAAAATTTTTAAGTTGTTTCAAAGGTGTGACCGGGCAATTGCAATGATAATTAAGGTCATTTCGTATGGGGGGTCTCCAATCTTCTTCCTCATACTCTTCAGGGGGAACAATCTTCCAATGTTTTAAAACGTGAAGGTGTGAGGCGAGGCGTTAGAACCTCAAGATGCGTAAGGCGTAAGCCTCACAAGAAAGCTTAATGCTCCCTCATTTTAACGAATAAATAAAATATAAGAAAAAATGTAAAAAATTCAAGAAGTTAATGAACAATTATAGTATATATATATATATATATATATAGAGAGAGAGAGAGAGAGAGAGAGAGAGAGAGACATATATATATATATATATTTGTATTCGTATACATTGTGTGTGTTCATGTGGTGCACGTGTACAAATATGAAATATTATATAAATTAGTTAAAACAGATAACAAATTAAAAGAAAAAAGACATTTAAGTCTCATATAGGTTGAACGTACCACCCATATGATTAATCACCAAACTTGAATCTCCTATGACCCTTAAGCATTTTACTCTCATTTCTTTGACAATGGGCAACCCTATTAGAAAAGCTTCGTATTCTGCAGTATTGTTAGTGCAAGTAAAATCTAATTTAAAAGAAAATGAAGTTACCTCACCATTTGACGCCTTATGAACTACTCTTGCGCCTGAGGAATCTGTCATGTGGGAATCATCAAAATACATTATCTATTCTTCTAGGGACTCTATCATCATTATTTCAGGAATGTCACCAGGTAACGTTTTGTCGAGCATCACATTCTCGTTGCCTGGAAAACTGTCTAAAAGATCTGCTACAGCTTGTCCCTTGATAGCCTTGGGGGCAAGACAAGTAATATTGAATTCGGATAAGACAACAACTACTTGGCAGCCCGTCCTGAAAGGGCTAGCTTAGACATGAGAAACTTGATAGGATCTGACTAAGTAACGAGGAAGATTTTATGAGCTAATAAATAGAGTTTGAATTTCTAAACAACATAGACAAAGGACAAACAGATTTTTTCGACCTTAGTATATTTGATCTCTGCACCTCTCAATATCCTACTAAGGTAATAAATAGGTCTCTCGGTGTCATTGTCATCTTCTTGGGCCAAAAGTGCCCCCATAGCATGTTCTGTTGAAGCGATATAGAGCAATAAAAATTTCTCAGCAATGGGAGCCATCATTGTTCTTGTTGAACTCATCAAATTTTGAAGGCGACGGAACGCTTGTTGACATTTGTGGTTCCATTCAAATTTAAATTCTTTCTTTAAGAGCTGTACGAAGAGTAAAATAGTCTATGCTAGCCAAGGAATAAAACGCCCTAAATACGAGATTTTTCCCATAAAACTTTTCAATTCCCTGACCAACGAAGGTGCTGCCATAGTAGATATTGCCTTAGCTTTGGAAGGGTCAATATCAATCCCATGTCTGTTCACAATGAACCTTAAAAAATTACCTGCTGATACTCCAAAAGCATTCTTGAGAAAAATCATTTTTAGATGACATTGAATACACCCTATAAACTCTTTTTCCAAATCTTCAGGGTGCTCTTTAAGGTATTTTGACTTAATAACCAAATCATTTACTGAATTCTCTACTAAGTTATAAAACATGTCATGGAAAATAGCAATCATAGCCCTTTGATAAGTTGCTCCTGTATTTTTTTAATCCAAAAAACGGTATCACTGTGTAGTAAAAATTTCCTATGGGGGGTTCTAAATCCGGTTTTCTCAACATCCTGCTTATCCATTTTAATTTGGTTATACCCACTGTAACCATCTATAAAAGAGAAGAGAGCGTGCCCTGCTATATCATCAACTAATAAGTCCATATTCGGCAAATGCAACTCATCTTTAGGACATGCTTTATTAAGATCTCTGAAATCTGCACACATCCTGATCTGCCCATTTTTTTTTAATGGGGACTATATCAGCCAATGAAGTTGTTTGCTGAATGGATTTGCTGAACCTCGCTTTTAATAACTTTTCTATGTCAATCTTTAGTTGTTTTTCAATATGGGGGGTGGCATCGCCTTGGCACTTGCTTAATCGCTGGGTATCCTAACTCGATATTCAGTTTATGAGTTACAAGCCTTGTGTCTAGACCGGGCATTTCATCATAATTCCAAGTGAACACATCCTTATACTTTCTAAGCAGACTAATTATGGCTACTTTTTCAGGTTCAGGTAATCTAGAACTTATGAAAACAATCTCACCTGGGTCTATCCCAAGATTGACCTCTTCCAAGGGCTCTTGTACCCTCTTAACACCATCTTGCATCTTCTCTAGGGCTTCCTCTATTTCTACATGTTCTGTTGATTCCTCGATCATCTGGCATTATCTGGGCACGCCGCCATTGATCATAAATTCCTCAACCGAAATATCACTTGACAATCTCTTGAACGTTTCTGACAACTCGCCACATGAGGAAGGGATGTTACACTAAATGCGACTTGGAGATATGCCAGTGCTTACACCTTTGAAATATATCCATTGTAAAAAAAAAATCTGTATTTCTCATATATTGAAAACTCTGTTTTGTACAAAACGTATATATCAAAACTCTAAGCTCTAAGAAACTATTCTTGGATATACACTAACAGTTGCTAGAATCACGTTTACTCCCTTATTTACGGGATCTTTACAAATATGAAATGCCTAAAAACTCTCTTGTTTGTTTTTGATGACAGCTCACACCAACACTCCCCCTCAAGTTGACGCATTGAGGTCTCGGATGCGCAACTTGTCAAGTGAGTTGTAAAAGTCCTTGCTAGACACAGCTTTTGTCAGGATATCCGCCAACTGATCTTCAGATCTCACAAATGGAAACCGAATTGTTTTTGCTTCAAGATTTTCTTTGATGAAATGTCGATCTACTTCCACGTGTTTAGTATGGTCATGTTGGATAGGGTTGTGGGAAATGGCAATTGTTGACTTATTGTCACAGAAGAGATTCATCTCGGAAGTGGGGGGGAAACCTATCTCAGTGAGTAGCTTTCTTAACCAAAGAAGCTCACAAAGACCCTTAGCCATTCCTCTAAATTCGGCTTCAGCACTTGATAATGCCACTACTTTTTGTTTCTTGCTTCTCCAGGTTACAAGATTTCTTCCAACAAATGTAAAATATCCTGAGGTGGATTTTCTGTCAGTGATGTTACCCGCCCAATCCGCATCCGTATAGCCATCAACCTTCAACTGACTGTTATTCTTTGAGAACATAAGCCCTTTGCCCGGGGATGACTTCAAATATCGAAGTATGCGAATCACTGCTTCCATATGACTCTTACTTGGATTATGCATAAACTGGCTTACAACACTTACAGGATATGCAATATCAGGGCGAGTATGTGAGAGATAAATGAGTTTACCAACTAGCCTTTGGTATCTTCCTTTATCTGTTGGTACTTGGTCTGGGTATTCTTCAAGCCTGTGATTTTGAACAATAGGAGTGTTTGCAGGTCTACACTCCAACATTCCTACCTCGGCTAGCAAGTCTAGTATGTATTTCCGTTGGGAAAGAAATATACCTTGTTTAGATCTGGCAACTTCAATTCCCAGAAAATGCTTGAGTCCTCCCAGATTTTTCATCTCAAATTCAGTTGCTAATTGCTTCTGAAGCCGAGAGATCTCTTCTTCATCATTACCTGTGATAATCATGTCATCAACATAAACTATCAAAGCAGTTACCTTGCCCAACTGATGCTTTAAGAACAACATATGGTCTGAATTACTTTGTTGGAAGCCATATTTCTTCATTGCCAAGCTAAACCGTCCAAACCATGCTCGTGGTGATTGCTTTAGTCCGTACAATGCTCGTTGCAATTTACACACAACTTCCATCTTTGCAGATGATGTGTAACCTGGAGGAACATCCATGTAGACCTCCTCTTCGAGATCGCCGTGAAGGAAAGCGTTCTTTACATCAAATTGATGCAAAGGCCAGTCAAAATTTACTACAAGAGACAATAACACTCTAACGCTATTCAACTTAGCTACCGGTGAGAAGGTCTCCTGATAATCAACTCCATATGTCTGCGTATATCCCTTTGCTACCAACCTTGCTTTGTACCATTCAATAGATCCATCTGCTTTGTGTTTAATAGAGAACACCCACCTGCATCCCATTGTTTTTTTTCCTTCAGGTAGTGGGACGAGAGTCCATGTATCATTTTTTAGTAGTGCCTCCATTTCTTCTTCCATAGCTCGGGTCCACCTTGGGCTTGCCAATGCCTCCTGAACATTAGTAGGAATCTGGCACATGGAGAGCTCCTGTGCAAATTTCTTGAGAGGATCAGAGAGTCCCTTGGTGGAGACATAGTTAGCAATCGGATACTTCGACCTTCGTTCTTCAATATCTGGAGAGTATTTATTGGGTGGCTTGCCACGATTGTACCTGGGAGGTAAGACATATCCCATAGAAGTATCTATGTCATCATTATGTAAGGGTGTAATAGAAGTACTTACCTCAGGAGTATTCTTAGGAGATGATTCCATTGGTACTTCAGAGTGGGGGGATATAGGTTCGATCACATGCTCCACATTGGGACATCTATCGGGCTCCACACTATCAGCTTCACCATTCAAACCACCTGAGTTGTCATTCGGTCCATCATGTTCAATATGCTCCTCATGATTCGGCTCCTCACGGTTGGACCAACTCCACTCATTCGGTCCCTCATGTCTAAACCAATTCAAGTCTTCATCATGTGTCTCCCCCTGAAGAGGAGAATTAAGTGTCGAAAAGAACATGTCAGTCTCCAAAAACTGCACATCCATAGTCACATAGAGTCGTTGGGTGGTAGGATCATAGCACCGGTACCCTTTTTGATGTATGTCGTAGCCCAAAAAAATACACCGTAGTGCACACGGGTCAAGCTTAGTGCGTTGGTTCTTATGGAGATGCACATATGCCACACACCCAAAGACTTGAGGAGGTAACATCAAGGCTGTGGGAAGGGACACATGTGTAGACAAAGATTGGAGTGGAGTCTTAAAGGACAAAACCTTGGAAGACATTCGGTTGAGAAGATGGACTGCAGTAGATACGGCATCAGTCCAAAAACATTTGGGCATATGAGCATTGAGGAGGAGGGCCCGTCCAGTCTCAAGAATGTGTCTATTCTTCCTCTCTGCAACTCCGTTCTGTTGAGGTGTCTGTGAGCATGAAGTTTCATGAATTAGACCATGGTGATTGAAGTAAGCTTGAAGTTGCTTATTGACATATTCACCACCATTGTCTAAGCAGAGAACCTGAATGGTTGCACCATACTGAGTGCGAATCATAACATGGAATTTTTCAAAGATACTGAGAACCTCATCTTTGTGTTTCATTAAGTAGAGCCATGTCATATGAGTACAATCATCCACAAAAATAACAAACCAACGGAAGCCAGACATATTAGTAATAGGTGAGGGACCCCATACATCCGAGTGAATTAACGCAAATAGAGTGTCACTTTTATTCATGCTTAATGGATAAGTAGCTCTATGGCTCTTAGCCAAAATACAAGTGTCACATTTCAAATCAGAAATCTGTAAATACGTAAACAAATCAGGAAAAACATGCTTCAAATATGGAAAGGATGGGTGACCCAAGCGTCGATGCCAAAGCCAAAGTTGTTTCTCTTGAGCAGTATTCGGATGGTGCATATTATGTGCCTGACCTATACTGAAGTTGTCCACATAGTATAATCCCCCTCTCTTAGTACCACTCCCAATTATCTCCTGTGTGAGAATATCCCGAAGAAGACAAAAATTTGGATATATGAGTACTACACACCCTAGATCGGTAGTAATCTGACTGACAGACAATAATTTATGTGAAAGAGATGGAACAAGCAAAGTGTTGGGTAAATTCAATGATGGAGATAAAGTCACAGAGCCCGCTCCAGTAACGGGAGAAATAACACCATTGGCATTGGCTATGCTTGTGCGTCGTGGAAGAGAGGTCTGAGAAAAGTCCGTGGCATCAAAGGTCATATGGTCTGTGGCCCCAGAGTCAAGAAGCCATGCACTACATTCCGCATCACTGTGAGGAGTAAGATGGGCAAGACCAAAGATACCTGAATTCAAGTTGGAGGAGTTATATTTGGACGTTGTTGCTGGTTGTATGAGAGAGAGGTGGGGCTCGGCAGCAACAATAGCAGGTTTGCCTGGTTCTCCATTATTGTCAATTGCATCACGGCGTTTATGTGCTTGAAGATCATGCCACCAATTAGGGTACCCATTCAACTTAAAACAATTTTCACGACTATGTTTCTGGTTACCACAATGAGAGCATTTGAGAACCTCAGTGGAAGTGCGTGGCTTTGCAGATTTGCCACGAGTAGAGTTGCCCAACGTGAGACCTTTGGAAACCAAAACCGCTCCCTGGGTTCCATCGGTGTCGTTGTTAGTCATCACCTGTTGTCGGATGGCCTCCCGTCTAACGTGGGCATACGCTTGCTCAACAGTGGGAAACAGTTTCATCTGTAAAACATCCCCACCTATTTTACTGAGCCGATCATCAAGGCCATCCAAAAAGACATAAACACGGTCTTCCTGGAGTAGCTGATTATAAAGCTGGATATCAACAGTGCACTCCATGGGATTCGGCCGACGAAAATCAATTTCACGCCATAAACCCTGCAAATCAGTGTAGTATTTTTCAAGAGAGCCGGCGTTTTGCTTCATGCGAGTCACGCGGCGTCGCAGATCATACACTTGTGATGTATCACTACCATCAAAGAAAGTGGTGGCAATTGAATCCCAAACCGCTTTTGCCGTGGGAAAGTGAATAAAATTGCCGATCAAGGATGGATCCATGGAAGTAATAAACCATCCTTTGACAATGGCGTTGTCAGTGTGCCACTTGCGAAAGGAGGGATCAGTTTGTGGCGGCTGGGGAAAGTCGCCGTTTATATATCCCAGTTTGTCCTTGCCAGAGATATACATCTCGACAACCTGGGACCATAAAGCATAATTGGAGCCGTCCAACTTAATGCCAATTGGAGCAGCAGATGGTTCGGTGGTTACTGTCGGGGACTGAGCTTTGTTCAAAGCCTCGGTCATCCTTGTAGTCAATTCAAGAATAGATTCGGATAGGTTGGACTTTGTCGCCAGAAGTATGCTGATCATCGGAGTCCGCCATGATAACGAAGAAGAAAGGATGAAGTTGTTGTTATTGGGTGATACAGGAAGCCAGAACTCGTATGGCTCTGATACCATGTCAAAAAAAAATCTGTATTTCTCATATATTGAAAACTCTGTTCTGTACAAAACGTATATATCAAAACTCTAAGCTCTAAGAAACTATTCTTGGATATACACTAACAGTTGCTAGAATCACGTTTACTCCCTTATTTATGGGATCTTTACAAATATGAAATGCCTAAAAACTCTCTTGTTTGTTTTTGATGACAGCTCACGCCAACATCCACAAATTATATGGTTATGCATATATACATAGAAGAACAGAGTTATGAGCAGTTGGCAATCCTGAATGGCAAATCTGCATGTTGTGATTCAATATTTGGATGACATGTAGCAATATCATTTTCATGTAGCAACAATATGTATTTGAACAAAAAAGCAAATCTAAATTTTAGCTTTTCTTGGCTCTTAATTTTTTTTTATGGTTGAATAATTAATACAGTATTACATATACATGTGCGTACACACACACACATATATTATTTATTTGTGAAAATGAAGTAGCGTAAGGCTTTCTTGTGAGGCTTAAGTCTCACACCTTGAGGCTTATGCCTCACTCATCTTTGGGGTCTCAACGCCATGCCCATGCCTTTCATGTTTTAAAATCAACTTCTAAAATTTAGAAAGAAATGAAAAATCAACTTCTAAAAGTGATCCTATACTAACATAATTACATAAGTCCTAACACTGGCAAAACTCCTTTCTTTTGGTTTGAGTGTATTATTCATCAACTGGTACTACTGTCATTCTTCACCTTTTTCGTGCTTTTGCCATTACTCAAATTATGTCTGGATTGCATTATCTTTGTCTTATAGGGGAAGGTAATTCAATATGCCTTTGTAATTACTACTTTCAGTTTCAGTTATATTTTAACACAAATAAATTGACTAACGGGATTTAATTGCATTTTTCCATTTCTTGCACCTCTTTTGGTATGCAAATCTTTTGCATTGAGAGGATTGATTTGGTGTATGGCTCTCAGATCCAGCTTTGGTGCACATCAAATTATTGAACAAAAGTGATTTTACTAAAGCAGATTTTAAGTTGGAGCTAAGTTAGCTGGAATGTTAGTAATTGTAGGCTGGCTGTCTTGACACTATAAGAATTTTTCAGGGCGCATGAATTTGGGTTTAAACACGGAGACTTATATGAGACTTTAGGGTACATGAGATATGGATGCTGACAAGAAAAGGGGAAAAAAGGAAAGGACATATCTCTGAGTTGCTTATTTTATGGTTAGAGAATGGATGGGGTTATGGTGTTTATTGATTTAATCTCTCCCCACTTACCATTTAAGGTTGTGGGAACAGAGGGTGGGTATGAAATATTATTATGAAGCTGTTCGGTAGGTTCTTCTATTGTCAAGTATTTTGTGGTGGTTGTTCATCTTATGGGGTCTTGAATTTTTTGTTCCGACATCGGGAAACATGTACACGCATGCAAGTTGAGTTCACCATGCTATTGGTCACTTTCACATGGGAGATCTCCTAGAACATAAGTTCATTAGCTTAGTGCTTAGACGAATCTCATATTTATCTTCTTCTTTTTTGTGGGTAGGGGGGATTGGTCAGGTTGAGTTTTTGAATAGGACGTGGATCTCCTAGAGTACCAGTTTGCAGTTGATACACTGTCGTTGGAGCTTCTGGGTACCAACTCTCTCATGTTAGTGGAGATGTCAGATGAGGCACTTGTGTCCCAGACATTTTTCTCATTTGAGTTTCCGAGTTGGTTCCTAGTGTTTTGGAGTTATTCACCAGCATGTGAGTGTGCACTATGTTTCAGTCTTTTAAGTTTATGATAATATAGGGTAATGCGTAATATATATAGGGTAATGCTAGCTCCACTTTCTTTTAAACCCACTTTCTTCTTCGTGGGAAAGACGTGTAATTATCTTCCATTAAGAAAGAACCACTTGTTATGAACTAACACTCTGTCCAATCACAAGAAGAGTGTTGCTAGCATTATCCGATAATGTATTTAAGTTGGGAACTTAACTTTACTTGTTCTTGTTTACATGTTTTTTGTTTTCGTGTATTTTTACCTGATTTTTCCCCCTATTGTCAGGTAAATTACGGTAACTTTATGCATGGGCTGATGAAGGAGAACATCCAGCTGAACAGGAAGGTTCTTTCAGAGCTATCCATGCATGAGCCATATAGCTTCAAGGCCATGGTAGATGTTTCCCGTAATGCCTTTCCTGGGAACAAGAAAGTGGTGGTTCCTCCCAAAAAGGAAGGCATTTCAATAGTATTATAATTGTCCATTTTAATCACCCTACAAAACCTACTATTATCTTTAGTCTAGCTGAAACTGTTGAAGGGCTGATATTTTAAATACAAGAGAATGTCCTGTAAGTTATTTCTCATGTCTTCTTTTTTTAATCATTTTAATTGCCACTTTGGTATGTTTCTTCACCATTTTAGTATTGCTTTAGATTTTGGAGGTCTCATTAATCTTAATAATGTTATGAAATGCTTGGAATGAGCTAAAAACATTTCTGAACAAGGCAAAATGAAGGCACATATGTGGATTTTCTGTTTTGTTTTGAAAAATAGTTTATCATTAAGATCTCATTACATTTCACGATTTGTTTCCTTTCCTTTGGTTAAGTTTTCTTTTTTGAAAAGAAAAATCCAATTTGTTCTAAACATGGTTTACATCTTTCAACTTGCATTTGGTGACAATACTATGGATTTTGCATTTCTGATATAGGATACCAGGTCTACCCTTCTGGAAGTGCAGTTTGTATTTTGGGATGCTGGGGATGGGGCCATACTCACAAAATTTACACCAGTTGGATGACTAAAACTAATATAACCAACAGATGATTTGTATGCCTAATTACAGGAGGTTCATGCTACGGACCCTATTTATTTGTGGTAGATTAGTTGTTAGGAGGTTAGATTGGCTGCCTTTTGCCCCCTCATCCCAGACATGTTTCTTTTAACTGCGGTTAATATTTTTAGCAATGTCCCCCTAAAAATTAAGGTTTAATATATTTACTAATGTTAACCACAGTTAAAGGGAGTTAAAAAAAGGGACAGGACATGTGTCGGTGATGAGGGGCAAGACGTGCTCCGGAGCAGATTATATTTCATCTATATTTAGTTGTTATTGAGTTAATTTATTCAAGGTGGAAATAAAGTAAAGAGAATTAGGTGGCCTTTGATTGAATTCTAGAATATTGAAAATTAATTGTCAAATAATCACTTTTTCAAATATTTTCAAATAATAGTAAGTCTGAGCTTGGTATCAAAAGCTTAAATTGATTGTTCCAACATTGGTATGAGCAATCGGTCCACATGGGAAAGGGGACCTTCTTCGTTCATGGTGAATAAAAGACAAGAAAATAGTCAAACTTAAACACTCTATCGAAGATGTACGGAAGATATACGTGTTGAGCTGCTATCTCGCTTTGATACCGTGAATGCGTGCATTCAAAACATGGATGCTAGGGTGGCAATTGGGCCGGGCTAGCCCCAGGCCTGATTGTTTGGCCCCAAGTTTGAGCGGGTGATCTAACTCGCTTTTGTTTAGGTTGAGATTGGGCTGAAATTTAGGTCCGAAATAAACTTTGGGAAGAGCTTGGTTAGCTCAACCCGAACTCAGCATGATTACATGTGTTTTCAGATAGATGGAAATACCCTTCTTTACGTTATAAGAAGGGTTATGGTTTTTATCTTCTCTTTTGGCATTGCGGATCTCTCTTCGTTATTGTAACCCATTAAGTCCTCAAGATCTTCATTATTTTATTGTAACACTTAGGAACCTGATTTGAATCGCCAAAAAAGTGGTTTAGATGTTGTTTTTAGTAGGTGACATCATTTATCTAGGTTGGTAGTGTAAGGTAGGAGTGAAGGGAATCCAGATAAAAAAATATGTGGAAAACTGGATTTGAAGATCTTTATATAGAAACTGAATATTGAATAGATTTTGATGATTTACATTGACCCTAAATAGGATTTATATAGATTTAACAATATAGACTTTATGGAAAGTAAATCTAGCTATTCACACTTAAGCAAATCTAATCTACCCTTAATTGATTCTAATATAATATTCTGATGAGATACACTTGAATGATATAGTGCATCTCATTCACCTTATTACAATACCTCTTACTATATTCTCCAACACTCTCCCTCAAATTCATGGTGATTGAAAAATCTCCATGAATTTGCCATGAATAGAAATTCTCGACACATTTTTATTTCTGCTTGACCCATTTGATCTTCATTGTATGCTTGCTTGTAGGTAAATGTTGCTTGCTTGTTGATGTATGTTGACGAACCAAATGGGCCTCTAATGGGCCAAAAGAAGGGGCCTCTGTGAGCAAAGAATGGTCTCTATGCACCTTAAAGTAGCGCCACTAATGGGCCTAACAGGGCTCAATGGCCAAGAAAAGCATCTTCAAGAGGCTTCAACTGGGCCTCCATGGGTCTATAAAGTGGTCTCTATGGACAGGGAAAGCAGTGCCACTAATGGGCCTAACAGGGCTCAATGGCCAGGAAAAGCAGCCTCAATAGGCTTCAACTGGGCCTCCATGAGCCTAAACAAAGTGGTCTCTATGGACCGGTGAACATGGCCTCTATGATAGCCATTTTTTTTTTCCACCATCAACCAATAAAGATCCGTATGAACGATGAGAGAGGTGGTGAATTGGCCTCTATGATAGTGCGCCCGACAGAACTATGAGGACCATTTGTTGTGAGAAGTTCTTCAAGGGCAACTTTCACTCTTAGGGGGAGGCAGATAGCATTGGCATCCATAAAATTAGGATTAGCACCTACTACTAAAACCAGCTCGACAATAATAACAGAGTTAACTGATTCACTAGAGAAGGCACAGTGGAGGGCAGTGTACTTTTCTGGGCCGCATAAGAGATTAGCATCAGTATATGAAATCAAGATCAAAAGCCAAGATTGTTGCAAGAACTAGGTGCATGCTGTCCAAAAGAAAAATTGTAACGGGATGGAGCAGATTGTATTCCAAGGAGGACGGCTATAAGTTGGACAGGCAGCACTGCGGCTACCTTAAATGCTAAAAGGAAAGAAAAAATCACAAGAAAAAAATTCAGACCCGTCGGGCGGCACATTGCCGCCCCCCCGGAAGGGCAATTCAACAAGATAGGAACCAAAACTAAAAACACGAAAGCATGGTCGGATTGACCCGCTCTGATACCATATAGAAACTGAATATTGAATAGATTTTGATGATTTACATTGACCCTAAATAGGATTTATATAGATTTAACATTAGGGTTTTTTCCCTGGATACACCCAAGATTCTTTGGGAGACCCAAAATACACTTCATTTTTATTTTTTTTACTTTTATACACCTCAAAAAAATTTTCAGGACATTTTTGCCCATATATCAAAAAAATAGTTTAGTGTTCGGGAAAAAAAAAAAAAAGAGAAGAGTTTCTTTCTCTCCTCACCGTAACCTTCTTCCTCAACAAAACAAAACAAAACCCTCGTCGTTCTCTTCTCTCAAACAAAAGCTTAAGGGTTTCGTCTCTCATAAAAGTACGAAACTCCCCATTGCTTCTGCCGGCTCCTCTGTGAGGTTTATAAAACACACACGAACATGTCGAATTGAATTAAATAACAAAAAACCCCCAATTTAATTGTTTTCAGTTAAACCCTTACAAAAAAAAAACTTTTCGTTTCCTTATTCCTTTATATTTATTTTTTGATCGTTGCATTAAGGTTAGTTATTCTCGATTTTTCCTTTGATAAGGGTTATCTCTATTGATTTTCAGACTTGTACCAGTTAATGATTATTTCTTGAATTTATGATTTTCTTTCTTTCTTGTTAGTGAGATTTCCTGCATTGTTTTGTGTACTACAATAATACTAGTCTCTCTCTCAAATTACAGGTAGCAAAGAAAGTGGATGCAATCGATTAGTACTGTTTAAGGAAAAACAGTACCATGGATTAGCTTCTGATTCGATGGGCTGGTGGGAATTGGTGAGCTAGAGCTTCGCGTGTTGGACACACACAGCTCCACAACGCATTCTTGTGCGAGAGACTCGAATGCACAGGCCAGGAAATCACAAGAGCTCCCAGCATAGAAATCATATCTAAATCCTTCTCCCCAAGCAGATCAGTAGCATCCTGTGTCACATAACCGTAGATCAAGCAGCACTTAGCGATTGAACTCAATCACCATAATCGTCTGCTGTATAATCGAATCGGAAGCTACTGTTAACATGATCGCCGGAGCAACGCCCGTGTTTCGTTGTCTTTATGAGCGAAGAAACCTAGCTTTTGTTTTGAGTTTGAGAGAAGAGAATGAGGAGATTTTGTTTTGTTGAGGAAGATGAAGAAGAAACTTGAGTTTTCTTAAACCTCTTATTTTGACATAAGGACAAAAATGTCCTTAAAAATGTTGGGGGCGTATAAAAAAAAAATGAGGTGTATTTTGGGTCTCCCAAAGAAAGGTGGGTGTATTCAGGGAAAAAACCCTCAACAATATAGACTTTATGGAAAGTAAATTAATCTATTCACACCTAAGCAAATCTAATCAACCCTTAATTGATTCTAATCTAATATTGTGATGAGATACACTTGAATGATATAGTGCATCTCATTCACCTTATTACAATACCTCTTACTATATTCTCCAATACTTTACACCATAGAAAACATTTAATATTAATTACATGATAGAAGAATATTACCTCGGTGAATGATGTTCACCGGTGAAGCACAAAAACGATAAAACTTTAGAACTCTTTGTAGAGATTTTTCGAAGAAATACTCCAAGCTCGATCTTCGCTATCTCCACGAAGCTTTCGAATTTTTCCTTGACTTTTGAAGAACAAAGAGATGAAGGAGATTATGGAGTAGACTCTCTAGCTCACAAAAATCCTTAAGGTTTCAAACCCTAGCTCACGAAAATCCCTTGATGATCTTCTCTCTCTCCCACATGAAAATCCCTTGAGTGTGCTCCTCTTTAGTTCATGAAAATTATTGGAATAATAACGAATCAATTCTCCCCACATGGTTTTGTCTTGGGATGAAAAATATCAATTAACAACCCCATACGGTTTTGGCTTGGAGATATATATAGATATGGATGGACATGGATCTTAACCATATGTTGATCATTATCTAATAATGATCATTATCTATAAGAGTTTTTAATAATGATAACTCTTATCATTAATAAACTCCTAGTTTATCCATAATAAGTTAGTTATAACAAACCTTCTAATTTAGGATTCATTTTCTTAAAAGGACTCCTTAATTAAAGGGATATAACCAACTCCCTAAAATTTAGGGATACATTGAATCTAGACAATCTAGATTATTCACAAGAGGGGGCGTGACCAAGAGGGTGGTGTGAGCTACTTTGTAGGGCATAAGGGATAATGTTTATTCTTATTTCTTTTGTTTCTTCACTTCCAAGTTAAGTATTTAATCTCATTAGATAAGGTATACTTAATTAATAATTATCTATTAACCAAAATCCTATAAAATAGGGAATAACATAGTAGGCACCACTTTTAGGGAGACTATCCCATGGGCTTGGGCCCACCAATAAGGTCCATCTTATATGGGCTTTTATGGATATGGGTCAAACCCATATCCCCTTATATTTGGTTTATTAAATAATAATTATTATTACCCTTTAAATTAGATTAACATTTAATCTAAACTATAGATTAACATTTAATCTATTTAATTATAGATTAACACTTAATCTATTTATTGTGAGCTTGTATTTCTTTATAAGCACCTCCACAGATTGTTCTGGGACATTCTAACCCTGACTTACCCAGTATTATCTCATTGACCCTGTAATAGGAAGGATACCGGAATTGCAAGTGACGTGAGATATCCATGTTGCAATTGAATCACAGTGTAAGAACATAAATCAATAAAGGATCCCGCCATATGAACTAATGCATTCGATTGATGATCCTTCCAATAACATTATCCCTAATAGGCATTCGAGATTAATATACTATCTAACTCATAGCCTATTGTACATCCTCCGGATTTCCAAGACATTTGATTAAGCCAAGAGAAACTATTTCTCATGTTTAAAATATTTTGAGAAAATCTTTTATTAAGTACAATATATTTTATAAAAAAATATATTTCAAACTTCTTTGATTTCAAAATTACCTCTGCAGGCTTTAAGCTTAATGGATTGTCCTACCCGGAACTTGGATATTCTCTCAATTTAATGAGCATGAATTTCTTGTTTGAAATTCATCATGATTCGAACAGCTTTCTGATTATCCAAATGCCACAGTATCGTAGTCCTTCAGGTAGAGAGTACTTAGGTGCAATCAAAACAGTCAGATCACTGCTTAGTCATAAATGAACTCATCAGATCTAAGGATCATCAAAACTGTTCAATGTGAATGAGAGACCAACTATCTAATAGTATGTTTATGCAAGAGGTCTCTCATTGAATGCAATCAGTTAATGTACATTTAAGCACCAATATGCCGATGTGTAGTCTTCACTATAATAGTTCAAGACAAAACTACATCTCAACCATTGAGAACATCTAAGCATTGTGGCAATCATATATGTGAAGTGCCCAGCTTCACCTATAGCTATGACATAAAGGTATAAGGAACTGGAAAGCTTATTTACCTGTGTTAGTCCATAACCAATCATATAGCTTTCCTACAATATATCCTTGAGATCTTATTCAATATCTCATATCGTATAGATCATCTCATGATCTTGGTCGATTACCCATAATAAATTCACAATAAATAAAGATGATGCCTTTATTAATCTAATCAATAAGAATCTTACAATCTAAATGACTTTTCAGGGCATAATGTCTAACAATCTCCCACTTGCCATAAAAGTCATTGTGACATAGATTTTAATCCCATATTATTTAAGTGTGTTACAAATACTTTATCTGATAAAGCTTTTGTCATCGGGTCAGCAACATTAAGTTGAGACCTAATCTTTGTAACAAAGATGTCTTGTCTTTCAATAATCTCACGAATGAGATAATACTTCCTCTCACAAAAATCTTCAGTTTGAAAAGTAAGCACATAATCCTTAGTCATTTTCAGGTACTTCATGATGTGTTTCATAGCAGTCCAATGATTGACTCCTGGATTACTTTGGAACCAACTTACAACTCCCACTGCATGACAGATATCTGGTCTAGTACATAACATTGCATACATGAGGCTCTCAACTACCGAAGCATATGTGCACCTCTTCATTTGCTCGATCTCATCAGCTGACAAAGGAGCCATCTTTTTAGACAAAGTAACACCATGTCTAAAATGAATAAGAGTTGTCTTACAATCACTCATATTGTACCTTGACAAGTCTTGTCAATGTAGGAAGTTTGGCTCAATCCCAATATCCGACATTTTCTATCTCTCAGGATTTTAATTTTGAGAATATCTGATGCCTCTCCCAAGTCTTTCATTGAGAAATTGTGAGAAAATCAAATCTTGACTGATGACAACATCCCTATATCATTCCCAATGAGTAGGATGTCATCTACATAAAGAATAAGGTATACTACCGCTCTCCCACTGTCATTCTTGTAAATACAAGATTCTTCAAAATTCTTTTGGAATCCAAATTCTTTGATTGAAAGATCAAATCTTTGGTTCCAGCTTCTAGAAGCTTATTTCAAATCATATATTGACTTGTTTAGCTTGCATACCATGTTCTTCTGGTTAGGAGCAATGAAGCCCTCAGGTTGCTTCATATAGATGTCTTCTTCTAACATTCCATTTAGGGAAATAGTTTTGACATCCATTTGTCATATCTCATAGTCATGGTGTGCAGCTATACCTAGCAATATCTTGATGGATTTGAGCATAGCTACTGGTGGAAAGGTATCCTCATAATCAACCATTTGAATTTGAGTGTAACATTTTGCAACAAGTCTTGCTTTATAGGTCTCCACGTTTCTATTGGCACCATTCTTCCTTCTGTAAATCCATTTGCATCTAATGGGCCTTATAACATCTGGTGGATCTACTAAAGTACAGACGCTGTTGTCATACATGGAATCTATTTAAGCATTCATGACTTTATTCCATTGAGATGCATCTACATCTAATGTAGCTTCTTGATAAGTATTAGGATCTGTATCCTTGTCATCAGGGGTAGCTACACAAACCTCACTATTGTAATATTGAAGTCTATCTGGTGGTCTAGAAACTCTTTTAGACCTTCTTAGTAGAATAGAATTAGAAGAGTCTGTAGTGGAAGGATTAGGTTCATTTGGGATACTGGCTGTGTTGTTTTTCATCTCATGAAATTCAATATTTTTAAGAAGATCCATATCTTCCTACAAGAAGGTGGCATGATTCCTAACAACAATTGTTTAGTCTGCCTTGGAGTAGAAATAGAAACCCTTAGTTTCTTTTGGATACCCTACAAAATTTTATTTTTCTGTTCTAGATTCCAACTTGATAGGTTCGAGCTTGCAAACATGCACAGGACAACCTCATACCCTTAGATGTTGTAAACTAGGTTTTTGCTCAGTCCACAATTTATAGGGTGTAACTGGTATTAATTTAGAAGAAACCTGGTTCAGAATGTAAATGGCCGTTTATAAAGCATACCCCCAAAGATAGGAAGGTACATTGGCATGACTCATCATACATCGAACCATATCTAATAAAGTCCAGTTTTTTCTTTCAGAAACACCATTCTGTTGAGGTGAGGTAGGACTTGACCATTGTGAGATAATCCAATTATCCTTTAAGTAATCCATAAATTCGTTGGTGAGGTATTCACCACCTCGATCTGATTCAAGTGTCTTTATGGATTTTTCTGTTTGATTCTCAACTTCTAATCTGAATTCTTTGAACTTTTCAAAAGTGTCAGATTTGTGTTGCATCAAATAGACATATCCATATCTAGAATAGTTATCGGTAAATATAACAAAATATCGGTATTGACCTCGTGCAACAATATTAAATGGACCACATACATGTATGAGTCTCAACTTCTCTTCAGCTCTTCCTACCTTTTTAGGGTAAGGCTTCTTGGTCATCTTCCATTCGAGATATGGCTAGCAAGTAGGGAGTGGTTTTACCTTGAGAACTTCAAGGGGACCATCTTTTACCAACCTCTTCATCCTATCAAGATTAATATAACCAAGTTTCTTATGCCAAAGATAAGTTGACTCTGTGCAATGTCTTTTCATTCCAGACATTCTAGATGATGAGGCATTGTCACTTAGCAGACTTTCATTACTTACCAAAGGAAATATCAAATAGAGACCGTTAATAAAATTATCAGTAATTAAGACCATTCGATCTTTCTTAATTTCAATTACTGAATTAAAAAAGACAGAGTAACCACATTGTAAAAATCTTGAAACTGAAATCAAATTCCTGTGTGCACTAGGCATATAAAAAAAGTCTTCTAAAATTAAAGTTTTTCCTTGAGGTAAATAAAGAGTAAAAACGCCTATTGACTTGACTGTAACATTTGCTCTCGAGCCAGCCTTAAGCTTCTGCTCCTATTTTGTCAGTTTTCTGGTTTTCCTGAATCCTTGCAAACAATTGTAAGCATGTACAGTGGATCCAGAATCCATGCACCATGAATTAGGGGGACCATCCAAAAAATTTGACTCAACAGTAATCAGTACTTCAAAGCTCCTCATACCTTGAGTACTGGCTCCACCCTTCTTAAGAGTTGCGAGGTAAATTCTATAGTTCCTCTTCCTGTGGCCTATCTTACCACAATGGAAACATTTTCCCTTGCCTTTGTTATCCTTGCTAGTATCTCCTGAAGAACCTTTGGGAACTTTCGCTTTACCCCTGTAGTCTTTAAACTTTCATTTACCCTTTTTCCTCTTCATTTTCTTTTCAGACACTAATAGAGGTATAGGTCTTTCGACAAACAGAATTTCACCATCAACATCCTTTCTGATCTGATATTCCACAGCCAATAGTGAGTCTAATAACCCACTAAAACTCATCTCATACTTGTTTATATTGTAATTCACTATAAGCAAGTTGAATGACCGAGGGAGTGATTGTAGAATTGTATTGATTTTGGTGATATGATCCATCTCTCCACCATACATCTCCAGTTCACTAATATAACCCATCATCTTCATGACGTGTTCTCTGACCGGAGTTCCCTCTATCATAGCGGTGGTAAGAAGAGATCTTAATGCTGTTTGCTTAGTAGACTTTTTCTCTACACCAAACATCTCATGAAAGTGTTTTAAAATGTCAAAAGTATTATCCATATCCATATGATGATTATATAGAATATTGGATAATGATGATAACACCCAATCTTTGGCTTTCTAAATAGAATGATTCCATAGTTCAACTTCGGGCAATAGATCAGGTGTAGAATCTGGAAGAACTATAGGTTTAGGAGTTGTAAGACATAGGTCAAGGTTGTTTGTTGCAAATACATTCTTATTTTTCTTTTTCAGTCAACATAGTTAGTTCCAACTAACTTCTTATCACGTAAAATTTCAGTTAGAGGGTAAAGGCCTGTCATGATCTAATCAAATGACAAAATTAAGACAGTATTAGGGATCTATTGAATTCATTTAATACTATTATATTATGAGTCTGTTTCTAATAGTATTGCCAATGTAGGGAAAATTAATTGACATTGAATACCTAGTCACTGGCTTAATGTAATCCCGCATTTGGGCGCAACATCACATCGCATTGAATAGGCAGATAAAATCTATCTTCTCCACTTTCACAGATCTTATTTTGTGAATATTGGAGGATTCGATCTTCTATCCGATCTATAAGGGATGTTATACTCACGCTTTGGTGTTATTGTATGACATCTCTTATTCATCTGCCCACCCACCATGAACCTAGTAAACACCTAGCGAAAGCTCACGATTTGGCATTATTGCTCCCACTATTTGCTTATAAAGTCTTCATCATGTTTTCACATAGGTGAGAGGGATTGGGCCCGGCTTTGGCCTGTCAACTTACTTACACTCCCCACTATAAGAGCACATAATGTATGGTAGAAGATCATAATACTTAGGGACTTATCCCTAGTCTTATATACACATGATATTGAGGGCAATTATTTCAACAAAATAAAACATGAATAATCAGCAGTAAATATCATCTCATGATAAACTAAACAAGTATCATCTCATGACAATAAACAACAATGATTATATGAGATTAATTGCTATGGGTCAAATAAAATAAAATACATGAATGCAAGAGAATGAGGTAATCATAAAGGCAACTCGCAAACAGTTTCACGATCCTTTCCATTATCATATTTCCGAGATCCTTCTTGCAACATCCATCTCGCATTAAGGGGAACTGAGAGACTGCTTGTCTTGTCAAAAAATAGCTCACCTTTGGCCAATGCATGATACAAAAATTAAATGACATTAGGGAAACCAAATTTCCATTCACCCTTTATCAGGGAAACCGAATGAATCTGCCCTTTACAAATTACCAAAAACCTACTACATATTTTCCTCTAATATGAATGCATGATAGACAATTTATCACAGATAATAAAATTGACTCATAACTATAATCTCATACAATTAAATGCAACATGGTGATGGAGTAATTTTTTCGATATTTTAAAAGGTTAAAAAATGATAACAATTATCATTGAGCTAAAAAAATCTATATCTTCATATTGATCAAGCCGGAAAATAAAAACATTATATTTTCCAACAAACAATTTTTAATAAAATTATTTTAAAATTCGGATAGGATTTTCTTAACTTCCAATTCAAACTCTATGATCTTTTATTCTTTTCTTGAATGCAAGATCCTTTCATAAAGATTGATTCTGATATTATTCAAGATTGGTTATGATATTATTTAAGATCAAAAATAAAAACCAAGAAAAGGAATGAGAGGAAAATCCTAAACATGATCTCATCAGATTATAATAAAATGATCTCATCACTTTAAAGGGTTTTAAAAATTTCGAATAAAATCTATTTATTAGAAAAAACATTCATTAATTATTTTTAAATAATTAACGAATAATTTTGAATGATCCAATCATTTAAAAGGTTTTAATAATAAAATTATTTATTGCAAAAACAAATTAAAAATGCACCATGCTAGTTTTAAAAATTATTTTATCAGATCTCATTCGATTAAAAAACAATAATTTATTTATTCATCTCATGAACAAATAAAAGAAAAACTATGAGCTTAAATAAATAAATAAAATTCATCTCATGAATTCTTTTACTTATTTAATTAATCATTAAAAAATCGAAAAATTCACTCCTTAACCATGAGCTTTGATACCACTTGAAGGGAATCCAGATAAAAAAAATATGCGGAAAACTGGATCTCGAAGATCTTTACACCATAGAAAACATTTAATATTAACTACATGATAGAATAATATTACCTCGGTGAATGATGTTCAACGGTGAAGCACAAAAATGATAAAACTTCAGAACTCTTTGTAGAGATTTCTCGAAAAAATACTCCAAGCTCGATCCTTGCCCTACATTATCTCCGCGAATCTTTTGAAGAACAAAGAGATGAATGAGATTATGGAGTAGACTCTCTAGATCACAAAAATCCTTAGGGTTCCAAACCCTAGCTCACGAAAATCCCTTGAGGATCTTTTCTCTCTCCAACACGAAAATCCCTTTAGTGTGCTCCCCTTTAGCTCACAAAAATTATTGGAATAATAATGAATCTATTCTCCCCACACGGTTTTGTCTTGGGATGAAAAATCATCAATTAGCAACCCCATACGATTTTGGCTTGGAGATATATAGAGATATGGATGGATATAGATCTTATCCATATCTTGATCATTATCTATAAGAGTTTCTAATAATGATAACTCTTATCATTAATAAACTTTTAGTTTATCCATGATAAGTTAGTTATAACAAACCTTCTAATCTAGGATTTATTTTCCTAAAAGGACTCCTTAATTAAAGGGATATAACCAACTCCCTAAAATTTACGGATACATTGAATTTAGACAATCTACATTATCCACAAGAGGGGGCGTGAGCAAGAGGGGGGTGTGAGCTACTTTGTAGGGGATAAGGGATAATGTTTATCCTTATCTCTTTTGTTTCTTCACTTCCAAGTTAAGTATCTAATCTCATTAGATAAGGTATAATTAATAATAATTATCTACTAACCAAAATCCCATAAAATAGGGAATAAAATAGTAGGCACCACTTTTAGGGAGACTATTGTTGGACATTATGCCCTGAAAAGTCATTTAGATTGTAAGATTCTTATTGATTAGATTAATAAATACATCTTCTTTATCTATTATGAATTCATTATGGGTAATTGACTATGATCATTAGATGATCTATACGATATGAGATATCGATCAAGGTCCCTAAGATATATTGTAGGAAAGTTATGTGATAGGTATTAGACTATCACAGGCAGATATAACTTTCCAGTTCCTTATACCTTATAAAGCACAACTATGGGTGAAGTTGGGCACTTCACTTATATGGCTGCCACAATGCTAAGATGTTCTCAATGGTTAAGATGTAGTTTTATCTCAAACTATTGTAGTGGAGACTACACATTAGCATATGAGTGCTTAAATGTACATTGACTGACAGATAGTTGGTCTCTCATTTACATTGAACTGTTTAATGATCCTTAGATCTGATGAGTTCATTTATAACTGAGCAGTAATCTGACTGTTTTGATGGTACCAAAGTACTCTCTACCTGAGGGACTATGATATGGTGACAGTTAGATAATCAGAAAGTTGTTCGAGTCATGATGAATTTCAAACAAGAAATCCATGCTCATTAAATTGAGAGATTATCTATGTTCCGGGTAAGACAGTCGATTAAGCTTAAATCCTGCGCAGGTGATTTTGAAATCAAATAAGTTTGAAATATATTTTTAATAAAATATATTATCCTTAACAAAAGTTTTTCTCAAATGTTTTACATGAGAAATAGTTTCTCATGGCTTAATCAAAAGTCTTGGAAACCTAGATGATCTACAATAGGCTATGAGTTAGATAGTATATTAAATCTCGAAGGCCTATTAGGGATAATGTTATTGGAAGGATCAATCGAATTAAAAAGTTCATGTGGCGGGATCCTTTATTGGTTAATGTTCTTACACTGGGATTCAATTGCAACATGGATATCTCACGTTATTTGTAATTTCGATGTCATTCTTATTTAAGGGTCAATGGGATAACATCGGGTAAGCTAGTGTTAGAATGCTACAGAGCAATCTGTGGAGATGCTCATAAAAGAAATACAAGCTAAAATATTAGATTAAATGTTAGTCTATAATTTAATTGAATAAATGTTAATCTTTGATAAATGGATTAAATGCTAATTTATGGTTTAGATTAAATGTTAATCTAAATTAAAGGATAATAATAATAATTATTTAATTAACCCAATATAAGGGGATATGAGTTTATCCCATATCCATAAAAGCCCTTTAAAATGGACCTTATTGATGGGTCCAAGCCCATGAGATACTCCCTAGGGTGGGCACCCACTTCTATTTCCTTAATGGTTAGGGAGTTGGTTAGTAGATAATTATTAATTAATTAGTCCTTATCTAATGGGATTAGATGCATTTCTTGGAAGAAAAGAAACAAAGAGATAAGGATTAAACCTTATCCTTAATCCTTACTTGGAGCTCAAGACTCCCCTTATCTCACGCCCCCCTCTATCTCACGCCCCACCCTTTTGGTTTTTCTAATTTGATTAGAATCCTTAATCATTAAGGATTTGGTTAGAATCTCTAGATTCTAGGGAGTTAGTTATGTCCCATTAATTAAGGAGTCCTTTTAGGAAAAAGAATCCTAAATTAGAAGGTTTGTTATAACTAACTAGTTATTGATAAACTAGGAGTTTAATTAATGATACGAGTTATCATTATTTAGAAAGTCTTAGGGATAACTATCATTATAGGATAATGATCCAGATGTGGATAAGATCCACATCTATATAAACCCAGCACCCAAACTGTGGAGACCAAGAGTGAGATTGATTCTTTATTCTTCTCCAAGCCAAACCGTGAGGTGCAAGGGAGAGAGATTAATTAATCATTATTCTCCAAATATTTTCGTGAGCTTAGAGAGGAGAGAGAAGAAAAACCCCAAAGGGATTTTCGTGAATACAAGGGAGAGTCCTCAAGGTATTTTCGTGAGCTACAAGGGAGAGCCCCAAGGGATTTCGTGATATAGGGTTTAGAACCCTACAGATTTTGAGAGATAGAAAGTTTACTCCATCATCTTGATAATCTCTTTGTTCTTCAAAGGCCAAGAATAGATTCGAAAGCTTTGCAGAGATAGCAAAGAGAGAGAATCGAGCTTCGAGTATTTCTTAGAGAAATCTCTACAAAGAGTTCTGATGATTCATCGTGTTTTGTGCTTCACCGGTGAACATCATTCACCGAGGTAATTTACTGAACATGTAATTAGTATTATTTGTTTTCTATGATGTAAAGATCTTCGGGAACCAGCTTTCGTATAATTTTTTATCTGGATTCCCTTCAACTATCCCATGGGCTTGGGCCCACCAATAAGGTCCATCTTATATGGGCTTTGATGGATATGGGTCAAGCCCATATCCCCTTATATTTGGTTTATTAAATACTTATTATTATTACCCTTTAAATTAGATTAACATCTAATCTAAACTATAGATTAACATTTAACTTATTTAATTATAGATTAACATTTAATCTATTTATTGCGAGCTTGTATTCTTTATGAGCACCTCCACAGATTGCTCTGAGACATTCTAACCTTGGCTTACCTGGTGTTATCCCATTGACCCTGTAATAGGAAGGACATCGGAATTGCAAGTAACGTGAGATATGAGATATCCATGTTGCAATTGAATCCCAGTATAAGAACATAAATCAATGAAGGATCCCGCCACATGAACTAATGCATTCGATTGACTATTCCAATAACATTATCCCTAATACGCATTCGAGATTAATATAATATCTAACTCGTAGCCTATTGTACATCATTCGGGTTTCCAAGACATTTGATTAAGCTACGAGAAACTATTTCTCATGTTTAAAATATTTTGAGAAAATCTTTTATTAAGTATAATATATTTTATTAAAAAATATATTTCAAACTTCTTTGATTTCAAAATCACCTGCGCAGGCTTTAAGCTTAATGGATTGTCTTAACCAGAACTTGGATAGTCTCTCAATTTAATGAGCATGAATTTCTTGTTTGAAATTCATCATGACTCGAACAGCTTTCTGATTATCCAACTGTTACCGTATCGTAGTCCTTCAGGTTGAGAGGACTTAGGTGCAATCAAAACAATCAGATCACTGCTCAGTTATAAATGAACTCATCAGATCTAAGGATCATCAAAATTGTTCAATGTGAATGAGAGACCAACTATCTGATAGTATGTTTATGCAAGAGATCTCTCATTAAATGCAATAAGTCAATGTACATTTAAGAACCCATATGCCGATGTGTAGTCTTCACTACAATAGTTCGAGATAAAACTACATCTCAATCATTGAGAACATCTAAGCATTGTGACAACCATATAAGTGAAGTGTCCAGCTTCACCCATAGCTGTGACATATAAGGTATAAGGAACTGGAAAGTTATATCTACCTGTGTCAGTCCATAACCAATCACATAGCTTTCCTACAATATATCCTTAGGACCTTGTTCGATATCTCATATCGTATAGATCATCTCATGATCTTGGTCAATTAACCATAATGAATTCACAATAGATAAAGAAAATGTCTTTATTAATCAAATCAATAAGAATCTTACAATCTAAATGACTTTTCAGGGCATAATGTCCAATAAGGAGTTAGGTTAGTACAATCCTCTCAGCCTCCACACCAGCATAGTCATGCTTAGGGTTGTCCAAGGGCCAGGCTGGTGGGTGCCCTGAGGGACTCCAGATAAAAAATATGTGGAAATCTGGATCCCGAAGATCTTTACACCATAGAATAAATTAAAAATTATCTACATTAAAAATGAAGAATACTTCGTTGAATGATGTCCACCGGTGTAGGACAAAACGATAGAACTTTAGAATTGAAAGTATGCCTCTTTTTAACTTTAGAAAAACAGTTCTTGGGGGGCATACATCGAATCCCAAGATCTGACTATAGTTCTAATTGATTTTTTTCAATGAAGAATAAAAACAAATTACCTTCGCGACTTAGATATAGAAAAGTCATTTCCACGATTTGAAGGATAGAAGGATACCCGCAAAACTTCACAAGTGAAAAAGTCTCATTCGCGATTCACACGAACCTTCTTTTTATTTAAAGCTTTTCTCCAATGAAAGCTAATGACCCTTCCAAGCCAAGCTCTATGATCTTTTATTTTTCTCTTGAACTCAAGATCTTTTCTTAGACAAGATTGCTTTTGATATTATTCAAGATCAAACAAAAACCAAAAGAGAAGAGAGAGGGGGGGGGGGGGGGCATGAGCTACAATGGAGAGGGAGAGAAAACCGTGTGGGGTGTCCCACCCTTTATATAGGCAATTGGCCTTCTATTCTCTCTTATTCTAATCAAATTAGAATCCCCTTACTTGATTCTTTAATGATACTTTCCTAATCTAATTAAGCTTTATCAAAAATAGAAACCAAATAATTAGTAACTAATCTTATTCCTATTTAGTAAAAAATCATTAATTAGAAGCTAAACATTTTAGCAACTAACCAATTTAGTAACTAATCAATTTAGTAACTAACCAATTTAGTAACTAAGCAATTAGCAACTAATAAAGTAGTAACTAATAAAGTGGGCGTCCCACCCTAGGTGGGCCCCACTATCTCACGCCCCTCTATGAGTTCCAAACTCATGTTGGTAAATATTTTGATCTTTATCAAAATTCCCATATGGATCCTACCCATTTAATTAATCACATCTTATGTGATTTGATCTATTAGAGCTTCACTATACCATATAGTGAATTACATGGAGAATTTAATTAATTCAATTAAAGCTTTAAAAAGGTCCTAGTGTGTGGGATCTAAAGTGATCTCTCATTTTCGGTAGTGGGACCAAGTGCTTAACCTTTTGATTGAGCCATGTTGCTAGGAAACACTTTCCTACAATTCCATTAGGATCTTAGAATTTTATCTAGGTCCCAGGACTTCCACTAATCACAATAATGTCCATTAACACAATGTGATTAACCCCTAGAAAAAGGAGAATTACTTGCAGGTATTATCTATTACAAGGTTTTTTTACAGATACATCCTTCCACCTCCAATAATGTTATAAGCTTACGGGATAATATCTTATACTGTCTGTAATCCCTAGCTTATACTGAGAACTCTTTCTCTTTGATACTTTTAGTCAAACTTGGACTTTCAAAACTATTTGAAATCCTTTTAAAAGAAATAATAATAATTATTACTTTCTTTTATATATAAAATAACATTCTTAATAAAACTATTTTATCGATAAATACCATCACTGGTTTTCCAAGTCTTGTTTGACAAGTATCAACTCAATATAAATTATTTTAAGAGAGGAGTGGTGGATTCCTTGTTAAGCGTACACACACTTCTTCTAGTATAACGTACATAACCCAACGAGCCCATACTTAGTCCGGTGTATTGGACATTGATGATTAACTACATCAAAGCTATATAGGCAAATACTATGGAAGATGTCGACCTCTCAGGTTAAGGATATTCTGTTAAATGGACTACCCTAAATATACAGACAACATATTTCTAAGGGTATCCACTAAGTGATCCTATTTCAATATATGTACTTCTTACTTATATCCACATCTTAGATTTGAAAATCTATAGATTTGGAAATCTAAGCTTAGAGTGAATGATTTTAGTGATTGGAAGTATTGCAGTTCTTAATTTCATTCATAAAATCAAACCTATTTATAGCCTTTGTAATAATATAGCCGTTAGAGGTACATCCAAAGCACAAAGCGCCATTGAAAAATAGCCGTTAGAGGCTATTTTTGGCTTTTCCCGCATGAATTCGTCGATGAGTCTTAGTGGACTCTTTGCATTCGTCGACGTGTCCTCTGTATTTTTTTGGAAAAACTGATCTTTGCTTAACCAATTCGATGGGCATGATTTCCTTGGTCTTATTCCTTATCTTAATCAATATAATTATCATGTTTTAGGTCCTTAGATTGATATTCAATTGGGTCTTAAGGCACCTATGATCAATCTAAGAATTGAGCATTCAAACAAACAAACTTTGAGGACTTCTTACATAAGTCCTAGAAACTCTCATACTAAAATATAAAACCTTAAAATCTTCTAGAGAGCCTTCATTCTTTATTCTTGATCTTGAACAAATTTGACTTTAGCTTCGTGATCAACCTTCAATCTTTTTGATGATCCGACTTGAACTTTAGCTTTTGATATGATCTTTAATTATCTTCAATGTGATCCAATAACTTGCTTTGACTTGGATATCATCTTCTTTGTAGATGGAATCTTTTTCATGCTTTTTCCTTGAATGATTTAATAATGCTCTTAGTATACTGAATTTCACATAAACTCAAAGAGACATTAGTAACACAAAATCTCATTACATTATTGTGTTATCATCAAAATCATTATGGAGACCTAAGGTAAAAACCTATAGGCTAACAATCTCCTCCTTTTTGATGATGACAAAATAATGGAATGAATTGAGAATAAGCTCCCCCTCAATATATGGATGCAATAAACTTTTTGAGGTTAACTCTCCCTAAAGCATTAAGATAAACTTTTCTCTTCATTGCATATTTTAGATAGACCATTCATTGATTCAAGATTCCAATATTTGATTCATTTGATTAAGTCATTTCAAGCAATTGACATTGCATTACATGACACTTAAACAAAGTAATTACAAACATATCATACCAATATAAATCATTTCATACAAGACACAAAAATCATCAAATAGTGATAAAAAAAAATTATAATTCGTGAGCTTGTTAGGCAGTTGCTCTGTAATAATCGGTGTGGATACCAAAGACTTACGACACCACTCAGTTGAACATAATGCATTGATACTTAGACTATTTCATTGCATTTTACCATAACACATACAAAACATTTCATATCACAAAATCCATATATTCATCACATCAAGATTCAAGTATTTATAACATATAAAAGCATATCATCCATCAAACATCATACAAAACATATCATCAAGCATACCATCAAAACATGTCGTTACATCAAAATATATCTATTTCAAACATGTTTCAAGACTTATAATACCAATATCATAACATCATAATCAATCAATCAAAACATATGATCAATCATCCAATTCATTCAAAGAAAACTCTTTAGTACCCAAACCATTTTGGGTCCAACTAGGTTAGTCTTGCCAATTCCAAGACGATCGATCACCCGATTTCAGATTTTTGGGGACCATTCAGTTTTCTGGATGATCGGTTGCTACACCCTTACGATCGATCGTCAAATACCCAGATTTTTAGAGAGCTTTTGGGTTTCGTGACGATCGATCGACAAGCAAAGAATGATTGATCGTCAGTGCTCAGAATTTTTTAGGGATGCTATTGTTTTCTGGATGATGATCGTCTAGTCATGAACGATTGATCGCCCTTGATCTCGCCACATGGCCACCATGTCCCTTGCCACGTATCTGAAGTTGAAATCCCTTTTGGATGATCGATCATCAGCGCAAAAATTTATAAAACCCCCCCATATTTTGGTTCTAAACTCCACCCCTTTCCTCTTCACCCCTCTTCCTTCCCCTGCTCTCTTCCCTGTCACTTCCCCCTACACCTAACCCTTCTCCTCCTCTTCTTCACCGCGTGTGTGTGGTCGAGTGTTGGTGGTGCTGGACCACAAGATTTCTCGGGGTGTGCTTCGTAGAGAACCTTCAAGGTAACTGTTCCTCTCCCTCTCCCTTCCTTTTTTTTTTTTTCCTTTTGTTGTGTTATTGTGGAGTACGGGATTTCTGGAAGGCTGAAGGCCGGGTTAGCTGTATTGATTAGGGATTTGTGGGGTCCGTTTGTGGTGGAGGTTGTGGCTAGTGGAACAACAAACCTACCCTCCACGTGTTTGATAATAGTCCTCAGTGACCCTTCTTTGTTTCCATGGCCCCCAAGAAACAGAAGCCCAACCCTAAGGCCCCCAACACCAAGAAGATGGTCGCAAAGCCACCCCCACCCCCACCCCCAATTGAGCATCCCAAGGGGGACTTTTCGGATTAGGAAATCTACCCAAACCCGTTTTGATGTAACCATTCATCCATGTTGCCATGTACTGTTTTCTGTACATGATCAGTTTCCTGATGAAGCCATCCTGTATGTAGAGCCTGAAGAGTAGCAATACCTCGATCGGGAGTTATACTTCGACGGAGCCGCTAACAGTCATGGATATGGGGCAGGAGCCGTCCTGATCTCACCCAAGGGAGCTCACCTCCCCATCTCAGTCAAGCTGTAGTTCAGATGTTCAAACAATGAAACAGAATATGAGGTGTTCATATTTGGACTGAAAGAAGCCCTTGACATTGGGATTGAAGAGATAGACGTCTACGGTGACTCATCCTTGGTAATCTGTTAGGTGAATGAATCTTGGGTAATCCGAGAAGCCAGGCTGGTCCCGTACTTGGCCTACCTTAACTTGCTGATTACTCAGTTCAGAGAATCACTTTCAGTCATAGGTTCAGGAACCACAAAAAATTTACCGATGCACTAGCTACTCTCGCCTCAATGGTACAGATCCGCAGGGGAGTCATGCTCTAACCAATTGAGATTCAGCAATAGGATCAGCTTGCCTACTGCCTTAAGATCAAAGAGGTATCCGACAATAAGCCTTGGTACACAGACATCAAGCAGTGTCTCGAGGACGGAACCTTTCCACTTGATACCACCAAAATAGACCATCGGACGATCAGAAGACTGGCCATTCAGTTTATCCTCTCAGGGGGAATCTTGTACAAAAGATCACCAAATCATATCTGGCTCAGATGCCTCGATAGCCCTGAGCTGCACAGGTAGTTGAAGAATTTTACAGAAGAACTTGTGGCCCACACATGAATGAGTTAATGCTCTCCAAGAAGATACTCAGATTGGGCTACTACTGGTCTATAATGGAATTTGACTATTGCCAGCATGTACAGAAGTGTTGCTAGTGCCAAATCTATGCCGACAGAATCAATGCACCACCGACCAGGCTGCACAATCTCACCGCTCCATGGCTATTCTCAGCTTGGGTCATCGACGTCATCGGACCCATAGCACTGAAAGCGTTAAACAAACATCGATTCATTCTGGCAGCAATCGATTACTTCATAAAATGGGTCAAGGCAGCCTCTTATGACAACGTCACAGCCTCTGTGGTGCAGTGTTTTCTGAAGAAGGACATCATCTGACGGTACGGTGTCCCGTTTGAGATTGTAACAGACAATTTTCTTAATTTTTGTAATAAGGGGATGCCAGATCTTTGCCAGAAATTCAAGATACAACATCACAACTCCACGCCATACAGGCCATAAACCAATAGTACAGTTGAAGTCGCCAACAAGAACATGAAGAAAATCATAGAGAAGATGACAACCAATTACTCTGCCTGGCATGAGATGCTCCCATATACACTCATGGCCTATAAAACATCCATCCGAACCTCAACTAGGGCAACACCATTTTCTATGGCTTATGGTATGGAAGCGGTCCTCCCTATTGAAGTAGAAATTCCATCACTCCGGGTGTTAATGGAAACAGAGATATCAGAAGCAGAATGGGCATAGTCCCGGTATGAGCAGCTGAATCTGATCGAAGAGCAGTGACTGAAAGCTATCAACCACTCTCAGGCCTATCAGAGGCGCATAACTAGGGCATTCAACAAGAAGGTCAAGCCACAAAACATTGAATTCGGTGACCTGGTTATCCAGAAAATGTTGCCAAATCGCCCTGACCCAAGGGGCAAGTTCATTCCTAACTACGAAGGCCCATACATCATCCGATACAAATTCTCAGGCGGCGCCCTTTGACTCGGACGTATATACGACGAAGACCTCCCAGAGCCCGTCAATATGTACAAAGTCAAACAGTACTACGCTAAAGGTCTAGATCTGATAGCTGTTTTGCACTCGTAGATTCTCCGAGAAATGACAGGAGGCCATCTTTGGCTCACTCCTTATCCCAGTAATGTAAATAATTTTCAAATTAATGAAATCCGTTAGTTAGCCCTTTGAGCCTAATAGCTTTTCTTTCTTGAAATCTTTTAAGGGACACCCTCCCTTGCCTTCTGCAGTATTTGCCTAAACTACGTCATGACCTGATCTTGCAGAGGGTATGTAGGCAACCTGAAAATCAGGTGCGGTCACTAAAGGGATCAAGATATTTTCAGAATCATCTCCTGAGCAGAGCCAAAACCTCTCCCAAGTCTCCCCGCAGAGTCAATTTCCCCCAAACAGAGCAAGAATCCTCTCGACACTTCCGCAGTCAAGTAAACTCTCAAGGTAATATAATTTTCATCAAAGGAAAACCCAAAATAGAAGTCAAAACATTCTCAAAGTCAGACACTCCCTACAGAGACAACCTCTCCGGATTCTTTCCCCAATAGATTTTTCAGGAACAAACAATCCCGAAAACTCTCCCCAAGCAAAGACAAACTCTCTCAAAAGCTCCTTAGCAGAGACAATCTCTCTCAAATCCCCCAGAAGTCAGCCCCAATCAAAGAGGAAAATCCCCTAGCGGAGACAAAAAAAAAATCTCTCCGTTGGGAATCCCAAGGTACAAATCCCTAGAAGAGTATAAATCAACCATAGTAGGAGAAATCCCAGGGTGTCCCAAACTTCGGTCCTCCAGCCTACATTTCTTCCCACTCTAAGTCCTCCTAGATCACTTGAAAACTACGAGTGCAAGTGCGATATCGCATCTACATCCTCGGTGGAACATAAATCGTCAGTAAAGCGTCATTAGGGCAATAAAGGGAGAAGATCCAGTTCCCCACAAATCGTGGGCATGAGTGAAAAATAGCAACGACCTCATTGCGCAAAAATTACGCGACCCCAGACCTAGTTTTACGACTGAGGTAAAAAAGGGACAAAAATCAACCAGCTTCGCAGGCGTGAGGAAAATTGGCTACGACCTCATTGCGTAAAAATTATGCGAACCCCATGACTTGGTCATTCCAAGGGTAAAAAAGAAAGAAAAGCTGAAGAGTAGTTTGACAACAAAATCCAGCAGTAATCCGACTCACCAAACTCCCAATCATCCCCAGTAGATGCCACAACTCCCCAGTAGACAATTTATGGTCTCCAGCAGAGTGCTAACTCCCCAGCAAGTCCTCAGTAGTGGCTTACAACAATATCAAATCCCCCCAGGAGTAAAAGCCTTCAATTGCTCTCTATAATACTCTCCCTAGTAAAAGTCTAAAGGCTTTCAGCAAGCTTCTCCCAGTCAGAGTCCCCAATCTTCAGCAGTAACAAGACAAGCAGGTCTACACTCAAACATCCCCAGTGGTGACAAAACCTCTTCTGGGTCATACTCCACTCTCCGAGAGTAAAAGACAGACTACAAAGTCCCCCAAGCCTTGAGAAAGGCAATTTCCTGGCAAATATAAAAGCTAGCTAAACATTCTTTCTGTTAAGATTAAAAACTTTTGCAAAAGTCTGACACTTTTCTAAAAACATTTTTCAAAATAAAGCTTCCGGTACCGAGACTCGATCGTACCAACATGTATCAACCAGCTCCGGTAAGACATGCAGAAGAAGCTGACACCGTGCATCCCCGCGAGTCACAATCAACAGAATCATGGAAAAACATTCTCGCCTTTACATCCTACATGACATCATCAAACTCTAGTGCTCCTGGGCCATTTCAATATCAATCTAGCTAACACCTCTGGAACATGCCACTTCAATATCAATCCGGGTAGTGCCTCCGGGACATGCCATCTCAAAATCAATTTGGCTAGTGCCTCCAGGATATGCCACAACCCCTTCGACACCCCATGTGTTTTTGACATCTTGTGTATCCCTTGAAAATCTCGTCATACCGCGATACCTCCTGCATGTCCCCTCCGATACCCTCGTGTGTCCTTGACATCTTGTATGCACATTGACAATCTCGTCATACCATGGTATTACCTCCTGCATGTCCCCGAAATCCTGTGTATCCCTTGAAAATCTCGTTATACCGTGATACCTCCTGCATGTCCCCTTTGACACCTCCATGTGTCCCTAACATCCTATGTATCCCTTGACAACCTCGTCATACCGCGATACCTCATGCATGTCCCCTTTCGACACCCGTGTGTCTTCGACATCCTGCGTATCCTTTGGCAATCTCGTCATACTGCGATACCTCTTGTATGTCCCATTCGACACCCCCGTGTGTCCCTGACATCCTATGTGCCCCTTGATAATCTCTTCATACCGCAGCATTACCTCCAGCATATCCTCCTTCAACACTATGTGTGTCTTCGACATCTTGTGTGTACCTTGATAACTCATTTGTCATACCGCTACACCTCTTACATGTCCTCCTTTCGACACTCCGTGTGTTCTTTGTTTTGGCTAAGGATCTCCAGGTAAGGTTATAGCAACCAAATCCTAGCTAACGCCTCTGAGACATGCCATCTTTCATAGCAAACATTAATCGCCAATATAAGTAGCCTAGACTACTCTTCATTTCCTAGAAGATGACCTTAACCACTTTTTTTTCCCCAAGTCGCTCATATCCCCAGTAGGTGTAGGCAGACACATTGCACCACTTGCACCGCATACATTTCATTACTCACTAAAAATCAATCTTGATATAAAAATAGGATGATTCCAGTTTTTGCCGTTCAATTATCAACTTGACACTCTCCAGCAAAGAGGGACAACTGTATGCACCCAATTTTTATACCTTCTTAATCATGGTTAAATATTTTAATCATGGTTAATCACCCCCTAACCCTAGGTAAACCATAAACCTTAGGTAAATCCTAGGTAAAATCCTAGGCCAAAGCATAGGTAGACCCTAGGTAAACCCTAAACCTTAGGTAAAATCCCAGGCCTAACCCTAGGTAGACCCCAAGTAAACCCTAAACCTTAGGTAAACCCTAGGTCAAACCCTGGTCAAACCCTAGTCAAACCCTAGGTAGACCCTGGTAAACCCTAGTCAAAACCCTAGGTAAACCCTGCTCAAACCCTAGTCAAACCCTAGGTAAACCCTAGACCTAACCATAGGTAAACCCAAGTCTAACCTCAGGAAAAACCCTAAACCTTAGGTAAACCCTAGGTCAAACCCTGGTCAAACCCTAGTCAAACCTTATGTAGACCCAGATCCTAGTCAAAACCCTAGGTAAACCCTGGTAAAACCCTAGTCAAACCCTAGACTCAACCCTAGGTAAACCTTAGTCTAACCCTAGGTAACCCTAATTCAACCCTAGAGCCCAAACACCCTAAAAACCAAAGCCAAAATCTCTGTGGGCTGAAACAGTGGGCCCATATACCCTTAGATCCGGTGGTGAGGGGCCCACTGACCCATTTTCAAAAAATTTCAGTAATGGCGGTAATATCTTTACCGCCATTACCATAATTGGCAAAATTTATAGTGGATTAGGCTAAGTGAAAGTAGGTGTGGCCATTTCTAGCAAAAAAGCCAGAATGGTGGTAGATTTTCTACCGCCGTTACTAAATCTCTGCAGATCCACAGTGGGCACCTCCTGTAGCACTCCTGCTCTGTCTCCCTAGTGTTCTAAACCTTTCTTTCAATCCCCATAGTACCCGAAGGCCTTCCTAACTTATAAATAGACCCCCTTCCAAACTTTCTTCTCCGTTCTAGAATTTCAATACCAAACTGCTGTTGGAATTCGGCCAGCCTGAGCACCACACTCTCAGCCCTTTTCTACCACACTGAGGTGATCTTCAGACCCTCCAGGATCTTCCCAAACTACTCCCCTGTCTCCACCCTTGCGCACCAGTCCACCATCATCGTGACCACCTCTAAACCGTGGGGTTTGGCAAACAGTGGGTAGGACCTCCCTCTTTTTTTTCCTTTTTTTCTTGTTTTGATTCTGTAATACAAGTGTAAGGCCCTTGGTCCTATTCCAGGGGCCATCTCTTCTTGTTACAGTAACTCAGACCAAGGATAGGGGCCCCCTGCCTTCCTCATAGGCATGGGGGGACACCTTAAGGTAATAAACTCAGGCACAAGGCCTCCCAATGCAAGGTATCACCCTCACCCTTTTGGGGGACCCTCAGTCAATGAGGGATCCCCTAGAAGATGGCCTGGTCCAAGCCCAGGAGGAGCAAACTATTTTTCTGGAAACCTTCAGGAATAGCGGTAGAATAATTACTGCCATTCATGTACCTCCTGTTCGTAGCTCCTGTAAACCTATTTAGGTGGGGCCCTAGTCTATTCCAGGGCCATAGCTAGGTCTCCCTGACTCCCTTCTATCTACCTTAGTCCTTTCAGGGTCCGTTTTGTTATTTAACCATGGTTAAGAAGCCTAAGATCAGAAACTGACATAATGACGGTAGATAATCTATTGCCATTTCAGTATCCCAAACATGGGGACTTCAACCCACTGTGGGGCCCACTCCAGGTCACCTCCAGGGCCCACATCAGGCCTAAGACCTTTCTTGTACTTTTCTCTTCAACCCTGTGGGTCCAGAACCCCTTGGGTTCATCCCTAACTCAAACCCTAGACCTATAAAAATCTCCTGGAAATGCTTCTGTAATGACGGTAATGTTATTACCGCCATTATTAATTTTCCATTCTTTGGGCTTTTGCACAGGGCCCAGACTAGGTAGGAGGCTACTCTAGGCCCTGCCATGCTCTCTGGGCCCACCTTACTATGCCTGGACCTTTAACCAGGGTTAACCCATCTCTAGTTAACTTTTAACCATGGTTAAGCACCCCTTAACCCTTGAAAAATTTGGAAAATTGCAAAAAATATTCAAAAACTTACTAAGTGTCCAAAATGATTCTGCGTTGCCTTTTTTTTTTTTTTTACCATGGTTAGCAATTCTAACCATTGTTGACTTCCCATTTAACTCCGTTAGCAACTCTAACCTCAGTTAAAACCATTTTTTGCCTACCGAACCTAATCCTTTAGCATACCGGGCTCAATCATGGCCTATCAGGCTCAACCTGAGCCTACTGGGTTTAACTTTGTTACCCTCAACTGTGGTTAGGAACCCTAACCATAGTTAGTTTGACCCTTAACCCCGGTTAGCAACCCTATCCTTGGTTAATTCAACCTTGGCTTGTCGGACCTAAATCTTGGTCTGCCGGACTAATCCTTAGTCTACCGGACTAACCCTAAGCCTACCGGGCTTAAACCATGCACTTGAGCAACTCGATCAACCAAACCTTAACCTCAGGGTTAGACCATTAGCCACCCTTGGTGCACACACACACCCCCTAGCTTTGACATGGGCCCATGTGCTAGAACTACGCTTGGTTTGATCTCACCTTGTGAGTATGTAGGTAACCCAACCTGGGTTCGACCCTAGTTAGCTTTATCCTTTTTGGCTTATCATTATCTTAAACACTTAGGAATTTGAACAATCATGATTTTAATTTGGCTTACACCTAGAGAGTAGGGAACCATTGTAAAATAGAAGTCCCGGGGTGCCTAACACCTTTCCAGACTTAATCGAACCTCTTATCTAGATCTCTCTCGCAGACCAAGACCATATCTATATCCATATCCTAGGGACTTATCCCTTCTGAATTAATAGGTGGCGACTCTCAACATAAAATACCCCTGAGGTATTAGGGAGTGAAATCCCATGCCCACAAGTATGTTTATGCAAGAGGTCTCTCATTGAATACAATTAGTCAATGTATAATTAAGCATCCATATGCCAATGTGTAGTCTTCACTACAATAGTTCGAGATAAAACTACATCTCAACCATTGAAAACATCTTAGCATTGTGGCAGCCATGTAAGTGAAGTGCCCAGCTTCACCCATAGCTGTAACTATATAAGGTATACGAAACTGGAAAGCTATATCTACCTGTGTTACTCCATAACCAATCACATAGCTTTCCTATAATATATCCTTGGGACCTTTTTCGATATCTCATATCATATAGATTATCTCGTGATCTTGGTCAATTGCCCATAATGAATTCACAATAGATAAAGAAGATGCATTTATTAATCTAATTAATAAGAATCTTACAATCTAAATGGCTTTTCAAGGTATAATGTTTAACAGTCTCCCACTTGCCCTAAAAGTTACTGTGACATAGATTTCAATCTCATACTATCTAAATGTGTTACAAATACTTTATCTGATAAAGTTTTTGTCATCGGGTCAACAACATTAAGTCGAGACCTGATCTTTGTAACAATGATCTCTTGCCTTTCAATAATCTCACAAATGAGATGGTACTTCCTCTCCACAAAAATCTTCAGTTTGAAAAGTAAGCACATAATTCATAGTCCTTTTCAGGTACTTTATAATGTGCTTCACAGTAGTCCAATGATTAACTCCTGGATTGCTTTGGAACCGACTTACAACTCCCACTGCAGGACAAATATCCTGTTTAGTACATAATATGACATATATGAGGCTCCCAACTGCCGAAACATATGATCACCTCTTTATTTGCTCGATCTCATCAGCTAACAAAGGAGCCATCTTTTTAGAGAAAGTAACACCATGTCTAAAAGGAATGAGAGTTGTCTTACAATCACTCATACTGTACCATGACAAGATCTTGTCAATGTAGGAAATTTGGCTCCATCTCAACATCCGGCATTTTCTATCTCTCAGGATCTTAATCCGAGAATATAGGATGCCTCTCCTAAGTCTTTCATTTGAGAAATGTTGAGAAAACGAGATCTTGACTATTGACAATATCCCTATATCATTCCTAATGAGTAGGATGTCATCTACATAGAGAATAAGGTATTCTACCTCTCTCCCACTATCCTTCTTGTAAATACAAGATTCCTCTAAATTCTTTTGGAATCAAAATTTTTTGATCAAAAGATCAAATCTTTGGTTTCAGCTTCTAGAAGCTTGTTTCAAACCATATATAGACTTGTTAAGCTTGCATACCATTTTCTCCTGGTTAGGAGCAATGAAGCCCTTAGGTTGCTTCATATAGATCTCTTCTTCTAACATTCCATTTAGGAAAGCAGTTTTGACATCCATTTGCCATATCTCATAGTCATGGTGTGCAGCTATAGCTAGCAATATCCAGATGGATTTGAGCATAGCTATTGGTGAAAAGGTAACCTCATAATCAACTCCTTGAATTTGAGTGTAACCTTTTGCAACAAGTCTTGCTATATAGGTCTCCACGTTTCCTTCGGCACCCTTCTTCCTTTTGTAAATCCATTTGCATATGAAAGTAGGATTTTTCCATCGTTTAGAATCACCCTACTATCAAGTCTTTAAATGTAATCCGAGACCTACAAAATATGATATGTATAGGGCTAGTGTCGGATGTCGAATCCTCACTCGTGAACTATGGGGTTAGTTTAAAGAAGAAACTAAAAAGAAGAGGAAATTGTAAAACGATGGAGGGATGAGAATGATGGAATAGATTTTAAAAATTTCGTTTGTTTGAGAAATTATTAAGATCTACTAATTAAATGACATGAACATAAAATAAAATAATTTAAAAAGACATCAAGGCATCAAATAAAAATCACATTTATTGCATTAAAATAAAGAGTCACTTACAAAGTTGAATTGAATCTTATTACATCCAAGAAAAATTCAGTAATCCGAAAACTCTCACTAAACGTAGTTGCTAGTATTCTAAGGGAGGTTTTTGAGAAGAGGTTGAGAAAAGAAGAGGGTGATAGGCTTAGAAAGAAAAAGGGTTGAGAAATGAGAGAGAGATGAGAAGTGATGTTAGGGGGAGGGAACCATCTATAAGGGAAAGAGATGGGTGAGTATTTATAGAGGATAGTTAGGGTTTTATAAAGATTAGGGTTAGAAAAGTGGGCTAGAGTTTTAGAAAGAGATGAGTGACTAAGATTAGGGTTTGGTGATAGAGAAGGGATGAATGGTTAGGATTTTGTAGACAAAGAGATTAGAGTTTTAACACAATGGAGAATTTATGGAGATCTAAAGGGGGAAAGATATTGTGGGATTAGAGTTACCATGTGAGAGAGGGAAAGCAAAGATTTGAAATGGATGGTTAAGATAGAATAAGAATGGGTGACTAGGATTAATTAGAGAGGAAATTGGTTAGGGTTTTAAAATTACAAAATAAAAAAAAATAAAAAGTAGCAAAAGGTCTTGAACCTTGGTCTCTAACATGATCTCCCCCGGCCTTTGCCAATTAAGTTTTCTTCTTTCTTTGTCTTGTAGAGGAATCTTGATCAATTTAGTCCTTTTTCCCTTGGAAATTTATTCTGTAGATCCTTTGGCCTTGTTCGGTCACTGGCTCAGCCCATACTTAGTCCGTCTCTTTAGCTTTCAATGATAAACCTCGATGGTTCTTGAAATTCATCTAGTCAGGGTTCCTGAGACAGTTAAAAACACGTAATGAGAGTTCATCGAAATAGCTTTGTATCTAGACTTTCATAAATGTGTTTAATTCATGCTAATATACCGTTTTGACCAGAAAAGTGCGTCCTATGCAATGGAGAAAACTCTTACGTAGAAAAGTTGATAAAAATGAAGGTTTTACGTAAGAGCATTTGATAATGCTTAGAAGAATAATAGTGAAAATAAGCATTTTTAAACGACTATCACAACCCCCAACTAGCATATTGCCAGTCCTTGGCAATTTGTGCGAGAAAATGGAGCTTGAAAGGGCTTAGCACATGCTACACACTATTTCTCATTACTCAGAGAGAACTCCGTTTGTCAAATTATTTCAAGGATGTAAACATTATTTACATGTTAGAACTTAGTCAGTGAGTTGCTGTAAGAATACTAATGGACACTCAGCACAAAGAAAAACCAGATTCAATGTGTGTGTGTGCTCAATATCATCATTATCCTGCATAAAAAATTTTCAGATCACCTCTAAGATTGTATGTCTTGACCTCAATTCTCACTTGTATACCACTCAGAAGTGAATCACTCGGAAATGGTTTTATTTCTTTTCTCTCAAGTTTTATGTGAGGAGATATGTTGATGAAAACAGGCAAATATCTCACATATATTGTCTAGAAAGGAGGACATTAGAAAATCAGAAGATCTCATGATAGGAATATCATGTCACTCGGAACGTTAGATCAAACTCTATAGTTTCTCTTTCTCCATTGTCCACATTTATGATTGTGCTAACCTAGAATCAAGTAGGATTTTAATAGGTTGTATTGAGCCTTGGGATCGGTTTAGGAAAAGAAGGGGACACAGAGATTCAAAGTTTTGAGAGGATCTCTCAATATTCTTTACAATTTTCCTAAGGGCGTAACACCAGTTCCTTCTTTCATTTTTTTATCTTTTTGAGATTGCTTAATATTGTTTTTCAACTTTCCATATTTTCTTTTCAGTTCGAACCCACTTGGTTTTTCTTTCCTTTTTCGATTTCTATCTTTCATGGTGTACCTATATCACTTACTCTTTTATCCTTCTCAGAAATAGGGTTGCGAGTCATATTTCTTATCTGGATTGAGTTTTCGGTTAGTGGTTAACAAGAAAAGGTTTTCATTAAAGGCTCAAAAGGGTTTTCTACAGATGTAAATGTTAGGTAAGCTAAAAAGTCTGATAGGTTACAAACATGGCCTATATCATTTTCTAGGGTTGCACTATCATGTCTAATGTCTTAAATGGATACAGAGAAAGTTCATTCGTAATGACCCAATGTTTGACGTCGTTATGAGTTTAATGATCAAATCAAGAATTAAGGAGATCTCTCAAGGGAATTCGTGTGGGCTGGAAGAAATTATGAGTCAAATTGGGATGTATAACCCTCTGAAATGATGAAATGCTCAAAAGCTCACTAGGTTAGGTCTCCATAAATATTCTTCTTGGATCTCTAGAGAATCTGAACTTAGGATGACTCTGATGTTGATTTTGTACAATTTGTGCCGAATCTGAATTTTCTAAGCATCTCAGTTCACAGTATTACTGAACTAAGCGCTAATATGTATTTCAAAAGATGACATCCTTTTCAATAAGTAGACTAACAGTTAGTTTTTGTCTCATCATTGTAAAGGTACTTGAAAACATTTTTGAAAATACTAGAAAACTCTTCCTTTTTTTTTCTTTTTCTAAAAAAGAAAATAAGCCTAGATATCCTACCCGCAAAACATAGAGTTCTACCTCCTAGGCGGCCTACGGGACAGGCCGGAAGCTTTCACAGTCTCTAAAGCTCCAAAGAGTTAGTAAAAGAAAGCAATTTTTTACTAGAAAAACATGAGTTTTGGAAAATACCCACCCCCAAACAAAAGATAGCACCATCCTCGATGCTCATTACCGGGACAAAAAGATATGAGTGTGGACTACAAGATGCAAAAGTTGAGGAAGGGTATTACCATCTTGGTAAATTTTTTTACATTGGTAGGTATCAGATAATCTGTAGAAGTAATGAGAACCATACAACCTGAAAAATAGTACAAAATAATCATACAACTCATGAATCTCGGAATTGCCTTTCCGACAGCGCTAAGTTTAACGTCTTCAGCCAGACACAACGGGGGTAAATAAATGTACCCCTAAACAAGTTGAAGCAATTAGAAATACTGAGTAGGTCATCAGTCTATAAAGAGAGGATCAATAAGATCGATCTCTACCAACACCAACTGGCGGCTTTGGAATGACCCCCATAGGTTGTATGTCCTTTAAGCCTAACGGCTAATAAATTGAAAAAGTCAGGAGATTCACACTAGCTCCTAGGACCAGCAAAGTGGTACGGCTGAAATCGTTTCCTATGATGCACTGAATGGTAGGGATTTCAGGATCCTTTAATTTGAACGCAGTGACTTTTTCAACTAGAAATGGATCCTTAGGTGCTTGTGTACGCAGCTTGACTGTGCATAAGTCTTTGAGGAACTTAGCATATTTTGGAATCTGCTTGATAGCAGTACTAAACGGGATATTGATCGGTAAGTTTTTGAAAACTTCTATGATCTCTAAAAATTGTTGGTCCCGGTTATTCTGGACAAGCCTTTTTGGGAAATGTGATTTCAACTGATAAATGGGCTTGTCCCCAGCCTGAGGTATTTGCACAGGAATATCGGATTTGGGTGCAGACATAGACACATCAGAGTTGGATGTGAAATTGGGACTCTCTGAGCTAGGGTTAGAAGGTGGTGCTTGAGGGCACCGAGGATGGTGGTACTCATATATCAATAGTTTTGCCTAAACAGAGGGCGGTATCGGCTTGGATCTCTCCCTGAAAATTCTGGTTCTTGGACTGTAATTCGACTTCAGAAACTGTCTCCTGTTCAGTCGGATTTTGAATAGTTTGGCTCAGGAAGTTACCTATCTCTCTCTCAGCTTCTAATTGATCCAGACGTTGTTCTAGACGTTAAAAGGATTGTTCTTGCCTGGTCATAAGCTAGGAGAGAAGGTTTCTAGACCAGGTTTAGGAGTAGATTGTGGAGGCGCAGAGAAGGGAAGCTGAGTACCAATTCACAATTAGAGCTCATCGGGGTATAATAATTGTAGGATTAAGGAGTCGGGAGGGCGCTCTGTTGGTCAAAATAAGGATTTTGGGAGAATTGTTGGTACTGTGACTGTGAGTACTGTCCATCATACTGTATATCGGATTGGTTAAACCTAGAATGATATGCGCTATGGTATGGTTGTTGTTGTGGAACAGACTCTTGCTCTCAAGAGAAATTGGAATGATGATTCCAAGTATCTGGATGATAAGTTTGGCAATAGGAATTTGGGCTATAGGAGTCATGGCAATAGAAATTTTGGCTATAGAAATTTTCATAAGTCTCAATAAGAGGCCTTTCTGGTGCCATGGAGGGGATGAGGAAGGTGAAGACTCTGGAAATGATTCCAAGAGAATGGAATGACTCTCAAATCGAATCAATCTCTTGTTGGATCAGACCCAACAGGGCATATACTTGAAAAAACATGCCCTAGACTCGACAAAAAGTTGTCAATAGGGACACTAACCTGAGTGACTCTAAATGATGCACAATATAACCCTAAGCCAGTGCTAGACAATCAACATTTTTCTGGGAGTTATCTTGTTACTTTGTTGGCAAGCAGGTTATGACAGTGGGCGGGACCACTGATTTTATCTTGTTTAATCCGCTGGACTGACTTGCACTCTTGGTTCTCACAAGGGTTTCACTCGAAAGCTAATCTTTTGGTACTAACACGAGTTAACTGCAAGAGAATTCATAGCCTAGATAGACGTGTCGCACAATGGCAAGCTTAAGTACATCCCAGACTAGCCGGATCAGTCAAGTAGTTTGACAAGTGTATTCCCGAAAGAATAACTTGGGCTAGATTGTGTTCCTAAGTCAACAAGCACAATTAACCAACAAGATTTTGAGGAGGCCACTTAAGAGCTCAGTATACTAAAGTAGTAGGGACCTGCTCGTGGTCTTGTTCGACTCAAAAATGAAGGATTCACTGATTTTGTGATGGTCCTATGAAACCGAGCTAAATTTGCCTCTGAATCTTGGTTCATTTTATTAAATTACTTTTGGGTTCACACAGCTGGAGTGATGAGGTGGGTGATGAAATCCCACCAGTTTCAAGTAGAGTTGGGTTTGCTCTTTTAATTAATGTATTTTTTGGCCATCCACGCAGTTTGAAAAAGTTCTACGAAATTAAATAAATAATCACCACAATTTTCAACAAATCACCCTTCAAAAACTCATCTCCTGTTGGCCACGCCACGAGGTATCCTCTTTGGAGTAGGGAGGGGTATCCACAAGCTTTCGCTCCCTACTCACAATCGCAATCCTGCGCATAAGTTAGTACACAATAAAATAATGGTCACGTGATTGTGAATTATTTTTGGAAAGTGGTTGCCTTTAAGGGGTTGCATACAACATTCAGTTCATTAGGCGGATTAATTAATTTCCAAATTTGGGTTTTAATTCAAACTTAGTAGTTTCCGAAAGTAGAAAACTGCTATTTTTGAATTTTCCCTTAAGTTTTGGAAACCTTCCAATTTAAATTGATGAAATCAGGGCAAACTAGAACTTCCCAAAAATGGAATTATGCTAAAGATGGGAAAATGCCTAAAATTAACAAAATTCTTAATATTTGAAAAGTCTCCAAAATTACTAATTACCAAAGTACTAATCACCCTAAAAAAAAACAGAATGTAAATATAAACCTAACACTTTTTTTAAAAAATAATTTTTATATATCCATGAAATATATATATATATATATAAACCTCTTTTTTTTTTCACTCAAGAGTTGCTAAGTCCTTGAACACATATCAAAAAATAATAATATAAAAATAAGTAGAAAGTCCTAAATTATTACAAGTTGCACTCGGCCATCTGAGGCTTAAAAAAAAAAAAACAAAACAAGTAGAAAAGAAAGAGAAGAAGGGGGATCCGAAATCCCTTGCTGTTTTTAAAATTTTTTTTTTTTAATAAAAAGAAATTGTTTTCTTCTTTCTTCATGCACTTCCTTTACAAGAGCGGCAACGACGCCATTTGAAAGTAGGATTTTTCCGTCGTTTAGAATCACCCTACTATCAAGTCTTTAAGTGTAATTTGAGACCTACAAAATATGATATGTATAGGGCTTGTGTCAGATGTCAAATCCTCACTCGTGAACTGTGAGGTTAGTATAAAGAAGAAACCAAAAAGAAGAAGAAATTGTAAAATGATGGAGGGATGAGAATGATGGAATAGATTTTTAAAAACTCATTTGTTTGAGAAATTATTAAGATCTAATAATTAAATGACATGAACATAAAATAAACTAAATTAAAAAGACATCAAGGCATTAAATAAAAATCACATTAATTGCATTAAAATAAAGAGTCACTTACAAAGTTGAATTGAATCTCATTACATCCAAGAAAAATTCAGCAATCTGAAAACTCTCACTAAACGTAGTTGTAAAAATTCTAAGGGAGGTTTTTGAGAAGGGGTTGAGAAAAGAAGAGGTTGAGAGGCTTAGATAGAAAAGGGGTTGAGAAATGAGAGAGAGACGAGAAGAGAAGTTAGGGAGAGGGAACCATCTATAAGGGAAAGAGAGGGGTGAGTATTTATAGAGGGTAGCTAGGGTTTTATAAAGATTAGGGTTAGAAAAGTGGGATAGGGTTTTAGAAAGAGATGGGTGACTAGGATTAGGGTTTGGTGATAGAGAAAGAGATTAGGATTTTAACACAATGGAAAATTTAGGGAGAGCTAAAGGGGGAAAGATATTATGGGATTAAAGTTACCATGTGAGAGAGGGAAAGTAGGAATTTGAAATGGATGGTTAAGATAGAATAAGAATGGGTGGCTAGGATTAATTAGAGAGGAAATTGAATAAAAACAAACAAAAACAAGCAAAAGGTCTTGAAACATGATCTCCCTCGGCCTTTGCCAATTAAGCTTTCTTCTTTCTTTGTCTTGTAGAGGAATCTTTATCAATTTAGTCATTTTTCCCTTGTAAATTTATTCTATAGATCCTTTGGCCTTTGTTCAGTCACTGGCTTAGCTCATACTTAGTCCGTCTCTTTAGCTTATAATGATAAACCTCGATGGTTCTTAAAATTCATCTAGTCAGGGTTCTTGAGACAGTTAAAAACACATAATAAGAGTTCATCGAAACAGCTTTATATTTAAACTTTCATAAATGTGTTTAATTCATGCTAATATACCGTTTTGACCAGAAAAGTACGTTCTATGCAATAAAGAAAACTCTTACGTAGAAAAGTTGATAAAAATGAAGGTTTTATGTAAGAGAATTCGATAAGGTTTAAAAGAATAATAGTGAAAATAAGCACTTTTAAGCGACTATCAGCAACCAATGGGCCTTATACCATCTAGTGGATCTACTAAAGTCCAGATGCCGTTGTCATACATAGAATCTATTTATACATTCAAGGCTTTATTCCATTGAGATGAATCTACATCTAATCTAGCTTCCTGATAAGTATTAGGATCTGTATCCTCGTCATCAGAGGTAACTAGATAAATCTCATTATTGTAATATTGAATTCTATCTGGTGGTCTAGAAACTCTTTCAGACCTTCTCAGTGGAATAGAATTAGAAGAGTCTGTAGGTGAAGGATTAGGTTCATTTGGGATACTAGTTGTGTTGTTTTTCATCTCATGAAATTCAACCTTTTTAAGAAGATCCATTTCTTCCTCCAAGAAGGTGGCATGATTCCTAACAACAATTGTTTGGTCTGCCTTGGAGTAGGAATATAAACTCTTAGTTTCCTTTGGATACCTTACAAAATTTCAATTTTCTGTTCTAGATTTGAACTTAATAGGTTCGAACTTCCGAACATGCGTAGGGTGTAACCGGTATTGATTTAGAAGGAACCCGGTTCAGAATATAAATGGCCGTTTGTAAAGTATAGCCCTAAAGATAGGAAGGTACTTCGGCATGGCTCATCATAGATCAAACCATATCTAATAAGGTCCAGTTTCTTCTTTCAGAAACACCATTTTGTTGAGGTGAGGCAGGACTTGACCATTATGAGATAATCCCATTATCCTTTAAGTAATCCATAAAATCGTTGGTGAGGTATTCACCACCTCGATCTGATCAAGGTGTCTTTATGGATTGCTTTGTTTGATTCTCAGCTTCTAATCTGAATTCTTTGAACTTTTCAAAAGTTTCAGATTTGTGTTGTATCAAATAGACATATCCATATCTAGAATAGTCATCGGCAAATGTAACAAAATACCGGTATTGACTTCGTTGCAACAATGTTAAATGGACCACATACATCACTATTTATGAATCTCAACTTCTCTTTAGCTCTTCCTACCTTTTTAGGGTAAGGCTTCTTGGTCATCTTCCCTTCGAGATATGACTCCCAAGTAGGGAGTGGTTCTACCTTGAGAAATTCAAAGAGACCATCTTTTATGAACCTCTTGATCCTATCAGGATTAATATGACCAAGTCTCTTATGCCAAAGATAAGTTGACTATGTGTGATGTCTCTTCATTCTAGACATTCTAGATGATGAGGCATTCTCACTTAGCAGACTTTCATTATTTATCAAAGGAAATATTAAATAGAAACTGTTAATAAGATTACTAGTAATGAAGACTATTCCATCTTTCTTAATTTTAACAATTGAATTAAAAAGGATCGAGTATCCAATATGTAAAATTCTTGAAATTGAAATCAAATTCCTGTGTGCACTAGGCACATAAAAACAATCTTCTAAAATTAAAGTTTTTCCTTGAGGTAAATAAAGAGTAAAAATGCCTATTGACTTGACTACAACATTTGCACCCGTGCCAACTTTAAGCTTCTGCCCCTGTTTTATTGGTTTTCTGGTTTCCTTGAATCCCTGCAAACAATTGTAAACATGTATAGTGGATCCAAAATCCACGCACCATGAATTAGGGGGACCATCCAGAAAATTAGACTTAATAGTAATTAGTACTTCAAAGTATCTCATACCTTGAGTACCGGCGCCACCCTTCTTAAGAGTTGTGAGGTAAGTCCTACTGTAGAACCCCGAAACCGAGTTCACTAGGCTATAAATAGTGCCATGAATAGTGTAGTGAATAATGCTGTGAATAGTTCCATGGACACAAGTCTTGTGGAGGCCAAGGGCCATTTATGTAATTTGGTTTATGAGCGATAATAAGAATGGTTTAAATTAGTTTCAGTATTGTTGTTGGTTGTTTGGGATGACAGAACAAGAGTATAAAATACTCTAAGTGTCAAATAAGAGGGATGTCTTAACATACCCTCAACTTGAGAAAACTCTAGTTTTCTCACTGCTAATCGCAATCAAGTGATTCTTGAGCCATTAGAAAGATATCGAATCCTCTTTAATGTTCATGTTTATCACTTTTCCATATTTGGAGTCGAAGTTAAGTCAAATGTGGGTTTTTCGGTATTTTTTCTGTTGAAATTCTTGCATGTCCTCCTTTCGACACCCCCGCGTGTCCTCGACATCTCGTGTGTACATTTACAGCATACACCACCTGCATGTCTTCTTTTCGACACCCCTATGTATCCTCGACATCCCGTGTGTACCTTTATAGTGTACACCACCCGCATGTCACCCCTTTTGCACCTTGTGTGTCCTCCATACCCTGTGTGTCTTTTGTCGATCTAACTCGATCAAATCCCTCCGGCTAATGCCTTCGGGTTGTGCCATCCTTGCATCCATCAATCCTCAGTGAGCAGTTTGAACTACTCACTCATCCCCAAAAATGATAGTACCGCATCATTGCACCCTCCACTTGCACTGCATGCATACATGCCATCATTCTGCATCCCAATATCCGAGCTCGGTGTAAAAATAGGATGATTCCAGTCTTTGCCATTCAAAACGCCAACCTGGGCATTCTCCAACAGAGGCGTAACTATAAGCACCCAATTTTTACACCCCATCTAACCATGGTTAAAGTTTTTAAACATGGTTACCCCCTACCAGATCCCCTAAACCTAGGTAAGCCTCTAGATAATCCTAGGTAACACCTTGAGTCAAACCCTAGAAATACCCTAGTATCAAACCCTAATCCTAGGTAAACCCCAGCTAAAAACCCTAGCAAAACCCTAGGTAAATCCTAGACTCAACCCTAGTTAAACCTTAGGACCTATCCCTAGTTTAACCCTAGTTAAACCCTGGTAAAGGACATGTCTGCAACCTAGCCCTAAGTGACCCTAGCCGAAGCCCACAAGGCCCGAAAACCCTAAGAACAAACTCCCATACCTATTTGTGCATAGGCCTGGCCCAAATTTGTAAACTTTCTTATTGGCGGTAGAAGGTTTACCGCCAATTAAATTTGGCCTATTTTCTCATTGTCGGTAGACCCTCTACCGACACTCTGTGATTCCGGGTTTGCAGCACTGCAGACGCCCTGCACATTGCACCATCCCCTCAAATCTTCAGCTTAAGCCTCCCACTCGACCTCCCTTTCGTCCATACACATTCCAAACCTTCCTATCAATTCCCCTTAGGTCCTCAAAGGTCTTCCCTATAAAACCTAGTAGCCCTCCACTGTTATCCGGATCCTAGTTCTCCATACTCGAACCCCTGCTGCGAAATCAAGGTATTGGATCTTTGCTCTTAGCTTCCTTAAAGCTTCCCTGAGTTCCCAGGATCACCTCAGCCTCCCCCTTGCACCTGAGCAACTCCACCACCGTAGCACCACCACCTGTGCACAGCTCCCCCACGTTCGGGCAGAAACAGAGCATCAGGGTAGGGTGTTCCCTACCCCTTTCTTCCTCTTGTATAATCAATGTGAGCCCCTGCTCATTTCCAGGGGACTTTATTTTGGCATTTGGTAGGATTTCAGTTCACAGCAGAAACTCAACAGGGTGTTCACCCACTTTGTTCATAAGTGTGGTGAACCCCCTGTGGGTATAGCACTTTCCTAAGCTTGACAGGCCTTCACAGACCCTCTAGAGGTCCCTCAAATCATGAGGGAACCCCTGGTTACCTCTGTGCTCAAGCCCCATGGGCAAAAATCTGGTTTTCTTTTTAACAAAACCACGAATGGCGGTAATCTCAGTACCACCATTCCTGGTAGTCTCCTTTTGCAGCTCGTTTGGCCTATTTAGGTGGGCCCTGGTCCATGTCCAGGGCCCAAGTTGAATCCCTCTCACTCCCCTGGACCTCACCTGGTCTTTCCAGGTGCAGGGGCTAAACCTAACCATGGTTAAATCCCTGAAAATCAATATTGTGCATATCGTCAGTAATTTTATTACCGACAATATGTTTTTACCTATTTTTTGATTGGCGGTAGAATAACTACCGCCAATATGTGTTTCTGTGCACAGTGACTTTGTGCCTTTGTGGGGCCCACTCCAGGCATCCTCTGGGGCCCACACCATAATTAAAATGTTCCCAAGAGTCCCCTCTACAATCCCATGATCTTGTTGCACCCAGGTTTAACCATTAACCCTAGTTAAACAGTGTGCAAACCTCAGTTAAAAACATTGTTTTACATGTCGGTAATCCTATTACGGACATTAACTTTGTTTTGATTTTGGACTTTTGTAGGGGCCTAGGCCTTGTAGGAGGCCACTTTAGGCCCTGCCTAGCCCCCTGGGCCCACCTTGGACTTCACTTGACCCTTAACCACGGTTAAATACACCTCCGTTAACGTTTAACCGCGGTTCAACACCCCTTAACCCCACAAAATTTGGAAAATTAATCTAAAAATCTAAAAAAATCAGTTGGATCATAAAACTGACTTTGGCTCTCTTCTTAACCCCAGTTGGTAATCGTAACCACAGTTAGACCCCCCTTAACTCCGCTTAACAACCCTAATCGTAGTTAATCTCGGTTTACGGCCTACCGGACTTAAAAACCAAGTCTACCGGACTTACCTACAGCCTACCGGGCCCCGCCTTAGCTTACTGGGCTACATTTCACATCCCCTTAACTATGGTTAGCAACCCTAACCATAGTTATTTTGGCCTAACCCCGGTTAGCAACCCTAACCCTGGCCAGACTCCGCCTTAGTCTACCAGACTACCCCTAAGCCTACCGGGCTTGAATACCTTACACTTGACCCTCCTCGGTCAACCAAACCCTAGTATACCAGACTAGTCCATGTTAGCCACCCTGGGAAGTACGAAACCGTTGTCAAACGGAAGTCTCGGGGTGCCTAACACCTTCCCTGAACTTAACTGAATCCCTTACCCTGTTCTCACTCGTAGACCAAGACCTTATCCAAACTCTAGAGACTTATCCCTTCTGAATGAAACCCTTCCACAGCCGCGGGGGTGTATAGGTACTTACTTCCCTTGTGAGTGAAGAATTTCCATGCTCACAGCTCTGGCAACTCTGCTGGGGAGTATGTTTTTTTTAGGGTTCGACCGGGAACCAAGGTTTAAGCCAACTAAACCTTAATCTTGATTAAAAATGCCTAAGCGTTTAAATTAACACTAATCATTTTACATCTCTTGGTTAATTATGTACTGTGCATCCATACATGTCATAGTAGTGTAATTATCCTATTCAACCCAGTAGACAGGCTTATTACGTTAACAACTGCTAGATGATCATCCTTAATGTCAATGACTTAAATGTCTTGGAGGTCCGCGGAGTTACTCCTGTTGGGTGATTACCCCTAGGGAAGGATTCTAAACGTTCTCGCTTACACCAATCGTCCCTTTTCAGGCATGTTCTATACTGGGGAATCGCATGGACGGTGTTAAGCGATCCTCCCATCCTGCTAGGAATACACTTGCATCAAACCAGCATTCATATATATAGCTTAGGTTAGGGTATAGTCTACAAATAGCCCACCCAGAGAGAGCTACTATAAACCCTAACCCGCTTGCACCCTATACCTGTCCCTAGTCGTGGTTGACTACCTAGGCACATTCTACCCTGATAACCACCCATCCAGGGGCTTGTAATGAGCCAAACCCGTGCGTGTAATAAACTATATCCAAACCTACTTCCTAACATAGCATATGAGGTCCAAATCCCAGGCAGACAGGCCTTCACTGGGCCTGTCCTCAACCTTGATCTGATAGGTCCTTCGGTTCCCAACAACCTGGGCTAAAAGCATTTGAGACCACCGTCTGTCTGCCCTATCGGATAACCTGTGCCTTATCACACCTAATCAAATCAAAAATCAAAAGAAAATATTGCATCATCATTTTGCATTCCCATCTGCATACACAGTGCACTCACAGAGTCTGTATATTGTCCAGGTAAATGGAAGGTCCTTCAGGGATTGTTCAATCAATGGGTCGACCGTCACGACCCGTGCATCTAACTTCCCAGGGGTCATGTGATGACAACCTCCAGAAAGTAATTGGGGCCTTTACCTCGAGTCAGCGTCTCGCTTGGGCTCAGTACTACAAAACTGGGACTATCCTAGACCTATCTGTGGTAAACCCAGACTTGCGCCTCATGAACGCTGCTATCTAGTGCTGGAGCCTATCTCACATGGTATTCCGTTTTGATAAGAATGAGCTCTACCCAACACTGGAAGAGATTCAGCGCATTCTATGGTTAAATATGGACGACGAAGCCATAGTACCGCGCTACAAGACAACATACCAGGCATACCTGTCTAGGTTCTTGCATATCATGCCTGCCTGGTTACAGCCCAGCCTTAACGGCTCTTTTGATCGGATACCCGTATCTTTTCTTGAAAAGAGGTACAAGCGCAAGTGGAACCCTGACCCCATTATAGTGGAACTTCCCGGTCTCAACGCCTTTGCACTGATAGCCATGTCTCAGCTGGTATTCCCGAGTTGCCGTTCACTTGTTGAATTAGTTCTGGTCGGGATCATCGAGGACATACACAACTCCTGCTTAGTTGTACCAGTCATCCTAGTAGAGCTCCTCAGGGCTCTCAACCAGTCGGCAGACCGCAGAAAGGGCATCTTCCATGCTAGTACACCTCTGGTTGGTAAGTCACTTACCTACAATCATATCGGTACCGGACGACATCCGCGATGCCTACAGTCTACCTTAGAAGATTTCTTAAAATCAAGGTCCGATAGCAACTATAGACGTTGGAAAGCTCTACTAGCTTCTCCAAACCCTGTCAGAGGAAGAAATCATATGGCAATGTGAGTGACTTGTACTGAATAGGCTACCTCATGTTGTCATCACCGGCAGATGATGCATGATTCTTATTGGTCTAATAGCCTCCGCAGCCTATACACCACTCCGAGTCCTCCGATAGTTTGGACTCCCTCAGTGTATCCCAGTGATAGACCGGCAGAAAAATGATTGGATCATGTTCACAGTGCACTCTGACAACCTCACCCGACACTTCTAGTCAGCTTGGAGCAGCTCCAGATGAGACCAGTGGCCGGACTTCATGGTTACATCAAGACCACCAACCAACTCGGCATATCGATAGTGGGTGAATAATCCTGACATTCTACCTGGTATGCCCGCATCCAGGGAACTGTCCACACTAGTCGCAGCTCCATCACACGAAACCATACCCCTAGCTAAAATGGTGGTTCCCTGAACTGAATTCTTCTTGGAGAGATAGCTCCAGATCCAGCAGAAATGGAAAAGACTGCAGAAAGCCGAGCGTATATTCAGGTAGCAAGAAGCGGAACAAGGCCGCGAACTCCAAGCCACATAAGAACATGTCGAATAACTCGAGCAGATAATCCAGTCTCTCCATAGGAGACGCAGGAGCGACGCTAGAGAAGCAACCGTCATCCGGGCCTAGTAGCACTTCAACCAAGAGCAGCTTGATAGTGCAAAGGTGAAGATGACCTCCCTATCCAACAGTTTGGATACCGTATATTCAACGCTACTGAGACCCTTGCAAGAATGGAGGTTGAGGTCACATCCCTCCAGCAACAGATCATGGATCTTAATGGTGTGCCTGACCACCTGACTTCGTAATCCCTGATGGGCCTCCCTAGGATCGAGTCTTTTTCTCTTTTTTTGATTCTCACTACCCTGTACTCATTGCACTCTTCATGCATCAATGACAAATCTTTTTTTCTAGCACCTTCCTATCATCATGCATAATCGTGATTAGCCGTTGCATTCATTTTAGTTGCATGAGCCGACCTGTGACTCGTTCTCTGATTGCGATTCTCGCAGAAGCAGCAATCACGGACGCAGCCTTGACAGAGGTACCAATCACAGAGATAGTACCTTGCACAACCCAATCAGAGAGCAGCTCTTACACAACACAATCAGAAAGCAGCGCAGACTCAATGGTGGAACCTGCAGATCAACACCAGTGAACTACTGAGATCTTACAATCACATGACAGGGACATAGCAGCCATGTAATCAAAGCTTGATAGTGTTTTGGAATCCTTGAAGATTCTAATTGGTACCTAAATCAAAGAACCCTCTACCCGGATCCCAACTGGAGAACCAACCGAGCAACCTATACCAGATCCTCGTCCTCTCCCCTTCATCATACCTGACCCTATACCCGCAGCAGGTGAAGGAGAGGAGTATGGACAATATAAAGAACAATCCAAGGCCTCACACGTCAACCAAGACCGACCATCATCCTCAGACCCCACTCTATCCTTACAGGACAAGATCAAGCAGATGAAAGAGGAAATGAGAAGAATGAAGGGCGCATCCCCCAGTACCGGTCTATCACTGGAAGATTTAACTTTCTCATCAGGAGATACTGTTCCTGTAGGCTTCAAGGTCTCGGACTTTGACAAATACGATGGCTTGGGCTGTCCAAAGTAACATTTGCAGTTGTACTTAGGAGACATGCTCCAACACAATTGAAACCAGCCTATACTTATCCAGTACTTTCAGAAGAGTCTGAAGGGGCAGCCTTAACATGCTGGATGTCTGTAGATAAGCAGAAGGTCAAGACTTGGCAGGATGCCATGGACAACTTCATAGAGCAATACTCCTTTAACCAGGAGCTCTGCCATCAGAGAAGCCAGCTTGAGCAGTTAAGCCAGCGTAACAATGAATTATTTCTGGAGTATGCCACCTGCTGGAGGGAAATTGCAACAAAGATCTCGACTCTTATCCCTAAGGAGGAGCTGGCAAACATGTTCATGGGCACTCTAAAGCAGCCTTACTCAACACTTATGGTGACCTTACAAGTAGTGGACTTCGGCACCATCGTCAAGATGGGTGCTCGTATCGAGATTGCCATCAAGAGCGGGGCTATTCATTCCAGTCTTGGACTTGATCTCTCCAAGGCAACAACCTCATCCAGATGAAACATCGGTCTCAAGGACCACAAAAAGAAGGAAGATGTACACATAGTTGCTTCCACAGCACCCATCAGACTACCAGCTCAACAACAAATAATTGTCAAAAATACCCGGCCAGCCCAACTTGCCTAGGGGTAAAACCGTCCTCCCAGAAACTTTACCCCTCTTCCATACACAGTCAGCCAGTTGTTGGAATTCCTAACCAAGCAGGGCCTTCTCGAGTTGAGAGGCCCCACACCTCTTTTACCTCTAGGCAAGCAGAACAAGAACTACCATGCCGATCATCACTGCGCCTTCCATAGAGGCCCAGAGCATGTCACAGACTACTGCATAGGCCTGAAGTGTGCCATCCAAGATCTCTTGGATGACGAAAGGGTTGAGCTGGCCCCCAGCAACACCAGCATCAATAAGTGCCACTACCCCCACATAACAATCAAATTAATTTTATTCAGTGGGAACAGCCTGGGGTAGGATAGCCAGGACCCAGCACATCCGTAGTCGATGACGGCGTCACTAGGCCCTCTTACCGATCACCTGTCATAATCCCCTTCCCCCAGTCAAACATACAGACTATTCAGTCTCCAATCCAAATACCTATCCTCAAACAGATCATCTACACTATCCCTTGCCCTACAAATTGGCATGTAGCTCCAGCTCAAGCCTCAACCTCTTTAGGCACTGTCTGGATCCCCTACATCCCAGAGCCTTCTTTTGACCTCAACCGAGTACCCGCTCTCCACTCTCTTATCCTTGAGAGCGAGAGCATAGCCAACCTAACTAGATCTGGCCGGATATATCAACCTCCTGTGACTAAGCCGGTGAAGAGTATAGAGAAAGAGAAAGAGAAGGTAGGAGTGTCAGACCCACAGAAGGAAGCAACTGATTCAACAGTTTTATTGAAAATCCTAGAGAAAGCAGAGGAGTTCAATATAGCTCAACAATTGAGCAAGGTCCCAGCACAGATATCTATCTTGGGTCTTCTTCTCATATCAGAGCACCACCGGAAGCAACTGTTCTGAGTATTCGGTAATGCCTATGTAACACCAGATATAACGCCCGAGAAACTGAGGCAAATGGTAGGGCAAATCCTCGAATCCAAAATCATTTCCTTCACAGAAGAGGAAATACTGGATAGTGACAGGGATCACACTCGGGCCTTATACATAGCAGTTCCGTGCATGGATAGAACGTTATCATTAGTACTCATCAGCAATGGCTCCAGCCTGAATGTCTGCACACTTTTCATGCTCCAAAACCTGGGCCTAAACCTCAGTTAAGTGAAGAAGAGACCCATGACCATCAGGGCTTTTGATAATACAACTAGACAGAACCTGGGTGACATCGATTTGACCATTGGGGTCGGACTAGCTCAGTTCGCGACAAACTTTCAGGTTGTAAATGTGCCAGCCTCATTCATCTTGCTCTTAGGGAGGCCATAGATCCACGCGGCTAGAGCTATTCCCTCCTCTTTACACCAGAGAATCAAGTTCATCCAGGATGACCGCCTAATCGTCGTTCCTTATAAGGAATTGGCAAGTTCCTTTGGGGACGTCCAGAAGCTGGGGTAAGACACGACCTTCATGACATTCCAATTCGAGCAGGTTAGTTCTATCGCCCAGGTAGAACAGCAAAGCAAGCAAGCAGTGCTACCGTTTGTCAGAATGATGGCCAGAATGTACTACCAGCTAAGAAATGGTCTTGGTGCCAAGAATCAGGGTATGAAGAAGAGATACACTCCTTCCTGCCATACATCTCCATTCAGATTGGGATACAAGCCTAAATACGAGGACTACCACTCCAAGCCGACTAAGAAGAGTAGACAGTCGGCAAAACCTGAGCCCCGACCCCACATCTCTATAACCTTCACCGTGGGAATCTTCGAAACCTATCCAGAAACCTCTGCTACTCCCGTTGCTTTAACACCCCAGCCTAGTGACGAATCTTCAGGGATTCTAGATCTGGAAGTGTTCAGCGTGGCCCAAATGTTTGACGAGCTGACTGTCGAAGATGCTACCGAAGCAGAATACCATGCAAGAGAGCAGGTCTGCACCCTATCCAACAGCGCAGAAGCATCCTCCAGTCGCCAGCCACTGATCCGTTGGTGGACTGAGGCTCTCACCATCAAGGTCAGCCAGGGCCGGGGTAAGCATAGTGCAGGATAGGTTGGTCCAAGACAGTAGTGACCAAGCATCACCCTTCTCCTTCATTTATCTCTCTTTGCTCCCATTTGTAAAATCCAAAAGTCAGGCCATTGCCGGCCTCTTATTGTTTGAGTCATTTTGTAACACTCATCTCTTTTAATGAAAATCAGATGTTTTGACTCAAAAATCATGTTTTCAAAAAAATATTTCATATCGGCTTATGACGAAATCACACGGATTCTTCCCCTGGAAGGCCTAGTGTCTTGAAGCTAACAAAAACAACAATCATAAGCATGCTAAACTGAAGCTAATTGCTTTGCCAGGAAACCACCTCTGACAGGGCTAGCCCTCAAACTCTCCTTAAACTCTTCGAAGTAGAGTATGACTCAGAACAGGAAGAGGAACTGCCTCGGGAAATTCTGGACCTCCTGGGGCACAGCGAAGGACTTCTGCAGTTGAACAAATAAGACACTGAAATAGTAAACCTTTGTTCCGAGACAACCCTCAGCTAGTCAAGATTGGCACAAACTTGAGCCCTCAGCAAAGAGCAGACATGATCAATTTTCTGAAGAGCTATAGTGATGTCTTCGCGTGGTTATATACAGACATGCCAGGCCTAGACCCTGCATTGGTAGTACACAGACTGCCACTGAACCCTGACGTCAGACCAGTAAAGCAGAACTGAGATGGATGAGGCCCGAATAGTCATAGAAGGTCAAGGAAGAAGTGAAAAAATAGATCAGTACAATTTTCCTGGCAGTAGCAACCAAACCAACATCGTCCTGGTACCCAAGAAGGACGGTAAGGTTCGAATGTGTATTGACTACCGAAATCTGTATAGGGTAAACCCCAAGGACAGTTTCCCTCTCCCACACATCGACATTCTGGTCAACAATACTGCAGGGCATGAGACACTCTCATTCATGGATAGTTTCTCCGGATACAACCAAATCAGGATGATGGAAGAAGACATGGAGAAAACCTCATTCATAACACCTTAGGGCACATTCTGCTACAAAATTATGCCTTTCAGACTCAAGAACTTAAGGTCCACCTAACAGAGGGTCATGACAGCCTTCTTCCACGACATGATCCACAAGTCAACTGAAATCTATGTGGATGACATGATCATCAAATCTCCTACTGCTGAGCAACACCCTGAAGACTTGAAGAGACTCTGCAACAGACTCCGAGAGTTCGGCCTGAGACTGAATCCAGCCAAATGCATCTTTGGAGCCTCATCAGGAAAGCTCCTTTGCTTTATAGTCAGCAAGAGAGGCATCAAGATCAATCCAGCCAAAGCCAAGGCTATCATCGAAATACCGACTCCCCACACTGAAAAGGAAATCCGAGGATTCCTAGGCAGAATTCAGTACATCAGTAGATTCATTTCTCAGCTCACTCCAATCTGCAAGCCGATCTTCAAGCTTCTCCTGAAGAACACACCTACAGTCTGGACAGCAGAATGCCAGGAAGCCTTTGACAGAATAAAACAGTATCTTCTGAATCCTCTAGTACTTGTGCCCCCTTCACTGGGATGGCCCCTACCACTTTACATCTTACTACAAGAGACTTCCATGGGGTGCGTCTTGGCATAACATGATGAGACAGACAGAACAGAGCAAGTCATATACTACATCAGTAAGCATCTGCTAGAGTATGAAGAGTGGTACAACCCTCTTGAAAAGACATGTCTGGCACTAGTCTTGGCTACTCAGCATCTCCGGCACTATCTGCTTTCTTACCCGATAATCCTGATCTCCCGGATGGACTCACTTAAGTACCTACTGGAAAAGCCAGCCACCACCGGAAGGATTGCCCAATGGCTCATGATGTTGTCTGAATTTGACATCATGTACATGATATAGAAGTCAATCAAGGGGCAGACGATAGCAGATCACCTTGCCCACAGTCCAACACAGGACTACGTGTCTGCACATGATCGGTTTCTAGACGAAGCCATCCTGTATACGGAAGCAGATAAACAAGAGTACTCCGACTGAGAGTTATACTTTGACGGAGCTGCTAAAAGTCATGGGTACGAGGCAGGAGTAGTCCTGATTTCACCCAAGGGAGCACACCTCCCTATCTCAATCAAGCTGAAGTTCAGATACTCCAACAATGAGGCAGAATACGAGGCGTGCATAGCCGGACTGAAAGAAGCCCTGAGCATCGGGATTGAAGAGGTAGACGTCTACGGTGACTCATCTCTGGTAATCTGTCAGGAGAATGAATCTTGGGCCATCCGAGAAGTAAGGCTAGTCCTATACTTGGCCTACCTCAATTTGCTAATCAGTCAATTTAGAAGAATCAGCTTCAGCTACAGGTCCAGGAACCAAAATAGATTCGCCGACGCACTGGCCACTCTCGCTTCCATGGTACAGATCCCTATGAGCATCATGCTCTGGTTGATCAAAATTCAGCAACAGGATCAGCCTGCCTACTACCTTCAAATCGAAGAGGTGTCAGATAACAAGCCTTGGTATACGGATATCAAGCAGTATCTCGAGGATGAGACCTTCCCACTCGATGCTACCAAAACAGACCACCGGGCAATCAGAAAACTAGCTATTCAGTTTATCCTCTTTGGAGCAATCTTGTACAAGAGGTTGTTGAACCTACTCTGCCTCAGATGCCTAGATACCAGTGAAGTAGCACAGGTAGTCAAAGAAGTTCACGTAGGAACTTGCTGCCCACACATGAACCGGTTGATGCTCTCCAAGAAGATACTCAGGCTGGGCTATTATTGGTCCACCATGGAATCAGACTGTTGTAAGCATGTACAGAAGTGCCACCAGTGCCAAATCTATGCCGACAGGGTAAATGCATCGCCAAATAGGCTGCATAATCTCACTGCTCCTTGGCCATTCTCTGCTTGGGGCATCGACGTCATAAGACCCATAGCTCTGAAAGCATCTAACGAATATCGATTCATTCTGGTAGCAATCAATTATTTCATAAAATAGGTTGAGGCAACCTCTTATGCCAACGTCATAACCTCCGTGATTCAGCGCTTTCTTAAAAGGGATATCATTTACCGATATGAGGACCCGTATGAGATTGTAACAGACAATGCTCTCAACTTCTACAACAAGGGAATGACTGACCTCTGCCAGAAATTCAAGATCCAACATCACAACTCTACGCCATACAGGCCACAGACCAATGGTGCAGTTAAAGCCGCCAACAAGAATTTAAAGAAAATCATCGAGAAGATGGCCACCAAGTACTCTGCCTGGCATGAGATGCTACCATACACACTCATGGCCTACAGAACGTCCATCCGAACCTCAACTGGGGTAACACCATTCTCTCTAGCCTATGGTATGAAAGCAGTCCTCCCCATCGAAGTACAGATTCTATCACTCCAGGTGTTAATGGAAGCAGAGCTCTCAGAAGCAGAATGGGCACAGATCCGGTATGAGCAGCTGAATCTGATTGAAGAGTGGCGACTGAAAGCCATCAATCACTCTCGGGCTTATTAGAGGCGTATGGCTAAGGCATTCAACAAAAAAATCAAGCTGCGAAGCATCGAGATCGGTGACCTGGTTCTCCAAAAAATGTTGCCAAATCGCCTTGACCCAAGGGGTAAGTTTTCTCCCAACTACGAAGGCCCATACATCATCCGAGACAAATTCTCAGGTGGCACCCTTCGACTCGGACGTATGGATGACGAAGACCTCCCAGAGCCTGTTAATATGGACAAAGTTAAACAATACTACGCTTAGGGTCTAGGTCTGATAGGCGCTTTGCACTTGTAGTTTCTTCGAAAAATGATAGGAGGCCATCCTTGGCACACTCCTTATCCTTCTTTCCTATAACCCATTTACAAATCAATGAAATTCACTAGTTAGCCCTTTGAGCCAAATAGCCCTTCTTTCATTTACACCTTTTCAGGGACACCCTCCATTGCCCTTTGCAGCATTAGCCTGAACTACGTCATGACCTGATCCAACAAAGGGTACGTAGGTAACCTGAAAAAATCAGGTGCGGTCACAAAAGGGGGTATTCACTCCCCAACTCTCCCCAAGCAGAGACCTTCTTCTCCCCAGAAAGAGTCCAAAACTTCCCTAGCTCTTTCCTCAGAGATGACTATCCCCCATAGAGTCACTCCCCAAACAGAGACAAATCCTCTCAAACTCCCCGGACGAGTCGACTCTCAAGAGTACAAAATTTCCATTAAAGAAAAACCCAAAATAGAAGTCGAAACATTTCAAAAGTTAGAGACTCCCTACAGAGACAATCTCTCCAGAATCTTTCCCCAACAGGAAAAACCTTTCAGGGACTACCTCTCCTGAAAAAAATCTCCTAGTAGAGACAACCTCTCTATTCTCAGCAGAGACAACCTCTCTTACCCTCCCTAGTAGAGACAACCTCTCTCAAAATTCCCCAGCGGAGCAAAAAAAAAAAACCGCCGAGAAACCAAAGGTACAAGTCTTTAATAGAAGAATCCCCCAGAAGGTGAAAATCAATTATGATAAAACAAACTTCCAAGGGAGTCCAAATCAACAGTAAGCAGGAGAAATCCCAGGGTGTCCCAAACTTCGGTCCCTCAGCCTACATTTCGTCCTACTCCAAGTCCTTCTAGATCCCCTAGAAACTGCGAGTGTAAGCGTAATATCACATCTGTATTCTCAGTGGAAATATCATCCTCAATCCCAAGAGGAGCGCCATTCAGGCCAATGACGGGAGAAGATACATTTTCCCCATCAAATACCATATTCCCCATCAATTTTCCCCATCAAATACCGATTTCCCCAGTAAGACGTGGCCATGAGTGAAAACCGGCAACAGCCTTATTGCGTAAAAATCATGCGATCCACAGACCTAGTCTCATGACTAGGGGCAAAAAAAGGACAAAATCAATCAGCTTCACAGGTATGAGGAAAACCGGTAACGGTCTCATCGTGCAAAAATTATGCAAACCCCATGACTTGGTCATTCCAAGGGTAAAAAAGGGAGAAAAACTGAAGAGTAGTTTGGCAACAGAATCCGGCAGCAGTCCGTCTAGTTAGATAAATCTCCTGTGGCAGTCCCCAACAGATGGCATGGAAGAGCAGCTTCCCTGACACTAGTCTCCAGCAGAATTCAGATCCCCAGCAGTGATCTATGACAGTGTCATTTCCCCTAGTAGATCCCCGGTAACGGTCTACAATGGTACCACACTCCCCAGCGGATCTCCCCAGCAGAAGCATCCAATTTGCTCCCCAGCAAGCTTCTCCCCAGCTAGAGTCTAAATCTCCAGCAATGGCAAAACAAACATTTCTACCTATGAAAATCTCAGTGGTGACAAAACCTCTTCTGGGTCATACTCTACTCTCTAAGAGCGAAAAGCAGATTACATAAGCCCCAAGCCTTGACTAAGGCACTTCCCTAGCAAAACTAAAAGCTAGTTGAATATTCTTTCGATTGAAATCAAAAACTTTTTACAAAAGACCAAAACCTTATATAAAAAATATCTTTCAAAACAGACCTTCTGGTATCCAGACCTGGTCATACCAGCCTGCACTCAGCAGCCCTAATAAGACAAAGCAGAAGAAGCTGACACCATGCATACCCGTAAGTCACAATCAGCAGAGTCATGAAAAAGCATCCTTGCCTTTATCCCCTGTATAACATCCCTGTATAGTGTCATACCCCATGACTGAGCTCCTCAGCATCATTTTTGATCAAAACCTCAGCACCTCTCAGCCATTTCAAATTATCCGGCTAGTGCCTCTTGGAAATTCTGCATCTTTTCGACACCCCTGCATGTCCTTGACATCTCGTGTGTACCTTTACAGTGTACACCACTCGTATGTCCTCCTTTCGACAGCCCCGCGTGTCCTCGATATCCTGTGTGTACCTTTACAGTATACACCACCCGTATATCCTCCTTTCAACACCCCATGTGTCCTCGACATCCCGTGTGTACCTTTATAGTGTACACCACCTGCATGTCCTCCTCTTGACATCCTGTGTGTCCTCGACATCCCGTGTGTACCTTTGTAGTGTACACCACCCGCATGTCCTCCTTTCGACACCTCCATGTGTCCTCGACATCCCGTGTGTACCTTTACAGTGTACACCACCTGCATGTTCTCCTTTCGACACCCCCACGTGTCCTCGACATCCTATGTGTACCTTTACAGCGTATAACACCTGCATGTCCTCTTTTTGACACCTCTGTGTGTTCTCGACATCCCGTGTGTACCTATATAGTGTACACCACCCGCATGTCACCCCTTCTACACCATGTGTGTCCTCTACGCCCTGTGTGTCTTTTTCGATCTAACTCGATCAAATCCCTCCGGCTAATGCCTTCGGGCTATGCCATCCTTTCATCCATCAATCCTCAGTGAGTAGTCTGAACTATTCGCTCATCCCCAACAGTGATCGTACCGCATCATTGCACCCTCCACTTGCACTGCATGCATACATGCCATCATTCTGCATCCCAATATCTGAGTTCGGTGTAAAAATAGGATGATTCCAGTCTTTGCCGTTCAAAACGCCAACCTTGGCATTCTCCAACAAAGAGGTGCAGCTGTAAACACCCAATTTTTACACCCTATCTAACCATGGTTAAGGTTTTTAAACATGGTTACCCCTACCAAATCCCCTAAACCCAGGTAAGCCTCTAGATAATCCTAGGTAACACCCTGAGTCAAACCCTAGAAATACCCTAGTATCAAACCCTAACCCTAGGTAAACCGCAGCTAAAAACCCTAGCAAAACCCTAGGTAAACCCTAGACTCAACCCTAGTTAAACCTTAGGACCTATCCCTAGTTTAACCCTAGTTAAACCTTGGGAAAGGACAGGTCTGCAACCTAGCCCTAGGTGACCCTAGCCGAAGCCCACAAGGCCCGAAAACCCTAAGAACAAACTCCCATACCTGTCTGTGCATGGGCCTGGCCCAAATTTGTAAACTTTCTTATTTGCAGTAGAAGGTCTACCTCCAATTAAATTTGGCCAATTTGCTCATTGTCGGTAGACCCTCTACCGACACTCTGTGATTTCGGGTTTGCAGCACTGCAGACGCCAAACACACTACAATATCCCCTCAAACCTTCAGCTCAAGCCTCCCACTCGACCTCCCTTTGGTCCATACACATTCCAAACCTTCCTATCAATTCCCCTTAGGTCCTCAAAGGTCTTCCCTATAAAACCCAGTAGCCCTCCACTGTTATCCGGATCCTAATTCTTTATACTCGAACCCTTGCTGCGAAATCAAGGTGTTGGATCCTTTCTCTTAGCTTCCTTAAGCTTCCCTGAGTTCCCAGGATCACCTCAGCCTTCCCCTTGCACCTGAGCAACTCCACCACCATAGCACCACCACCTGTGCACAGCTCCTCCACGTTCGGGCAGAAACAGAGCATCAGGGTAGGGTGTTCCCTACCCTCTTTCTTCCTCTTGTACAATCAATGTGAGCCCCTGGTCATTTCTAGGGGACTTTATTTTGGCACTTGGTAGGATTTCAGTTCACAACCAAAACCCAACAGGGTGTTCACCCACTTTGTTCATAGGTGTGGTGAACCCCCTGTGGGTATAGCACCTTCCTGAGCTTGGAAGGTCTTCACAGACCCTCTGGGGGTCCCTCAAATCATGAGGGAACCCCTGGTTACCTCTGTGCTCAAGCCCCATAGGCAAAAATCTGGTTTTTTTTTAACAAAACCAGGAATGACGGTAATCTCAATACCGCCATTCCTGGCAGTCTCCTTTTGTAGCTCATTTGGCCTATTTAGGTGGGCCCTGGTCTATGTCCAGGGCCCAAGTTGAATCCCTCTCACTCCCCTAGACCTCACCTGGTCCTTCCTGGTGCAGGGGTTAAGCCTAACCATGGTTAAAACCCTAAAAATCAATACTGTGCATATCATCGGTAATTTTATTACCGACAATCTGTTTTTACCTAGTTGTTTGATTGGCAGTAGAATAACTACCGCCAATATGTGTTTCTGTGCACAATGACTTTGCACCTTTATGGGGCCCACTCTAGGCATCCCGTGGGGCCCACACCATACTTGAAATGTTCCCAAGAGTCCCCTCTACACTTTCATGATCATGTTGCACCCAGGGTTAACCATTAACCCTAGTTAAACAGTGTGCAAACCTCAGTTAAAAAAATTGTTCTACATGTTGGTAATCCTATTACGGACATTAACTTTATTTTGATTTTAGGCTTTTGCAGGGGCCTAGGCCTTGTAGAAGGCCACTTTAGGCCCTGCCTAGCCCCTTGGGCCCACCTTGGACTTCACTTGACCCTTAACCACGGTTAAATACACCTCCGGTTAACGTTTAACCGCGGTTAAGCACCCCTTAACCCCACAAATTTTGGAAAATTAATTTAAAAATCTAAAAAAATCAATTGGACCATAAAACTGACTTTGACCCTCTTTCTAACCCCGGTTAGCAACCCTAACCACAGTTAGACCCCCCTTAACTCCGGTTCACAACCCTAATCGTAGTTAATCTCGGTTTACGGCCTACCGGGCCTAAAAACCAAGTCTACCGGACTTACCTTCGGCCAATTGGGCCCAGCCTTAGCCTACCGAGCTACATCTCACATCCCCTTAACTGTTGTTAGCAACCCAAACCATAGTTAGTTTGGCCTAACCCCCGTTAGTAACCCTAACCCTGGCCAGACTCCGCCCTAGTCTACCGGAGTACCCCTAAGCCTACTGGACTTGAATACCTTGCACTTGATCCTCCTTGGTCAAGCAAACCCTAGTTTACCGGACTAGTCCATGTTATCCACCTTTGGTGTACACACACACACCCTTAGCCTCGGCACAGGCTCACGTGCTAGAACTACGCTTGGTCTGATCTCATCCTGTGAGTACGTAGGCAACCTAACCCGGGTTTGACCCCAGTTAGCTTTAAATTTCTTTAATTAGTGTTAATTTAAACACTCTGACATTTTAAAAAACAAAATTAACTTTAGTTGGCTTAAACCTGGGAAGTACGGAACCGTTGTAAAACGGAAGCCTTGGGGTGCCTAACACCTTCCCCGGACTTAACTGAACCCCTTACCCTGATCTCACTTGCAGACCAAGATCTTATCCAAACTCGGGGGACTATTCCCTTCTGAATGAATATGTGGCGACTCTTAATTGTAAAACCCTTCCACACCCGCAAGGATATACAAGTACTTACTTCCCTTGTGAGTGAAGAATTTCCGCCCTCATAGTAAGGTTTTGAAAATGGTATTTACATACCCCCTTTAAAGTGAAAAGGCTTTGATGAAGGGTAGTGGATACCCCCTTGTAAAGATGAGAAAGTCCTGATAAGGGTATTTACATACCCCCTGAGAAAGTTGGAAAGTATTATTCATGAAATGGGTATGTATATGCCCCCTTGTAAAGCTGAATAAGTACGAAGGGTATCTGATGCCCCCTTGTAAAGTTTGTGACTTCCAAAATGGGGTATTTACTCCCCCTGATAATGCTGAATAAGAACAAAGGGTATATGAGGCTCCCTTGTAAAGTATGTGATTTCGACAGAGGGTATTTACATACCTCCTTGTAAAGCTGAATAAGAATAATGGGTATTTACATGCCCCCTCGTAAAGCTGGATGTTCCACAATGGGTATTTACATGCCCCCTCGTAAAGCTGAGAAGTACAAAGGGTATTGTATATGCCTCTTAGTAAAGATGAAAAGTATGTTTTGATAAGGGTATTTTGTACCCCCTTGTAAAGAATGTGTTAAGGAATGAACTCAAAGAATGTTTGTAAATGATGATCTCCAAGTATGTTTTGAAAAGTATAGTTTTGCTCAAAGTATAGTTCGCTCCAAGTATTGTTTTATTCTAAGTATCGATTTTTGCTCAAAGAAGTAATGTTTTGAAAGAAAGATTCAAAGTATGGTTTCCACAATCTGATTATGTTTCTATGCTTTAAAGTATGCTATTTTGATGTTATGACATTGCTAGTTAGTGGTTGGTATACGTGGAGTATTCAATGCTCAGCCGAACTATTATCTTCGATAGGTACACAGGTTGATATGTATGCTACTGAACCATGGGTCGAGGAAATGTATATTGGAGTGTCGATGGGCGGCTAGTTGGAGAAAGAAGGGGACCTTGACAGGTGACCCTAGGGTTGAGAAATGAGAGGGAGTGACATGTATTTAGGGATTAACTTGTAGGGGTGGTGTATTGCAACTCAAGTGGTGGACCTTAGGTATAAGTTTTAGTTTTTGTTCGTGTTAACACTTGGAAGACCATATTATGAAGAAGAGATTTTCAGGTTTGCCTTTCAGCATGTCTTATGTGCTCTTACAGGATGGTTTGAAATATAAGTCACGATGCCAAAGTATCATAACTCCTAGGGGGTATTTTGGGTCACGAAAGAAGTGGTATAAGAACTTAGGCATTAGTTCCCTTAGGGATAAGGCATTTGGCTTAAGGTTTTCTTCCAAGTTGACATTCTCCTTCGAGTTGGAGTATGTCATATTAATTTGTCTGATATCGCGACATTGGTATCAGAGAAAAGTAATAGGTTCGAGAAGGGAATTGTCTTCCGAGTTAGACTAGTGGATTTTCCTTAGTCTTAAAAGTTTAGTAGACTTGAAGTCTTCGTGGAACCAAGGACTTAGGTCATTGTATGCCTACTATTGTATGTTTATACTATTATGGGTATACCCTGATGTATATTATGCACTTTATAAACCTTGTACACTCATTGAATTGCTATATTCGAAGAACTTGACTTCTCGTTAGACTCACGTGTTACTATTGCTCTCAGGAAATTATCATGAGGCGTGGCGTACGAGGTAGAGGTTACCAGACCAGAAGGTCTGAGGGAGAGATTCTGGCCGATTATAAGCAGCCCAACTTTACTCAGGCCTTTAGTTTGATTGCAGAGACCTTAGCTATACTGGTAGCTAGGCCTGCCGCACCTGCTGTTGCTATCCCTGTACCTCCTCCGGTGCATCACACCTCAGGACTAGATGCTTTTCGGAGACTACGGCCTCCTAATTTTTATGGGACTCTGGATCCCCTGGTTGTAAAGACGTGGATCATACAACTGGAGAAGATCTTCAGGGCACTCCACTATACCGATGAGTAGCGCATTGAATGGGCTTCCTTCGTGATAGAAGGTGAAGCCGAACATTGGTGGAGAGTTCTTAGATGTATTCTATGAGCAGTACTTCCCCAGATTTATCAGGGAGCAGAAGGTGAGAGAGTTTGTGCTCCTCGAGCAGGGAGAGATGAACGTAGCCAAGTATGTTGCAAAGTTTGTTGGATTATTGAGATTTGCTCCACATTTGATCGCTACAGAGGGTATGTGAGTCAGAAAGTTTGAGGATGGGTTAAGGTCTTTTATACGTGACAGGGTTTCTATGTTCCAGGTAGAGACTTGGAAAAAGATTGTGGGCAAGGTGAAGATCGTCGAGAAGAATTTAGAGGAGTTCTCCAAGAGGAGAGAGGGAGCCTTGGTTGGTGGTCAACCCAACGGTTTAGTGCCACCTGAGAAACGGGCTAGGACTACCCCTTACCAGACGTCTGGGCCTTCATTGACACAGGGGCCTCCATCCGCACCACAGGTCCCTCGCCCTACTACTACTCAGGCTACTCGAGGTGTGCCAACCACGTCCTCAACATCTGCATTTGAGATCTGTGCTCACTGTGGCAAGAGTGACAGAGCTGGGGAGTGCCGAAGACTCACCGGTTGATGTTTTCATTGTGGTAGGCAGGGACACCTGATCAGGGATTGTCCCAGTCGCTTCCAGCAGGTTCAGTCTCAGGGGAGCAGACTTCCAGCTCGTTAGGCTACTTAGCAGGCGTCTTCTCAGACTTTTAGGCCTCAGTAAGCCGCACAACCACCTTGCCAGGTGAACTAGAGTAGAGTCTTCACCATGTCAGATTTGGTTGCCCAAGCACCGAATGATGTATTGTGAGGTGTGTAGATAAGAATTTTGTAAACGATGATGTTATGTGCTTGTTGTCGTTTGTATGAACATACTCTTATATTATATCAATGTTTCTTGTATTAGTGTCCTAATTTTGCGGATGAAATTTCTATAAGGAGGGGACGATGTAGAACCCTGGAACTGAGTTCACTAGGCTATAAATAGTGCTGTGAATAGTGTAGTGAATAGTGCTGTCCATGGACACAAGTCTTATGGAGGCCAAGGGTCATTTATGTAATTTGATTTATGAGCGATAATTAGAATGGTTTAAATTAGTTTAAGTATTGTTGTTGGGTGTTTGGGATGAGAGAACAGGAGTATAAAATACTCTAAGTGTCAAGGAAGAGGGATGTCTTAACATACCTTCAATTTGAGAGAACTCTAGTTTTCTCACTGCTAATCGGAATCAAGTGATTCTTGAGTAATTAGAAAGATATCAAAATCCTCTTCAATATTCATGTTTATCACTTTTTCATATTTGGAGTCGAAGTTAAGTCAAATATGGGTTTTTCAGAATTTTTTCTGCTGAAATTCTTGACCATTCTGCTTTAAGGTAACTTTGGACCATGAATAAAGAAGAATTAGGAGTTGTATAAAACATCAAAGTTGTTTCCCTTTGAATGATGAGTCCAACGCAACTTAAATCGTCAAAATCTGAGAAGTGAATCAAAAGTTATGGTCGAAATACCAAAGCAGGAAGAACTCAGGCTAGTCATAGCATCACTAGTCGATGAGTGAGCATCACTAGTCGACGAGTGACCATCACTCGTTGAAGAGTCAGCCCAGAAAAGGCCAAAAAATATCCCAAAAGAGCACCCAGAACTTCAACCGACCTTGGGAGATATTTTTGGGATATTTTACAAGGTTATTTTGGGTTTTGGCAACCTTTAGCCTATACATAGAAGAGATTTCGTGGGTATAGAGTTACCAAACCCTCAAGCTTAGATTTTGGGAATTTTGAGAAGTAAAGCTACGGTTCTTCATTGTGCGCTTCAAGGGTACTCTGAATTTGTGTTTCCAGCCAAGGAGAGGTTCCCTCTTCACTGTCTTGGTGTTCTAAAGTTTGGATTTCATTCCCAAAGTGATTCTCAAGCTTGGAATTCTCCAAGGAAGATTCTGTTCATGTCTTTGGAAAAGGGATTTCGGTTCCAGCTTTCACAAAGCTTGGATGTTGTTCCTCAAACTTGATTTTCATCCTACAGAAGTGTAAAGACTTCCATTTCAAGTAGATACCTTCTACTAATATGCTTAGTTGTGATTTCATAAGTAGATATCTTCTACTAATTTGCCTTGTTCTGATTTCATAAGTAGATACCCTCTATTGACGATCCTTGTTGGGAATTATTTATTCAAAGTAAGGTATGAAAGATGGTTTTAATTGAAAGATGGTTTGTTATGAACAAAGAAAGATGAAAAACATGGCTTGAAATGAAAGTTGGGTTTTCTTATGAACAAATGATGAAAAAAAAGAAAGATGAAAAGTATATGTTTTGTGGAAAAGTAAGAAGTTTTGGGATATTATCATGTGAAGGTTTTGTTAAGTATCCGGGAAATGGAAAAGTATGTTTTGTTGCATGTGTAGAGTCTCAAAGTAAGCTTGTAAAGAATGATTTTCGACAAAAGGGTATTTAATCCCTCCTCATAAAGTTTTGTAAGGTATGTTTTCAAATGAAGGGTATTGGATACCCCTTTGTAAAGTAAGATTTCTGAAAAGGTATTTGATACCCCTTTAAAGTATGGTTTTCAAAGGAAGTTGGTAAAGTAAGGTTTTGAAAAGGGTATTTACATACCCCCTTTAAAGTGAAAAGGTTTCGATGAAGGGTAGTGGATACCCCCTTGTAAAGATGAGAAAGTCCTGATAAGGGTATTTACATATCCTTGAGAAAGTTGGAAAGTATGATTCATGAAATGGGTATGTATATGCCCCCTTGTAAAGCTGAATAAGTACGAAGGGTATTTGATGCCCCCTTGTAAAGTTTGTGACTTCCAAAATGGGGTATTTACTCCCCCCTGATAAAGCTGAATAAGAACAAAGGGTATGTGAGGCCCCCTTGTAAAGTATGTGATTTCGACAAAGGGTATTTACATACCTCCTTGTAAAGCTGAAGAAGAATAAAGGGTATGTGATGCCCCCTTGTAAAGTATGATGTTCCATAATGGGTATTTACATGCCCCCTCGTAAAGCTGAGAAGTACAAAGGGTATTGTATATGCCTCTTAGTAAAGATGAAAAGTATGTTTTGAAAAGGGTATTTTGTACCCCCTTGTAAAGAATGTGTTAAGGAATGAACTCAAAGAATGTTTGTAAATGATGATCTCCAAGTATGTTTTGAAAAGTATAGTTTGCTCAAAGTATAGTTCGCTCCAAGTATCGTTTTGTTTTAAGTATCAATTTTTGTTCAAAGAAGTAATGTTTTGAAAGAAAGATTCAAAGTATGGTTTCCTCACTTTGATTATGTTTCTATGCTTTAAAGTATGCTATTTTGATGTTATGACATTGCTAGTTAGTGGTTGGTATATGCGGAGTATTCAATGTTCAGCCGAACTATTATCTTCGGCAGGTACACAGGTTGATATGCGTGCTACTGAACCATGGGTCGAGGAAATGTATATTGGAGTGTCGATGAGTGGCTATTTGGAGAAAGAAGGGGACCTTGACAGGTGACCCTAGGGTTGAGAAATGAGAGGGAGTGACATGTATTTGGGGATTAACTTGTGGGGGTGGTGTATTGCATTTAAGTTGGTAACTCAAGTGATGGACCTTAGGTATAGGTTTTAGTTTATATTTTAGTTTTTGTTCGTGTTAATACTTGGAAGACCATATTATAAAGAAGAAATTTTCAGGTTTGCCTTTTAGCATGTCTTATGTGTTCTTACAGGATGGTTTGAAATATAAGTCACGATGCCAAAGTATCATAATTCCTAAGGGGTATTTTGGGTCGCAACACCTAGAATTTCTCTTCCAGTGGCTTATCTTACCATAGTGGAAATATTTTCCATTGCCTTTATTAGCCTTTCTAGCATCACCTGAAGAACCTTTGGTAACTTTTGCCTTACCCCTGTAGTCTTTAAACTTCCCTTTACCCTTGTTCCTTTTTCTACTCTTTTTGTTTCGCTTGGAGGTATCAGATTTATTGACAATTAATGTTTCATCATTTGTTGACTTTTTGATCAAATCTTCTATAGCCACCAGTGAGTTCATAAGCTCACTTAGTGACATTTCACTCTTGTTCATGTTATAATTTAACACGAACGCATTGTAGGACGAAGGAAGTGACTGTAGAACTGTATCAACTTGAGTAATGGCTTCCATCTCTCCACCAAGAATTTCCAGTTCATTCAATATGTCCATTAATTTTATGATGTGCTCTCTGACTGGAGTTCCCTCAGCCATCTTGGTGTTAACAAGGGTTTTCAACTTTATTTGTCGAGCTGACCTATTTTGCTCACCAAACATCTCATGCAGGTTTCGCAAAATGTCATAAGCTTTATCCATGTGTTCATACTGGTTTTGCAAAATGTTAGACATTGAAGCCAGAATGTAACACTTGGTCATCTGATTGGACCTCTCCCAATGCTCCGACTCAGCCTTTTGGGTCGATGATGCATCTTCAGGAATCTCGGGTTTAGGTTTTTAAAACACAAGTCAAGGTTGTTTGCGGCAAATACAATTCTTATTTTTCTTTTCTAGTCAACATAGTTAGTTCCAACTAACTTCTCATCCCTTAAAATTTCAGTTAGAGGGTGAAGGCTTGTCGATCTAATCAAATGACAAAATTAAAGACAGTATTAGGGATCTATTGAATTCATTTACTACTATTAGATTATGGGTCTGTTTCTAATAGTATTGCCAATATAGAGAGAATTAATTGGTATCGAATACCTAGCCACTGGCTTAATGTAATCCCGTATTTGGGCGCACCATCACATCGCCTTGAATAGGCAAATAGAATCTATCTTGTCCACTTTCATATCTTGCCAATCTATCTTGAACCAAAGTTCGGGTAGAGGTTCAGCTAGGATAAGTTAGGTTTGAGCAGAAGGTTGGGTAGAGCTTCGGCTAAGGTATGCTAGGTTTGAACCGAAGTTCGATTAGGATAGGCTAAGTTTGAACTAAAGTTTGGGTAGAGGTTCGGCTAAGGTAGGGTTGGTTTGAATTGAAGTTCGTGCAGAGGTTCGGGTAGGCAAGCAGTCTAAGCACTTTAAAGAAATAATAAAGTAATTTTTAAAAAAAGCAAGTTTAAAGCCTGCGTAAAGTAAAATAAAAGACTAAAAAGTGATAGGGGCAGAGAAATATTACAATCTGGGAAATCCAAAGGATTTCTGAAATAAGAGCTCCCGAGAATTGATTCTTCGAAATCGACCTTCCTGGGATCGCCAAGTCGCGCAAGAGGGTTTTCGAAAGAGGAAAATGAGAGAAGGAAGATTTTTGGAAAGAAAATAAAGAGCGAAGTGAGGGGGTATTTATAGGGTTGGAAAACAGGGGGCGCTACTTCAAGTAGCATCCTTATTCAGATATTTCCGAAAAAGCAAGACAATGTGAACAGTAGGATGGCTAAAAGGTGCAAATAGGGAGGGGCGCTACTTAAAGTAGCGCCCTCCCCTATAGGACCCACAAAGAGGTCGGCAAGGGTCAGAGTCGGGAAAACATAGGGGGTCCACAGAGGCTGGGCGCTACTCATATATTTTTTTGTTTTTTTTTGGTGTCACGTGTCGCTTTTTAGTTCACTAGAACATAAATTTATGTTTTAAGCCCGATTTGAGCTCGAAAACAGCCAAAATTGAACTAATAAAATCCAGAAAAATATTTTAGATAAAATGTGAGTTTTTTAAAAACTTTTCAAGGGTATTTTGAATATTTTGCACTTGGTCATTTTTTAGCTTAGGGGGTGTTTTTGGAAATCGAGGCACGTGGAAAAAGAGAGTTTGAAAATGATTTTTAGAGATTTTGGAAAGCTTTTCAAGAGTGAAAAAAAGAGACTTAAGGGGTGTGAAATTGGGATGCTTACAATTATTTTATCCTCATATATCAAATCTAAGATCTTTTAAAGTGTGCACATATTATGTTTAAAGGAGCCTCAAGGTTGATCCTCCTTATGCATTTTTCCTCAAATGTATATTATAATTCTAAATCACTTGTTGATTATTCTCTTTTATTTATTCTTAGGAAATAATAGAGATTAAGAAGAGTGTCTCAAAATATTAACTATTTTATTTATTTATTTTTGGGATGAGATACCCCCTCCATTGCTGAATGGGGAGCTGATCGATTTCCTCAACTGATTGATTCCCACTATAATTTTTTTTTACTATATTTATTATTTTTTAATATAATATTGAGGACCGAATACATTTTTTTATAAAAAATTTGAATCTATAGTGAAGCTCATTGTCAAGCAGATGCACAAGGGGTTAATACTTTAGAACACTATATATACATTCCCATACCTATCTTAGTATAATTTTCATACTAAAAGCTTTTAAAACAGATGTGTATTAAAATGAGAGGGACTGATTCCTAACTTAGAAAGTAAGAGGCGATGCAATATTAGAGAAGGGTATAATTATTATTAGAGCAATAGTTCTCTCAACGGGCAAGGAGGGAACTATCGCTCGTCGCTCTCACAAAGCCACCCTTTATCTCAATAAGAACTCGGTTTAAATTTTTTTAACTATATTATTAAATTATTTTATTTTATTTTTCTAAGAACCAGGGGTAGAATAGTAGATGTGTGAACTATCGGGGTGACAGAATCTTAACCACAATTAAATAGAGTTAAAAGGGGGACAATGACAAAAAAGCGGGAGTCGAGACGTACCTCCTCGCATCACCGATCGAGGAGGTAATTATTTTCCTTGGTTGGTGATGCGAGGAGGTGCGTCTCGGGTCCCATTTTAATGCCACGTGTTCCTATTTTGGCTTCTTTTAATTGTGGTTATGATTCATTAACCCGGGTTCACTCATCTACCTTTGGTTTTTAGAAAAATATATATATATATAAAAAATTAACTATAAAACTTAACCCGAGTCTGTGGCAGATGGAATGGGCGGCTTTGTGAGAGCGAGAGCAATAGTTCGCTCCTCGCCGGTGGAGAAAACTATTGCTTTATTATTATAAGAGTAGTGAAAGGTGGACCCATGAATTTCATTTACAAATCTAAGACATTCATCTATTGGTGGATGTCCCTCTCTTAAATACTCACTAACTGTGATGGACATGTGATGAACATTTAAAAAAGGGCATCGACTGCTTTAAGTCCGTTAACTATTTCCCTTATTATAATCCTCAAGGCTTGAAAATAAAGATACGACCAACCAAACGAAAACGAGAGATTCATCGGGGTTATCGCGAGATGACGTGTAATATGAGCATACCACGTGGCCAGTGGGACCCAATGGCTATCTTTACAGCAGCACGCTGGCCCTAGAGACCCAATCAGAGCACACAGCTTTTAAAAGCGTCAGCGCCCATATCGGAAACCACCACCTCCAAAAGGAAGTCTCAACATGGCAGCCCTGACCCATCACCACCGCCCTCCTTGTACCTTTCACCTCTCCTGGGTCCCACTTTTCGCCCAGCTTTACAGGCTAGAACGTCCCGCCAAACCTTCCTCCTTCGAAATGCCAATTAGCTCATGACACGTGGCATAACTTTGCTCGGGAGTCGTAAAGAAGATGAATGATTATGTGGAATTTTTGATTTTCAAATGTTTTGTTCTAAAAAAGCAATAATATTGTATATGGCATTTTCGTTGGCCATTACATGTGGGGGAGGTGATTGTCGATCACATTCTTCTTTGTATGAGCCATATAAATAGCCGTTAAACTCTTCTCCACTTCCATCCTTCCACTCTCTCTCTCTCTATCTTTCGATTGCTTCGTGATTTCTAGTTTGTTTTCAGTTCTCTCAAATGGCTACCGTCGAGGTGAGCGCTCTCTCTCTCTCTCTCTCTCTCTAGACCTCTCTCTCTCTCTAGCAATCTGAGACGAAACAGAGATGGATTCTTCAGCTTTACTAGTTTGATTTTGCTAGCTATAGAATCGGTTTCCAGCTAGCAAAATCCATGACAACAACACTCTCTTTTGACTTCTAAAAATCAAAGAAGATAGACTTTTGCCCCATATATAAAAGCTTCCTATTTTTATGGAAGTGTGCTGCATCAAAGCCGGGAGTGTCAATAGGCACGTTGGGTCTGATCGATGTGAGCCATTCATCTTATCTGCAATCAGAGAAACTGATCGATGCTCTCTTTTTGACGATGATATGATCATCTGGTTTAGATCAGATGATTACGATCATCATCTGATGGTTAGGATCGTCTGTTGCATGTCCTGGGATTACCTGGGTAGATCATTATGTTTACCAAACGGAGCTGGACACACATAGCTCACCAGTTGCTCTAGTAGTCATCAACTGGTGGGCCATAGTAGGCTTTATAAGTATCTATAATCTAGTCTAGATACCTTTTACTAACCTTTATATTTAATCTACTGTTTTTCTTAATTTTCTGCTGACATTGAACGGTCCAGATTGCATGATTCTCTTGTGTTCTTTCCTCCTAGCATTTAAAGCAGTCTTTGGTCAACATTTCTTTTATTATAAAGGATAAACCCTGTTAGGGCCGAGACCATGCTCTACCAGCATGGGATTTCAAGTGGGGCTATCATGTGAAATGGGCCCACCTGAAATCCCATTATCTTAGAGCATGGTCTCAGTGGTCTCGGCCTTAATGGATCTAAGGTCTCGGTAGCAAAATCCTATTATAAAAAAAGGCAATTGTCATTTAATAAGTACCTAAAGGGTATATTTCTCATTCACGGGTAGTGCTTTTTTTTCCCCTTAGTGGGTAGTCATTCGGTGACACTTTTACTAGACTTCACCTGTTTAGGCTATACCATACATTTACATTTATATCACTGAGCTAATAATCAGAAACTAAGCTTGCTATGGTGGTTGGATGTATTTTCCTTTTGGGAGGACTCAGGTTTGAACATGGATGGTGTGGAGGTTGACGAGCCCACCATTTCTACTAATCTTATTATTTTTTTTTTTTTTGAACTTCCTAACCTATATTTACTAACATAGATTAATGATATCACTAACCAAACTATCCTGTGTTTCTTTTTTTTTTTTTTTTTTGCTGACCAATATGCAGTTAGGCTGCCACCTTGGTTAGAAGTTAGTATCTGTTCTGAGTTAGTGGGCCGGTGGAGAGTATACAACACTCCCATCCTCTTGGGAATGGATCCCGGACAAGTATGTGGTCACTAGCACCACAACCACCATCCGGTGTTTTTAGATACCTAAAACAAATAAAAAAAATAGTTGAGGAGTGCTGCTAGTGTCACGCGCATCAAATTTATGACGTGGATATATTGCAGGTTGATGCAGTTCCGGTTGTAGTAGTGCCCAGCCAACCAGAAGAAACAACACAAATCCCCCCAGCAATAGAAGAAACAACACAAATCCCCCCAACTACAGAAGAAACAGCTGAAGCGCCAGTTGAAGAAGAAGTGGTTTCTCCACCAGCCGATACCGAAACACCAGAACCGGTGGTCGCAGTAGAAGAATCCAAGGTAGAAGTAATAGAACCAAAGGAAGTAGAAGAAGATAAAGAGGAACCCACCGAAGAAGTGACGATCGAAACAAAGGAAATTGAAGTAGAATCCGCCGTTGCCGAGGTGACAGAAGAGGCGGTAGAAGAAGAAGCTCTAGCGGACGTAGAAGAGGCGGCACCAGCGGTGGCCGAAGAGACCGTTGAGCACGCCGTGAGTAGTGTGGAAGAAGCAAAAGTGGAAGTAGCAAAAGCTGAAGTAGAAGAGGTGGTGGAAGAAGAGACAGTTGTCATCTCTGAGTAGATAGGGGAGGTGTTGAAGGTTATGGTTATTTGCTTGGATGCATAAAATATTCATAGCTTATTAAGTTGGCAAATTAGCAATGAGGGTTAGTAAGTAATCTGCTATTATTGGTTGAGGTTTCCAGGTCTTATGGATGTGTTTGTTTGATTTGAAGCATTGTATTGATTGATGTTTTAGGGTTTTGTAGTGATAGCGGGTGTCCACTTATTGATGTGGGGCATTTAGAAGTCTCATTTGCCATGGCTTTGTTGTGTTATGCATCGTATATATATCTATGGTTTTTATTGAATATCTTGACTTTTTTTTAGCAATATCATATCAAGGAATCCTCCTGCCTAACAATTTCTGATAAGACCAATAAACCCATCAAACCTGCATTTCTTTACTGGGTTATAGTTAAGGTTTTGGATCCGTGGCCTGGTATCGTAGGGTCGGGTTTTACTCCCTGGACCCAATGTGTCTTATGCCTGGTTATATAGAAAATATGCTGTTGAGGGTTCCTTATTCGTGTTGGGTTCCAATTTTCCTTTATCTACCGGATAAATGAGCTTCTGAGACCTCATTAGGGCCGAGACCACCGAAATCATGCTCTAAGAGCATGAGATTTCAGGTGGGACCTACCATGTGAACTGGACCCCACCTGAAATCCAATGCTGGTCTCAGTGGTCTCGGCCCTATTGGGTCTAGTAGCGAAGTCCCTACCACCCCTCCCACAAGAAGGGAAAAAAGAAAAGAAATCCAAGGATCCGTTATTAACCAACTCTTCTTTTGTTGTCCCTCATCCTAGAGATGCTAACAATCTCAAGGCACAAAATGTTATAGTGAAATACTAGAGAGCCTACGATCAGATTAGATATTTTTCCATGGCAATGGTGGTTAGACTCATCGCTATTCTTGCATGACGTCAAATCAAAGGCGCGAGGCGAAGCCGGGCCGGCCGGGCCACATTATTGATGCCCTAGACCTACCGCAATTGTACCATTCAGATAATCACATATGATTGTCCAAACTCCCAACATGGGATCTTGATAAGGAACTTCACTCAAAAATATATTAAAACCAAGCTTCTATACAATGGGATTACTGAATGACCCAAGGCTCCTTTGATCTTCATATGGTTCGATCTAGTTCAAGGCATCAACTTTGACGAAACCTTCAAACCGTTGTTAAGGCATCAAATATTTGTTGTATTCTTGCCATTGTAACTCTTGTAAATTGGAGCACGTCCAGTTAATGTGAAGAACGCAGAACGCATTGGTGATCAATTAGCATGCTTATTCATTGTTGGTCCTTCCTGCTTCACACAAAATGTATCCAAATGCTTGAAATGTGAATGAGATAGATCGCATGTACAAAAAAGAATACATCATCTAAAACAAGAGTTTACTGACACTACAAGAAATCTATCGTATAACAACGGAATTATAGACACGGAAAATTTTCCGTGTCTAATAGCTATTTATAGACACGGAAAGTTTTCCGTCACTAAAATTCTGTATCTAATTTTTATTCCAAGATTTATATCAATTTTATGATTAATACATTTATTAGAGACGGTAGATTTTCCGTGTCTAATAGTATTAGACACGGATATTGGTGTTAGTGACGGAAAATTTCCGTGTCTAAGATAAATGATCATTAGACACGGAAATATTTCTATTTCTAATATTATCGTATTAATTTTCTGATTCCTAACCCGCGAAACTCATCGGCTTTTCCCCCTAAATATTGTTCTTCAGAGCGCCTCTCTCTCTCTCTCTCTCCTTCTCCGACCACCACCACCGACCTGCTCCGATCACCGCAACCGACCAGCTCCGACCACCACTGTAAGTCCCTATCTATCTCTCTCTCTATCTCTCTCTCTCTCTCTCTCTGTCTTTGTCTCTTTCATTCTCTCTCTCTACCGAGCTATCTATCTGTCTCTACTGAGCTCTCCTTCTGTCTCTATCCCTCTACTATCTCTATCTCTCACGCTCTCCCTCTCTACCGACCTCTCTCTCTCTATCTCTCTCTACCGAGCTCTCTCTCTCTCTCTATGTTATCTAACTCACTTGGACTCCGTGCAGGTTCATCAACGCCGCCAACTCCACGCCACTCAGACCTTTGTTTGCTAGGTACCTACTGATTTTATGTTCTCTCCCTGATGAACTAGTGGGTTTGTTTGAGCAATATTTGTAGGATTATTGTTTGTATGATTTCTTTTCATTTAAGCTAAAAAATAGTTAAATCCTTAGAAACCCTAATTACTAGCCCAATCATTATTTTTTAAAATTAAATAATAAGCCCTCTACATAAAATTTTAAGACCTTAAAAGAATAAATTATATGTTTCAAATAATTTACTTATTCATAATTTTCCGCAACAATGGATGGTTCCAAATATTCATCCTTTTGCCAATGTATAATTTTTTATTTTTTTATTTTTTTTATAGATTTGTCTATTCAATTCATTTTGTATACTTTAGTTTTGAATTGTTGTTTTATATTACATCTCAACGTCATGTTGTGTTATGCATGCCCATATTGATTATCTATTTTAAATTACTTTCTTTCTCTTGTTTTATTTCAAATTTGTTGATTTTCATTTCTATTAGGATGCTTGGAAATTGTGGTTAGATATACACAAAGTCACGTTCCGGGAAATCACGTTAGCAAATCTCAATGATGGGTTTAGAGTGTCGTATTATTTCAACAAGAGCAAAGTTAATTGTGGTATTTGATTTTTTTAGTGTGGGTAAATATTTAAAACTTTTTGTAAGAATCGAAACTCAGACTTCTATTTGCTTTTCGAATTAACTGAAATTCTTAGGTTCTCAAAATCTAAATTAATTATAAAAAAAATGGCTCTCTATAGTTTGTCATAGGTTAGTAACTTAGTTTAATAAATTATTTGCATATATCTCTACTTTATACTTTTTCATGTTTGAATTATAAAATGAAATTTAGCAAAAAAAATATAAGATAATAAAGTCTAATTTGTAATTTTTTAAAAATATTTTTAAAAAAATTTATGAGAGTCGATCATTCAGACTCATGATCCGGTGCATTGCACGGGGTATTTGATATATGAGATTATCTATCATTCACGTAGTGAAAATAGTATCGATCATTCAGACTCTTTTATTCATTGTTTCTTAAAAATATATGAGGATATCTTTAGTAATTTATGAGATAATGAGCCTATTTGATTTCTTAGCTTTTCTATGTTTTTCTTTTTGTTGGTAGGATAAGAGAAGAATTTTAACACCTCATTTAGGTGAACAAATTTTTATGAGAGTCTATGGATGCCTACCACATTCTTGTAGCACAATTGAATCTTTTACTCATATATCTATTTTAAACCATAGATTTACCATTGAATAGTTTTAGGATTCCCATTATTCTCTTAATATATGGTCACACTAATCAACTAGATTATCTCATTAAATAATGTCGTACGTAGAGAAAGAATAGAGATTTTAAGCAGGTGCTCCTTTTAATATAGTTTTGCAATTGGCTTGCTTTATGAAACCAGTTTCCACCAATAGTTGTATAAGCAGTGAAATTGCCATACCATCATGGGTAAGGTATATGAACTGTGGCATTACCGATCTACACTCAAATAGGCAGGGTACAGTATCCCTAGTGTGCTTATCTCACACCTTAACCAATGGGTGTAGTAGTCATTTAATGCCCACTACACCAAATCAAGAGTGGGCTATATACATCGCTTTGTACATCTGAGTTAAAATTAACCTAATTTATGATGTATGAGTCTAGCTTATTTGATGGTCACCAACCAATTGAAAAACATGCAAGACCACAAAAGTAGCATAAATTTCTTCGCCAGAGCAGTTGGATATTTTCTGGTAAATATCCAACTGCTATGTTTATGGATAATTACTACTACCTCGTTAGGGTTAGTTGTGTTCTTGTTTGCCTCAGGTGTATTGGACATGCTATGTTTATTTTTATTTCTGCTAAATATTATGTCTATTGCCTAATATCAAGGGTTATTATGATTCCTGCATCCCTCAAGATCATTGTGAATGTGCATGCATTGAAACTTAGATCTCCCATTCAAGAATCATTGTCGGATAAGTGCCTCTCTTACCATCACTATGGACGGATTCGTTGTAGATTACGATGTGTAGTTCCTACGTGGACTACATTGCCTCTAACAATTGATCCGTCCTGTATATTAAGAGGAGTATTTTTCTGCAAATCATTCTTGAATTGTCCATGTGGACAGTTTGAGAATGCATAATCCCGAAGCATGTATCAGTCACCCGTGCACACTCAATTTTAGGAGAAATTTTCGTCAGTCATCCCTATTGTTCTATGGGTACAAATTTGGATAAGGAATGCATCTGTCCCTTGTCTGAATTGTGTACTTGGAGAGCCATGGGGAGATGCTGTCGAAATTTTCTTAAAATTTAACAAAGCACGTGCGGTATTGATCTTGGGGATTATGTATTCCTGAATGGGATAGGAACACTCCACCCAATAAGTAGTCAATAACCATGGTGCATGCATGCATTACCCCTAATTATTCCGGTGTCATTTCCATATCATTCATTAATGACATGTATATATTGTCTTCTGTTGTTAGTGATTGCGAGAGCTGATAAAGTGATCATGGATAAAAGTTGGGTTTTCACAAATAGATGGAGTGATATATATAAAACGGGTTCGAACAATTTCTTAGATTTTGCATTTAGTCAGTCACCACAACCTGGCAGTACTATCAAGTGTTTGTATGAAAAATGTAGTAATCGATATTATTGGATACCACACAGTGTGTACGAGCATTTGATTTGTGATGGATTCGATAAGCATTATGCCACGGCTACGTGGATTTTCCACGAATAAAGACTACATCCTAGATCTTCAACTGCCCAAATGGTGAGAGACGTGAATAACCCTGTAATAGATGATATGCAAGAGATTTTGCACGAGACATTCGGGCCCAATCGTGCAAACGAAGTGACAGTCGAATGAGGGATCAAGTGATACAAGAGAGAGTCCCAATGCAGAAGCCACAAAATTCTATAAGTTAGTAGAAGATGTCGAGCAAGATTTGTATCTCGGATGTAAAAAATTCAGTAAACTGTCTTTTATTGTCCGGTTATATAACATTAAGTGTCTGAATGGATGGAGCGACAAATCATTCACGATGTTACTTGAGTTACTAAAAGAGGAACTTCCTGAGGGTGAAACTTTGCATGCATCCTTCTACCGAACGAAAAAGATACTCAAAGAATTAGGTCTTGGTTACAATAAGATTGATGCATGCCAAAACGATTGCATGTTATAGTGGAAGGAACAAGTTAATGATATTGCATGTTCCATTTGTGGAATTTCACGGTGGAAGATTACGGATTCCTGTATAACACTGTCATCTAGGAAGGAAGATAGAATTCCAGCAAAAGACTTTTCATGTCAGACAAGACAGCTGGTTCCATGAGATGGCATGCAGAGGGTCGCACCCGAGTTGGGGTTCTAAGGCATCTGAAAGTATGCCTTTTTTAATTTTAGAAAAACAGTTCTTGGAGGGCATATATCGAATCCCAAGATTTGACTAAGATTCTAATTGATTTTATTCAATGAAGGATTAAATAACAATCACATTTGCGACTTTGATATTATTAAGTCAAATCCACGTTAAAACAATGCTTGCAAGACTTTACAAGTGTAAAGTCACCTTCGTAATCCACACGAACCTTCTTTTTTCTTTTAAAACTTTCTATAATGGAAGCTAATGATCCTTCGAATTCAAGCTCTATGATCTTTGTTCTTTTCTTGAATCTCAAGATCCTTTCTTGATTTAACAAGATTGTTTCTGCTTTTGCTCAAGAGAAAAACTATAACCAAGAGAGAAAGGGAATGGTGACCTTTCACAATTCCCACAAGAGAGAAGAGGGGGGCGTGAGATTGAGGAGAGGAGAGAGAGAGCAAAACGTGGGATTGGATATCTTTCCGAGGGGTGAGCGTCCACCCTTTATATAGAATTAGCTTGGATTGCTTTGCTTGCAATCCAAGACTCTCTCATCCTTATCCTAATCTAATCTAATTTTTTTTTTTTTGGTTGTGATCCTAATCTAATTAGAATTCCTCAAAAGTTTCTTTAATGATTATTCCTAATTAATTAGGATTTATCTTAAAAGAAACTAACCTTATCCATTAGTAACAAACTAATCTTATCTTTATCTAATAAGGAATCTTTAATTAGTAACTAACTAATTATTGATTAGTAACAAACTAATGGAATCCCATTTAATTAGGGAATCTTTAATTAGTAACTAACTAATCTTATCCTTATCCAATAAGAATTCATTAATTAGTAAATAACTAATTAAAAATAAAGTTCCTCTTTGAAGTGGGTGTCCCACCCTAGGTGGGCCCCACTTCCACACACCCCTTAGGGGTTCTAAACCCTAAAGATCATCATTTGATCTTTTATCAAAATTCTCAATGGGTCTTACCCATTTGGTTAATCACATCCAATGTAATTTAACCTATAAGAGCTTCATTATACCATATAGTGATTACTTAGAGAAATTAATTAATTTAATTAATAATTAAAGTAAAAGCTTTAAGAAGGTCCTAGTGTGTGGGATATAAAGGGATCTCCTATTTCTGGTCGTGGGACCAAGTGCTTAACCTTTCTTGGTTAAAGCATTGTTACTAGGAAACCATTTCCTATCATTCCATTAGGATCATAGAATTTTATCTATGTCCCTGAACTTCCACTAATCACAATAATTTCCATTAACATAATGTGACTAACCTCCAGAAAATAGAGAATTACTTGCAGGTATTTTCTATTACAAGATTTGTTTACAAATGTGTCCATCCACTTCCAATATTGTTATAAGCTTCCGGGACAATATCTTATACTGCCTTTAATCCCTAGCTTATATTGAGAACCCATTCTCTTTGATACTTTTAGTCAAACTTAGACTTTCAAAACTATTTTAGAAATTCTTTTAAAAAAATAATTATTATTATTACATTTCTTTTATATAGAAAATAAACTTGTCGATAAAACCATTTCATCGATAAATGCTAGCGTTAGGTTTTTAAAGTCCGGTTTTGACAAGTATAAACTCAATATTAATTACTCTAGAAGAGTAGTAGAATCCTTGTTGAGTGTACACACACTTCTTCTAATATAGTGTACATAACCCAATGAGCCCGTATTCAGTCCGGTGTGTTGGACATTGACAATTGGCTACATCAAAGCTATATAAGCAAATACTAGAGAAGATGTCGACCTCTCAGGTTAAGGACAATCTATCAAATGGACTATCCTAAATATATAGACAATATATTTCTAACGGTATCCACTGAGTGATCCAGTTGTAATATAAGTACTTTTTACTTATATCCACATCTTAGTCAAGAGAACCTTCTCTCAGTGATTAAGATTCATTACTCCATCATATGGAACTAACAATGTGTAAGTTAGTAGAAATACATTGTCCAGATGTATCCCGAATAACTTAGAATCATTCTAGATTTACAAGGAACTGAAAAAACATATCTCCTTAGCAATTAGTTGATAACTAATTGGATGGTTTCCCTACAATGTTACCTAAGGGACAAAGTAGTCTCATCTAATGAGATACTTTTAATATATTACCCAATGTAGAAGACAATGTGTGAATGTAAAATATGTTTTTATTGATTAAGTAGACTAATACAATTCTGGAATAGCTTTCGTGGGCATATATGTCTAAGAGCATACAGCTGATTCGGAAGCCTGGCGACATCTTAACGAACGATACCATGATTTGCTACAGAATCTCGCAATGTTAGACTTGGGTTAGCAAGTGATAGTTTTAATCCATTTGGTACCCTTAGCATCGCATAGAGTACTTGGCCTGTTGTTTTGACTCCATATAACTTGCCGCGTTGGATGTGAATGAAGCAACCTTTTTTAATGATGTCATTACTTATTTCCAGTCCTTGTGCTCCTGGTAATGACATTAATGTATACTTACAACCACTTGTAGATAAGTTATTAGATCTGTGGGCTGATGGCCTACACATGTACGATGGGTCAAGTGGTCAAAATTTTCAGAAGAGTGCAGTGTTATGTGTGGAGTATATTGGATGGAAGAAGGTAAATATTTTTTTCAAATTACCTTACTGGGAGCATCTACTAATAAGGCACAATTTGGATGTGATGCATATTATCACAGGGACGTTATTGAATATTGATGGAAAAACAAAAGACACTTGAAAAGTACATCTTGACCTTAAGGAAATGGGTATTAGAACTGCACTTCATCCACATGCAGTAGGACAAAAAATATATTTGCCTGCTGCATGCTTTTCCATGTCGGCTGATGAGAGAAGTATTTTCTGTAACGTACTAGCAAATGTGAAAACTCCAGATGGTTATGCAGCCAATATTTCAAGATGTGTGAACCTGAAAGAGTGCAAAATATCAAGGTTGAAAAGCCATGACTGCCATATTATAATGCAAAAACTACTCCCATTGGCATTGCGGAAATCACTGCCAAGGAATGTAAGTGGACCTCTGATTGAGTTGAGTAGAATCTTCAGAGGATTATGCTCTAAGGTTGGCACCGTCGAAGAATTCACTGAACTTGAGGCTAGATGTACAGTTACACTTTGCAACCTTGAAAGGATTTTCCCACTTGCATTCTTTGACATCATGGTACGTCTAACCATCCATTTGATAGGCAAGACCAGGATTGCAGGTCCAGTACAGTACCGATGGATGTACCCGATCGAGTGGTATGTGTTACGCATTGAGTTCGTATTTCCTGCAATATGTTACTAATTTAGTCATATTTTGTTATAGGACATTCACATTGTTATTCTTTCTATAATAGATACCTCCATACATTGAAATCATATGCACGTAATAGAAGTAAACTAGAAGGTTCTATAACAAAGGGATATCTTGCTAAAGAATGTGTCACTTTTTGCTGAAGGTATGTGCACGATGTTGAAACAAAGTCCAACTGTGTAGCTCGCAACTATGATGCAGATGGGGTTGGGACATATAACGGATTGCCAATCTTTTCTTCACCTGGTCGTGCTATAGGAAAGGCAGTGACTGCATATTTATCTGATGAAGTATCAAGGAAAATACACCGTTATGTCCTGTTCAATTGTCCTGAAGTGGCACCATTTATTGGGTAAGGCGACTCCACTCTGGATTTATATTCATTGAAAGCACCTCCAGGTGGTATGCACTAATTAACTACAATGATTGAAATACAAGGCACACTTGGAAAAAGTAATGCTTGAAAATCCCCACAGGCGGCAAATAGACATTGACCACATCCACAATAAAGATTTTCCAATTGGTTTGTGTCCAATGTTAGTAATATATGGCAAATATGTTTAAAATGGCAACAAAGTTTATTTTTTTGACTGTTTACTAATGTGAATTACTAAACACCATTAGATTATTACGTTGATTGGTGGAAGTCCAAAGCATCTACATAATGATCTGAAATGGTTGGCTTATGGCCCATCGAAGATTGCATGCTACTTTCAACGGTTTGTCATCAATGGCTTTCAGTTTCCAACGAAATCGGTTGATAGTACCAAGAAGATGCAAAATAGTGGCGTGGTCTTAACCGCAGAGACACCGCGAATAGGCGATGTTACATACTATGGCGTTTTGCAAGAAATAGTTCAAGTAGACTATTACAAAGGAAGAAAGGTTGTGTTACTTAAGTATGATTGGGTAGATGTTATGTCTCAAGGTAGGGGCATCAAGGAAGATGATTACCAATTGACACTTGTTAATCTGGAACGGATGCTAAAAACCGATGAACCTTTTGTGCTTGCCTCGCAAGCAATGCAAGTGTTTTATGTCAAAGACCCATTGGAAAAAGACTGGCACATTGCTATTCAGTTCAAACCAAAGAAATACTTCGACATGCGAGAGGGAGTACATCCAAATTTGGTCGAGGCATTGCCCGAAATTGTACAACCAAATGTTGTACGATTGGACAATACTTGACTGGATGTTGAAAATATTAGTGATATTAGGGCAGATATCCCTGGAACAACAATTGATGTACCTCTAACCATCACCGAGGCAGAGTCATTACATGACCACTCAGGCGATTCTGAAGAAAATGATGATGGACTATCTATATAGACACTTGATGTAATAACATTTTTCTAGAGAATTACAATGTTCGTTTTTGCTATTGGAACTCATTGTTTATCTTTGTTACGACAAGACTATTTATACCTCCCTTCTATATTATGCATTCATTATAGTTTATAGTTTACACTTCGTAATAGTGATGAAAACATGCAAAATGTTGACAAGAGTTCATTATGGGTGTTCTTTTAAAGTTGCAATCTTTCCCCAGTTGGTCTGAGGATGGATGAAACTCATTGCAACATCTGTTCCTGCAATGTCCACCTCCACTCTAATAAGACTACTAATAAAGGTGAACTACGGAACTTGGATAGGTCCGATTCACCTCCTTTGATGGTATAGTACCATTTGAGCAAAAAGATTCAAGAAACATAGTGCTGGTAAGAAGTGAAGAATCATTATTCTTCTTTCTTGTTTATCTATTAGCTACACTTGACTGTGCAACATTGACCCTCTCATTTATCTTTCTAAACACTCCAGGGTTGCAAATAAAACCAATATGGCAATCATAAACTTGTAGATTTAGGAATCAAATTGGATTCTCTAGGGATCAAACCTGTAGCTCAATTGGTTTGTGCTACCAATTATAATGGAAACTCTTGGTCAATTGGTACTCTAAATTGAATGGTTTTTTAATTACCAACTGTTAAAGTGTTGATTTACCTTGTGGATGTAAACAGAGAGGAAAGTGATTTTAATTGCACAGGTGCTAAAATAAATCATCATTGAAAGGAATGAAAAGAAAAGGTAGTAAGTCCATTCCAAAGGAAAAAACTAAGTCTATTCCTTGAAAACACAAAGATCCAACACAACCAAACCCTTAGAGAAGGGAACGATATCACCTCAATTAGTACCTCACTCAAAATCCCTGTAATCATATATGTCCAGTCTGTTAGAATTTTGAATGAAAGAAATGGTGAGATGGAGAGCTACATAAACAAAATTATATTATGTTTCAAATATATAATAGATGACTAACCTTAGAAGTATGAGTAACCTTAACCTTATCATGAAGTCCTGTTTTATGTAACTTGATATTATATTACATAATAGAGTGGTCCAGAAATAACTTAAAACTTCACGGAAATAACTAACAACTTTACAAGTTGATTATTTGACTAAATGGAAAACTGATGGAAGCATGCAAAATGTTACTTTTCATAGAAATACCTTACAACTTGACATAAATTGAATGGATTTTTACACTTTCATTGTTTGCTAAAATGTCAATTATATTTTCATTATTTCTATATTGCACTGTAATAGCAAGATGCGATCGTATTTTGGACGTCCACGTAGGGCCGATGAGGCCTCCTCTTCTTCTGGGGTTGGTACATCTCAACCATTGATCAACCCTGCGTAGGATCCGGTTCACCCCGGCGATCATGTGCTAGAGCAAGATTGGGCATCCCGATAGGATGCAGTAGAGCCTGCAGCAAGTACATATTTCGTTGCACAACAATTTATTTACGACTATTGCATCAATTTTCCTGTTTATTATGTATGACTATGTTATTATATTTCTTGTACAGTACCCCCTAGACGCACTAGGGGTGCGAATAGGATGGCTCCCCCACCCCCACCAGGGGAAGGCATGACGGTCATGAAAGTTAACAGACTGGGGCGGCCCTATGGGAAAAATGAGACGAAGCTAACTACAACGATAGAGGTCCTGGTGAAGGATGAGAATATCATCCCATTAGGGATACATACGGACTGGAGGCATGTCCCTCAAGAGAGGAAGCAGGCGATGCTAAATATCATCATGGTAAGAAAAATGTGTGTTTTCCCTTGTGTTATTTATTTCCTTATTTTAATGTTCAATCCATTGACTGTATGTTGTGATTGCCTTTATCTTTTCGCAGAGTAGTTATTACATCCCCAACGAGTAGGCGAGGGATTGGGTGTTGCAGAATTGCAATATGTTGTGGAAATCTTGGCGGAAGCGGTTGTACGATAAGTGGTACAAACCAGAGCGCCCACTACAAGCATAGTATGCTTATGTGGATAACAGGGTACAGCTAAACCAGTGGAGGGCCTTTGTGGACCACTGGAGGATAGAAGAGGCCATAGTATGCACACAATTTGAGCTTTAATCTTCTATGATCAATACCCTCACAATACTAATTGACTGACATCATGTAAATAATAGGCTACCAGGGAGAGGAATAGGCAGAATCGAGCGCAGTTGACTATGTCTCACCTAGCTAGGACAAGGCCTTATGCTCATTACAGGAAGACTGAGGTATAGCTATCACACAATCGTTTAGGGTCTGAACATTCAATTAATGCTTTCAATATTATTTTTGTTACGAAGTTATTAATCCCCTCTCAAATTTTTCATGAAGCGTGCAAACCATCTAGACAGGTTGGAGCCGGACTGGGTCCATATGTTTGGGGTGTTCCATACATGCAGGGATGAGACTTTTGTCGATCAAACATCGCAACAGTTGCACATATGTTTATGCATTTATTCATTCAGTATTAGTGACGTTCGATGCAAATTGTGTTTTTATTGTTAGGTTTGATTATCGTAATTGAGATATATCTATAACTGCGGCACAAATGACTAAGCGGTTGAGCCAACACCCTAAGGGCACTGAGAGTTGCACTGCCCGGAATGAGGTATTCACCCAGGTGATGGGTCCAGATGGACATGGGCGTGTCCACACTTATGGATTGGGTGTTACACCCTCACAGTTCCATGCTCTTGATGTTGATCACTGGAGGCAAAGGGCACAGGATGCTGAGGCTGCACAGCGGGTGGCAGAAGCTGCGCGACTGGCAGCGGAGGATGCGTACCGGGCGACTGTGTTGAGGTTGGAGGATGAGGTGGGCAGGCAGCGGGAGTGGATGGCCGAGATTGCAGGGTTCTTCCAGACTAGGGTATTCCCATCCTTCCCTATTGCACCATCCCAGTCCAGGGCATTCCAATCCTACCCCGGGGGACCATCCCAGTGCTGCCCGTCTCATGATGATGATGCCACCTAGACCCCCGATTTCCCCCTTGATTAGAGATTTTTCTTCACATGCTTAGTTGGTATGTGAAGAGTTACACCAGACTTCACTTTTTTTTTGTCCATATTTTTGAGAGATTATGACGGAAATTAAATATGTGTATGCATTTGCTGCTGATGAATTGTGTACTTTGATTTTAATATGTGTATGCATTTGTATTGAGTAGTCCCACAGTCGATGGTCTATGGCAATGCCTTTTTTGATTTTAACCTTTCATAGGATGTCTTTAACATCCTGAAATATTGACGTTCCAATCAGGTAGATAAAAGTTCCAATTGCCACTATAACCGTTAAAAAGAAATTTATTTCGATTTAGATGTATAAGTTACTAATACGTATGCTTATCTATAAGACATGTTGTTTTACCAGGGCAGTTGGATATTTGTTGTTGATTAGATTTAGAATCTATAGTATTTACACTGTGTAATATCGATTGAAATGTTTTCTGTTAATTTTTTTAATCCAATGTTAGATTCTGTGCTAAGTTGCTAAATTAATTTCAGGTTCGTCGAATATTGTTTATATTACATCTGAAGAATAGTTCAATAGTTTTTTTTTTTTTAAAAAAAAAAACCTCTCAGAAGGAGAGGGGGGTTTGGTGGACCCCTACCAGTTTTATTAATAAAAAAGAAATGGGGGGGACATAAACCTTACCCCTACAAAGACTCACATTAGGAGGGGACATAAAACCTTACCCCTAACAAACAAACAAAAAGCGGGAGGGACATAAAACCTTACCCCTAACAAAAATTACAAATAAACAAAACTCAATCTTTATTAACCAATCTAACAGTACCTAATCCAGCTTGATCAAGAGAAATAAGGGATATGAGACGATGAGGACTGGACTGATTAGGGAAAATTTCACCTGAAGTCTGAGAAGTACATCCTTGATTAGCAAGAAAGTCTGCAACCATGTTAGCTTCCCTAAAGATGTGATTAATAGAAGAGCAAATGTGAAACACTTGATGGATCTTCTTATTCCAATACCACACCTGCCAAGGATGATTAAAACTACCCTTCCAAGCTTCAACTAAAGATTTAGCATCAGATTCAACAACCACTTGAAGATATCCAAGTTTTTGACACAGAATTAGACCATCCAAAAGAGCTCGAGATTCTGCAACATAATTAGTACAAGTCCCATAGAAAGCATAAAAGCAAGCTATCATCCTTCCAGTGTGGTCTCGAATAATACCTCCTCCTCCGGCTATTCCTAGATTGCCTTTAGATGCACCATCCACATTCAGTTTTATTCTATCCTGAGAAGGCTGAATCCATTTGATGTAAGAAATAGTATTTCTTCGCCGATCTGGAGGAGACAAAATATTGATGATGGAAAGATCCAAAGTTTTTCCAGCCGGTAAGGATCTCAGATCAATCATCCATTTCTGAATTCTTGTCTTAATCACATCAATAGACTTTTGAGCATTCTTAAACCTGCGAGAGCATCTTTCCTTCCAAATCTCCCATATGATTATAAGAGGAAGCAGCAGAAGAACTTCATTATGACGCCTGTCTGAAGCTCTAAACCATCTCTTAATTAAGCATTGAATATTATCACTGGGTTGGGGAAGAACTGAACATAAATTACCAAAATATCTCCATAACATACCTGCAATATCACTTTTAAATAAGAAATGAGATAGAGTTTCAATATTACCTTGAGCACAATAAGAACAGCAGCTAGCTAAGGGAATACCAACAGATTGAATCTTGAAATAAATAGGAAAAGCTCCATTCATTACCTTCTAACCAAAAATTTGGATTTTTTTGGGAATAATGTTATTCCAAACATACTTAGTCTAGTCTTTCGGAAGAATAGAATAGCGAATAGAGTTCCAAGCTGATTTAACTGAAAACTTACCTTTAGGACAGAGATTCCATATAAACGTATCTTCTAAATCAGAAGTAAAAAATCCTGCATTTCTAATATCAGTCTCAATGTATTCAGGAAGATAATAAAAAACAAGACTAAAATCCCATCTCCCATTAACATCAAGCATATCCGAGATAACAGGAAAAGTATGAGGAATGTTAGAAGAGTTAACCATAGGAGGAGCATCTCCATACCAACAATCTAACCAGAAATTAATTTTATTACCATTACCTATTAAAGCAGTCGAATTCCAAATCACATCTTTACAAAATTTGCTAATTTTTATCCAAGTTTTAGATGAGTCAAGGCGATATGAAGCATACCAAATATGATTAAATTTGAATTTAGATTTAAAGAATTTAGTCCAAAGATTTTTAGATTGATAAAGCTTCCAAGCTTGTTTCATTCTAAAAGCAGAGGAAAATTCATACATTTTTCTAATGCCTAGACCACCCTCCAAAAGGGGAAGGGCACAAGTATTCAAATTAATCAAATGATGCTTTTTAGAGTCAATCCTATTGTTCCAAAAAAATTTAGCCATTGATCTATCAATAATGTTACAAATAGCTTTCGGAACATAAATCCCAGCTAAAAGGTTAGTAGGCATAGAAGACAAAACATGCTTAATAAGAATAAGCCTACCCCCCGAAGATAAGAACTTGCATTTCCAACCCTCTATCTTTTTAAGAATTTTATCAATTAAAGGGTTAAAAAATCAATTTTTAAGACGACCTTTATATATGGGTACACCAATATAAGTAAATGGAAAATTCTTATTAGAAATACCCACCCAATGAAATATAGCACCACTTTTAGCCCTAGAAAGATTGGAAGAGCAATAAAAAGCGCTTTTAGCACAATTTAATAACTGACCTGAAGAAGCCTCATAAGAAGAGATAAAATCAAATATTTTTTTAATGTTATGCTTTCTACCATTACAAAATATTAAGGTATCATCTGCAAAAGGAAGATGAGAGATAGGCATACCATATCTTCCCAATTTATAGTTATGGGAAAGACTTTTAGAGATAAATTTCAGTCCCCTGCTAAGCACTTCCTCAGCTAAAATAAAAAGTTCAGGGGAAAGAGGATCACCTTGCCGAATACCCCGAGAACTCTGAAAAAAACCTTGAAGGCTTCCATTAATAATGATATAGAAAGACTGATTAAAAATACAACCATGATTCAATCTAGTAACTGCATAATTGAAACCCATTTTTTGAAGAACTAAAATAATGAAATTCCATTCCATTCGATCATATGCTTTAGACATATAAAGTTTGAAAATAATATTACCTCCTGGAGTTTTCCTATCAATATCCTGAACCATCTCTTGAGCAAGATTTATATTATCAATAATATTTCTCCCCTTAACAAATCCACTTTGTTCTTCAGAGATTAAGTTAGGTAGAAGTTTACCAATTCTATCAGCCAGGAGACGCGAAATGATTTTATAAAGAAAATTACAAAGGCTAATAGGTCTGAAATCAGAAAATGTTAGAGGAGAACTACATTTAGGAATTAAAGCTATAGCAGTAGCATTAATAGCTTTAGGAATGTCTGCATAGATAAAAAAAGGAATTAATAGCACTCAATAGATTATCCTTCATAATGTTCCAACAATAATGATAGAAGTGTCCCGAGAAACCATCCGGCCTAGGGGCACTATCAGTAGACATACTAAAAACTATTTTTTAAATTTCTTTTAAGGAAGGAGAAAAAGATATAGAATTATTATCGTCTTCCGAAATAAGACTAGGAATATGGTTAATCAAGTTTTGATCTATAATACAGTTAGAAGAGGATAATAAGCTTTTAAAATAAGAAACAGCAGAGTTACCAATATCCTCTCTCGATTCCAACACATTACCTTGGGAATCTTGAATCCGAGTAATACAATTTCTACCCCTTCTGAAATTAGAGATCATATGAAAAAAATTTGTATTATTATCACCTTCTTGAAGCCATTTAATACGAGATTTTTGCCGCTAGAATATCTCTTCTTGCAAAAGAAAAGTTTGAAGCTCATCTTTAAGGTTATTAAGGATATCAGCCTTCCCAGGATCCCAGGAATTTTGAATATCATCCTCAATATTACTAATTTGATTTTCAATGTCCTTAATCTTTTGAAAAATATTGCCAAAAACCTCCTTATTCCATTTTTTAAAAGAAATCTTTAATCTTTTAAGCTTTAGGAAAAAGGACATAAGAGGATTATCAGAAATAGGAGTATACCAAGACTCAGAAACAATTTGAAAAAAAATCGGGATGATGAATCCACATTTTTTGGAATTTAAACGAGGAAGGACGCCTATCATTCTCCTTACCAAAAAAAAGAAGAAGGGGAGAATGGTCTGAAGCTAACCTATTAAGATGAGAAACAGAAGAAAATGGATAATTTAAATTCCAATCAGAACTAAGAAGGACTCGATCTAGCCGAGCATATATTCTATTAGAACCAGTTTGATTATTGCACCACATGAATTTATTCCCATGGAAACCAAAATCCAACATACCCAAATCATTAATCATATTGTTAAAATCAGTAAGAGATTCTATATTAACTTCCCTCCCTCCTAACTTTTCATCAAAACTAGATATAGCATTAAAATCTACCCCAATGAAAAAAGGACCTACATAAGAAGAAAAGCAAGTACAAAGATCCATCCAAAGAGATAAACACTCTTTACTAGTACATTTAGCATATATGAAAGCACAATTATGGAAGAGAAACCAATAGAAGATATATCAACAATAATCATTTGATCAGATGAAGAAACAAAAGAAACTTAAAGATGATTTTTCCAAAATAACCAAATCTTAGGGTGAGATAAATGAGGGTCTAAATGTTTATCCATATTAATAAAAGAGCAAACTTCCTTAATAGAGTCAACATTTTTTTGGGTTCCATAATAGCAGAAAAAAAAATATTATTAGAAGAAATTAATTGTTTGAGTCTAGACTTAGAAGCTAAGTTACCAATTCCTCTAATATTCCAAAGGAGAAAATTATTCATTAATAACAATATTAGAATCAGAACCCAAAGTCAGGATAGTAGATCTAGAACGAGTTATTCTATCAGAAGTTAACACAACTTTACTATTTTTTGGTTTGGTCTTAGATATTGGAAGTTGGTACTTAGCAAATAGCTCAGATTTAAGTAATTTTTGTGAAAAAATTATTCCTTCTTTCTTAAAAGTGTCCATATTATTAAAAAAACACAAATCTAAATCATCATGATATTCTAGAGTTTGGGAGTATTCTTTTAAAAAATTTCCGGTACTGAAGGTGGTATTATGATGATTTGAGGGACTTTCTAGAGTTTTATTCAATTTTAGCCATATACGATAATGAGGAGTATGTTGAAACCTAGGTCCATTTTTTGTCTTCTCATTAAGATAAAGACCTCTAAGTTCAAAATTAGATAGAATAGATTGGTTATTAAATTTTTTATAGATTTTGGAGTGTCCACCAAGGAATTTTCATAAGGAATTGTATGATCCAAAACATATTTAGTGTTCAAATTAGATGAACTAATCCGTTCCTCATGCGAATCCAAAATTTGATCATCAAACTCCATACCTTTTGGAGAAGATTGATTATCAAAAATTTTCAAGATTATTAGAAGAATCTAATAACCCAGAATTCTTCTCATTTAATTCAAGATTGTTATCCTTGCCATTAGCAGAAATCGTAATAGGATCTAAAATTAGAAAATTTGGATCAGGATTACCTTGTAACGCTAATATGGTTACCTTTGGAGGAAAGAAATCTTTAGATGCTCCATTCCTTGACTGTGTTGTGCAACCTGTAATCTCGATCACTGCTGGTGAGGAAGATTCCTCAGATTTCTGAGATATATTAGCCGGATCCATCACTGCTTTAGGTGTTGTTATTGCTTCTATAACTGGGTTGTCCTCCATATTTTGGATGAAATCAATGGTGCTATTAACATTATTCTGATCTGGAACGGTTTTTGAAGAAGTAGCGTTGGGGGCAGATTGCTTCACCACCCAAATCTTAGAGTTTTTATTTGAATCTTCTTCTGCCCCGTTTCTATTTTCAGCAATCTTAGGTTTTTCTTTGCCCTTGCCCGCTGAACAATTATGCAATCCATGGCCAAGCTTCTTGCACTTCATACAAAATGAAAAGGTTTTTTCGTATTCTATTGCTTGCCATCGTCCATGATCTCCAATACCCAACCAAAACCGTTCTGGATTTTGCTTAAGGAGATCTACTTCTATGCATGCTCGAGCAACACTCGGTCTGGAAAAAGATTGTGTTGCGGCATCCAACTTAAGCACCTTACCAATGATACTCCCTATAGATCATATGGCTGAGTCATTGAATAGATGTAGAGGGAGATTCGGGAAACTCACCCATATCGGAACTATAGACGGTTCTACTTCGGAAACAAATGAAGGAGTCCACTTAAAAAATCTGAACAAGAAACCATTGATATAGATCACTTCCTTGATCCATATCATTAGGTAATCTTCTTCTGAAGAAAACCTAAAAAGAAGATGACGTGAGTCCAATATTCCCACCGAAAATGCAAGGCGAATACCAGCAGATTTCTTCATAAAAACCTTGATAACATCTAAAGATGGACGCCCATATGAACATTTTGCTACCAAGGTAAAACGGTGAGGTGCAGCTAGAATTTTGGTTTCATCTTCTGAAAAAAACAAAGCTGGTTCTCCCTTGTCAGTTGAAGGCTTTTTGATCAGAATGGTAGCATGAGGAATCATAGAAGCTCGATCTTGTCCTCCTACAACAGCAGCAAAAGAGAGGGGGGGGGGGGGGGGGGGGGATCAGGCGGCCGTGAGGATGATCCTCCCTCCAAGCCGCTGGAAACCCTAGGGTTTTCCATGGAGAATGTGAGAAAAGTTTCCAACTTTAGGTGCTAACATGCACCTAAAAAAAACCAAGGCTAAAATGCACCTCCAAAGCAAAAGACTCGCCTTTGAGGAACACTAATAAGTTTAACAGTTCAATAGTTCACTTAATAAGGTTCAAGGTAAAGGTGTTTTTTCAATGTACCATTGGTACTCCCTTTGATACGTAGATAACTTGTGATTGCTTACATCTTTACTGGAATTTTCATTTTTTTTCTTTCAGATGAACCATTGTCTACGATTTTCTTCTTCATTGCAGTATGGTGTGGACCTTGTAAGATTCTCCAAAACATATAGCTTTATTAATACAGACTTTTTTTTTTTGGGTTGGTTTTATTTGGATTTTCAATTTTGAATGTTAAATAGCTTGAATTCATTTATAATTCAATGAATCAATGTCCCATTGTTTCATCTTTTGTAGGCAATTTCATAACTCCCACTATAGAAGAGTTGGGTAAGAAATACCCTCATGTCACCACGTATAAGATTGACATTGATCAGGTAAGAAGGGTTTATACCATTGAGACATAGTCTTTAGTCTATATATCTCTCTTGTACTCTTAGGTAGGTCCTAAATGAACTCAGTTGAACTTTGTAACCTGTTGGTGGCATGTTATTCAGATGTGAGAGAAGGATTGGACTCAGTATCTTGTATTGTGAAATCCAGCTGTTATTGTAATTGGGCTGGCCGCTCATAATATTTTTGTGTTCTAGATTGACCAATGATAATTAGAAGACACTAGTGGCATGTCATTTATTTCATTCATTATATTTGAGCTCATATCCTACTGATTGATGTGTCATTTTTTAGAAAGATAGCATTTGGATTCCACAGACTCATAGTTCTATGAGCTCATAGCTCTACTGGACAGTGTTTTGTTCTATATATGGATCTCTCCAATTAAAAAGTATTATATTAGCCACATATATATGTGTGTGTATATATACACACACAAAAATATATATGTATATATTTGTTCTTTATGTTTTAGTAGATAACATCTAATTTTATGTAGTTGTGGCACCTTTGTGACTAGCTTTAGTGTCTCATAGATGAGGCTAAGGCATCTCTACGCAACCTCATCTTTGTGGGTGCAAAGGTTCAAAAAAAAAAAAACAGGTATATTTGTTACAACTAGAGGTTCTTTCTATAAATGAGCACAATGATGAGGTGTTTGTTAATAAGTATTGAGTAGACAATGATGGGGTGTTTGTTAATAAGTATTTAGTAGACAATGAGAGTGTTTGTTGAGTGAGTCAGTCTATGGTTACTCCCAAATATACTCCCGAATATACTCCCTAATCCTAACCTTTTATAACCAACCACTAAGGGTCAGGATTTGAGTTGACTTATTTTGTCTTTTCTAATGCCACATCAGCACTAATCCTAACCATTTAATAAATGAGATAAACGGTCATGATTTGGGAGTATATTTGGGAGTACACTTTGGGAGTATCCCTAGACTAATTCTTGTTGAATAGCTTGGCTTGATTTAGATGGGGTAATATTATGCTGACACGCACATTCAGGGTATGCCTTTGCTTCCATTAAAACAATTTTAAGTGACCGTAGTATATTGAACTTGTGTAAGTATTCATCCTCAAATTTGAAACTTGGAATTAAAAAAAAAAGTGAAATTCGAAGCGCCAAGAGCAGGCCTCATGTTCAATGATAGTACTCGAAGAATATGCATAACAACGAAACCTAATTTCTAACTATCCTTTGCATGCATGCTTCCTATTTTGTACCATTTATGGATATATGGGCCATAGATATTCGTTTTCTTACACTGTTGATGGCTTTTCATGTGTTGAATTCTGTTTTTAAGACACCCATTAAAAGAAATCTTCTCTCTGATGGTTCATGTCTGCCCATTTCTTTACTATGGCTGCCTAACTAAAATGAAAAACTGTCAGATTGGCAAATGAATTTTTTATAATATACACTTCTTTTTCTTAATATAGTTTCTTACACTGTTGGTAAATTGCTTGTTGTTTTGGCTCTTTGGTTGAACAGGAGACAGAGTTTTGTTGGAGGCTGGTGGTTGGATCGATTGTAGGATTCTTTGGTGCAGCATTAGGGAGTGTTGGAGGAGTTGGGGGTGGTGGAATTTTCGTTCCAATGCTCACCTTTATCATTGGCTTCGACCCCAAGTCCTATATGGCCATTTCTAAATGTCTATAACCACTACTTCATTTAATTAATTAAGGGTTTTCCACAATTTGCTATACAGAGTATTTAAATGGTGGATTAGATTCATGCTCTCACCCTATTATATTCTAAATGTTGGGTTCAATTTAACTTATAGTTGTGGATGTGGAGATGTGGATGTGGAATGTATAGATGTGGATATGGATGTTGATATGAAGATTTTTCTATTATGTGAAATGTTTGAAAACAGGTTACAGGTGATATAAAATAGGTTATGGGATTCGAGCTACTGGTTTCAAAAAACAAAATGAGTATCAGAGATGGAAATATTTCCGTCTCTAATGTTCAAGGTGACGGAAATAGATCAGTTGCAAAGATGTATTAGACACGGAAATGTTTCCGTGTTAAAAAAATATTATACACAAAATTATTTCCATTACCAACATATATTGGACACGAAAATATTTCCGAGTCTAATATTATCATTAGACACGGAAATATTTTCGTGTCTAATATTATCTTCAGACACAGATATATTTTTGTGTCTAATAATATTATTAGACATGGAACATTGTGACGTCATATATGTTTTTACATTTATGAATAATGATCATTAGACACGGACATAGTTCCTGTAAGCACCCAATTTTTACACCCTGCCTTAACCATAATTAATACCTTTAAACCATGGTTATCCCAAGCTGAACCCTGGTCAAACCCTAGTCAAGCTCTAGGGAAATAATAAACCATAGGTAAACCCTGGTCAAACCCTAGCCAAACCCTAGTCAAACCCTAGTCAAACCCTAGGTAAACCCCCGGTCAAACCCTAATCTAACCCTAGGTGAGCCCTAGGACTCCAAAAACCCTAAAATCCAAGGCCCAAAACCTTCTATGGGCCCAAACAGGGACCTACAACCCTTTGGAGCCGTTGCAGTGGGGCTCACTGGCCCAAATTCAAAATAATCCAATAATGGCGGTAATATATTTACCGCCATTACCATAATCAAGCCCTGCTACAGTGAATCAGGCTAAGTGAGAACAGTTTAGGCCCATTTGGGTAAAAATCCAAGAATGGCTGTAATACTATTACTGCCATTACCAAAATGGCCTGATTCAGTAATGGCAGTAATGGCATTACCGTCATTACCCAGTTTCTGCAAATTCGTAGCTAGCTCCCCCTGGACCACTCCTGCTCCGCCCCCTCAGTGTCTAGCACACTTATACTAATGCCCAAACTACCCTAGGCCTTCCTAAGCCTATATAAACCCCCCTTCCTCCATGGGTTCAAACCATTCCAAAACACTCATATTAAACCCCTGTTGGGATTCGGCTAGACCTTTCTCCACCTTCTTCAATCCTGTAGTTCACCTTGTGTGATCCTCAAATCCCTCAGGAGCAGCACCAAGCCATCCTAGGCCTGCCTCCATCTGCAGCCACAGTGCACAGTACTCCTCCACCACTGTGGAGACTGTAGCAAGAGGGTAGTCCCTCTTCCCTTTTATATTTATGCTAAAGCATAGTAAGGAACCCCTAGTCCTATTCCAGGGGTACCCTATTTACTTTCACTTTCAGTTATCGTATTTGCAGACCAATGATAGAGGTCCCCCTACCTTCCTCATAGGTATGGGGGTACCCCCTTGATGGTTTCAAGCAAGGGTACAAGACCCACTAGCTCAAAACCTCCCTTAGTCTTCTAGGGGTCCCTCAAGTCATGAGGGATCCCCTAAAATCCATTGGTGCAGCCCCTCAGGGAGAAAATCGATTTTCTGGAGTTTTCCAAGAATGACGGTAGAATAATTACCGTTATTCCTAACCTCTTGCAAAACAACCCTATTATCCTATTATACCCTCTTAGGTGGGGCCCTGGTCCAATCCAGGGCCATGGTTGGACTCCTCAAGTCTTCCTCTACCTATCTTGGTCCTTCCAGGCTCATCTCTTTTGTTTAACCGTGGTTAACGTGGCCCAAAACCAGAGTTAGCATAATGGCGGTAGACTATCTACCGCTATTACAGTATACCAAGTACAGTGTGTTCAGCCCCCTGTGGGGCCTACTCTAGACCTCCCCTTAGGCCCACCAAAGGCCCAGAGCATTCCTAGCACTTCCCTCTTCACCCCTGTGGGTCTAGAACCCCTTGGGTTAAACCCTCATTCAACCTACAGACCTTGCAAAACCCCCTGGTATTGCTTCTGTAATGGCGGTAATCTCTTTACCGCCATTACTGATTTCTACTATTTGGGCTTTTACACAAGGCCCAGACTAGGTAGGAGGCCATTCTAAGCCCTGCTAAGCTCTCTGGGCCCATCCTAACCTGCTTGGACCATTTAACTGGGGTTAACCTAATCCCGATTAACTTTTAACCATGGTTAAGCAGCCTTTAACCCTTGGAAAAATATCAAAAATTTTGAAATCTTGTTATGTGTTCAAAATGTTACTATTTTGGCCATTTTATCATGGTTAGCAGTCCTAATCATAGTTATTTTACCAATTTAACTCCAGTTAGCAACCCTAACCTCGGTTAAATCCGTTTTTGGCCTATCGGGCCAAATCTTTTAGCCTACCGGGTTCACCCCTGTCCTACCGGGCCAAATCTCAGCCTACCGGGCTTGACCATATTACCCTCAACTGTGGTTAGCAACCCTAACCATTGTTAGTTTGACTCTTAACCTCGGTTAGCAATCCTAATCCTGGTTTTATTCGATTTTGGTCTACTAGGCCTAAATTAAGTCTATCGGACTTACCCCTTGGCCTATCGGGCCTAATCCTTAGTCTACTGGACTAAACCCTAAGCCTACCGGGCTTAAACCATGTTGAGTCTAACTTTCTGGATGACCTTCCTAACTCATGGGGCATGAATTCTGGATCCACTGTACACGTTTTTAATTGTTTGCAAGGGTTCAAGGAAACCAGAAAGCCGACTAAACAGGAGCAGAAGCTCAATGTTGGCTCCGGTGCAAATGTTGCAGTGAAGTCAATCGGCTTGTTTACTCTTTATTTACCTAATGGAAAGACATTAATTTTAGAAGACTGCTTTTATGTGCCTTCTGCACATCGTAATTTGATTTCAGTATCTAGACTCTTATTTTATGGATTCTCTATCAATTTTAATTTAATTGTTGAAATTAAGAAAGATGGAATGGTTATGATTACTGGTAATCTCATTAATGGTCTTTATTTAATATTTCATTTGGTAAATAATGAATGTTTGCAGAGTGACAATGCCTCATCATCTAGAATGTCTGGAATGAAGAGACATTACACTGAGTCTACTTATCTTTGGCATAAGAGACTTGGTCACATTAATCTTCATAGGATCAAGAGGTTGATAAAAGATGGTCCCCTTGAATTCCTCAAGATAGAACCACTCCCTACTTGCGAGTCTTGTCTCGAAGGGAAGATGACCAAAAAGCCTTACCCTAAAAAGGTAGGAAGAGCCAAAGAAAAGCTAAGGCTAATACATAGTGATGTATGTGGTCCATTTAACATTGTTGCACAAGGACAATACCGGTATTTTGTCACATTTACCGATGACTATTCCAGATATGGATATGTCTATTTGATGCAACACAAATCTGATACCTTTGAAAAGTTCAAAGAATTCAGATTAGAAGTTGAGAATCAAATTGACAAATCCATAAAGACACTTCAATTAGATCGAGCTGGTGAATACCTCACCAACGAGTTTATGGATTATTTAAGGGATAATGAGATTATCTCGCAATGGACAAGTCCTGCCTCTCCTCAACAAAATGGAGTTTCTGAAAGAAGAAATCAGACCTTATTAAATATGGTTCGCTCTATGATGAGTCATGCTGATGTTCCTTCATATCTTTGGGGATATGCTGTAGTACCCCAAAACTTTTCATACCTAATGAACAGCATTCTCATAGCCAATTGATCTTTCACGTAGTCCAATTAATAAATAAAGAAGAATTAGAATATTCTAAAATACCAGAAATGTTTATTTTCGAATGACGAGTCCAACGCAAGTTGAATCGTCAAAATCCGACAAACAAGTTAAAAGTTATGGCCAAAATACCGAAGTGGGAAAAATGAGAAAAAACAGCAAAATAGGCAAAAAACACAAAGAACCGGTCGACCGAATTTGCTACCGGTCGACCGAACAGCCACCGGTCGACCGATGCCCATTACTGGTCGACCGAACATCGCACTAAATGAATTGGTATTCCAGAGAGGTTATTTTTGACTAGTCGATCGGTCATGTAGGATTTTGACCTTTTGGTCGGTATTTGCCAAATCATTAAGGGTAAATGGGTCTTTTGACCTCCCTTTGTCCCTATATAAGCCCAAATTCTTGGGTGAGGGTTTCATAAACCCTCAAGCTTATATTTTTGGGGAATTTGGGAGATTGAGAGAGAAGAAGGAGGAAGAGTTAGGGTTTTGCTCAAAGTAGGCTTGGATTGAAGGAGTAGAGCTTAATACTAGCTTGGATTCCTTTTTAAGCAAGGATTTGCCTCCCTCAAGCTTGGAGATTCTACCTAAGGGTTTTCTTCAAGATCAAAGAATAATCTTCAAGGTTAGTACACCCTACTAACTCCCTTAACAATAACCTAGGTTTTTCTCTTGATAATGATGATTTTTATCTTGTGTTCTTTCCCTTCCTTTGAAATATGCTATTTTCCCCAAATGTGAACAAGATAAATAGAATAAATGGACGTGGATGTGTGAGGTGAATGTTGAGGTGATGGATGCCGTATAGATGTGATAGAAATGGTGGAAGGACATCTTACAAATAATGAACACACTTTGATGTTGATGAAATGTATGCACCTAATAACTTAAATACATGGCCTATGAAGATGTTGCATGCTAAGTGTTTGATAAAATGCTTAAATGACAATTTGAATGAATTAATGAAAATTATGAAAGCATGAATTGAGTGATTCTTCCTAAATGATTTTCTTGATCAAATGCTCTACATGTTATCTACATTTCCACATGCTTATATTAGAATTGAAATGCTATGACCCTTCTCGTGCATCTACAAGCCACCATGGTTACCATAATTACTACACACACACACGCATGCATGCATGTACCGGTTTTCTAAAACTATATGTATATGATAAACCCAACAAGAACAAGAATTGTAATTTACGATACGAATGATAAAGCCGGACATTGGGCCGGTCAAGGGTAGGGCATATCCCTAGGATATGTCATACCTGGCTCAAAAGGAAAACAAGCATGAATGATAAAGCCGAACATCGGGCTGGTCAAGGGTAGGAAATATCACAAGATATGTTATACCTGGCTCATAAGAAAACAAGTCAAGGAGATTGGTGTACCCTTTTATATATATATATATATATATATATTTCGCTGAAGAGAATTTACATTCCCGGCTCACAAGTCGCTTCAAGGGCACTAACCTCTGGCTCACAAGAAAATAAGCAAGTCAAGTCAAGAACATGACAAGAACAAGTAAGACAAGTCATTCCAAGCAAGACAAGACAAGCATGTGTGATTCTTACGAACAAGACCAAGACAAGAACAAGTTTTAAAACATTGACAAGCAAGTTTTGAAAGAATCACGAAAGGCTATTTTCAAGAATAAGACATAATTTTTAAAGTACGAGTTTTACCAAAGTTTTCGCATTCATTCAAGCATGTCAAGAATTATCACATTGCCTTACTTCAATGTTATTTGTCATATGTTGCTATTCTTGTTTAAAATTGATATGATGAATTATATCTTGTTGCCTTGTGTGATTATTACTGCTATTGTTAGCTAGTAGCTTGTACTCGCTGAGTATTCCATACTCAGCCGTACTTTATGTCGGCAGGTACCGAGGATGCCCTTAACCCTGAGTCTTGGATTGAGGAAGAGTATGTAGAGGAGAGAGCCTCCTATCCCAATGCAGTCATAAGGAGGATAGGGATCGCGACGTCTGGCCATATTTAGATTATTGTTGAGCATAGTAGACTCGATATTCCTTTTGTATTTTGATAGGTGGGCATGTCCACCTTTGACTTGATATGTTATGTATATAAACTTAGAATACCGATCATGGTTAAAGAAAAAGAAAAGGTTGGTTTACGCTTCCGCACTCATGTTTTAGCTTCCGCACTATGATTATTGTTGTTATAGTATAATGTGTTTACCTTGTTCATTACAGGATGGTTTGGTAGGTAAAAATAGTCACCTCTAAAGTATCTCTTAACTCCTAGGGGTATTTTGGGATGCGACATATGCTTTACAAACTGTCATTTACATTCTGAACCGAGTTCCATCTAAGTCCATTCCAGTTACACCCTATGAATTGTGGACTAGGCGAAAACCTAGTTTGCAACATCTAAGGGTATGGGGTTGTCCTGCACATGTTCGCAAACTCAAACCCACTAAGTTAGAATCTAGAACAGAAAAATAGAACTTTGTAGGATATCCAAAAGAAACTAAGGGTTTCTATTTCTACTCCAAGGCAGACCAAACAATAGTTGTTAGGCTTCATGCCACTTTTTTGGAGGAAGAAATGGATCTCCTTAAAAAGGTTGAATTTCATGAGATGAAAGACAACACATCCAGTATCCAAACTGAACCTAATCCTTCTATTAATGATTCTCTTAATTCTATTCCACTGAGAAAGTCTGAAAGAGTTTCTAGACCACCAGATAGACTTTATTATTACAATAATGAGGTTTATATAGTTACCCCTGATGATGAGGATACGGATTCTAATACTTATCAGGAAGTTACATTAGATGTAGATGCATCTTAATGGAATAATGCCATGAATGTTGAAATAGATTCAATGTATGACAACGGTGTTTGGACTTTAGTAGATCCACCAGATGGTATAAGACCAATTGGATGCAAATGGATTTACAAAAGGAAGAAGGGTGCCAATGGTAACATGGAGACCTATAAAGCTAGACTTGTTACAAAAGGTTACACTCAAATTCAAGGAGTTGATTATGAGGATACCTTTTCGCCAGTAGCTATGCTCAAATCCATCAGGATAATTCTAGCTATAGCTGCACACCATGACTATGAGATATGACAAATGGATGTCAAAACTGCTTTCCTTAACGGAATGTTAGAAGAAGACATCTATATGAAGCAAGTAGAGGGCTTCATTGCTCCTAACCAGGAGAACATGGTATGCAAGCTCAACAAGTCGATATATGGTTTAAAACAAGCTTCTAGAAGCTGGAACCAAAGATTTGATCTTTCAATCAAAGAATTTAGATTCCAAAAGAATTTGGAAGAATCTTATATTTATAAGAAGGACAGTGGGAGAGCAGTAGTATACCTAATTCTATATTTAGACATGGTGTCACTTTGTCTAAAAAGATGGCCCCTACATCAACTAATGAGATCGAGTAGATGAAGAAGTGCCCTTATGCTTTGGTAGTTGGGAGCCTCATGTATGTCATGTTATGTACTAGATCGGATATCTGTCATGCAGTGGGAGTTGTTAGTCGGTTCCAAAGCAATCCAGGTATCAATCACTGGACAGCTGTGAAGCACATCATGAAGTACCTGAAAAGGACTAGGGATTATGTGCTTACTTTTCAATCAGAAGATTTAGTTGGACTGGGTTATACTGATTTTGATTTCTAATCTGTTCTAGACAATAGAGCTTTCACATCAAAGTATGTGTTCACACTGAGTGGTGCTGTTGTCAATTGGCGCAGCATAAAGCAGAAGAGTATTGCTGACTCCACCACAGAAGCAGAATATATTGCAGCTTCAGAAGTAGCAAAAGAAGCAGTCTGGTTCAGAAGGTTTTTACAAGAGCTAGGAAATGTTCCTTCAGTACTTAAACCTATCACTCTCTTCTGTGATAGTAATGGTGCAGTAGCCCATAGTAAAGAACCTAGGAACCACAAAAAGAAGAAACATGTGGAGCGGAAGTATCATCTCATTCGTGAGATCATTGATAGGCAAGATGTAGTTGTCATAAAGATTAGGTCTCAACTTAATGTTGCTGACCTGATGACCAAGGCTTTATCAGATAAAGTATTTGTAACACACTTAGATAGTATGAGATTGAAATCTATGTCACAGTGACTTTTAGGGCAAGTGGGAGATTGTTAGACATGATGCTCAGAAAAGTCATTTAGATTGTTAGATTCTTATTAATTTGATTAATAAAGACTTCTTCTTAATCTATTGTGTATTCATTATGGGTAATTGACCATGATCATGAGATGATCTATACGATATGAGATATCGATAAAGGTCCTTAGGATATATTGTAGGAAAGTTATGTGATTGGATTATCACATGCAGATATAACTTTCCAGTTCCTTATACCTTATATGGTCATAGCTATGGGTGAAGCTGGGCACTTCACTTATATGGTTGCCACTATACTAAGATGATCTCAATAGTTAAGATGTAGTTCTATCTCGAACTATTGTAGTGGAGACTACACATCAGCATATGAGTGCTTAAATGTACACTGACTGATTGCATTCAATGAGAGACCTCTTGCATAAACATACTATCAGATAGTTGGTCTCTCATTCACATTGAACAGTTTTGATGATCCTTAGATCTGATGAGTTCATCTATGACTGAGCAGTGATCTGACTGTTTTGATTCCACCAATATATTTTCTATCTTAGGGAATACAATACAGTGACAATCGGATAGTCAAAAAGCTGTTCGAGTCATAATGAATTTCAAACAAGAAATTCATGCTCATTAATTTGAGAGATTATCCAAGTTTCGAGTAAGATAGTTGATTAAGTTCAATCATACGCAGGTGATTTTAAAATCAAAATAAGTCTTGAAATATACTTTTATTAAAAGATATTATACTTATAAAATGATTTTCTTAAAATATTTTTCATGAGAAATTGTTTCTCATGGCTTAATCAAAAGTCTTGGAAACCCGGATGATGTACAATGGGCTATGAGTTAGATAGTATTAAAAATCTCAAAGGCCCATTAGGGATAATGTATTTGGAATGATCAATTGAATTTAAAAGTTCATGTGGCGGGATCCGTATTGGTTAAATGTTCATACACTGGGATTCAATTGCAACATGGATATCTCACGTTACTTGCAATTCCAATGTAATTCTTGTTTAGGGTCAATGGGATAACATTAGGTAAGCCAGGGTAAGAATGTCCCAGAGCAATCTGTAGAGATGCTCACATAAGAAATACAAGCTCAATAATTGATTAAATTTTAATCAATTATTTAAGTGATTAAAAGTTAATCATTAATTAAATAGATTAAAAGTTAATCTATGGTGTAAATTAATTGTTAATTTAAATCTAGGGATTATTTTAATAATTATTTAATTAAGCTAATTAAAGGGGAACTGGGTTTGACCCATATCCATAAACCCATTTAATATGGGCCCAAGCCCATGGGCTTAAACCCTAGGGTGGGGCGCCCACTTTGGAAGTCCTAATTGGATTAGGACATGCTTACTTAAATAATTATTGAATAATAATTCTATTTATTATGGAATTAAAATCCAATGGTTGAAAAGCAAGTAGGATGAAGTAGTTGTAATTGGATTACTGCTGGGATTCCAAGAATTCTCCAAAACTCATGCCCCCTTAAAGCTCACGCCCTCCCCTTTGTGGTTTAGGTTTCCTAGTTTGACTAGGATACCTCTCTTATGTTTGTTGACTAATCTCTTTATTTGAGGAATCCTCAATTGATAAGGACTCCTTAATTGGTAGGTTTACTATAACTAAAGTAGTTATAGATAAACTAGAATATTGTTTAATTAATAATAAGAGTTATTATTGATAAACAATTCTTAAGGGATAAGATCAAGTTGGAGTAGGATTAGGATTGGATCCTAACCTATAAATACACCAACACCTAGACCATAAGAGAATAATAATTCTCCATAATTTTTTCTCTCTCCTTTTCCTCTCTCTCAAAACCGTGAGCCCCTATGGTCTCCCCTAAGGAATTTCGTGAGCTAATAAGGGTGGTCCAAGTTGGGTTTTGCTACTTTAGGGTTTTGAACCTTAAGGTTGTGGGTGATAGAAGGTCTACACCATTACTCCATCTCTTTCCTCTTGCTTCAATAATTCCAAAGAAAGATTCTAAAGCTTCGTGGGGATAGCGAAGAACAAGGATCGAGCTTCGAGTATTTCTTCGAGAAATCTTTGCAAAAATTTCTAACGGTTCGAGTGGATTAAACTTCACCGGTGAACATCATTCACCGATGTGATATAACAAAAACTTTTAGATAAAATTTAATGTTTTCTATGGTTTTAAGATCTAAGGGATCCAGTTTCCGCATAAACTTTTATTTGGATCCCCCTTCAATCACTTCATACTGGAAGTCTGCATCTCAAATTAATTAGAGGCCCTTTTACCTAAAATTAGAGGTCGTAGAGAAGTCTACTTATTAATTAAAAGCCCCTTCTTATATCAGATTATGAATTATTGTGTAAAGAAGACAACTCAATAACAGTCATGGCATAATAAACATGCTGCATCGAATTAAACAAACAACTATATGTTATCACGGTGTCCATATTTACAACCGAATGGATTTATTAAAGAAAATAATCCATGCTAAGAAATGATTAGTTTCAACTAATTATAGGATTACGACATTTATGACCAATATACTTACCTATTTTAGGAATAGGAGCTTTCACTATCTCACAGTTGTTAGCAATATTGGTTATGCATTATATTTACAAAAATATATACAATTTAATTTTTTTACAAGTCAAATATCTATTCATAAGATATCTCTACAATTACAAGACTTGTGAACCATATCAACCCTTAACAAAACATGCACTTGATTACTACTTTGTCAATAAGAAGTGCAATTAAGCTGGGCCAACAATGAACTGATCATAATATTTTTTATGGTCTAATAGACCTAGTCTAGACAATTTTTATCAATCATTTTATTCTCCTACTTTGAAAAATTCCACCTTCAAAGGGCTCTAAAATTTAGTTCCTTAGGATCTTAGACTCATTTTAATTAGTCTTTACTTAATTCTAATGTTTCAACTTAACTCCATTAACAAAATTATTTATGGCTTCTTTCCTTAACGGGGAGACACTCAAAATCTAGATAACCCATGGTCCAATACATGTTAAATAATCTTGGAAAATACTTGACGTACCTGTGGTTTCCACCATGTAAAGACCGGTCCTTATTGGTCCACACCCAACTTTTAAATATTTTCGAACTGTGGTTAAGGTTCACTCACCCGTAGGGTTAAGCAATCTAACCTTGGTTTTTTAAAAAAGAAAAAACCAATATCTTAACTTTAATTTAGTTAACCTTAACCAAGGTTAAAGGGGTGTTAAAAGGGTCACGAGGACAGAGGGTAAGATTAGAAGCGGACCCAGGGTCCGATAATCACTGCTCAATAATCTTTCATTGAAATTTTCATTTAAGATATGAGTCGGTCTATGGGTACTCCCATATATACTCCCAAATATACTCCCTAATCCTAACCTGGTTTATAACCAACCACTAGAGGTCAGGATTTCAGTTGCCTTATTTCGTCTTTTCTAATGCCACATCAGCACAAATCCTAACATTTAATAATTGAGATAAACGGTTAGGATTTGGTAGTATATATAGGAGTACACATTGGGAGTATCCCTAGACTAATTTGAAAGATATACAGGGGATTTAAATGCATATCAGCTGCTAGGTTTATCCCAGTTTACAAATAAATTGTTATGCATATCAATTTTGCAAATTAACTCACCTTTTTTCAACTATTAGACATATAACCTCATTCCTAAGTTCCGTTGGGTCTTTTGTTTATAATTGTTAGTAAAATGACTATTATGCCCTTAGAATATTTCATAACCTCACAAAGTCACTTTCATTGCCCTTGAACTATGGTTAACATGTTTTAACCCCAATGGTTAACACTTTTTTAACAAATTTCTAAAAATCAATGTTAGATTCTTTAACTCCAAGGGTCAGTAAATCTTAACCATAGTTAAATGATGTAGTTAAAAGATTCCCTAAAGATATTTCATAACCTCACAAAAGCCTCTTTAACTGCCCTTGAATTATGGTTAAGTTTTAACCCCAGTGGTCAACCTTTTTTTATCAAAAAAACAAGGTTAGATGCTTTCACCCTAAGGGTTAGTGAATCTTAACCATAGTCAAAGGATGCCCTTAAGATATTTCATAACCTGACAAAGCTCCTTTAATTGCCCTTCAACTATAGTTAACAAGTTTTAATCTCCATGATCAATTTTTTTTTAATTACCCAGGTTAGATGCTTTAACCATAAGGGTTAGTGAATCTTAACCATAGTCAAAGGATGCCCTTAAGATATTTCATAACCTGACAAAGCTCCTTTAATTGTCCTTCAACTATGGTTAACAAGTTTTAATCCCCATGGTAAATTTTTTTTAAATACCCAGGTTAGATGCTTTAACCGTAAGGGTTAGTGAATCTTAACCACAATTTTAAAAAAAATTATAAGGGGATGCATACTGTCACAAGGGTATTATAGTCAATTTTTTTAAAAAAATAATGCAGTTCAACGGAAATGGAAGAATGAGGTCCTTTGTCTAACTGTGAAAAATTGTGAGTTAATTTACAAAATTGTTATACTTAACAGCTTATTTGCAAATTAGGATAAACCTAGCAGCTAATATGCAACACCCACCCACACCCCTTTTTTTTTTTTGTTTCCTAAACACATATCATCATACATAAGGTTACCGCTAAGGTGCAATAAGACTAAACTCACTCAATCACTGCAAAAACCCCTTCAAGATAATATAAATTTTATTTTGCCACTGCAACTCCTATTGCCTTCCACAATCTCATTGATTAGGTGATATTTGGTGGTTTCCCTTTTAATCGGGCAAGGTCAATTTTTCCATCTTATCACCGATCTTGAAACATATATATCCTTATCATCTCTTAAACGGTGAATGCATTTATATTTTAAAGACCTGTTTATTAGCAATACTTATGGACCACATGTCCACTAAGATATTACACTAGAAACAAATGAAATGGATGCCGATTTTTTTTTTTTTAGGGGGACAATGCATTATTTATTTAAGGTTGATCTAAAGAGACACTGATGAGAATATCAGCCTCCTCATCCAAGGGATTTCATTACCAGTTCACTGCTGTGGAGGATACGAAACCATATTCTGTGATATTCGATGTGGCCTTAGTGTTTTTTTTTTTTTGGGTAATCGTGGCCTTAGTGTTAAAAGGCCAAGATTTCTTGTCTTGTACGATTTTAGTAGCTGTAAAGGGGGTTAAGAGATCTTTAATAGTAAAGCCATAGGGAAGAGAGAGTATCACTGATGATTTGCTTCCGCCGCCTTTTTTTTTTTTTTTTTTTGGTAAAAAGCTAATATATTAAACAAAGAAAAACACAGAATTACAACACCTAGGTGCGAGACTCAAAATATACCCGGATCAAAAGGGTATGAAATACCTAACCGAGAGCAAGGACTAGAAATACCATGCTTTCTCTAGACAAGAGCTCTTTTCGCTAGATTATGAGCTTCTCCATTGGCCGACCGAGGAATAGGTTGGGTAATAGCACTTGGAAATTGGCTCCAGATATCTTTGACATCATTCAAGATTGTTAAAACATCCCAGTGATGCTCCTTGCAAATGTTATTTAGAAAATCCAAAAGTTAACAAGCATCTCCTTCCAGCACAAATCTGCTCCACCCCTGGTTTTTTGCAATGGTCAGCCCGATGAAGATCGCTTTAGCTTTCGATATTCGAGCACTACCAGCATCAAGTGGGAAAGAATGGCCAAAAACGGTAAGACCCAAATGATCACGAATAATAATACCTGCTCCTGCTTTGTTTGAGGCTGAATCCCAAGCTCCATCAACATTGATTTTAACCCAGTTGGGCGGTGGGGGTTGCCAGGTGATAAGAGGAACTGTTGGCCTCCGACTAGGAGGAAGCTTTATGCAATCCTTTAAGGAGGAGATTTTTGTAGCTAGAGAACTAGCTTTCGTCATGGTGATGATTGGACAAGGGAGAATACCCTCGAACACACGGGCATTCCGAGCCGTCCAAATGGCCCACATCAGAGATACAATTTGTATGGTAGTACCGTAATCTTCAACATCGAATTTCGGCTGGCCACTCCACTCCTTCCACCAAGCGGTGACTGATGTTGTACCAAAAAGAAATAGGCGGCTAGAAAGGCCTAAACCAAACCATACACATCGCACAAAAGAGCAATGAAATAACAAGTGTGTTATTGTTTCAGCCTGTTCACCACACATACTGCACATGGAGTCGATAGGAATCTTTTTCGCCTTTAGAATGTCTGCTACCGGGAGAGAACCTTTGAGAATTCTCCATAAGAACAGGTGTAGCTTTGGAGGAAGAGGAATTCCCCATAAATTTTTCCAACAATCCTTCTCTGATTCCAATAAGGATGATCCTCTTGCTTTGTTACTCAAAAGTCTAGTGGTACCCACAAGGTGGTAAGCTGAATTCACTTGAAACATGCCATTTTTTGTGTAGTGCCAAACCCAAAGATCTGGTTGGTTTGTCTTGCTAGGATCGAACTTTATAATGGCCTGGAATTCAGTTGGGTAGAATAGTTGATGCAGAAGGTCCATATTCCAACTACACTCTGGGTAACATATCAAATCGGAAACCTTCCTGACAGAACATTGGGAAGGACGATTTGAAAGAATCTTGAAATTTGGAAGGGTTGGGATCCAAGCATCCTCCCAAATGTTGATATTTGAGCCCGAGCCGAGGTTCCATCGAAGCCCTTTCATAAGGAGCTCTCGCCTATGCATGATGCTTCTCTAACCCCAAGAGGGTCTGTAGCCCAATTTTGCTTTTAGGAAAGATGTCTTTGAGAAATATTTCCCTTTGATCACCCTAGCCCAGAGCGTCTGGGGGTTTGTCACCACACGTCATGCTTGTTTTGCAAGGAGAGCTTGATTGAACAGATAAAAATCTCGAAAACTCATTCCACCCTTGCTTTTCGACTTGCATAGGCTCTCTCAACTATGCCAATGAATCTTATGTTCCGTCTGGCGTTGCCCCCACCAAAAGTTAGCTAGTGCTGAATTAATTGCTTTGTTCCAAATTTTGGGGAGTAGAAAACAACTCATGATGTATGAGGGGATGGCTTGAGTGACTGATTTTATGAGAATGCCTCTACCCGCTTGGGTTAGGAGAGAACCCTTCCACCCTTGCAACTTTGATAGGATTCTTTGCTTTAAATAAAGGAAAGTCTGGCTTTTGGATCTCTTAGGTTGTGGAGGGAGGCCTAGATAAAGATCTGGAGACTGGAGGAGTCTAATATGCATTGCCTTGGCCATGATTTTTTGAAACTTCCATGGGGTATTAGAATTGAAGGAGATACCAGATTTTTGAAGATTCAGCTCTTGACCTGATGCCTTGCAGAACATGGTGAGGAGGTGCATAAGAGCATCGGCCTCTACAAGGTCTGCCTTAATAAACATGAGACTATCATCAGCGAAAAAAAGATGGGATAAAGTAGGAGCAGCTCTAGCAATCCGAAAACCAGTGAGTTGTCGAGAAATGATCGCCTTCTAGATAAGATGAGATGGAGTTTTAGTGCATAAAATAAAGATATAGGGGGAGAGGGGATCACCTTGCCTAAGGCCCCGAGTAGGTTTGATAAACCCATGAGGCTCACCGTTTATCAAAACCGAATAAGTCACCGTTGTAACACATTGCATGGTCAAAAGCCTCCATCGTTGACAAAACCCCATATGCTTTATTGCATAGTCAAGAAAACTCCACTCTCTCTTATCGTTAGCCTTGCTCAAATCCGGTTTTACCACCGCTTGATACATTCTGCTCTTCTTTGGCTTCTTAAGATGTTGGTAAACATCATGAGCAATGAGGACATTGTCCATAACTTGGCGCCCAGGCACAAAAGCAGCTTGCTCAAGAGAGATGACCTTATGCAATATCCTTTTTAATTTGTTTGTTAAAACCTTTGCCATAACCTTGTGGATGGTATTACACAAACTGATAGGACGAAGGTGCTTAACATTTTGAGGGTGCTGGATTTTGGGAATGAGAGTTACATAGTGTGGTTAAAGCTCTTTAGGATGTAACCACCATTGAAAAAAGTAAGGGCAGCCTTCTCCACTTTAGGACCCACTATATCCCAAAAGTAAGGGCAGCCTCCTCCGGAGGATGCACTTTTATGCAACCACGAACTCAGAAAAAATCCTGCACTTAAAATTTGATCAGAACAATGGTAGATCGTGTGAGGTGAGGCACGGATGCTTCGCTTTCTTTAAGACAATTCGCGCCCCCAAAAAATGCACTGGGTTATTGGTCGCGCTACCTCCAAGATACAACAGCCTCTCACAATCTATCCCTGACTACAAGCGTGCACAGCTTATAGTCGCACACCACTCTGTAAATCTAACCCAGCAACAGAACTTGAAAATATGTATATGAAAACCCGAAAAGAAAGAGCTGAAGAAAACCGTAGGAGAGAAGAGATTCTTTTTTCTGTATTTAAACTAATATAGAAAAAGCATATATATAGAGAATAAAAAAATCTCTTTAGATTCTAAAACTGATATATTTAATCCTAATATAATTAGTGGTTAATGACCACTAACGGGAATAAAACGGTAAAATTAGAGAAATCCCAAACGGTAATTAAAGGTTAAAACACTATTGGGCCTTAAATAAAAAAAATAGATTTTATTTTAATCAAAGACCCAACCCAACCCAACCCGGCCCGGCCCGGCCCGCCGACCGACCGACTCGACTCGACTCGACTCGGCTCGGCGCGTGCGTGCATGTGTGTGTGAGTTGTAGCATAGCATAGTCACAATATGCAATGGGTGGGTAGACAACAAATTCTAATGCCCTTGAAGGCCCAAGCCTTTTACCAACACTCCATTATATAAAGAGGTAAAACATTTCATAGTTTTTCCATGTGGGACTAAAAGAAACACCCAAAACACAAAAACAAAGTTTTTCTAATTTTTGAATCACACCAAAAACACAACAATCCCCCACTTGATTAAAAAACAATAATAATAATAAAAAAATAACATAGCTGGGTAAAATTAGATTTAATGCATAAACAAAGGTGTCACGTAGATTTGAACCTTTGCATAATTTAAAGTAAAATTCTCACCAGATACTTAGTTACCATAGATCATAGATCTTGGTATTCAAAACTGAGTTCTTTAGTGATGAGTCTTTATACTTTAAACACACTAACTCTTACAGAGTCTACAGGTGTCTAAGCCAGCACTTTTCGACCATGTGCTTTTATCCCGGTTTAATAAGTGCTCTAGAGAAATAGCCAATTTCTCATAGGAAGCGGCCCCACTTCCACACTTATATAGGTGAGTCAATCAAGGATGCCTATGTGACTCCACATCCCACTCAATAGAGCTATAGATCTCATTAAGAAGAAACCCTCAACCTCTAATCGTCACATACTTTATGCACTATTCACACCATAGGAAGGGACTTGGAGATTAATAATATTATTACTATTATTCTCCTATTATAGTGTTTCACCTCAAACCACTCTGTAACTTGTTCTTCCCATTAAACCTGTTCTTGGGATCTCCAGTCTTCAGGTTGGGTTACCATTACAGTTGGTTTATTTTCAATTAGCTTAAGTCTCATCCCCTTCGATGTATTCCACACTTTTTCCCTTGCTAGGCCTTTAGTCAAGGGATCTGCCAGATTTTCTGGTGATCTGATTTCATTAACAGATATAACTCCATCTCGTAGAAGTTCTCTCAAATATGCATGTTTTCGACGTATTTGTCGAGATTTCTCATTATACTGTGTGTTATTAGCTCTACCTATTGCAGCATTGCAATCACAGTGAATTTTAATAGCCGGGACTGGTTTATTCCATAAAGGAATATCGAACAAAAAGTTCTGAAGCCACTCTGCTTCTTCTCTCACTAAAGATAGAGCTATTAATTCTGATTCCATAGTGGAATTTGACAGAATTGATTGTTTCTTGGATTTCCAAGAGACTGTACCACCACCAATGGTGAAAATATACCCACTTGTAGCTTTATATTCATCAGAGACAGAATTCCAATTAGCATCACTATATCCTTCTAATACAGGAGGATATCTACCATAGTGAAGACCATGATCCATAGTTTCTTTTAAATATCTAAGAACTCTGCTAATTGCATCCCAATGCTCCTTACTGGGATTACTAGTGTATCTACTTAATTTCCCGACTGCATATGCAATGTCTGGGCGAGTGCAATTCATAGCATACATCAAGCTTCCAATGACACTAGCATATTCATTTTGGTTTATGCTACCTCCTTCATTAGGTGATAGATGAACACTAGGATCATATGGAGTATAAACATGACTACAATCATAATGATTGTATTTTAATAATAGTTTTTTTATATAATGAGATTGAGATAAAATTATCCCATCATCCTTTCTAATAATTTTAATTCCAAGAATTAAATTTGCTTCTCCAAGATCCTTCATATCAAATTGGGATGACAAAAATTCTTTTGTCTCATTTATGATTTTTTGATTTGTTCCAAAAATCAATAAATCATCTACATATAGATAAATGATTATTCCACAATTACCACTAAATTTATAATATATACATTTATCACTTTCATTTGTACTATATCCATGAGTCATTAATATATTATCAAATTTCTCATGCTACTGTTTAGGAGCTTGTTTTAAACCATATAATGATTTTACAAGTTTACACACTTTATTAGATTGTCCAGGGACAATAAATCCCTCTGGTTGGTCCATATAAATTTTTTCATCTAAATCACCATTTAAAAATGCAGTTTTTACATCCATTTGGTGAATGATTAAATTATATATGGATGCTATAGCAAATAATACTCGAATAGAAGTAATTCTTGATACAGGTGAATATGTATCAAAATAATCTATTCCTTCTTTTTGCTTATAACCCTTAGCTACCAATCTAGCCTTATATTTTTCTATTGACCCATCAGCTTTAAGTTTCTTTTTAAATATCCACTTACAGCCTATAGTTCTAGTTCTAGGAGGAGGATCAACTAATATCCAAGTGTTGGACATTATTGAATCCATTTCATTTTCCACAGCTTCTCTCCAAAAGGAAGAATCATGTGACTCAAATGCCTCCTTTAAAGAAATAGGATCATTTTCTATCATATAGGTATAAAAATCAAATCCATAATCTTTACTCTTTTTAGCTCTTTTACTCTTTCAAGGCTCAATTTCAGCTTCGTCTGAATTGATTATTTCAAGATTTTTAGAGCTAGGATCACTATACAAATTACGATTTTGGTTTATTAAACCCCCACTAATTGAAGGTTTAAAAGGAAAAAGATTTTCAAAAAAATCAGCTTCCCTTGATTCAATAATAACATTATTTTCAATGTCTAAAAATCTATATGCTTTACTATTTATTGCATAACCAATAAAAACACATCTTCTAGATTTAGGTCCTAATTTATTTATTTTAGGATCATTAAATCTAACCATTGCTAAACATCCCCATGTTTTTTAAAATAACTTAAATTTGGTTTTCTCCCTTTCCAAATTTCATATGGAGTCATTTTTGTTTTTTTACTAGGTATTCTATTTTGAATATAACTAGCAGTGAGGAGAGCTTCTCCCCATAAATTTAAAGGTATGCCTGAACTGTTAAGCATTGCATTAACCATTTCTATCAATGTTCTATTTTTTCTTTCAGCAACTCCATTTTGCTGAGGGGTATAAGGAGCTGTTACTTGGTGTATTATTCCACTTGATTCACAAAATAAATCAAATTCGTTAGAGGTATATTCACCTCCTCTATCACTCCATAATATTTTAATTTTTTAATTTAATTGATTTTCTAATTCTGCTTTATAAATTTAAATCATATTTAAAGCTTCATCCTTAGATCTAATTAAATACACATGTTTAGATTTGTCATCTATAAATGTAATAAAATATTTTTTACCACCTCTAGTAACTGTTTCTTTTAAATCACAAATATCAGAATGTATTATTCCTAAAATATCTGATGATTTGTCCACTTTATGAAAAGATTTTTTAGCTATTTTTGATTGACTGCAATATATACATTTATCAAAAACATTATCATTTAATTTAGGAATAATTCCTAAACTACTCATAGTTTTCACATATTTTTCATTTGTATGTCCTAATCGATTATGCCAAAAATTAACTGAACACACAATATAAGCAAAAGAAGTTTTATTGCTCAAATCAACATTAAGTTTAAACATGTCATTGGCTGTATAGCCTTTCCCTACAAATTTTCCATATTTGGAAATTACATAGTTATCAGACTCTATTACTTGTTTAAATCCAGCCTTATTCAGAAGATAGCCCGACACCAAATTTTTTCGCACATCTGGAATGTGAAGAACATCCTACAGAGTCATAGATTTCCCTGAAGTGAAATCGAGAGTGATATCTCCAACTCCAACAACCTTAGAGGTTGAGGAGTTCCCCATCTGGACATCATGGTTGCTTTTGACAGTCTCATATTTTTTAAACAAATTTCTGTCATAGCAAACGTGTCTCGTCGCACCCGTGTCTGCCCACCAACCTTCACTGAAACCCATCATGTTAATTTCAGTGAACATAGCAACAAGGGGTTCTTCCACCATATTTGCTTGAGAATAATTCCTTTTACGGAATTGAATATTCTTAGCAAAATGTCCAGATTTTCCACAGACGAAACATCTACTCAATTTTGAGCTTTCTCCTGTCTTCTGAAAAGGTTGATAAGGCTTCTTATTCTTCACAGGCTTCTTGTTTGTTTTCAAGAATTTCTGTTTTTTCTTCACCGAAGAATCAACAAAATTAACCTTTGTAGTCATCTCAGAATTCTCTTCTTTTTTATCTTGGACTCTAGATTCCTCTTCAATCCGAATTCTCATTACTAAATTTTCAATTGAGAATTCATTTGATTTGTGGCGAAGAGAATTTCTGAAATCCTTCCATGAATGTGGTAATTTCTTTATAATAGCAGCCACTTGAAATTGTTCTGGAATTTTCATTCCCTCAATAATAATCTCATGAATTATTATTTGAAATTCCTGAGTTTGTTTTACTACAGCTTTATCATCAACCATTACAAACTTTAAAAATCTGCTCACTGCATATTTTTTAGACCCAGCCTCCTCAGTTTTATATTTTTTCTCTAAAGCTACCCATAAGCTTTTTGCAGATTTTTCAATGCAATATAAATCGTACATGGCATTTGTCATGTCATTTAAAATATGCCATTTGCACAAAAAATCTGCAGATTCCCATCTTTCCTTATAATGAGATCTACCCGGTTCTTCTTCCTCTTCATTAGGAACATCAGTTAAAACATATGCTAATTTAAGCGATGTTAGCAGAAAAAGCATTTTCTGTTGCCAACGCTTAAAATTAGACCCATCAAAAATCTCTGTCCTAATCACAGAATCATTCGTCCTAACATTTACAGAAGTCATGGCGAATTGTCTTAAAATTGTTGTTCCAAAAATACCTGTAAATGCTAATTCCCGAAAAGTATACCCGGAAAATCACGAACTATGCTGCAACCACGAACTCAGAAAAAATCCTGCACTTGAAATTTGATCAGAACAATTGTAGATCGTGTGAGGTGAGGCACGAATGCTTCGCTTTCTTTAAGACAATTCGCGCCCCCAAAAAATGCACTGGGTTATTGGTCGCCCTGCCTCCAGGATACAACAGCCTCTCACAATTTATCCCTGACTACAAGCGTGCACAGCTTATAGTCGCACACCACTCTGTAAATCTAACCAAGCAACAGAACTTTAAAATATGTATATGAAAACCCGAAAAGAAAGAGCTTAAGAAAACCGTAGGAGAGAAAAGATTCTTTTTTCTGTATTTAAACTAATATAGAAAAAGCATATATATAGAGAATAAAAAAATCTCTTTAGATTCTAAAACTGATATATTTAATCCTAATATAATTAGTGGTTAATGACCACTAACTGGAATAAAACGGTAATATTAGAGAAATCCCAAACGGTAATTAAAGGTTAAAACACTATTGGGCCTTAAATAAAAAAAATAGATTTTATTTTAATCAAAGACCGAACCCAACCCGGCCCGGCCCGCCCGATCGACCGACTCGACTCGGCTCGGCGCGCGCGCGTGTGTGAGTTGTAGCATAGCATAGTCACAATATGCAATGGGTGAGTAGACAACAAATTCTAATGCCTTTGAAAGCCCAAGCCTTTTACCAACACTCCATTATATAAAGAGGTAAAACATTTCATAGTTTTTCCATGTGGGACTAAAAGAAACACCCAAAACACAAAAACAAAGTTTTTCTAATTTTTGAATCACACCACAAACACAACAGGATGGTGTACGAGCTATTTGATATATTTTCTTATACTTGAAATTATCTCCAAAACTGGACTCCTTGGAGGCCGGTTATGCCACTGAAGTCGCCATGTGTCCCTTTTGACACTTCTTAACTATGGTTAAGATTCACCTATCATTAGGGTACATTCACCCATCTATCCTTGGTTTTTAGAAAAAAAAAATGTTTAAAAAATTTATCCCTAAGAGTTAGTGAATTTTAACCTGGGTGTAAAAAAATTTAAGATTTTTTTTCCAGAAACCAATGATAGGTGAGTGTGTTTGGGAAATAATTGAACCAAACGGAAAAGAATAAAATCAAAGCACACACACAAGGGAACACAAGAGATATATGTGGTTCGGCAACAACCTATCTACATCCACGGGTCAAGATTCGATTACTCCTTTATTCACAGAAACCTTGAGGAATCAGTACAAAACACTGATCAACTCACCTTCTCTATGAAAACTCAAAGAAGAATCTCTATCTATCCTCCCTTAAACATATTTCAAGCCCTAGTATGCTTTTAACCATTTCTATTATCTCCCACTCTCAATGCTATTGCATCTCTGATACCAATAGAGTGAATCCTAAGGATGGGTGAATCTTAACCACAGTTAAGGGGTGTCAAAGGGGACGGATGACAACCTCAGGGGCATAATCGGACTACAAGGAATCCAGTTATAAATGGAGAGAATTTCAATTTTATTTTCATTGTTGGCTAGTAAATGAGGTAAATCTTTCTAAGACTTGGATCACCTCCGGTGCTAACTATTAGAAAATATAAAGGAGTACTGTAATAAGTTGAGTGAGATACGCTACGTCATTCAAGTGTATTTCATCACAATATTAAATTAGGATCAATCAAGGGTATAATATATTTGATTAGGTGTGATTAGATTAGGTTGATTAATTTTGCATAAAAGTTATCTTGTTATCACTATATAAACCATATTTAGGATTATTGTAAATCGTCCAATCTATTCAATAGATCTCTTTTGGTATGAACTTTATTCTTTCCTTTTTTTTCTCTAACAACTACTCTTTCTCTTACTCTCTATCTAAGCACCCAGCATAAGGCCGGCACCTTCATTCATGACGACAGTAGAACCATGAACTTCTCCAAGGAGACCATCCTAAAACAGTGTTACATCGTTTGCCACCATTAACCATGCCACTGATATGTGATCTTAGTAATTGTTGTACATTTTTGTTGCCTATGGTCCAAACATCATCCAATCAACGATGCTACTGTATGATCTTCCTCTTATGTGAGGTATAATGTCATCTAATGCAAACCGTCCCTCTTTTGTTTCCAGTTTCTTATATTTCCTCTCATAAGAGATTTCACCCATAGCCATATTCGGCATTCGTGGTGAAGGCATCAACCACAACCAGGCCTTTGCCATTATTGTCGGTGGTTTTTGAAGTTGAATGAATCAACTCACCCGACACATAGAAGCCCCCTCTACACCTAATTTGAGGCTCATCCCATAGAGAAAACTTCTCAGGCCCATAGAGGCCTTGTTTTCAGTCATAGAGACCACCATGTTTGGCCCCTCGAGGTCCAGTTCAGGCCCATTGAGGCTGAATTTTTTGTTGGCCATCAAGCCTTGTCAGGCCCATTAGTGGTAATGTTTTTTAAGTTCGTTTGAGGCATTTCGTTTGGGTCCATAGAGACTTTTTTTTTTACCCATCAGAGACCCATTTGATTCAACAACATATCAACAAGCAGATGATTGCTGACTCAAACAAGCATGCAACGATGATCAAATATGTCAAACGGAGATGAAAAAGTTTCAAGCGGATATCTATGCAGAGTTAAAAAGGTGTCAAGCGGATTTCTATTAGTAGCAAACACATGGAGATTTTTCAATCCCTAAATTTTTTAGGGAGGATATTAGAAAATATCAAGGAGTATTTTAATAAGGTGAGTAAGATACGCTACATCATTCAAGTGTATCTCTTCACAATATTGGATTAGCATCAATCAAGGTTATAATATATTTGATTAGGTGTGATTAGATTGAGTTGATTTACTTTTCATAAAGGTTATCTTATACCATATTTAGGGTCATTGTAAATCATTTAATCTCTTCAATAGATCCCTTTTCTATCACTAACTGGTAGGATGGCCGCCAACATTTATGAGGAGCCTGCAACTGTCCTTTTTTTTTTAATCTCTCCGACAAAAATGAAAAGTCATCTCTAAAAATCCAACTGTGTTTGAGGGAAATGAAAAAGGGTATTGGCAATCTCGTATTGTTGGCTTCTGAGTTTATGCCGGCCGGCTCCCGCCAGTTAGCATCGGAGGTGATCCGAATCTTTTCTAAACATGGATTCTAGAATTAATAGGGCGATAGACCTATGGGTATTTGTTGGATCCTATTTTCTCCTTGGTCCTAAAGTTAGGATCTTTTGTGGAGGTTCCTCAAATATTATTTTGTGGAACCTCCGAGAGCCAGACCCGTAGCCTTCATGGGTATTCTGGTAAATAAAACAACACTTAAGATATAATATTTAGGATAATGGCAGCAACACTTTGTTTGTTAGCACATTCTCTTTACGAGTGAACAAAGTTTTAGTGCAAAATTTATTGTTTGGTGGTAATCTTTGTAATTGTGAAAAGAAAGTGTATTACAAAATTGCTAGAATCCAAAAAGGGGATCTCCCTTCAATGCCGTGAAGCAATTCGGCTTAAAATTAGTCTCTTAAAAAGAACTTAAATTAGTCTCCTAAAAAAAAAAGGTATAGCTAGTATTACCCTTTGATTTATTGATTAATATTGCTCCACATGGGTTCGTGGGCTCTCCTAAGGTTCCACAATAACTCCTTGAAGAACTCGCTACCAAATATCATGACTTGTCATAATCTTTTTTATTTTTATTTTTTTCGGAATAACAATCAATAGGAGCTCTGATTGAATAGTCAACCAGAGCAATATAAAAATTGCCTTGGGTAGGGGTATTTATGGAAAAAAGGTAGTACTGTTAAAAAATACCCTTCCTTTTGTTCTTAATTACCAAATTACTACTTCCTAAGGCAATTTTTAGGTTGATCGGGTTGAAAACTCAATTGGAGTTTCCATTTATATATAGTTAATCTCTTTTAAATTTTGAGTAAGAAGTAATATAACACCTAACACACACAATCAAGCTAAGCTAAGCTAAGGTGAGTCCAAGCAACCACTCCAAAAGGGCATGAATCTCATAATTATTAGAGTCAAATATCGTAGAATGCTTTGACCGGATCTTAATCTTCAAAATGGACGTAATTCCAAATTATTTACCATGCAGGGTTCGAATGACATTCTCATAATTAGAATATATATATATATAAAGTCCTTTATACCCTTAATAAGGTTCTTAAGTCAGTCTTATATAGAACATTTTCTTATATTCAATGAACGATTTTCATTGTTCAATAAAACGTTATCTTATATTTTGTTATCCTAATAATAAAACAATATAAGAGAACGTTCTATATTATTAAGAGTGTTCTATATTTTTTAGTATTATTGTGTTATACCTTATTAGTGACATTCATTGAATGCAAAAAAAAAAAGTTTTATGTAAGATTTAAGAATGTTCTATATTTTCTAATATTATTGTGTTATACCTTGATAATGACATTCGTTGAATATAAAAAAATGTTTTATATAAGACTTAAGATCGATCTAATTAATCGTAAAATGATATTTTTATGATTTTGATTATTTACGAAAATGTCGTAAAAACATTATCAGGAAATTATTTGAATAAGACCATTAATCAGAATTTCGTGGAAAGAGAATCCAACGGATTTCTCGGTCAGGGCCTAGCCTTACTCGTACTATCACGTCCCATCTTCTAATGCCTCTCCAAATCGTTTCCAAACGAGAAATTGAAGTCAAAAAGCACCACTCCAATCCATCCACAGTGTTCGAAACCCGTGTCTCACCACTAGCTATCCGATGCCAGCTCAAATACCATATTACCATAACCCAACAACTGCTAAGTGCTAACCCCAGTCAGTGTCCTCCACAAAGAACCAAGCCTAAGGTCCACGTCTCTACGCCACCATTGCACACCCGTGACCCCTAGTTTTGCCAATGTGCACTCACGGGTCCCAAATTCTCTATGGAAAAAGATTAGCTCTGGTGGCTGCCCGAGCTGGGTGCTCGGGCATCACAAAACATTGGGCAGCTGGCGATAATTTAGGTGAGAAGTCATTTCATTGTCTCCCCTTGATTTTGACTTCTCCCCATTTGATATCTTTCTCCTTTAAAAATGCCAGTTGCCCAATGTTTTGTGGATGCCCAAGCGCCCAGCTCGGGCAGCCACCAGAGCTAATCTTTTTCCATTCTCTATATAAACAGCAACTCATCCCTGCCAAAACAACAGGAAGCTAGAAAGGGGAGAGATGGAGCCATTTCGAAAACTCGCCATTGTTGCATTGGTGGTGGCTTTAGTCATTGGAAATGAGGTCATGGTCTCAAATTCTCAGACTGTCTGCAACATCACCGTCGCCGGTTTAATGGCGTGCAAGCCAGCGGTTAGCCCTCCGAACCCGGTCCCGCCTACAGCAGTGTGTTGCTCGGCACTCTCCAAGGCTGACCTACACTGTCTCTGCTCCTATAAGAAGTCCAATGTGTTACCTTCCCTTGGAATAGACCCAAACCTTGCCATGCAGCTCCCTGCAAAATGCAATCTCCCGAAACCTAACAATTGTTGAGGTACATTCTTCTTTTGTAGCCTCTGTAAAGCTCCATGGTTATGGATAGTATAACATATATATACTGATGATTTGGATGTTGTGTTGCAGGGAGAAACTACAAAATAAAAAGAAATGGTGCTGGACTTGAAATGCTTTTGAAGATTTGGCGTTTATCCTTTCTTTCTGCTTACTATTATGCTATTATGGTTATGTCATGTTATTTGGACTCTAGCTCTTTGTTTCTTATGTTGTATAATTATCATGCATGGTAATGCAATATGTTAGGTTTTCCCTATTTAAAGTACTGAACACTTTGAAATGAAGAAATGTGATGAAGCTGACGTACCATTATATCCTCACGCGGTGTTGCTTTTACCTATTAGATTATATGTGTTCAAGAAACCTACTTTATGGAGAAAATGGAAGAATACTAAGCCCTAATACTCTCTTAATTCAAAAAAAAAATAAACACTTATACTCTTGCCTTTTCATATAAGACCAGACTGTGTCTCGATACAGTCAACCTCACCGAAAAGTCTTTGATTCTATACTAATAAAAGGTGCGACGATTGGGGTTAGTAAAACTTGAATTATGGTTAAACCTGTTACTTTAATCTTTTACACAAATAACATGTCATTATCCCTAAACGAGTTTGTTGCAATGATGGCTGGCATATTAACTTTAACTTTACCGATCTAGTCAACCATAAATCAAAAATCAATATTGTGTACCGTCTTGAGCCATCCAAGACGATAATGGAAGAGTATATTAATTCAAGTTGCTTTGCTCAAACGGTTCACGATCTTCAATTTTAAGGTCCAATCCGCCGGGAAGATGTTTTTGGACTCTTTTTTTTTAAAAAAAATTTTGGTTGGCCTGAATCATTTATCTACCTATGTTAGGGTTAGGAGGTAAGTAGGGTTAACACTCATGGTGGGGGGTCAACAACCACACCAAAGACTCCAACACGAGTCGCAACTCCCGAGAGGGAGATACACTACCACGCTGGGACAAATCCACTAGGACTTTTTTTTTTTACTGAAATTGGGACGAAGGACATAACATTACTTTGTTAATAGAGTCCTAACCCATCAAGAAAATTGAAGACAACCTTATAACCCAAATTACCTAATAATATTCAATATAGATTGTATGGTTATGGCTATTAGGAAAATAAATGTAGAATGATTTACGTCGTTACTGATATAATGCGAGAGACATGCGTAGATGACTTTTCCAAAATTCCTAAACTACCCTTATATAAAAACAAAACGTTGATTTAATGTTTTACTTTATTCCCAAACTACCCCTTACCTTTGATTTAATGTTTTACTTTAATTCCCAAACTAACCATTGCTCATCTATCTATTTAGAATCACAGCCAATCGTGATTGAACTCAGGGAGAGTTCAATCGCACCCGCGGGTTAACACATGTCCCTTTTAACTCTTATTAACTGTGGTTAACTCCTTCCCCTTGCTCTCACGTGCATCGCACGTGCCACCCGCTAGTTGTTATATAATAAGTGTATCTCCTTATAGGCATAATCTTTAATTTATATCTTAATTTATGATTGGATTAAGATTATATTTCAATATTAGGAGTCTTGGATTATATATTTAAACTATCTATAGGGTCATTGTTAGTCATCCATGAATACCAATAAATTTCATTATTTATTAGGATATTAGTGCAAATCGATCTGACCTTGTTATTTTATTTTATTTTATTTTTGCTTCGGTCTCTTTCTTCTTGAATTGCCTCACCGACGGACAGCACTATGCCGCTTGTTGGGCTTGAAGTTTTTTTTCTCTCTTCTCTCTCTCAGATTGGAAGAAAAAAAGAAAAAAAATGGACACATCAAAATTTCTAAAGATACCGAGTTGCTACCCCTAGCTTCTGCCTTAATTATTCCAACCCATCCTTTGATGAGTTTTGTTGGTACAGGAAACACATGATAATTGCCCACCGTCATCAACTTAGTTATAAAGACTTTCTAAGGCACTGTTTGGTTGTAATTACGTTTTTTGTTTTTAAAAACAAAAAATTAAAAAAATTTACTCAAAATTTTAGAAATTAGTAACAAAATTTTTGATAATCAAGGTAACAGAAATTTTCTGTTACCTCTGTTTTTAAAAACAAAAATGAAAAACATGGACCCACCACCATCCACCCACCCACCACCCACAACCACTACCACCCACAACCACAATACTACCACCACATCCATCACGACACCACCACCGCAATACCACCCATCACCACCACAACAATACTACCACCACCACCACTACCACTATACCACTACCCAACACCTCCACCAGCACCACCCACCCACCACCACACCACCACCCACTATGCACCACTACACTACACCACCCACCACCATCACCACCACCCACCACTACCACCACTATGAATTGAAATTATTTAATCATATTTATCAAACGGATTTTTTTGTTTTCCTTCCAAAAAAAAATAACGGTTAGTAATGTCAAACGTATTTCCTACTTAAAAAATTTGAAAACAGAAAGTTATTTCCAATTTTTAAAAACATAATAGGAAGTGTATCCAAACGGCCCCTAAGTTTATTGAGGCCAATTTCATGCCCATAGAGGCCCCTCGTCTAGCCCATAGAGGAATATTTATAAAGTACATAGAGGCTAAATTTTCTGACTCGTTGATGCTCATTACAAGCCTTTTAAGTGTGTTTTTTTTGGCCCATTTTCTCTAGGCCCAGTAGAAGTCTTATATTATGATATGTATCTATGTCGGTTTGGCCACATTCATCTTTTCGGCGGCGGCGAAGCAAAGGACGAAGATAAGAAAACTTCTATATTTGTCACACTCATAAAATTTCTCAGTCCCATGTATTTGAGGGGAATATTAACAAAATAAATGTAAAATAAGATACATTATAACATAAATATATCTCATTATAAATTCCGATCTTTAGGATTAGGCTCAGGATCCTCTCGGGTTGAACTCGAGAGAATCTCTCGAGTTCAATCCCCTAGAGGTCGCCACGTGTCTCCTTTGACACCCCTTAACCATGAGTAAGGTTCACCCACCCTTAGGGTTCACCCATCCATCCTTGGTTTTTTTTTTTTAATATTAATTTTTTTTTAAAAATTAAATTTTTTTTAATATTAAAAAAACTCTAAAAACAGATTTTTTTAATTTAAAAAATAATAATTAATATAAAAAAAAAAACCAAGGATGGGTGGTTGAACCCTAAGGGTGGGTGAACCTTACCCATGGTTAAGGGTTGTCAAAGGAGAAACGTGGCGACCTCTAGGGGATTGAACTCGAGAGATTCTCTCGAGTTCAACTCAAGAGAATCCTGTGCCTTAGGATTATATTTAAGGTTATCTTTTCATATTGTAGGAATCTTTGATTTTCTGTTTGATCCCTAAATAGGGTCATTGTAAGTTATCCATGATTATCAAAAAAATTTATTATCTATTAAACGGCTAGACTTTATCTGGGTCTAGACAATGAGACTTGTAGGAAACTATAAACCAATGAAAAATCTTACAGCCTCTTACTTAGTTTACAAGGATTATTAAAATAAAAATATTTATTAATACAAATTTTTTTTTATTAATATGACTCATAGACATTAAAAAAAACTGAATTTAAAAATGGCAGACGTTTGCCACACTAAAATTATGTTCAACATAGTCAAGGCATTATACATAAATTAGACAAATGAAACCATTAATACTGAATTATGGAGGCTACTATATATACTTACACTACACTACGATATTATCAATTCCATAGTCATCATCCGAATACTCTTCTCTATGATTTCAAGCATTACCTCATAATATGTTGACCAAACATTCTAAAATTCGGTACTGAAGATTTATCTTGGCCACTTAATCTTTAAAATCAACATCATTTAACAAAAAATAAAAAATAATAGGTTAATCAAATAATTGTACGTAGTATGAAAATCATATGGTTAATGGTTTAGAAACCTCATGTTCCTACCTTCTCTCACAATAAGATACCTTGTGTCTATATGCCTAGACTAATTTGAATTATTATGATTTATGAGAAATAAATTGGTGTGGAGTTATCACAAAACATCTTTAATATTTTAGTAACAAAATTGAAGAGCAAGAGTCATATAAAATCTTGCAGCTATATAGCTTGTTCAATATCTTATAACAAACTATTTATTCTTCCTCCATAGTCGATGACTCCTTAATGAATGGATTTGTGCTTTTTCACTAGATAACACCAGTGTCTAGGAATTTCTCATGATGTTGACCATTTAGCATCTAGCCGTCGAGAACAATTCGAAGTTGAAGACTTCATATAAGTATAAAATAAGTATAAGTACTACTATATGTGAGCCAAAAAATCTTTAATCTTTTACAAATATTTTATAAAAATTTTAATGGTCCAATGCTCAAATTACTCAAAAGTATGTAAAAATTTTCACTTATTTTTTATTGTTTGATTGCAATCTTGTAAATAAGAAAAAAAAAATTACTTGTGTTTAGATTAAAGGAAAATTGAAAATCATATGTTAAAAGAGGTATCTTTGTCATTTGCATAAAAATATGTAAATAGGGTATTTTTACCAATTTGCTAATTGAACAATTTGACGTTGTTTAAAATACATGTGAAGAGAGATATTTATATCATTATAGAAATACATATAAAGGGATATTTTTATCATTTTTTAAAAATTCAGGTGGACAAAGTTTCTGTTATTTTAGAAAATATCTAAGTAACCAGAGCGTAGGACGAGAACATCTATTTTAAATATAGCATAGTGCTAGGAAGAGCGCAGAGCAAAAGTGGGAGCAAATTAAGTTTGAGAACGGGAGAGTTAGAGTATTGCACCAATTTATTACTAAGGAAAATACATATAGAAAGGGGTATATTTGTCATTTAAAAAATACAAGTGGAGAGGGATATTTTTATATTCAAATACAAGTAACTAGGGGTAATCATTTTGAAATGTGACAATGAATATTTTTGGCATTTTGAAAAAATTATATGTGAAGATCGATACTTTGTCATTTTTAAAATAAATTTAAAGAGCCCATGATTTTTGCAAAAAAATGAAATACAAATTTTTACAATATTAGCCATTATTCATAGAAGCTATCCCTTAGCTATAAATCGTTTTACTTCCGGAAAATTTTACGTGCAAACAAAGACACCAAAAAAGATATGCTTCACCGATTTTATTTGTTTTCTCCTATTTTACTTCAAAACAAACAAAGTCTTTAATTTTTTTTTTAGGAACAACCGGGAGGCCAAAATATTGTGAAATTATTTTGGTATCCAAGAAACTTATCTTCTTCCAAAATATTTCTACTTTTTAAATTTTTACTTAAAGGTATTACATATTTTACATGGCAAATGGTTATTATAATGTATTACTAGTATTATAAATATATTTTTTATTTGTCTCCTCTAAAGTATCAAGTATTGATATTTAATATAAAATATTAACATTTAACCTATAGGGACAGATTCGTAACTTCAATATAGAGCGCCTTCCATCCCATATGGAAGAGTATAAGAGGGCACTTTGCACTTTACACGTGTATCATTGCGGAGCAAGAATACATGTCCCAACGGCAAAGGGATTCGATGATGGCCATTAGATGGTTTGTCTCCCTTTGGGAGATTTAAGGGGGCAACTGAGACCACTTGGTCAAGTCAATCAAATTGTGGCCATCTGATTGACCCAGATCATGATTCAAGTCTCAGGCACAAGGCTTTAGACCTAGTGGGGCAAACCCATGGGTCAGCCAATCCTCTCCTATATAAGGAATGAGAAGATCCAATAGGATCTTCTATTGGATCCGAACCACAGAAGAAGGTCCACCTCTTATAGGCATAGCAGACCAAGAAGATTAGTGGCTCGTCAGGTTTAACAGTTTAATTGCTGGACCGGACCATTAGGTCCAGTCACAGAGACTAGTCCATCATGAGCAGTCTATCTGATGTGGTCTATTAGGATTGTTGATCAGTAGGACATATGGTCCTGATCTAAATCAGAGACCATCTGTATCCAAACAATCATGGATAAGGGTATATTCTGTCCGTTTAGAGATAGAGGGATACCTTTCAAACTGGAATAGGAATACGACAAGGATACAAACCTGTCACCAAACAAAATCTATTCAGTTTGAGTTAATTGTGTTACCAAATGAATCCCCATCAAGTCAAAGTTTCCATCAAACAGTAATCCAAAATATTCAGAGATTGGAACAAGCTTTGGACTGTAGCCAAACAGCCATAGATTGGAACAAAGCTTGACTGTGACCAAACAGGTAGTCGGAAGAGGCTTATTCTGACAGTAAGAAGAAATCAAAGATTAACTCTGTTACCAAATAGTTCAAATTAGAACAAGGCAAGGCTTATAACCAAACAGTCCCAGAGAAAGATTAATCCAATCAAGAATGGAATGAACTATGACAAAATAGCTTGCAAAGTAGATAAAAGGAAACTATTACAAAGGACTTTGCTACTGAGACCCCATTAGGGCCCTGACCATACCTTCTCAGTTATTCTTTAAGACATTTGGTAATGGATAAAGCTTCTGAGACCCCCTTGGGCCGAGACCACCAAGACGATGCTCTAAGAGCATGAGATTTCAGGTGGAGCCCATTTCACATGGTTGGCCCCACCAGAGGTATCCTATATTCTTGATCTTAAATTGCTTAGAGATCGAAAGAAAATGATGTTAGGATTGTCTCAAGTCAATTAGATTGACAAGAATTGATACATCATAATGAGTTTCGTGAATAGATATCAATCAAACCCAGGTCCTGAGCATTAGACAGCAGTTAAGTACATTTTCAAGTATTTAAAGAAGATTAAATTGTCTAGCTTACAGTATGGATAAAAGAGTTAATCCAGGCACTTAGTGTTGTTTCCTTAATAAAATCTTCTATCATACTTTATAGTGATAATGGTAGTGCTATTGCTCAAGCGTAGAGCAAATCAGAGGACTAAGCACAATGAAATGAGATTTCATCTGATTCGAGACAATTAGATTGTCAAGAGTGGAAACATCGAGTTATCCAAGAGTACGCAGTGGACAACATGGCAAACCCATTTACTAAAGCACTACCTCAAAAGGTGTTTTAGAAACATCTAGAGTCGATGGGTATTAGATACAAAAGAGATTAGTTTTGAGTACAAGTAGCAGATTGTTAGACTTATATGCCCACGAAAACCATTCCTGAACTGTATTAATCTACTTAATCAATAAATACATATTTTACATTCACACATTGTCTTCTGTATTGGGTAACACATTAAAAGTATCTCATTGGATGAGACTACTTTGTCTCTTAGGTAATATTGTAGGAAAAACCATTCAATTGGTTAATGACTAATTGCTAAGGAGATATAGTTTTTCCGATTCCTTGTAGACCTAAAATTGTTCTAAGTTATTCAGGACACATCTGGACAATATATTCCTACTAACTTACACATTGTTAGTTCCATATGATGGAGTGATGAATCTCAATCACTGAGAGAAGTCTCTTGACTAAGATATGGATATAAGTAAGAAGTACTTATATTGCAACCAGATCGCTCAGTAGATACCCTTAGAAATATATTGTCTTTATATTTTGGGTAGTCCATTTAACAGATTATCCTTAACCTGAGAAGTCGACATCTTTTCTAGTATTTGCCTATGTAGCTTTGATGTAGGCAATTGTCAATGTCCAACACACCGGACTAAATACGGGCTCGTTGGGTTATGTACGTTATATTAGAAGAAGTGTGTGTACGTTTAACAAGGATTCCACTACTCTTAACACAGTAAATAATATTGAATTGATACTTGTCAAAACCAGACTTAAAAAACCCAGCGCTGGTATTTATCGATGAAATAGTTTTATCAAGGAGTTTATTTTCTATATAAAAGAAATGTAATTATTATTATTATTTATTTTAAAGAATTTTTAAAATGTTTTGAAAGTCTAAGTTTGACTAAAAGTATTAAAGAGAATGAGTTCTCAATATAAGCCAGAGATTAAAGACAGTATTAGATATTGTCCCGTAAGCTTATAACAATATTGGAAGTGGAGGGAGGCATCTGTAAACAAATTAATTTGGAGATAGACATACCTACAAATAATTCTCGATTTTCTGGAGGTTAATCACATTGTGTTAAGGGACATTATTGTGATTGGTGGAAGTTCAGGGATATATATAAAATTTTATAATTCTTATGGAGTGTAGGAAAGGTGTTGCCTAGTAATAATGCTTTAACCGAAAGGTTGAGTACTTGGTCCTACAACCAGAAATAGGAGAACCATTTAGATCTCACACACAAGAACTTTCTTAAAGTATTTAATTTAATTATTTATTAAATTAATTAATTTATCTATGTAATCACTATATGGTATAGTGAAGCTCTAAAAGATGGAATCACATTAGATGTGAAAAACCAAATGGATAGGACCCATGGGGATTTTGATAAAAGATCAAACATGTGACCAATAAGGGTTTGGAACCCTTAGGGGGCTAGTGGGAGTAGGGTCCACCTAGGGTAGGATGCCCACTTCAAGCAGATTAATCTTAATTAGTTTCTAATAACTAATATCCTTATTGGATAAGATTAGTTAGTTAGTTACTAATTAAAGATTCCCTAATTGTTAAGGATTCTATTAGTTTGTTACTAATCATTAATTAGTTAGTTATTAATTAAGATTTCTTATTGGAGAAGGATATGGTTAGTTTATTACTAATGGATAAAGTTAGTTTCTATTAATGATTAATCCTAATTAATTAGGAGAAATCAAGAATAGAAACAAATGAAAAATTCTAATTGGATTAGAAAGTGGACTCTTGGGTTGCAAGCAACCCAAACCCTATAAATAGGGCTGGACGTCCAAGCTTTGGGAGGTGATTAAAATTCTAAAATTTTCTCTCCTCTCGTCTCCTCTATCTCACGCCCTCCCCTCTCTCTCCCTAGAGTGTACGGTTAGCCCCTCTTCTCTCCTTTCTTGTTCTCTTATGTTTTACCTTTTGAATATCAAGAAGAAGATCAAGAAGCCTTCTTAAAGATAAAGATTAGATCTTTATTTCAAGATCCTAGAGCTGAAAATTTGGAAGAGTCATTAACTTCCATTAGAGAAAGCTTTAAAGAAAAAGAAGGTCCGTATGGATTGCAAAGGAGACTTGACGCTTGTGAAGTTTTGCCGGTCTAGTATTCTATCGTGAAATTGACTTAACAATTTCAAAGTCGCAAAAGTGATTGTGATTTTAACTCTCATTGAATAAAATAAATTAGAATTTTAGTCAGATCTTGGGATTCGATATATATCCCCCAAGAACTATTTTTCCAAAGTTAAAAGAGACATACTTTTAGCTAAGATAATTAACTTTTGTTTCTGTCAGTCACCACTAATCTCGAGGACTCAATCCAAACGCTCACACACTCGATAGTAGGTACTATCAAGTGTTTTTAATCACTTCCCAAACTATATATAGTAATCATTTTCTTTGCAAAATAATTTAGTGTTGGTTCATTTGGTAAGACTTATAAGGCTTGGCACTTTTTACTTTGTAGTGGTAGTTGTTGAGAAATTTAAGTCACTTTTTTAAGGTTTCTAATAAAATTAATTTTTACAATCATGGGATTTCAAGTCTTATCATTTTTGTGAGATTTGAAATAATATGAATATTGTCAAATGACAAAAACTTACAAAGTGTCACTCTCAACAAAAAAAAAATAACTATTGATGAAATAATTTCCAACAATGCACCAATAGTTATCCCCCCCCTCTTCAAGGAATGAACCAGATTCCAACCAAAAAAAACAAAGGAATGAACCAGATGCGGATGCAGAGATGATGCACCCAGGGGTAGAGTCGGAATTTTTCCTTGGTCTATCATGATCATCAAATTTGTTAAAATTTGTTAATGTTGCATTCCAATAAAGGTTCAGCATACAAGAAAAATAAGGGTCAAGAGAGCCATTATATAAATAAAATTAAATATATTTTTAAATTTATATTATAAATTTTAAAATTTACAAAACTTTTCTAGAATTACATTCTACTTTGGGGAAGTGGGTCCATCTAACCCTCATCACACATGTCGACATGTGTCCCATTTAACAACCTTTTACGGTGTTTAAATTTTTTTTTTTTTTAAAGGTTTAACAATGTAACTTTGGTTTTTATAAAAAAAATATTTTAAAAAAATAACCACAAGAGTTCAAATTTTTTAATCAGGGTTAAAATAATAGTTAAAGGCTCAGTGAGTGAGGTCACAAGTTTTGGTCTGTCCAAACCAAATCCGTTCTGAAATTGGGTGCATTATATATAAAATTTATATATTATTTACTTTTTCAAAAAATTATACCTAAAAAGTAATAAAAATTTGCAAAATTTTTAGGAGCCATTCCTATTCCTCTTCGATGCACTAAAATCTCTAATATATTGGAGAGGCAATTTTGAATTCTCACGGGTGATTTTGATTTCCCACGGGCGATTAGGCACTGGAAACAAAGGCAAAGGCCTGTGGCATTGGTGTCCACAATGATTTGGGCATGAGGCACATATTATAGCCTTGGATTATCTCTAGCTCATGCCAAAAAATGGTCTCTCGAGCTACCCCACAATAGGCGACAAAGTGGTGGAGAAGTCAAAATCATGGGGCCATGATTTTGACTTCTGCACATATAATGAGACGCGGTGATAAGTGTGTGAGAAAAAAGGAAAAGAGATATCAAGTGGGGAATAGTCAAAATCATAGGGAGAAAATGAAAGACTTCTTCCCTTTTTATCACCACATGTCGCCTATTGTGTGAAAGCCTAAGACCATTTTCTGGCATTCGTCAGAGAGAATCCAAGGCCACATATTAGTGGGTGAATGATTGACCATTGCAAAGGACATAAGCTTCTACTAGAGGGCTTCTTGGTAGGGGTGTCAACGAGTCGAGCTGGGCACTGCTTGGGCTCAGCCCGTTAGAATTTTACAGTTGCTTAGGCTCGGCTCAAGCTCAGAAAGGTCAGCTCGAGCTTGACTCGCCCACAATCCATTGAGCTTGAGTTTGGCTCGGCTCGGCTCGATAAGCACTTCTTTTTCTTTTTTTTTTAAGATTTTCATTAATAAACACTGAATTCGGTTTTTTTTAAAAAAAAAATTACAAAGAGTTTTAGCAATTTAACGTTGTGTTTGGTTAAATTTCTGAACTAACTTAGACTTCTTTCTTTATAAAAGTGAGGAGTTGTAAACAATTGCATTTAGTTTGTTCAATTTTTGTTTTTGTAGAAATCGAAATCAAAAGTGTATAGTAGTCCAAATTTTTATTTTCAAGGGAAGCTAACAGGGTGACTTCCACTTAAAGAAAGGTTTCAACTTTTGAGGATAGTCACCAGACTCTCATTGGCTCACATTTTGCAAAGAATTGAATTAAAAAGTTATTTTTTAGATAAGTTTAACCAAATAAGACCTAAATGTGTAAAATGGCTTAAAAGTAAATTTTAAAATCAAAATGAAACTATATGTTAATGTATATTAAATATATCTTAAATTTTTACAAAAAAAAAAAATAATACTAAATATATAATATAAATTTAACCTTTAAAGAATATTATTATAAAATTAATCGAGCCAAGTCGAAATGAGTCACTTATTGTTTATATTCAGCTCGTTAATTTTTTAAACTCACTTTTAAAGCTCGGCTCAGCTCGACTTAATGAACCCAAAATAAAAACTCAAGCTCGATTTATTTAAAGGCGAGCCCGACCTGGCTCGGCTCGTTGACAGTTGACACCCCTAGTTCTTAGGTCCGCAGTCGCTTGGGATATCTGGGGTGTCTTCTAAATAAATGTGACTGCTTGGGATATCATGGGTGTCATCTAAATAAATGTGACAGACAATAAATGCTAGGAGCCGATTTCAGTGGGCATCCGTAGCCGTAGGAAGCATTGATTAGTTCTTGATTTAACTTGTCCCAAAAAAAATCTGTGAAAGCATTGCTAACCCATGGATCCGATTCATCTCATGTTCCTTTTAACACCTCCCTTTTAACTCTGACTCTAGTTAGGCTTAACTAATTTAAAATTAAGATTTTTTTTTTTCTTTCTGAAAAATTTAGATTGCTAAACCCTAAGAATGAATGAGTGAAACTTAACCACAATAGGTGAGTACTTAAAATTAGGGCATCCAACAATGAGGACCGGCCTTAAGTAACCAATGCAGGAGATCAAATTTTAATTTAGAATAAAGTCTAGAGCACTACTAACCATACATATATATATATATATATATATATATGATCTTGAAAATTATTTATGAATATAAATATGTTTTTTATATTTTTAAACTATAAAAAAGAATTGATAAAATCGTCTATCATTTAAATTTGTAGTCACCACAACTAAGATGATTATTGATATATTAAATGTATCATTTTAAATTCAATTTACAAGATCACAAATAATTAACAAATCTTACATTAATCTTCTACCTTACAAAGAAAATCACAAAATACATCTCACTTAAAATGAAAAGTTTGGATAAAAATTCAAAAATTAAAATCGAACTCCCCAGATGAAAGCAAGGTTTGAGAGGGAAGTGAGGTTACTAAGAGCATCTCCAACCCAAAACTCTATATCTCTTCTCTATTTCGGCATCTCTTCTATATTTAGAGGAGATAGGCCCCACTTTAAAGTTATTTGTTCCAATGGGAAGAAACTATAAATCACTATTCCTATTGTATAAAACTATTCATTTATTATTAAAAAAAACCAAGGATTGGTGGTGAATCTTAACCACGGTCGCCATGTGTCCCTTTTGACACCCCTTAACCGTGGTAAAGATTCACCTACCTATCCTTGAATTTTTTTTTAAATATTAATTTGTTTTTTAAAATTAAAAAACTGTTTTTAGAATTTTTTAATTTTAAAAACAATTTTTAATTTTAAAAAATAATTAATATTTAAAACAAACCAGGATGGGTGGATGAATCTTAACCACGGTTAAGGGATGTCATAAGGTAAAAGGACACCATCGACATTTTAACAAAGATTGAAAGACAAAAAGATGACACAAATGGTATTATAAGATCATGAATATTATTATAGAGGCTATTTTCTCTCCCATCCTCTAAATATAATGGATCTGCATAATGGATCTACGGTAGGATTTTTCAACCAAAACTCTATATTTAAAGTTATATAGCACAGTTGGAGATGCATTAAGGACCATCATTCCGATATAAAATGGGAACCTAATACGTTAACTATTTTCCAATATAAAATTACGGAAATCAAGATTTCTTTTCTTTTGTTCACCTCTTATTTTCTCTTAGGAAAGTGATTAAAAGTTAACTTTTTTCTAATATAAAATTACGGAAATCAAGATTTCTTTTCTTTTGCTCACCTTATTTTCTTAGGCCGTTTGATTGAAAATCAAATGGATCCATGGTCGCGCATGCTTTAAATGATGGCCCACTTAATGCTTGACACCGTTAGATTGAAAATCAACAGTACACCATTAGATTGAAAATCCAACGGTCCAGCTCTCGACTAAGTGCTGAATCACTTCCCTTTCTCAAATTCCAAGCAAACAGAGCGCTTGTGAATTTGTTTTCTCGTGACTTTAAAACCTCTGACCAAACAATATCAAATCCATCCAAAGACAGTTGGATGGATTTGATTTCTCGTGACTTTAAAATCTCTTGACAAACAATATCAAATCCATCCAAAGACAGTACCTTTCTATTTAATTGGCAACTCAAAAAACCCTATTAAGATTTTCATACGACCTGGTAAGTGACATGTTTTTTTGGGACAGTTAAATCAAGAACTAATTAAGCGACTCGTTTTTCACCGATTTTTCTTAATAAAACAAAGTCTGGAAAGAGATTTTTCAAAATATATGGACAAAATAGGACTTTTCTTGCAAAAAAAAAACTATCGACCAAGGATTAGAAAAGAGTCAAAAGACCTATGTAGCCCCCAAACCCTAACCACGGGCGAGTGCAACCCCAATCGGACGGCTAAGGGGCCGGGACCACAAGTGAGGGTTAGGATCTGAGGGCTCCTTAGCATTATACATAAGCATAAATGAATCATTCACACAGAGAAGTTTAATGACGCTTAAAATATAGACAAGAACTCCGGTTCAAAAGTTATCCGGAGCTCCTCATAACATGCCTAAATTGACGGGGTTTTATGTTTCCCATAATACCCCTATCAGATAGGCTTGTTTTGGATAGCGAAACCAAACCAAACCAAACCAAATGAGAGATTTCAAAAAATCGCCTGTTAAAATACCTAAAACAAGCGACTAAATCCTAACCGTCAATCACATATACTAACATCATCATCATAATCAGCATCGTTACTACAACGACTAGCCCAATATCCATGATCATCATCATAAGCTAAGTAGAGAGAGAAAGTGCCTATTAAAAAAAAGTAGAGAGAGAGAGGAAAGTGAGATCTTCTGTAACTGTGAAGCTGAAGCTTACTTAGAAAAGACAAAGAAGCAGCAAATGAGGAACGATCAACGGTTCCTAAGCCTCCACGTCAACACACTTCTTCCCAGGAGAGCAGATAAGCCAGACATAGCCGTACGGGTCTTTCACCTTCCCAACGCGACCACCGCAGCACGCACCCCCCTCGCCCTCCGTGATCTCGCCGTCCATGGTAGCGCCTGCGTTAACGGCCTTCTCAACGGCGCCGGTAACGTCATCCGTCTCCAGACAAAGCATGCAGCCATTCCCCTCCGCCTTAACCCTGGTTAGGTTAACGGCTATATTATCAGAACAATCTTCCAAAAGCAGGATCGATATTCCAACAGAAGATTTGAAAAGAAACAAAAGATCATCTCGGGAGACAAAAAAAAATAAAAGGTCTTAAGATCTGATATGAGAATTTAATACGAAGAGATTAGTACAGAGAAAGCTAAGGAATAAAGCCCTTTGTTAAAGCATCGGAAGAGATTAACCTTTATTTCTTCTATATTCTAAGAAGAATACAACATGTTGCAGTGAGATAAGGAGCAACAACAAAATATGTAATGAAGAATAGAACAAAAAGAACAACGGCAAAAATTAACGAGAAAATAGTAAGAACATCGATGGAGAACGAGAATAACAGATGAAATAAAGTAATTTTTTAACAAAAACAAGATCAAAACCAACAGATCAAGCAGGTGAGCATCGTAAATGTCGAACAAAAGAGGGATTGAAGCACTAGAAGATCAAAAACGATGAATCTAGCCATATTAAGACAGATCGGAAAGAAATACCAAGAAAACAAAAAATATAGAGAGAAAGAAGAGACTTACGAAGCATCAAAATCATCGGTTTGATCGCAGACTAAGAGGATGGAGGATCCGAGCTTGAGTTCAGCGCAGAGGATGAGAGGGAGCTCGTGATCGGCCTTCCTCTTAGGATGAAGAGATCGCTTAAGCTCTTCGGCTCCAAACGCGGCCTTGTAGAACAGAACAGCTTCGGCTGCCTTCGGAGCCTGAACAAGAAGCTGAGGCTTGAGAGCGGAAAAGCTGACGGCCTTGGAGCTCCCGTTCTCAGCTCCGCAGCTCTGGATATCGAGGGTTGCGACATTCTCCTGCGCCATTACTTCTTCGAACGCGAGAGAGAGAGAATGGAAATCGGGAAGAAGAGAAGCTCTGAGAGCTGAAATGAAAAAGTAAAACCCTAGGAGAGAGAGAGAGGAAAGGTAAGAAAAGAGAGAGTGGATAAATGAAAGAGGAGGCAGGTGAGGGATAGTTATAGCTTAAACCGTTTCTGCTTATCAGGAATTAATAACTATTGAACCCAAATCCTCTACGGTGATAACCGGATTTGGCAAATCCGGTAATCACCCTTTGAGGTCTCCACGTGTCACTTTTTTTGATACCCCTTACTGTGGTTAAGATTCACCCACCCTAGGGTTCACCCAACCATTTTTTTTAATTATTTTTTAATATTAATAATCCCAAAAAATACAGTTTTTTAATTTTAGAAAAATAATTAATATTTTAAAAATAAAACAAAATTGGTTGGATGAATGGAAGCACGGATACTTTGAAAATAGAAACATACCCATATCACTTTTTCATAATTTCAGTCATATCGCAGTATCATCGTACCCGTGCTTCCTAGGGTGAGGACTCTTAGGGGTGGGTGAATCTTAACAACAGTTAAGGGGTATCAAAAAGTGACACGTGAAGACCTCAAGGGGTGATAACCGGCCAAATCCGGCTATCACCGTAGAGGATTTGACTTCATAACTATTATCATAATGCCTGCCCCTTCCAAGGGAAACAGCTTTTGTGCTTGAAATTACCATAATGACCTCTGCTCAATTTGTGTGCTTATTTAGTTATTTAAAAAAAAATTCTTTACCATTGAAAAGGAAAAAAATAACAATTCTTAAATAGAATAATAATTACATAGTTAGAAAACTCGATTGAATTACTCAACTCGATTGAATTTCGAGTTGAATCGTCTCAAAACTAGAATGACACATTATTTGTCAAGTTACTTGGTTAAGTTAAGCTGAGTTTTTTGACTCGTTTGACTAGGTCGAGTTACATAAGGGTGTTTTTTTCCATTTTTTAAACCCAAATTCAAACGTTACACTATTTTTGCAGCATATGTTTTTTAGGTCTGCGAAGACAGCCTATTATGCATTCTGTTAAACCTAATTTTAAGTTTGAGGTTATAAAACTAGTGTACTTTGTGTTCTTTTAACCCTGATTTTTCAAGTTATTATAATATTCTAAGTCGGACCGAGTTTAATCTTGATTTTTCAAGTCATTATACTATTCTAAGTCGAACCATGTTGATTTTTATTTTTTGTTTTCTGAGTTATATGATTTGGCTAATTTTTGAGTCGAGTTGAGTTTTTGGATTTTAAATCATGAATAATAGTATACATTATTACAAATAAAGAAATGCTAGTCTAGTGAGGCAGGATCTCCGAACCGAGTGAGACAAGATCACAGCCAAATGCAATTGAATTCAAGAGAATTTAATTGCATATGTGACACATGTTGATCGGAAGAGAATCAAATATTCAAATTTAAATTTTCCTCTTTTTCATCTAATCCATATGAAATGTCATGATGAACCTGCTAATATTAATGATTGCGATGAACTATGATAGGTATAATATGTTGAGGTTTCTAACTTTGCTAGTTAGGAGTTCATATTCAACGGGTCGGTTGTTGCTTAGCCGCTATGCTTTCATTTCGACAGGTTCGGGTTCCAAGATATTAGTGGAGTCATGAGGGGAAGAGAAGTACAGTGAAGGGGAAGAAGATGATTTTCTGGATGAGGGAGCGAGAGACATAGATCGCTATCCTTATTACTAGACAGATAGACCTTAGTTTTAATTAAAAATTGTAAAAGATGTTGAAATTAATACATGAGATTACTTTGATGACTTATAGGTTTACTTGTATGATTGAGAATCATGTTTGGATGATCCCGATATTGCAACTCGGTTATTAGATAGTTTGATATAGAAGACAATTAATTGATTAATGTTTAATGTTAAAAAAGAAATTTTCGGTTCATATTTTGGTATTGTCTTATATGCTTTAATTGAGGTTAATTAGTGTCTCGGGTCCAAGGTTCTATTTTAGCCTAGAAGAGATTTTGGGATGCAACAGTTTCACTCCCTATAAACATAACTAAGGACAATAACAATTAGCATGATGTGTTATACTAGTTCTATTTTGGTTTAAAGTCACTTTTTTCAAGGGATGACATGTGTTAGCCTCTACCATTGAACATCATTTTTGGAAGATGAACATGCAAATTTTCTTGTACACTTTTGTTTAACCTACATTTTGTTTCAAATTTTCAATTTCAGTCTACATGAAAGTTCCTCAAGGTCAAATTCATCTTCTTTGTTTCCAGAGTCTTCTTTGTTTCCGGATTGTCATGATCATGCTTTAGATGGAAGCAAGTCTTGGTATCCTACTCTGTCAAGTCAACAGATCGATTTTGAAAGTTTCCTTTACTTTGTTTTGCATCTCTCCTATAGTTGTTTCAATGTAGTTTTACAGAAGCTAATATTATTCTAGTCAATGTTTCTTTTGTTATCACTGCCATCACAACTTATAAACTCGTCAGTCACTTTCAAATCTCCAAGTAAACATGCCTTGTTCTCAAACATATAAGACAAAGGAAGGAAAAAAAGATAATATTAAAGAAGAAAAACATGTAAAGGCAAGAAGAACATAAGTTAGCTCTTAATCTTTGAAAGAAACCTGTAAAAACAATAAAGAAGCAAAAATTGGTATTCTCCATCCCAATTAATAAAGAAAAAAAATAATTATAAAAGCAAGAAAGAATAACCCTTTTTCTTTGAAGGGTAAAATCAATCAAAAAGCAAAACCGGCATTCTCCATCCCCAATAAAAAAAAGTAAAAAACGGCAATCTCCATCCCAATAAAGGAGTAAAAATCCACATTTAAGAACTATCAAATGGTTTTACATTTTTTGTGCAAGTTAGGAAAATTCCATGTCCAAAAACAAATGAAGAAAAAATTAAGGACAATATTTATTGTGAATTGAGCTTATAACTATGAGGAAGCTCTTGACGACGGAGAAAAAGCTTTCAATAATGACCTTCTTTGAGATGATCATCTTCCTTTGGTTAGACAATGTTAAGTTTGCGCTAAATGCTCGGAGAGTAAGATGTTTGAGTTTTCTTTGGTTGAGTTTTCAAACCAAGCAAAAGCAAAGTGTTTCTTCGAGTAAATAAATAGGGGCAAATCGTTAAAGAGTCTCATTTGTTAACAACGTGAATTTCATGAGTCTGATAAGGGAGGGCAGTGTAATTTCTTTCATAAATAAATGGGGAGGTTGCTGAAATATCACCATACCTGGAGGTCAATTTAATTTACCCTTTTTTTTTATGGGTTAAAGGATTGTATTACTAAAGTGTGACGAAACTGAAAATCTAAAAAGTTGTCCATTAACAAAAAGGGTTATTTATATGTGTGGGATAATTAGAGGGTGCATCTAATCCACGAGCGATGAGTTGTAAGAGCTTTAATCTTCAAGTTAACCACCAATAACTGTAGCAATGGCTTCCCGCGTTTCGTGCCACGCTAGGCGTCTTGAGTTCGACCCTATGGGGTGTGTTGGCGTTGGCCTTTCTTTGCAAGCTTGTCCTTTGGCCGCACATCATGAAACCTAGCAATGTGAGACTGTTAATGTGGGGGCCATTGGTACTCGGGTAGGTGCCTATTATGGACAGACTTAAATCTGGATGCCAAGCCGTCAACCTGGGCAGTGCCCGGGGCCCGGAGCCCCATTTTTTAATCCAAAAAAAAAATAGTTATCCAAAAAAATTAAAATAAATAAAAATGTAACTTTTCCCTGATTCACGTTAATTTTTCACTTTTGGTTTTGAGGTTATAACGTTTATTGACCCTCTAATGTCTGACTGACGGATTAGAGTTAGCGTCCTGGTTAGGTAGTTTTTTTTTTTGGTGGAGAGGTCTGATTTTGAATTTTTTGGCAGTATATGGGAGTGGCTCCTGTCATTATCCATTTTGTTCAGGACTAGTCAGTACTAGAAAACACTCCATTTCTTACTTTTCAGATACAAAGCGTTTAGGACGGCCCGTCCTGCGAAGTTCTGGGCGACGGATTCTCTGCCACGTATCATATGTCGAGGCGATCGAAAAAACGTGACTCCTATTGGCACGCGTATTTAATCTGCGTGCCATTTTCTCCCCTCATCTATGAAGTATTCAAGCATTTCCACATAAGCGACATGTGATGTGCATATCATGCGCAAGAAATGAGAGTGACACTATTTCGTCCTTTTATTGCACGGTTTTATTGTTGCATTTTTTTTGAATCTCAACGGCTGCAATTAGCCACAGCAGTATCTGATTCTGGAGAACCTTTTTATTTTTAAAAAAATGTATAGAATGGGCCCACCCTTTGTTGATGTGCGGAGTGTATTTGGTCGGCCCTCGCCGGACCAAAACCGTCTGGCCCTCATCCCACATGTTGACATGTGTCTCTATTCATACTCTTTTCACTATCTAACCATTAGGCTCAACCATGTAACCTTTGTTTTTTGAAAAAAAATAAAATATAACCATAATTGTTAAAAATTCGAAGTCAAGGTTAAAAAGACAGTTAAAGAGGCTCATTGAGTGGGTTAGGTTAAACTTGATCCCGTTGATGTGAGGCCCACCTTGTTAAGACACAAAAAGGCAATAGTGTAGTGTTGCGCAAGTACATTGTTGCCCATGAGAATGTGTCGCGATTAAACTTAGGATATTTCAATGACACCTATTAACCATGATTAAGTTTCTTTAATCTTTAGGGTTCAACAATCTAGGTAGAAAAGAAAATTTTAAAAATAATCTTAGGTTAAGAAATTTTAACCCTAAAGTTAATTTTTTCAAAGAAAGAATTTTAAAAAACCAATATTAAATTGTAAAACCTTAACCTTATGTTTGGTTGTCAAGAAAATAAGTAAAAATATGGAAAAGAAAAGAAAATTAGACAAAAAACAACTAAAAATTTTATTAAAAATCTAAAATTTTCTTTTCTTTCCAATGTTTTCATCAATTTCACAACAACCAAACATAGCATAAGGGTTAAGATCTTAATCAAGATTAATAGGAATTAAAAGGACACGTGTTGACCTATGGGTGGGATTGAAGGCTCCCTAAGTTCAATCATGATTGGTTGTGATTCGATATAGTTGCGCATTTGAACTCCTGAATCTGTAGGTCATTCTTCCACGTGGCAAAAAATTGGAGCCCAACCTTCCTCCTCGTAATTTTTTATCAGCTAAATGTACCGAACACATATCATGGGTACTCGGGTTTCACACAGTTAGATCCTATTTGGTGAGCCACTTTTCAATCCAAACCGTTCATTAGGTAGAATACGTCTTCGATGGATCAAAATCGAATTTTAAGATGGGAGGGGATTAAAAACAATCGATAGTAGGTACTATCGAGTGTATAACTGTTGGATAATTGATAATCTCAAGAAATGTGTAAAAAAATATTATCTACATGTTCCTTTTAAGCCAACTCAAGATTAAGGCTTGTCTGTCTATGGTTTTTTACATTCGGCCATATCATCCTTATTTCTCCTCTTCTTCATAGGGATGGGATTTCGTCTGCCCTCATTACATGAAAACCATCTGATTCCCACCCCACAGCTCAAAACGTATCCATTTTGACATCTTTTAATTATGGTTAAGACTCACTAACCATTAGGATTCAACCATGTAATCTTGATTTTTAGGAAAAAAATATTTTAAAAAAATTTAATCATAAGAGTTAAAAAAAATACAATCAAGTTTAAAAGTGCAGTTTAAGTGGCTCTGTGAATGAGCTAGACGGTTTTGGTGTGATGAGGGCCAGACCAAATCCGATCCCCTTTTTAATTTATATTAACTGTGGTTAAAATTCACCAACTTTTATGATTCAATAATCTATAGCCTTATTTCTTAGAAAAAAAAATTAATCATAAGAATTAAAATTCTTTAACTAGAGTTATTTGTAAAAAAAAAAAAAAATTCCTAAAAACCAATGTTAGATTGTTGAACCATACTCATATTAGCTGTAGTTAAGATTCACTAACCCTTGGGGTTCAACAATTGAACATTGGTATTTAGGAAAAATTATTTTAAAAAATAACTCTAGTTAAGAATTTTTAATTCTTAGGATTAATATTTTTATAGATTCACTAACCTTTGGGGTTCAACAATCTAATATTAGTATTTAAGACAAATTATTTTAAAAAATAACGCTAGTTAAGAATTTTCAATTCTTAGGATTAGTATTTTTCTAATAAATAAGGTTAAATTGTTGAACCATATGAGTCAGTGGATCTTAATCACAGTTAACATAAATTAAAAGGGACACTTATTACCATAGGGTGTGATATATCCGAGTTTAATCTCAATTGACCGTGATCGGGTCACATGTTGACATGTGGGTGGGATTGATCCATGTTCAATCGCAATTTACCGCGATCCGGTCTCGGAAGTTTTTTTTTTTCGGTAAACGATAACGGAAGTTGAAGATGGATACGGGGAATGTAAGAGGAAGATAGAAATAGTCAGACACAGGGTTACCAACTTTGCTACATGCTATAGCGAACCACGAACCTGAACTGGTTCGTGGTTCGATTCGGTCTGGTTCGTGAAATTGAGCGAACCACATAATAGTTTCAAAACAATCTTAGTTTGTCTAATTTTTTTATGCAAATTCATAGATATTTTTTATTAGGTTTAGCAAATTTATATTTTGAGTTCACAAATCGTTCATAAAATGATATTCTTAATTATTATTTTTCAAATAAGTATTTATAATATATTGTATACATGCTCAAAAGATATATTTTGTTTTACATGCTTAAGTAGCAAACCAAACTAGCGAACTAAGCTAAAGAATCTAAGCGAACCGAAAAACAAATTATCTCATCCTACCCCTAGCGAATCGGGTTCACTGTAGAGTGACGAATTACGAACTGCGAACCCGAATTCGAACCGAGCGAACCGACGAACCAAGTAACATTGGTCAGACAAGCCTTAATGTTGAGCCGGCTTAGATGGCTAAGCTTATTACTAACGTATACGTATATTTACTACTTTTACACGGAACTTGAGGGTTATATGATATCCAACTACTATCTAGTGTTTTTAATAAGGGTTACTAAGTTCGATACATGCTATAGCGAACCACGAATCAAGCGAACTCGAACTGGTTGGTGGTCTGGTTCAATCTGGTTCATGAAATTGAACAAACCACATAGTGGTTTCAAAACAATCTTAATTTATCAATTTTTTTATTCAAAATTCATTGGAATTTTTCAATAGGTTCATTAAATTTATACTTTGAATTCACAAATCGTTTATAAAAGACATTTTTTTTTTTTTCAAATAAATATTTGTAATTCGTTGTTTGCATGCTTAAAAGATATATATTTTATAATTTAATAAAAAATATATATTTTGTTTTACATACTTAAGTAGCGAACCAAGCTAGAGACTCAAACTAAAGACCCTAAGCGAACCGAAAAACGAATTATCTCATCCTACCTCTAGCAAACTGGGTTCACTCTATAGTGATGAATTGCGAATTGCGAACCCGAATTCGAACCGAGTGGATCCACGAACCAGGTAACAATTGTTTTTAATCACTTCCCTTTTACGATTAGATCACAAAAATATAAAAGAAATTGGATGGTTCAGATCACTTAGAAATAGATGCTTTATCTAACGGACGGGAAGGATCTATAAACCCCTTAACCAAGTAGCATGTGTTAAAGAGTGTTAGATGAAGGTTTATCATCTACGATGGAGACTAGAGGCATCGTATTTTCACTCCGCGTGCTTGGGAAATGGGGTGGGGCAGGAAAAGATTTTTCTGTTCTATCAAACAAAGGTTAGTTAGGGAAGGTGAGGTCCGTCAGGGAAAACTTGATATTTGTGAAGTCCGTTAAAGATATAACGGTCGGCGTCAAGGTCGGTGTCTTAGGTTCCTCACCATATTTTTGGATAAGAATAAGGAGAAAAATCATCTGTTGGGGACATGGGAGCGCACCGTCACGCTCATTTAGTGCGAGTAAGCAACACATTTGTTGTCTTTGCATGCAACTCTCGAAAGCGATGTGAGCAACAAATATGGTGTCCTTTGTATGACACTCTGAAAAGCGGTGAGCCTATTAAAGGATACCTGATAACACGACACTTGTGTGTTTAAATCTGGTCCTAGGATCTTCTCCTGCGGTAGCTGGCGGGGAAACCACCAGCACCACCAAATATCATATACTTACCTCCAAGGGCGGAGCTATGACTAACAATAGGGTTGGGGGCGAGTCTCTAAATTTTTTATTTTTAATTTAGGGTTAAATTCTTGACCTATGTGTCTATTTTTGTTAATTTGTAATAAATTTTTTTTCAAAAGTTTAAGTGGCTTGAGGCCCTTTCCTAGCTCTGCCCTCTCATATGCTATTAATACGATAATAATTTTTTTTTTTTTTTAAATTTCAGGAGGGACTTTAGCCCCCTTGATCCTCATGTGGCTCCCCCATGTGTATCTCTATATGCAAACACGCCCTAGTTCTAAGCAAGCGCCCCAGGTTCTATACATGCAACAGGGGTACATGGCGCTTCATTTGGTGGTGTTGGCGGTCTCCTCGCCAGCTATCCTAAGTCAATTGGTAGAAGATTAGAAAAAAGAGAAAAGAAACCACAATAATAATAATAATAAAAGAATAATCTTAATTATTTTTTCCTTTAAAATAATAATAGATATAAAATAAAAGGTGGAAGCTTAAGTTGTGTTTTACTTTAAAAAAAAAAAATACTTATGTTGAAATGATGATACAGGGGTTGGGCATACTTATGACTCATTTCAGTTGGTGCTGGTGAAAGAGACCGCGAGCACCCACTCCCTGTGCAACATACTTGATGTACACACCTATCAAGATGTTGTGCATGGACACCTATGCGTTATGGCACCATAGGAGTGGATGTTGACTGTCTCCCCTCCCCTGTTTATGGCTTAAGAAATGACCTTACTCTCCTCAAGTAGAATAAGTTTGCTATGGGGGTAAGAAATGACCTTACTCTCCTCAAGTTAAATAAGTTTGCTATTGGGGGGGGGGGGGGGGGGAACCCTAGGGGTGTAGCCCAATGGTGGTCAAAGTACGATGTAAGCATCCAATTTTTACCTCTTAACTATGGTTAAGAAATTAAACCCATAGTTAACCCTAGCCTAATCCTAGTTTAACCATAGCTTGACCCTAGGTCAAACCCTAATTAGTCCTAACCTAGCCCAAGTCTAGCCCTAACCCTAAATGGTCTAGCCATGGACCTAGGGCTAAGCCCCAAGCCAAGCCCTAGGAAGGGTGTCAACCCTAAAAATTCAAAAAATTCAGAATGTCGGTAGTTCATCTACCGACATTCCTAATTTGGTAAAATTTGTACCGCGTGCATGAGCATTTAAACCTGACCCAACCCTTTGTTTGAAAATTTTTAGGAGTGGCGAGTCCCTACCGCCATTATCATATTTTCTATTGCCATTATCATATTTGCCTTGTAGGGGAATGATGGTACTGGAATTACCGCCATTCACAGTTTGTGTAAACCAGAGCCTACCTGCCCCCCTAGTGCTCAGACACACCTCTGATCTTCCCCTCTTGCTTTTGAGAGGGTTTGGGCATACTTAAGTTGTAGCCTCAGAGGTGTCGCCCAGTGGCCGAAGTTCGAACCGTAAACCCAGAGGTCTTAAGTCGATTCATGGGCTCCCCTCAATATCGGTTGTATGGGGTGGGGGTTTTTCCTGCTGCATTTGAGACTAGTTTGAGTCTTTTAAGGCTCAAGATATCCATGTTTATAAAACAAAAAATATATTAGATTCAAATTTTAATTGTGGGGAGAGTTTTGCTCCAACACGTAGACTACTCTCTACGACAACCTTCTACTACTCTTTACGATGCATTTTTATTGCGTTTCTCTCCTTTTCCGCTATATCTTTCACATTTTCTCTTAATATAATTTAGTTGACCAAATGTAAATTTAGAGTAATAAACACACTGCAAATAAATAACAATTAGGGATGTCAATGGTCCGAGCCACTTTCCAAAAAAAAAAAGGTCTGAGCCATGCTCAAGCTTATAAATTAGTCTAACATATTTTTTTACTCTTTAAAATATATATTAATATTTACAAAAACTAAAAAAAATAGAGAGAAATATGTAAATCATCCAACTGAATACATACATTAGGAAACCCTCTACAACGTCCCGTATTCTTTTATATATTCGTGGTGATCAATATATTATGCGTAACCTGTATATTAAAATGATAGTAATAAAGTATGTGAAATTTGATATTGAAATAATATAATCAACCATATAAAAATTTAAAGCAACAAGGGTATAAAAGATACTAAAGGGCTTAATATATATAGTTAGGCTAGCTCTTTGTGGGCCTTATAAGCCATTAAGGTTATGCGTTTATGGCCCTTACTGGGCCTATTATAGTCTATGTCTTTATGGGCCTTCCTACACGAGCCCATTAGTCTCTGTCTCTGTAAGCTTTACCTAACCAAGTCCATGTTGTGGTTTTGGGTATTTGTGTGATTCAAAACTAAAGAGAAAATTAAGTCTTTTGTGTTTGGGCATTTCCTTTAGTCCCACATTGAAAAAGTATGAAAGTTTGTACCTCCTTATAAGTTGGAGAGTTGGTAGAGGGCTTGGGCCTTCAAGGGCCTTTGAATTTGTTATCTACCCACCCATTGCTACTTCTTACAATACTATGCAAAACTCACACACACGCGCCAAGCCAAGTCGAGTTGGGCGGGCGGGCTGAGTTGGGTTGGGTTGGGTCTTTGATTAAAAGAGAAACTATTTTTAGTAAAATCCCAATACACTAATAATCTCGATATGAAGTATAACAGTTTTAGAAACCAAAGAGATTCTCCTACTCTATATAAGAGACCTTTCTATACTGGTTTTAGACACAACAAATAAACAAAGCTACGAATTTCTTTGCTCTTCTGGGTTTCTATTCAGTTTTACATTCGGGGTTTTATCTCTATTTTCGAGTTCCTTTTGCTGGGTTAAGATTACAAAGTGGTGTATGAGTGTAAAAGGTGCACATCTACTGTCAGGTTAGATTTGTGTGGAGTTGTTGTATCATGGAGGCATCGTATCCAGCAACCCAGTGCATCTGTGGGGAGAAGGGGAGGGGAAGGGGCATAAATTGTCTTAAAGAGAGCGACTGTGTCCATGCCTCATTTCACAGAGCTACCAAATTTCTGACTATTTTTCAGGAGCAGGAATTTCTGGAATAAAGGTTGATGTACTATTGAGTTTTCTGATTAAGACTGAGAGACTGAGATTTTTGATGAGTCTAATTTTAAGCGTTGACAACTAAAAATGATTTTTCTCTTCACATCGCTTAAATTAGCATATGTTTTAACTGATGTTCCTAATGAAAAAAAAGAAGAACCGGGTAGATTTCATTATAGGGAAAGATGATAAGCCATAGATTTTCTGTGTAAATATATGACACATTTTAAATGGCATGAAAAATGCTATGTTCGATTTATATTACTTTGGAAAAACTACAAAAAACTTATGGGTAGCTTTTAGAGAAAAAATATCAAATTGAGGAGGCAGAGTTTAAAATATATACAGTGAGTAGATTTTTAAAGTTTAATATGGTAGATGAAAATTTGTAGTAAAATAAACCCAGGAATTCCAGATAATAATCCATGAGATTATTACTGAAGGAATGCTAATTCTAGAACAATTTTAGGTTACTGGAATTATAGAGAAACCGCATCCTTCATGTAAGGATTTCAGAAATTCTCTTTGTCATTTAAACAAAGGAATTTTGGATTGAAAATTTAATTAAGAGGCTTCAGATTGAAGAGAAAGCTAGAAATTAAGACAAAAAAGAAGAGAACTCTAAGATGACTTCTAAGGTAAATTTTGTTGATTCTTCAGGAAAGAAAAAACAGAAATGCTTAAAAACCAATAAACCTATGAAGAATAAGAGGTCATTTCAACATTTTCAGAAGACAGGAGAAAGCTAGAAATCAAGTGGGTGTTATGTTAGCGGGAAAACTGGACACTTTGCTAAGGAATGTAAATTCAGTAAAAGAAATTATCCTCAAGCAAATGTGGTTGAAGAACCCCTATTAGCTATGATCACTGAAATTAACATGATGGGTTTGAGTGAGGGTTGGTGGGCAGACACAGGTTCGACGAGTCACGTATGCTATGACACGAACTGGTTTAAAAGCTATGAGCCTGTCAAGAGCAACCACAATATTCATGATGGGGAACTCTTCAACTTCTAAGGTTGTTGGAGTTGAAGATGTAACTCTCAAATTCACTTCAGGGAAGTTTGTGACTCTAAAGGATGTTCTACATATTCCAGATCTATGCAAAAACTTGATGTCGGGCTATCTTCTGAACATGGTTTGAGTTTAAACAAGTAATTGAGTTTGATAATTATGTAATTTCTAAGTCTAAAAAATTTGTACGAAAATGCTATATAACCAGTGGCATGTTTGAACTCAACTTGCCCAAGTTGCACCAACCCGCCGCAACCTACCCAAGTTGCACCATAGTTTTATTTTTTTGGTTGAAATGATATCATGTAATAACTAACACACACAACCAAACCTAAGGTAGCCACTAAGAAGCCATAAGGGTAAGTCCAAGCAACCACTCCAAAAGGGCTAGTTGCACCATAGTTATAACCATGCTACGATAGTTTTTTCATGCATTTTTCATATAATAATATATAATACCTTTGCATGCATACTTTTGTTACATGCAGGTATTATTCAAAAAAGAGGAATGCTATAGCCCTACTCTTAGTCAACCCCTACTCTCACTCTCCACTAACCACATGTCCAATTTGCAATGATTAAAACATTCTCTCATCAAAAAAGTGGACTGGTGGTTGGTGGAGGGTGAAAGTATGGGTTGACCGAGAGTAGGGCTAACACTCCTCTGTACAAAAAAAAAATGTAGATTTCCATTCATTACTTAATCATTTAACCAAAATACCCTTTTCACTTTTCAAAACTACCCAAATTAGTTTTTATTTTATTTTTAAAATTGACCTCTTTTGTATACTGACCTTGAACTTGAGCAGATCATACTAACCTTGCTAATTGGGGTTCGTATATGGATCACAAAAATAAAATAAAAATGAATCTCTTAAAAATAACATTTGGGCCCGTTTGGCATCGTTCCGGATCAGAAACAATTATGTTCCCTATAACGGTCTGATTTTTTTTGGAACGGTTTTGTTCTTAGAACCCGTTTGGATGCAATCAGACAGATTATGTTCTAGGGAATAAAAACATGCAGAATCTTGTTTGGATGAAGAAAAAAACATGACTTATATATATACAAGAAATTGATTAAATGTTAAGATTATCATTTCATGACTGATAAATGAAAAAATAATAAATAAAAATGTGACTATATGCCCCCCATCTAAAGAGTGCAATCCATAGTATTTCCTAATAGAAACCCTTTTCCTCCATTCTTATCTAGCTCTGTGGCATTCCAACATTCATCAGTTGGTACTTTTCCATCACTCTCCTAGTAGCATGTGCTGCCATCTCACTTGCACAGAGTTCTAGTCACCATGATTGCTGCAAACTCACTGTTGATCTCTTCCTGCACTTTGCTCCGGGCATAGTTAAAATATACGCTAGTTTTTTTTCCTAGAAAGATATGATCGAAGATACTGCATAGAGCCTATTTCTTTTACTGTTTGCCTGTGTTTTACAATGTCACTAATCTGTAGTACGGAATCAGAATGCAGGATACAAATAATAATAATAACATACAATAGTCATAAAAATAGCAGAACAATTTAATTGAATAGAGTACTTGTAATAATAATTACAATATTATAACCAATAGGGAGACAATCAATTAAACGATGATGCCAGGTAGCAATACTGCAAAGCTTAAAAATATTGCTCACATGTTTGCAAAGGAAAAAAAACTTCTTAGAAGAGGAATAAAAAAATATAGGGGAAACCAAAATATTCGTTAACAAAGAGAAAAACAAAATAAAAATAAAAAATACCATTGATAAATCTACAGGAGGATCGGAACCCAAGAAAAAAATCATTAATAGAAGAGGAACTAGGAACCCCCCAAAAAAATTCGTTGAAACATGCGTTGAACCCAAGAGCACCCCAAAAAAAACAAGAGGACCCAATTCTGTCAGAGTGAAATTGTTCATGCGTTGGAAGAGAATTGAAAGAGAACCCCACAAATTGTTCATTCGTTAACAAAGAGAAACCAACATGCGTTAAAATTGATCGATCTACAACAACAAAATCCAAAGATCTACAAGAGAACCCCTGTCCCAAAAAAAAAACAAGATCAAGATCAGAGATCTTGGTAGCTCATGCATTGAAAGAGAAACCCCTTTTGTTGAATGAGAACAAAAAAGAAAGGGGAAAGAGAGAGAGAGAGGAGTACCTCATCGTTGTCGCCGGCGTCGGAAAAGTGAGGCAGTTAGTCGGTTTAGATGGCCGCCGTGCTCTGTGTGCTGCTCGATATCTCAGCACCCCGAATGAAGAAAAACTCTTTTGAATCTTTTTCAGTTTTTATCGGGAACACCTTTAGCTCAACGCACCGTTCTGTTCCATGGAGCATCTTTTGTTTGTTCAGAGATTTTCGTTCTGTTTCAGTCCGTTTCACTCAAAGGATCCAAGAATCCGTCTTACCAAACTCGTTCCAATGCATTTCGGAGAAACGGAACGAAAAAACGTTCCATTAGAATGATGCCAAATGGGCCCTTAGTTTCCAAAAATTATACGAAATATTTTTCTCAAACACAGATAGACATTTTTCAATAATTTTTGCATAAGTACTCCTTTACATTAAAAAAATTACCAAAAAAAGTTTTTGTTTTTAGTAACAAAAAATTGCTAATTTTTTTTCCGCATGAGTTGGTGTGTAGAGAGAAGATCATTGAAGAGTAAATGTTCTCTTTTTAACAGCAGCAAATAGCCAAAATCTAACTTCTTGTTTTTAATATAGCAACCAAATGGCTGAAAAATCTAACATTTTCTTTTCTTTTCTTTTCCTTTGCTTTTATTCATTTCTACTAACGTTATATAAAAGGCGATTCAAAGCACCTCTTTTCAATACCCTTTCGACTAACATTTCTTTTTCCAAATAAAACCCTACGATAGATCCGAATCATGCATAAAACTGCAAAATTCACTTCTCCCACATGTTATCCTTTACACATGTTGCTTCCTATCGGCAACAGATCAGCCCCATATTCTCTACTCTCCTCGATCGTAACTCGTCCCAACTTTTGCTTCGGCCATAGTACCACGAGACAGAAAACATCAGTAAACCTCTTGATCCATTATCAATATCAGTTCCCAAATTCTAATTTCGACAGGTAATTTTCTTCATTTGTGGTTATGGTTTCTTGAATTCATTCAACGATTTGTATTAATTTGGATGAAAGAGCATTGCTAGGGCTTCCACCAAGTTGCGTTGCTAGGGATTAATTTGGATGCAAGGGTGTTGCTAGGGCTCATTATTTTTGATTTTTCATTCTGAGGGTTTGAGTTGAGTTCCTTGTAGAATATTTCCTCATTCTGAATTTTTTAATCAAATTTCATGGATTCCTTTTTCTCGCTTTTGAGTTGGGTTCATTATAAGGGTTTGAGTTTAGAGAATGCAATGGACTTGAGTGGTTTGTTAATTCTCTATTATGCTCTGAGAGATGCTGAGGGAATATCAAAACTTACGTCTCTATCTAAAGAGCAAGGGAAGATTAATGTTGGGTTCCTTTCTCTATTTATGCTAGGTAAATTGGAAGAGTGTCTCCAGTTGTTGCGTCAAGGTGTAAGCAATTTATGATTTAAAAGATAGTGGTTTTTTAAACTTTTTTTGTAGATAATTGATGGGTATTTTAGGCAATTTTTTTTTTGTTGAAATGATATCATGTAACCAACACACTCTTTGAAATGATATTTTAGGCAATTTGTTCTATGCAAGGAGGCTTTAAGCTTCTGCCATTGATCATCACCTTGTTACTTTTTTATTTGTTTACTTTTTCCAAGTGACGGAAGAGAATGGAGATGAAGAGGGACAAGAAGAGTCCATTGAGGCAGGGCCTGCCCGACCCGTCCATTAAGCCATCAAAGCCTTTGCTTTAGGCCCCATTAAAAAAAATATTAAAATAATATTAAAAAGGCCTCATTTAGAATATTTAAAAAAAATAAAAGGCCCATTTAGAATCTTAAAAAGGCCCCATTTATAGTTAAATTTTTTTTTAATAATATTAAAAAAAAAAAACCCTCATTTAGAATTCTGCTTTAGGCCTCCAAATGGCTTGGGCCGGCCATACATTGAGGTGGAGGCCGATTCTATAGACAGCACCGTACTCTAAGAATATAAACTCAGGAAATACTTTTAGGTAAATATGATTGGCCCTTATGGAATACTTTAAATACATGGAAAGCAATTGTATTGTAAGTGGCAGACGAATGCTGTTTTATTTATTTATTATTATTTTTTTATGATGGCAGATGAATGATGTTTACTCCTGCAAATTGTAATTTTTCTTAAGCACCGATTAAATCTTTGTTTGTTTAATGTTGTTTTTTGTTGTTGTTCAACTACACGTTCCCATTCTTTTACTCTTTTTCTTCAACCGCCTCTTTTTAACATACTCATTTTCCTATTTTATAATACTCTCTATACTATATCTATAACGTTTCTTTTCCTTATTCTTATAATACCCCTCTTTTACTCTTTTTGTTATTCCTATAATACCCTTCTTTTACTCTTTTTCTTCAACCACCTTTGTGACATATTCTTTTTCTCATTCCTTATAATACCTACTATATTTATAACGTTTCTTTTCCTTGTTCCTATAATACTCATCCATTACACTTTTTCTTAGTCCTATAATACCCCTATATTCTATACTGTATCTATAACATTTCTTTTTCTTATGCCTATAATGCCCCTCTTTTAATTTTTTTCTTATTCCTATAATATCCATATATTCCATACCATATAATAAAAGAGAGTAGTTGTTGTCAACATCTTTCTTTCCCATTGCACCCTTTACTTATACATCAGCAATACCCCAAGCCTAAATTTTGTTGGACATCATGCCTAGAAAAGTCATTTAGATTGTAAGATTCATATTAATTAGATTAATAAAGATATCTTCTTTATTTATTGTGAATTCATTATGAGTAATTGACCATGATCATGAGATGATCAATACGATATGAGATATTGATAAAGGTCCATAAGATATATTATAGGGAAGCTATGCAATAGGTATCAGACTATCACAGATAGATATAGTTTTCCAGTTTCTTATACCTTATATAGTCATAGCTATAGGTGAAGCTGGGCACTTCACTTATATGGCTGTCACAATGCTAAGATGTTCTCAATGATTGAGATGTAGTTTTATCTCAAACTGTTGTAGTGGAGACTACATATCAGCATATGAGTGCTTAAATGTACATGCACTAACTGATTGCATGCAATGAGAGACCTCTTGCATAAACATACTATCAGATAGTTGGTCTCTCATTCACATTGAATAGTTTTGATGATCCTTAGATTTGATGAGTTCATTTATAACTGAGTAGTGATCTGGCTGTTTTGATTCTATCTAAGTATTCTCTACCTGGGGGACTACGATACGATGACAATTGGATAGTCAGAAATCTGTTCGAGTCATGATGAATTTCAAACAAGAAATCCATGTTCATTAAATTGAGAGATTATCCAAGTTCCGGGTAAGACAATCGATTAAGCTTAAATCCTGCGCAGGTGATTTTGAAATCAAATAAGTTTGAAATATATTTTTATTAAAATATATTATACTTAATAAAAGTTTTTCTTAAAATATTTTACATGAGAAATAGTTTCTCATGGCTTAATCAAATGTCTTGAAAACTCGGATGATGTACAATGGGCTATGAGTTAGATAGTATATTAATCTCGAAAGCCCATTAAAGATAATGTTATTGGAATGATCAATCGAATTAAAAAGTTCATATGTTGAGATCTTTTAATGGTTAATGTTCTTACACTGAGATTCAATGGGCTATGAGTTAGATAGTATATTAATCTCGAAAGCCCATTAAAGATAATGTTATTGGAATGATCAATCGAATTAAAAAGTTCATATGTTGAGATCTTTTAATGGTTAATGTTCTTACACTGAGATTCAATTGCAACATAGATATCTCACGTCACTTGCAATTCCAATGTCATTCCTATTTAAGGGTCAATGAGATAACATCGGGTAAGCCAGGGTTAGAAAGTCCCAGAGCAATCTGTGGAGATGCTCATAAAAAGAAATACAAGCTCAAATAATAGATTAAATGTTAATCTATATTTAAAGGATTAAATGTTAATCTTTAATAAATAGATTAAATGTTAATCTAAATTAAAGGATAATAATAATAATTATTTAATTAACTAAATGTAAGGGGATATGGGTTTGACCCATATCCATTAAAGACCATTAAAAATAGACCTTATTGGTGGGCCCAAGCCCATGGGATAGAATCCCTAAGTGGGCGCCCACTTTAGCTTCCCTAATTTATGTGAGATATTTGGTTAGTAGATAATTATTAATTAATTAGTCCTTATTTAATGGGATTAGATGCCTTTTTTGGAAAAGAAGAAACTAAAGAGATAAAGATTATCTTTAATCCTTAAACTTGGAGCTCAAGTCTCTCTCTCCCTCATGCGCCCCTCTAGCTCACGCCCACTCATTTGACTTTTCTAATTTGATTAGAATCTCTAATAGTTAGGAAGTTGGTTAGAATCTCTAAATTCTAGGGAGTTAGTTATATCCCATTAATTAATGAATCCTTTTAGGAAAATGAATCCTAAATTAGAAAGTTTGTTATAACTAAATAATTATGGATAAACGTAGAGTTTAATTAATGATAAGAGTTATCATTATTTAGAAGCTCTTCGGGATAACTATCATTATAGTATAATGATTAAGATATGGATAAGATCCACATCTATATAACCCCAACACCTAAACCAGGAGGAAGTTGTTCATTATTTTATTCTCCAAAATTTCGTGAGCTAGAGAGAGAAACCTCTCTCCAATTTTCGTGGGCTTAGGGAGAACATCTCTCAAGGGATTTTCGTAGGGGTAGTGTTAAGACCCTATATGATTTTGTGAGCTAGGGTTTTGAACCCTAAGAGATTTTGATATCTAGGGTTTTGAACCGTAAGGATTTTCTGAAATAGAAAGTCTATTTCAAAAATCTCTTTCATCTATTTTCTTCTTCAAAGGTCAAGAATAGATTCGAAAGTTTCGTGGAGATAGCGAAGAGCGAGGATTGAGATTTGATTATTTCTTCGAGAAATCTCTACAAAGAGTTCTGACGATTCATCGTGTTTTGTGCTTCACCAGTGAACATCATTCACCGAGGTAATTCTCTAAACATGTAGTTAATATTATTTGTTATCTATGGTGTAAAGATCTTCGGGATCCAGTTTTCCGCATAAATTTTTATCTGGATTCTCCTTCGAATAATATCCTATGCTACTATATGTTCTTTCCTATAAACCCTTAATCTATATGGGATACCAACTGTACACATTTCTCTTCCCCATAATACCTTTGCTTTAACCAAAAAAAATTAATACCTTTGCTACTATATATTTTTTTCATAATACCCTTCTTCTACTAACGGTATCCCACAATCCTTTGTTACACCAATATTTTCTTGCCCACAATACTCATTACTTTTACTTATATATATACTTGTTCGCTTTTTAATAATATCATTTGCTATTATTTATTCTTTATCATAATACCCTTTACTCTGACTTATATATTAGATGTACCCCAAGCTCACATTTTTTCCCCATAATGCCCTTTGCTGCTATATATTCTTTCCCATAATATCCTTATCCTACTTATACACCACCAGGACGTTCATTCAGTCACCGACGATAATATTTTTCAAAGAATCAAAATTTTTTATCCAACATTCCATCGATTTGTGGATTAATTTGATGATCCCTAAGGCTCGGTTCTTTTGGTGGAACTTTTAAAGTCTAAAACTTTCATTGTTTCATGCCTAATTTTACATAATGTCTAGAACTATATTATTATGTAGAGTGCAAAAGTTCTACAAATATAGAACTTCTAAGTTCTACCAAAAATTTTGGATTTCTTAAGTTCCATAGATGTGGAACTTCTAACTAAATTTAACTCATAAATTTGAGATATCATCAAATAAAAGGGTTAGAAAGCCTCTCTCCTCTCTTCCCAAACTCTTGCCACTTGTTCCAAAACATTGATGTTCCAGACTTCTAAAAGTTCCACCAAAAGAACCGATAAGGGATCGTCATAGTTCTGTTATACCCTTCGATTAGTTGGGGATGGAGATGGGTCACGGACAATGGGCTTTCATCGAAAAACTAAATTCATATACATAAAAAGTAGCATAAATTTATGATTCTTGAATGTAGCTGAACAACTTGCTCTGATACTACATGTCAACTTTATTTAAGGATCTCGTCAATAATAATTCAAGAATCCATACATGTTTAGTATTGAAGAAGATAATGTAAGAGAATTTTGATCGCTTTACATGAACGGTGTACACAAGTCTTCAAACTCCACGATTCTACAGCTCTTGATCGGAAAGATGCTCTCTTTAAGCTTATTAGGAAGATATATATTCTAGGCAGAAAACTAAAGCCACCTTATAATTCTAATTACTTAATTAATGTCTAATATACCACTATTTTATTATAGATAAATCTCTAACTTTATCTAGATTTTGGACAATGCGCATTGAACAGATCATAAACTCAATAGAAAATCTTGTGGGTACGCATTCTAAGCTTTTAGCATTGGTGATCCTTTCACATCACTGAATATTTGATATTTACATAAAGTTATACACATTATTTCTCATGGGAAATGAAAAACGGACCCCGGTTTAGAAGCTGACCCCAGTGACCCATTGGCCTAAGCCCCTTTTTAACCATCCATCAACTGTGGTTAACTCCTTAGGGTTAACCATTGTTTTTTTAAAAAGAAATAGAAAACAAAAATACTTATTTTAATGTAGTTAAGCTTAACCATAATTAAACAAAAGTTAAAAAAGACGTGGACACTGCGGTCAGCTTAGAAGAGGACCTGGCGTCCTCTTCTCACGGCTCATTTCTCATTGAAGAATGCAAGGTTCCAGGAAGTGAATGGAGTTAATTTTATTACTATAAAAGAATCACAACAAATGCAATAATTGGAGACTGCTATATTTCCCCGGCCCTTCTTCACATAAGCTAGAACACAAGAAGGAGAGGGAAGAGAAAAGAAGAGGGAATGAAAGAAAAAATATAAGATACAGAGAACATAAATAAATAAAAGAACAATGAACTAAAATCTCTCTAGAAGTCTCAATCCTCAAAAGCACATATCAAAGACCCAGCAGCAACACAAGGCAGCACAACTACAAGAGACAAGAACAATACAAATAAAAAACACATAATTAGTGAAAGAAAATCAACAATAAAACTGGAGGAGAGAGAGTGAGGGAGTTTCAAAAACCACTTACCATCCCTTCCAGAATCCATCACCCCTACGCTTAGTTTTCCCCGGAGGAGGAGCTTGTTGGGGGTACCCATAACCGTCTTTCATTGCAAACCAAAACCAACGTAAGAACCAAATTGAATTATTATTAATCACATAAAAAAGTTTTAAAACAAGGCCTTCAATAATATTCTAACCAAACAACCAAGAAACTGATTAACCATATTCATTTGAAATTATTGTAAAAGCTTTATAGAGATCGATCGACACGGGCAAGAACACAATACAAAAGACTATAATTAATTGGATGACAGAAATTTACCTGGAGCTTGTTGCTGATCGTTGTGATTCATGACTAACTAAGATTATGAGATGATAAGTGAAGGGATTATATAAAAAAATGAGTGCCGCCTAAAGAAATGCTTGAGATATGTAGGAGAGAGCTTTAAAGGAAGAGAAAGTGGAGTGGATGAGGTTAGAATTTGAGGGTGTGTGTTGCTTATAAAGGGCATTGGTGGGAGGGTTACTTCGTAGACGAGGCTTGCGAGGTCGGCTACAACGCGTACGAACATACCAAGCGACAAAGGAACGAGTGAAAAAACACGGGAGGCTAATTTGGTTTGGGCAGTGATAAGCACACCACCATTAGACTATGTAGTCTAATGACATGGTCACATATCCCTTTTAACACTCCTCCAAAAGAAAATTAAAGTAAATATTTTTGTTTTTCTCTTTTTAAAAACCAAAGTTAGCATGCTTAATCCTAAGAGTAAGTGAATCTTAACCACAATTGATTTGTGGTAAAAAAACAAAAAGGCATGACCAATTAGGACTACACATTAGCTACATAGTCTCTAATGCGGCGGTAAGTTAAGCATTTCGTTTTATGCTCATATTATTAGCCTGTCTTTTTTGCACCTCTCTGATTGTGACACATGGCATCTGCTTTTTTTTGGGGTTTAATCCGTAGTTGAAGAGATCTAATCACAGCCAATTGCGATTGAATTGGGGAGAGTTCAGTCACACCCACACGTGTCCCTTTTAACCTATATTAAATGTGGTTAAGATTATCTAGCCCTTAGTTCAACAATAATCTAACCTTAGTTTTAGAAAAAAAAATATTATAAAACATTTTAGCTTTGGTTAAGAATTTTTAATCCTTATTTTTTTTTCTAAAAACCAAACATAGATCGTCGAATCCTAAGGGTTAGTAAATCTTAACCACAATTAATAGGGGCTAACAGGGACACATGTTAACCTGTGGGTGTTATTGCACTCTCCTTAAATTCAATCGTAATAGGTTGGGATTCGATCTTGTTGTTGAAACAGATCATTCGAGCATAGAGCTAGCATATGCTTGGAGAACAATATTAATTCAAATATGACATCTGTCCCAATTTATAGTTTTTCGTAGAACACTAATTAAAAATAAGCATTAAATTTTGGGGCTAGTTCTTGGAAAAGGCTATAAGTTCCTGCCCAATCCCCCACCCAAGGTTTCTCCGATGCCTTTTCTTTAGTGGGATGACCTTAACCTCCATATTCTTATACCGTTAACAAAGTTTAGTGGTAAACTTCGTATAATCTTAATTACTAACTAACAGTAGAAATTTTGTCAGCTGTCTTAGCTCAGCTGGTAGAGCGCATGGCTTTTAACCATGTGGTCGTGGGTTCGATTCCCACAGACGGCGTTATATAATATATAAAATTAAATTTATTATATATTTTTCAGACACCAATTTTGATTTTTAGAAAAAAAAATTAAAAAGAAAACATATTTTTATAATTTAGTTAAGCTTAACCATGGTTAAAAAAAGACAGGAAAACATTGCAGTCAGCTAGGAAGGGGACCTCGCGTTCCCCTTCTCAGGACTCTTTTCAGGTCTAACCGAGGTACTGCTGTTGCATTTTCAGCTGTACCTTGTTTTGAGTCCTTTAATTTTATACAATAGAGAAGCCCAAGGAAGAAGAATGTTGGAGAGGCTAGTATTTTCCCTTCCTGTTCTGGCTTGGTTTCCACAAAGGCTACCCATCTCTTCTCACAGTCTCCTCGTCTCTATATACAACAACAAGAAGGACAACACAAGCAATTCTTTTGGGTGGAGGCTTTCCAGATGAGAATTTTTCTGTAAAACATAGAACCCATGAACACGGAGACGAGAAATGGGACCCTTCACACTATGAAGCTCTCCTTGATAGAGGCGAATGGGTCCCTTCTGTGAATTCTGTTCGCTTCATTCATACACCAGTATTTCAATTTTGAAGTACGGCCTGTATTCGAGTTCGTAACACAGAACCTGATGTAACGCTTACATGTAGTTATGAAAGTTTTAGGCTTTTTATATATATATGAATCTTTTGTGTATTCCCCAAGTACCCAGCATGCTCATTTTGTTGGAATTGTCTTAATATTCTGCAATGGCACAGGATTCTCTCGAGTTGGAACCCCTAGAGGTCGCCACGTGTCTCCTTTGACACCCCTTAACCATGGGTAAGGTTCACCCACCCCTAGGGTTCACTCACCCATCCATGTTTTTTTTATTAATTATTATTTTTTAAATTAAAAAAACTGTTTTTAGAGTTTTTTAATATTAAAAATATTTTTTTAATTAAAAAAATAATAATTAATAAAAAAAAAAACCAAGGATGGGTGAGTGAACCCTAGGGGTGGGTGAACCTTACCCATGGTTAAGGGGTGTCAAAGGAGACACGTGGCGACCTCTAGGGGTTCCAACTCTAGAGATTCTCTCGAGTTCAACTCGAGAGGATCCTGAGCCATTTCTAATCAAGCCGCTTGAGCGAGAACAGAGTGGTTTTTTCGGAACAGTACCGCTTGAGTGGTGGAAAAGCTCATCTGAGCGGAAGTCAACAGGGTTGATCACAGTTTCAGTTCTGGAGTAAACTGCTCGAGTAGGGTAGCAGGATTAGGTCACTTGATTATGATTTTATATCCTAGTATAGATACAACTTCTGTATTAGGGTTTCATAAGTTAAAGTTAGTAACCCAAACTGTATTCCACCCTACCCGATCCCGCTTTAACCTCGCTCTCACAGTTTGAGAGCGGATTCGCATGGAGAGCGCGGTTTCAGATTTGATAAACCGTTTTTTTTATAATTAAGAACTGTAGTCTTTGTGTCCGTAAAGTAATAGAGTAGGCTATCATGTCTTTTCAACTTCTTTCACCTTTTTATTTCTTTATTGGTTTATTGTTTTTAGAGTAGGCAAAGCGAGTAGGCTATCTTTTCACACCAATTGCGAATGAACTTTTCCAAGTTCAATCACAATTGGTCCTTTTAACTTCAATTGTGGTTAGAATTTACTTAATCTATATATGGCGCTTTCGACTTTATCCAAAATTAAAATTTGACGTTCTCACGCTCCTGTTATTGCTCTCACTCCTTGCTCCCTCTTTGGTTACTTAGAGTTAAACCAAGCGTTTTTCTGAGAGAGAGGTTGTTTGAGAAGCAAGAAGTCATTGTATTCTCTTTGTCTTGATTTTTGTGAAGAAGGTGATCTCTCTGTCGATGTAGGCCATACTAGGTGAACCAGGCATGGAGCCAGGGGCGAGGGGGGCCATGACCCCCACAATTTCTTTTAAGAAGTATTATTTTATATATATATATATATATATATATATATATATATTTTTTTTTTTTTTATTTTATTTTATTTTTTTTTAAAATATATAATATCTAAATTTTCTATGTAGTGCCCCCCCCCAAAAAATATTGTAAATATTTATATATATATAATATAAAGGGATTGATTCTTTATGTGTCACTTTTAACCCTAGTTAAGATTTATTATCTTAGGAGTTAATTCTTTTTAATAAAAACCAAAGGTAGATTTATAAATCCTAGGGGTGAGTGAATCCTAACTACAATTAATGGGTGTTAAAAGGGACATGCGTCAAGCAGGGGAGGCGCCTCCGTTCCACTGATTAACTCAACCCGCATTTGACTTCTTCTCATTTCATCTCCTTTGACCGTGGTAAGGCTTAACCAACTTAAATTTTTTTTTTATTTTTTTCATAAAACGAAGATTAAATGGATGAAACCAAAGGGTGAGTGAATCTTAACCACAGTTAGTAAGTATTAAAAATATGGGTAGGAACCAATGAAGACCAACATTTCGTTACATAGTTGAAATGCATGATAAGTGATGCATTTTCCCTAAATTTGTTTATATAATGACCCTATCTATCAAAAGGAAGGACCCATGTTTTTCTTATTGACGTCTTTTGTTTATATAATGACTATCAAAAGCATTTTCCTAAATTTTTTTTTCTTCTAAAAACCAAGGTTAGATGGATGAACTTTAGGGGCGAGTGAATCTTAACTAAAGTTAATGGATGTTAAAAAGGGACATGTGGCGGCTATAGAGGCACGCCCATTCCGCCGAAAAGAGTAATTTTTCTTGTATAGAAAATATAAAAAATTAAAAATACAATTAATTTTATTTAAATAATAGCTCTCCCGGACCCATTGCCCAAAAATAAAATAAAATTTGGTGGCTATGCCCCGAACCCCCAAGACCCATTCTTTGCCCCCCCAAGGAAAAAATCCTGGCTCCGCCTGAGGTGAACCACGTATATCTTGTGCGTTGTTTGTGTGTTTGCAGTTCTCTTTCAACAAGTTCCTTTCATCACACAATTATAATTTTTTTTCTTGATTAAGTAGCCAAAGATAAGTTCATGATGTGATAAATATTCCTGAAAAATTATGAAAAATTTGAAATTTCATGGTCTTAATCCAACTTCCCCAATTTTTAGCTTTTCGAATGAGTAACGTGATATGTATACATGTATCTTATATGATTGTGAAACTTGCATTGTTGTTTTATTAGTTTCACCTATATGTCCAAGTGCTAAGCCTAAAACACCCATTCTCGAGTTTTTCATCAAGTAGCCTGATGTGCCTATATGTTATAAGAAATTTGAAGTTTTTATCTCGTGATCATCCCATTAATTTTATCGTTTGTCCTAGTTATGAACTACTATTTCCCAAATTTTCTGTGTTACCAAGTACTCACTGCGTCTTTCTCTTGGGTTTTCAAGTAATTTTGAATGCATGGATTTACTATTACGGAGCCAATATATTCAAATTTTGGGTGCCAATATATTCAAATTTTTTGAATTTTGTAATGACTCAATCTTGGGTGTTTTGGTTGAGAAACCTGGTAAATTATGCAGAGCCAATATTTTCATATATTTCGAATTTCCTAATATCACTCATTCTTGGGTGCTTGGTTGAGAAACCTGGTAATTTATATAGTAGTATATTGTTATGATTTGGCAACCATCAAAGTTTTTCTTACCTCTTCAAGAACCAACCATCCAACTGTTTAAATTCTTTTTGTTTGATGTACTTATGTGTGCAGAACATCAATAAGAAATTTACAATTTTTCAAGTTCTTGCCTGTGTTTATCCTAGTACCCAGTATGCACATTTCAACTTCTCTTGTGAGTAATCTAATATGCTAATGCACAGGATCACTTAAGTATGAAATTTGCAGTTTCCAGATTTTCTCTTTGCTTTTCAGTTAGACAGCATGCTTCTTTCTGTAACCTAAGATACCTAATAACCTAATATACCTATGTAGCAGAACATTAATAAGATATTTCTCTATTGAATAAACTGAAATTCTTATGCACAGGATTATGTAATAATGTAATTCTTAGATTCCAGGTTTTCTCTTTGTTTCTTCAATTAACTAAAATATTTTTCTAATGCCCAACTTGCCGATATATCAGTTGTTATATAATTTATCCACATGCATAGAGCATTTAAATATGGCCTTGCAGATAAATGTGGACCGGGTTAGAGTTCTTACTTAATAGCGGAAGACCCGGATCCTTCATCGACTCGTTACACTATCACGATCCTCTTTAGCCTTCGTGTACGTCCTGGTCTCGTATGATAAAGGTAGCTACGATCGAGTTTCCCCTTTGCGATTCCACGGTACAAATCCAAGAGAGAGAACTTAGATATTCTCACAAAGAGAATTTCCTTTTTCTGAGAGAGAAGAGAATTATTGAAAATTATCCATTTTTTCTTCTGATAAGGAATTATTTTATATATAATAGTCTCCCACTAACTCACAACTTCTTGGGAAGTTATCCTTATTATTGTGTTAGTGGATAATATGAAGGTTATCTGAACTTATTAGATTCCCTACAAGGACTATCCATCTAGGCTCTCATGACCCGTAACCCATATGGGCGGATCAAAAGCTCGGGTTAGGCCCAGGCCGACCCATAAATTCCTAACATAAGTAATTCAGGTACCTAATATACTTTTCGTGGTTTTTTTTTTTTACTTTTTTTTATGAAACTTCCTATTTTATCTGCAAAGTTTTGTGTGTCTTTTAAGTTTCCAACATACCTCCTCTCTCTTTATCTCTCTTACTCCCCCTGGATTATTAAAGGAACTTATGCTATGTTTGGTTGCCTTGAAAATAGGTGAAAACATGGAAATGAAAAGAAAATTTTGGATTTTTAATACAATTTTTAGCTATGTTTTATTTAATTTTCTTTTCTTTTCCATGTTTTTACTTATTTTCTCAGCAACCAAACATCGGGTTATTGTTAATAGAGGGAGGCAAAAAATGTGGAAGGAGAGATCTAGGAATGAAGATCTCTATATCAAAAGTGTTGAAACTCCTTTTTCAGCTGATAATTGACGATTAACCTTCCAATATAAAAGGAGCAAATGCAGAAGATGTAGTGCCCTTCAAATTATTATTCTGATTCTAAGAGTATTTAGGTAATTATCCTATTGAGGGTAGGTTAGTAATTACATTATTACAGTTAACCATGGAAATTTACCTAACTAAAGGTTAAATAGAATAATGAGAATAAAGAAACAAAGAAGAATAATATACAAACTTGGATTGAATTAATGAGTAACCAAACATCCCTTTGTAAGGACCTTTTAGTAAAACACTAAATTAGGGTGTTAATATAAATAGATAAAACTAAACCGAGTAAACCATTATCTTTAGCAAAACCTAAATTGGAGAAAATGAGACATAGTAGAAAAAAGATATTTGAGGAGAAAACTGGGAAAAGCTATAAAACTTGTGGGGTTTGATCTAGAAATTTGAAGTCACGAAGATCGCATCTCAGATTTCAAGGAGTCTTCTTTGTTGCTTGTGGGGATTCAAATAGAGGTAAGTGAATACTCCCCTTAGATCTAGGTCTTTGTATGTAAATTCTTTAATTTAAAAGTAGATATATCCTTCTTGAATCATGATTAGCTTCATTCAAAGTTTTATGAAGTATGTGGAGTTTGAGAATCATACTTTAGGTTTAGATATTTTAAATTGAATTAATATGAAGTTGTTAGATTTTTAGAATTTTAGGACCAGTTGTGGGAAAATATTCATAATATATTCTCTCATATTCCAAAAATTACGAATTTTTGTTGATAGTTCGTACATTGGTAAATAAACCTTTCTACAAAATTTCAGACAAAAATGAATTCGTTTGATATTGATTTCATAATTATGTTTAGGACGTGTTAAACCTGTCAGCAATTTCAAAATCAGAAAAACTCAACTTGTTCTTATAATATTTTTAAATATTTTATACATGAGAGTGTTATTTTAAAATTTTTAAACCAACTATAATCTAATAAAATTTAAACTCAATTGGTTTCATATTATTTTCTTTTATATTGTATATTTGGTGAATTTATTGGTGAAATGTCTCAAAACTGTCAGAAAATTTCTCATTGCAGATAAGTTGTGTTTCATTCAATATTTTATATTTAAAGTATTATAATTTGATTTTTATGATATTTTTATTATTGTATTCTGAAAGTCTATTTTCTAGAAAAGTACGCTTCATAAATTTTAGGTAAAAGACGGAAGTTAGCTTTTAGGTTTCTACCTAAAGCCTCCATCTTGATTTTGATGATATCACAATAAGGAAATGATATTTGTGTTACTAATGCCTCTATGAGTTTAAGTGAATTTCAGATAATCAAGAGCATTAGCAAGTCATTCAATGGAAAAAACATGAAAAATCCATCTATGAGGAAGATTCATCAAGGTCAAAGTCAAACCATTGGATCTATATTGAAGATCTTAATCAAAACCTAAATCCAAGTTGGATCAAAGAAGAAAGATGATCATGAAGCTTAAAGCCAAATCAAGTTCAAGATCAAGAATGAAGACTCAAGAAAGTTTAAAGTTTATGTTTAGAGTCTAAGAGTGATTTTGTAAGAAATCCTCAAAAGGTTGGTCGGTTGAAATGCTCAATTAGTTAGATTGACTATAGGTTCCTTAAGACCCATTAGGACATCTTTCTAAGGACCTAAAATTTATTAAAATAATGATTTTAAGAATGCCTAAAGTCCAAGTAATCATTCCCATCAAATCAGTCAAGCAATGATGAGTTCTTTGTAAAAATTTTAGAGGACTCGTCGACGACTCCTACTCACTCGTCGACGAGTGCTTGCGGGAAATGCCCAACAGCTAGTTTTCAACGGCTAGTTCGATTTCATTGAAGCATCTAACGGCTGTATTTTTGCTTGGGCTATAAAATGACATATTTTATGAATAAAACAAGAACTCCAATACTTCCAATCTTTAGAATCAATCACTCTAAGCTTAAATTTCTAAATCTATCAAAGTTGAACCTAGAATCCCTAAATCCAAGTTCTTGAGCTATTCAACTCCAATCTTTGGGAGATTTCAAGTGAGCTAAGAGAGACTAATCAGCTCGTGTAAGGAGTCTTCAAAGTCTGTAAAACCACTTGTCTAAGTGTGTTCAAATCAAGAGGTCCGAGGGACTCTTGTCCGTGAAGCCGAGAGCTTTGTAAGAAGCGGTATCCCAGTCTGCAAGGGAGTGTAAAGGTCTGGCCTCTACCCGGAAAAGGGTCTAAGTCTAAGGAGGATTGTTTTTTAGCAAGGTTAGGACTCGCCTACAAGTAGTCTAATCGATTTGGAATAAATCATGGTGAATCCTTCAAACTGAAGAGCTTAAGGCGGGGAGTAGGCGGGTTGCCGAACCTCGATAACAAATCCAGTAATTAATGCAAATTTAATTTGGATATCAAATGTCAATAGTTTTTGTAAACTGCTGCATGCTTGCTGTATTCACTTGTTGAGCTGTAAGCTCACTCTTGCCATTATTGAAATTTTCAGGAGACACATAAAAAGGTTAGGGAGTTGGACAGAATTAGTTGTTGAGACTTTATTGAGTTTTAGTTGAACATTTATTTGAGGTAGAGTGAACTGTTCTGAGATTTAATTAATTTGCTTTAACTATTTTACTCTTTGTGGTTTGTTTAAACTTCAGTTGCTTGATAATATATCTAAATGATATTTATTAGGATTAAATTTCATTGTTGTTGGGGTTTGTCCTCAGATCGTACCTCGGGATGTACACAAATATGAGATATATTATGTGTAGGATTGTGGGGCGTGATAGAAGATCTTATAAATTTTTACCTTCTCGTTATGGCCAAAGACTCCTCTTCACTCGAGGCCATTCCCATGTTTTCTCCATGTATTCAGAGTCACGACCATGTCCATTTTCAAGTCTTTAATAAAAAGCTTAAGAATTTTACAATTCTGTGATTTTTCATATATTATTTCAAGGAAACAATAGGCCCATTTGAACATTTTTTATGCTTAGATTTAGTAGTTGCAGTTTTCCCGCTATATCTGCTCTGTGATTATCCAAATATGCGCCATTTGCGGTCATTTCATTGAGGAACCTACTTCCCCTATGTGAACTATGCCCACAAGAAATAAAAACGGAGTCTATGTTGTGGTATTTGGTTCGAATTGAAGGAAACCAAGAAGCTTCGATTGATTGGCCATTGAGCGCCGATCGATCGATGATGCAGCAGGACTTATGCTTGGAGAGCAGATCGTCAGTTAGGGTGTGCCAATCGATCAGCCAAAGCGGGATTAGTCCATTTCTTTCTATTTTATGTTTTGGAAACTCCTATTGCGAGAGGATACTTTCTAATTGTCTAGGACTCCGGGTTTAGACCTATAAATACGTAGTTATGGGTCTAGGGTTTCATATCAAAAGATTAAGGGAATGCAATAGCATTGGGAGTGGGAGATAATAGAAAGGGTTAAAGAATAGTAGAGATTGTGAAGGTTTAAGGGATGATAGATAGGGATTCTCCTTTGGGTTTTCATAGAGAAGATGAGTTGAGTATTTTTGTATTGGTTTCTCAAGGTTTTTGTGAATAAAGGAGTGATCGGATCTTGACCCGTGGACGTGGGCAGGGTGTTGCCGAACCACGTATATCTCTTGTGTTATCTTGTGTGTGTGTTTTTGGTTTTATTCTTTTCCGCCTGGTTCAATTATTCTCCAACAATTGGTATCAGAGCTTCAGGTTAAATTATTTTTCAATGGCTTTAAAAAATTCTGGGTAATTTTTCCTGGAGAAGTTTGATGAAAAATGAAGTTTCAATCTTTGGCAAAGGAGGGTAAATGATATCCTAATTCAATAGGGTCTCATAAGGGCGTTGAAAATGGAGTTTAGCAAACCGGAAAAGATGCCAGATGTAGATTGAGAAGACATTGAAGCAAGGACAGTCAACACAATACGTCTCAGTCTTGCAGATAATGTGATGCACAACGTTATGGATGAGGAATCGACACCGGAACTATGAAAGAAGTTGGAAAAGCTCTACATCGAAAAGAGCATTACCAACATATTATATCTGAAGAAGGAGTTCAATACCTTGAAGATGATGGATGGTACAGATTTCATGTAGCACATTAATATGTTCAACCAGATCTTGAATCAACTACAGAAAGTTGATGTAAAGGTGGATAAGAAGACTAGGCCGTGAGGCTTCTTACATCATTTCCAGATTCATATGATCATATGGTGACAACCATCATACATGGCAATGAGACATTGTAGATGGAGGAAGTCATGGCGGTGTTACTCTTTAACGAGATTATACAGAAACCAATGCATGATGAGAATAATCATGTTATGGTTGATCGGGGAAGAGGAATGGACTTGGAGAGAGGATCTAGAAAAGGTAAAGACATATCCAAATCTAAGGGAAAAGGCGAGGTCCAGTGCTATCATTGCAAAGAATTAGGACACTTCAAAAGGGAGTGTCTGAGGCATGCTGATGAGAAGAGAGATTCTTTGGCGGTAATAGCAATGGACAAAGAGGAATACATTGGAGATGCTTTCACAGTTTCCAAAGGTATGAACAATTCTTCGGGTGAGTGGATTTTAGATTCGGGGGCTTCATGTCATATTTGCTCAAATATGAATTTTTTTGATACATTACAAAAGAGGACGAGAAAGACTTTCCTGAATGTGAAATCACGGGATTTAGTAATGTAAAGATAAGAATGTTTGATGGAGCAATTCGGACTTTAGGAGGGGTAGCTTGTGTCACTATGTTACGAATGAATATAATATCACTCGAGCAGTTAGACTCTAAGGACTGTTGCTACACAGTTACAGGTGGAGTTATCAAAATAAAAGAAGGAAAGTAGAGATGCTTGGTTTTGATGAAAGGAAAGAAGTGTGGTAGTTTATATCTCATGGAGGGGAATACGGTGATAGGTAAAGCTACTATAAGGTCTGCAGGAAAATGAAAGCCAAATATTTTGGAGATGGTAGAAAACTCACTTAAGGTCTCTTTCGCAGTCGGTGCAGAGATGAGTATTTCGGTAGGTTTTTGTAAGGGTGGAGATGGTGATAATGTGCATTTGACGGAAATGACGGATTTATGTCTTCATCTAGGTTCTTCTAGAATAGAGGATGAATTTTCAGACTACACATGAGTTTTAGCCATGTTTTATCGAATTTAGTGTAGTGCTTTCCGGGATGATTCGAGGGTATGTGTAGCTGGTGGGTCTTTTTTGCAAATAGTGCAAAGGCGGACAAGGTCAAAATGATTATTTGCGGTATTTGTAAACGAGTTTGCAGTATTTGCAAATGGGTTTGCAGTATCTACAAATGGGGTTACAAAACTTTGATAGAGGTTTTGGTTCAAAGTGGAGGTACTTCCTAGATGTGGGTGATGCAGTATTCTATCTTGAAGGGTTGCTTGGTGATTAGCAAATCAGTTCTCTTGGTTGCGGTGATGTCGCGGAAATCTTGCCAAGGTGGAGATTTATGGTATTTGGCTCGAATTGAAGGAAACCAGGAAGCTCTGATCGATCGGCCATGGAGCGTCGATCGATTGGTGGTGCAACTAGACTTATGCTTGGAGAGCCGATTGATCGTCCAAGGTGAGCCGATCAATCAGACAAAACGGGATTAATCCGATTTTCTTGTTATTTTATGTTTTGGAAACTCCTATTGTGAGAGGAGACTTTCTAATTGTCTAGGACTCTGGGTTTAGGCATTTAGAGACATAATTATGGGTCTAGGGTTTTATATCGAAAGATCAAAGGAATGCAATAACGTTGGGAGTGAGAGATAATAGAAATGGTTAAAGCATAATATGACTTGGGAAAAGTTTAAGGGATGATAGATAAGGATTCTCCTTTGGGTTTTCAAATAGAAGGTGAGTTGAGTGCTTTTGTACTGGTTCCTCAAGGTTTTGTGAATAAATGAGTGATTATATCTTGACCCGTGGACGTAGGTAGGTTGTTGCTGAACCACATATATCTCTTGTGTTCTCTTGTATGTGTGTTTTGGTTTTATTCTTTTCCGTCTAATTCAATTATTCCCCAACATATGTCCCCCAACATATTTAAGGAAGGGGCATCCCATGTCAAGAATGGAAAGTAATCACATCCATTGTGACCTCTAGGAGGTATCCTTGTAGTTTGAGACCATAGTTACCAAGTACGGGTATAATATGACAATGATCTGTTCAGAAAGTTTGTGTGTTATACAACAAAAGTAAAGATAAATTAAAAAAATAATTAATAATTTTAAATAAATAGGAATCATGATACTAACTAATCACAATCATTTAATATGGATTATGTGATTAATATGGTAAAAGTATGGTAAAAATATATGTATTATAATTGTTTAATATTTAATTCGCATATTAAACGTGTATTATATGACGATACGGGTATATAATACACAAATTTGATAACTATGTCTAGGACAGGGACAGAGAAAAGTTACTAGTCCTGGATTCAAAACTAGGAGCATTCTCTCTATTTGTTCTATGTCAATCTCACACATACGGGTTAATATTTTTTTTTTTTGTGTGTGTATGGTACAATGGTTCAAGCTGAAATTAGGGACTTTTGGCTAAAGCTAGATGATGTGGCTGCCTAATGCAATAAACCATGGTGCATTGACGGTCACTTCAACTGTGTCCGACATTCCCTCTACAAATTGAGAGGTTGTCCCGTTTCAAAGATATAAACTCAAGGATTGTTGTTGCACTTTTCACTTAGTCAAATATGCAAAAGAGCAGTGATTAGCATATCTGGGAAATGGATTTTAAAATCCAAGGTTGGATCTCATTGGTCCATACCACCCTCTTAAATACTCACTTGTATTTAAGAAGGGGACAAAGACCGATGAGGTCTAACCTTAGATTTTAAAATCTATTTCCCAGGTACGTTAACTATTTTCCTAGGCAAAATAATCCAAGACTCAACAAGTTGGATAGATTTTTGTTCAATGGTGACTAAGAGGATAAATTCCCAAAAGGTCCTCCTGGTGGCCTTACCGGGACCGACCTCTGATTACTCGACACTCTTAGACATAGAGAAAATTGCAGAGTCCCAAAACCCGCCAAATTTTATAATGTCATCCAGACTTCAAGTGGCTAGTAAAAGAGGTATAGGACAAAACATCTTTCTAGGGCATTGTGAGCACCACTTCCATGATAAAGCTAAAAGCGTTGAAACAAAATCAACAAAAAATCAAAGTATGAAACAAGTTCGGTGGCGTTTGGATTGGATTTTTTTGGTTAAAAATCAATTATGATAAAATTGATTTTGTATAAATTCATGATCAAATAATCATTTTTTCAAATAATAATGTTCGGAGAAAGACTCACCTATGTATTCTCCAAACACTATTATTTGAAAAAATAATTATTTAACAATTAATTTCTATACAATCAATTTTAGCAGAATTGATTTTTGGCCAAAAAAATCCAATCTCAAAGCCCCAAAAGTCTTTGAAATTCGATTTGAGAGAACCTATTAGGCCTCCAACCCGGAGAGACTCTACCATCATTATGAGCGGATAAATTTTTTCCTTTCCCTTCTATAGAGAGGTAGTTGCCCCTTTCTCCCCGGGTATATCACTCACTCCCAGTGCCTACCATTTCGATATATTTTTAAAAATAGAGAGGGAGAGAATGAGCGATTGCAACAGATACTGATTCCCGAGCAGGAAGATAGGAAGTATTGAAAGACAGATCGATCAAATATCTCTTTTAACGATTGCGATAGCTTATCGAAACTTGTTACTGTACCAAGCTAATTCCCTAGAAGAGAGCTTAAAGAGGGCTGAAGTTTAAGGGAAAAGAACCGTTACAATGTTTTAGTGTGGATACACACGTCTGTACAAACTCTCACAAGGGGTTTGAAGTTGGAAAGATAGAGAGCAAGATGAGAGATGTGGTGTTTCGAATTAAGGCACGCCCCTTCCCTTTGTTATTGCTAACCATAGCAACCTCTAATCTCTTGTGCTGCCACGTGTTCCTCCTCTAAATTATTGGCTTTTATGAGTAGTAATTGGCTAAGCTAGGCCAATCCTTAGAAGCATATATACCACTAAGCTCAAGGGATATTGAGTTAAAAATTCAAGCCGGACTCAAATATCAAATGGGCCAGCCTGACCCGAATATTAAACAGGCCGCAATAAATAAGTTCTAGCGGGCTCATCATGGGCTGGGCCATGGGCCAGCCCAACTCATTGACCTATATTCCCACCCATGGTCTTTAGTAGGGCTGTATTCAGGCTGGGCTTGACCGGGCTTGGCCAAGCCCGGCTCGGCTTGAAGTAGTTTGATCGAGGCCCGAAGCTCGGCTCGGCCCTAAAACAGGTTCCATTGTGCGGCCCGAAGCTCGGCATGAAAAAAAAAATTGGCTTGAAGCCCGGCTCGGCCCGAATTGATTCGAGCTCAAGCCGGGCTTGGCTTGGCTCGAGCTCGGCTTGAATCCCTTTTTTTTTAAAATAAAATTTTATATTATTTATATATATAATAATGCTATATATAAATAATATATATATATATATATAATTTTCAAGCCGAGCCGAACCTCAATCGAGCCGAGCCGCACAAGGGTGGGCTTGAGCTTGGCTTGAATTAGCTTTCGGGCTTTTGTTTAGGCTTGGCTTAGCTTGTTCGAGCCCAAAATTTCGGGCCGATCTCGAGCCGAGCCGAGCCGAGCCGAGCCGAGCCGAGCTGCACCAACGGGCCAATCGGGCTTTGTGCAGCCCTAGTCCTTGGTCAAAATTTGCTTGTTGATGTTATAATATGTTCTATGAAAGTGGGAAAATGTGATAGGAACTAGGAAGTGAGAGAGAAATAGAGCACAGCTCCAATTTATATCTATACCCTCTAATAAAAAAAAAAAGAGTTAGGGGTGTTTATATAAAAACAAGTTCTTTGTTCCAACGCTCGTTCTTCTTATCCCCTTTCCTCCAACAGGGTTCTTCCTCACCGCCCCTTGCTCCTTTCATTCTGGATGGCGAAAACGTTCTCTGAGATGTCGCCAGCAACAAACAGGTCATCCACATCTCTCAATCTTATCTTTCTCCTCATCTCTTGCTTCTTTTTCTTCCTCATTTCTTCATTGTAGGTGGTCGTTAGTGCATGACAGCAGATCCTTCTTCTGCATCTCTTCGGTGACGAAACGTACCCACACCCCTTCTCTTCATGTGTGTGTGATCTCGATCTCGAATTTCTCCTTTTTTTAAAAGAAGATAATGATGAATAAGGGACGGTCTTTGTTTATTTCCATTCTTTTTTCTCTGAAGCAATGGATTTTTTTCACCACTCAATGAATGGAATTGTTTGTCCTTTTAGACCTCTCTTTTAAAAATTGTTTGCCCATTTGGACCTCTATGTTTTTTAGACTCTGCTCAAGATTTTTAACCCTTATGACTAATATCTTTTTGAAAAAAAAACGAAGTTATATTGTTGAACACGGGTTAGTAAGGTTTAACCATAATTAATAGGGGTTAAAAGAAACAGGTGTAGACCCGTGGGTGCGGTTGAACTCGGGAAGATTTTAATTGCAATTGACTGCGATTCGATCTCCTGACTTTTGATAGTAACAAATAGCAATAAGATGTGCACCATTATATCTCTTTTTATGTTATAACATCAGTGACATCTAAACATATGCCTAGGGTTGTCAATCTGGCCCTTTGATGAGGGAGCCCAAAATAGTGGGATTTCTTTTTTGTCCTAGGAAGGCCTTAGGGTCTAGTTGGACCCAATTTGAAGGGCCCTCTTCCTTGAGGGTTAGGCGTGGGCCTGGACCTCCACTTTATATTTCATATCATAAATAAAATATTACATATATTATAAAATAACTTAAGACTTATAATAACATAAGGTTATGAATTACTTGTATGTATAATAGATTGTGTCGATCCCAAACCCAATAAAGGAGGAGGGTTATATGTTAGAACGTAATCAATTTTAAAAAATTACCGAAACATGTTTTTTTGGGGTTCTTTCGACCTTGACCCAGCTGTGGCCCTTTAGCTCGTTCAGCCCTTTTCTTTTAACCAATATTGTGACACATCGCTCGAATCTCCATCTCCTAGCCCTACTTATGAGCAAGGCACAAGCCCAAACTACCAGACTAGAAAAAGCCTTTGGTCTGCCTTGGTGGAAACCACAGAATAAGGATCTTTCCTAGTTCGTGACGGTTTACTTCCTTCAATGCCACTCTCTTTGCCGAAGAAAAAAGAGTAGTGCGCTAAGGCCGGGTTAGGGCCCCACCCATGTAAATGAGGGCCATGTAAGACCTAGGCCCTACCCTAGCCCAACCCTTTTGACAGGGCTTTGGATTCTCTCTGGCCCGTGCCAGAAATGTGCACTCGGGCTCCACACATGAAGCACCAGCTGGCTAGAGAATTCATTTCATGGGCCCCATGATTTTGACTTCCCCGGCCTTTATTTGACATGTGGTGATAAACTGGTGAGATAAAGGGGAAAGATATCAAGTGGGGAGAAGTCAAAATCAGGGGAGAAAATGAAATGACTTCTCCCTTTTTTTCACCAGCTGGTGCTTCATGTATGGAGGCCCGAGAGCACTTTTCTGGCATAGGCCAGAGAGAATCCAAAGCCCTTTGACAGCCCTACATGTGCCCTCTAACATGTGAAAAAGAGAACCATCGGATTTGTTCAATTGCGATTGAACTCGGGTGCACTCATAAAACCCTTTAATGGCCTTTTTTTAAAAAACTCGTTTAACAAGTTTTAACGGTTGCATGAGGTGGGAGTATTCCCTATGTAGCCCATGGGATTAGTTTGAGCTTTCAAGGCTCAGGATATACACAGTTATCTAAAAAAAAAAACCAAGTTTTAGCCCTTAGGGTTAATATTTTTTTGTAAAAACCAAGGTTAAATTGTTAAAAACCCTAACCCCCTATGTGTGGTTGTTGAGAAAATTAGTGAAAAGATAGAAAAGAAAAGAAAATGGAACAAAACCCAACCGAGAATTGTATTAGAAACTCAAAATTTTCTTTTCTTTTCTATATTTTCATTTATTTTCTCCACTACCAAACATAACCAAAGCTTAGGGAATCTTAACCACAGTTAATAGGAGTTCAAAGGGAGACATGTTGAGCGGTGGGTGCGAATTCAATCGCGATTGAATGTTCTTTGCAAATAGCATATCGGCAAGTTTGGGTTCAATTTTTCAAACAAATTTTGGTTCTGAGATCGTCTTAGGGCCGAGACCATCGAGAGCGTGCTGTGCAATACTAGCCGAGACCATCGAGAGCGTTGCGCAATACTAGATTTCAGGTGGGGCCCATTTTCACATGGTGGGCCCCACCTAAAATAGCAATAGCTTGCTCCACAGGCAAGGAACGTACTATTGCTCTCACTCTTAACAAAGCCATCTCAACTTCTATGAACTCTAGTTAATTTTTTTTTTAACTCCTTTGATTAATTTTTTTTTTTTCTAAAAATTAAGGGTAGATGGATGAACCATAGGGTAAGTGAATCTTAAAACAATTAAATGAAATTAGAAAGGGGATACATGGCATTAAAAAGGGACCTGAGAAGCACCTCATCGCGTCACCGACCAAGGAGGTGATTATTTTCCCACCTGAAATCCCGTGCTATACAACACGATCTCGATGGTCTCGACCCTAAGACGGCCTGAGACGCATTCCCCTTCCAAACACAATTTTGAGACTGCGGAAGGATAGAGACCACCGAGACCGTGCTTGGATGAATGGGATTTCAGGTGGTATCCTACCATGTGAACGTGGGTCTCATCTGAAATCCCGTCCTTCCCTGCACGGTCGACCCTTTTGCGTTCTTAGTAGCAAAGTCCAATGCGTGCGTTTATAGTCAAAAGAGCCGGCTAGCCCTATTCTCAGACATCTGCTCTTTGCCAAAAGCTAACACGTGTCCTTGCTTAACCAAAACTCAACACCACTTATCCGGGTGTTGTTTTTGGAGATTAGGGAATGCCATGAGTAGCGCTAGCACGCCCCATGGTGTAAAAGTCGTTGGATGTTTCTCTTTCACTATGGGAGAATCCACCAATGATCAGTCTGCGCTTCTTCACAAGAGGTTGTGGTGGTTCATAAGTTGAGAGCAAATCCAAAAATCTCCGTTGAGGTTCTTGCTGGTTCTCTTAGTCCATTATATTCAGTTCAAAAACGATGGGAGAGGCCTTCCTTTCCGCTTCACTTCAGGTGATACTCGACAAGTTAGCATCTCCAGTGCTTAGAGACTTCAATTTTCGATGGAGCATAGGTAAAAAGCTTAGAAAGCTTGCAGTGATGCTCTCAAAGATACAAGCTGTACTCAATGATGCTGAGCAAAAGGAAATAAGCGACACGGCAGTGAAAATGTGGCTAAGTGATCTCAAAGATGTCGCTTATGACATTGAGGATGTAGTGGACGAGTTCGCATACGAAGTCGAGCGATCGAAAGCTAAGGTATGGAACCTCCCCCCATATTTCCATACAAATGTTATTTTCTTTAAAATAAGGATAGCAAACAAGGTTAGGGATCTAATGGAGAAATTAGAAGACATCACAAAAGAGAGGGATATGCTTGGTTTGAGAGAGGGGGTTGGAGAAAGACAGATTAAAATGAGAGAGAGGCAACAAATGAGTTCAGTAATTGACGAAAATCAAGTCTTTGGAAGGGTCAATGATAAGAAAATGATAATTGAATTGTTGTTGTCTACCAAAAGTTGTGGAAATGAAATTTCTGTTAATGTAGTCCCTGTAATCGGTATGGGGGGTCTAGGAAAGACGACCCTTGCTCAACTTGTCTATAACGACGACAAGGTAGCGAAGCATTTTGGGATGAGGGCATGGGTCTGTGTGTCTGAAGAATTTGATGTGAAGAGGTTAACACAAGCAATTCTAGAGTCAGCCACTAAGACACCTTATACTTCAAATGAACTAGAACCAATTCAGGTTAGTCTTAAAGAGTTATTGAGGGAAAAGAAGTTCTTAATTGTTTTAGATGATGTGTGGAATGAGAACCCGGATGATTGGGATTTATTACGGGCTCCTCTCGTTGTTGGGGCGCCAGGAAGTAAAATTTTAGTAACGACAAGGAGTCAAAAAGTTTCATCGATCATGGGGACGACAACTGCTTACCACCTGAAGGGTCTATCAGATCAAGATTGCTGGTCATTATTTGAGCAACGTGCATTTGCAGAAGGAAATTCAAAGGCATATCCAAACTTGGAAATTATTGGTAAGAAAATTGTGGAAAAATGCAAAGGTTTGCCTTTAGCGGCAAAGACACTTGGAGGTCTCTTGCACTGTAAAATCGATGAGGATGAGTGGGATTATATCTTGAAAAGTGAGATGTGGGATCTACCAGGTGGTAGTAATGGAATCTTACCAGCTCTTAGACTAAGCTACCATCATCTCCCCTCACATTTGAAGCAATGCTTTGCATACTTATCTGTATTTCCTAAAGATTACAGGTGGGGGAAAGAGGAATTAGTCCGATTGTGGATGGCTGAAGGATTTTTGCAACCTCGAAAGGGAAAATGCCTAGAAGACATAGGTAGCGAGTATTTTGATGATTTATTTTGGAGATCCTTCTTTCAATACTACGACTCTCATCAGAAAACATCATTCGTAATGCATGACCTCGTTCACGATTTAGCCCAATCTATTTCAAGGGAAATATGTTGTGTGTTGGAGAAGGACTTGTCAAATTTATCTGAAAGGACTCGTCATTTGTCATTGATCTTTAGATGCAACTCAAAGGAAGTAGCAAGCTTAAAGGCCTTTCAAAAAACTAAAACTTTGCGCACCATTTTATTGTTGTCTAAATTTGATTGGCAGCCTTCTCATGATTTCTTCCAGAAATTGAGATATTTGCGAGTACTCGACTTGAGTTGGACTACCATGGATGAGATCCCAGGCTCAGTTAGCAATTTGAAACATTTACGATACCTAGATCTCTCTCATAGTCAAATAAAGATGTTACCTAGATCAAGTGGTAGACTCTTAAATCTACAAACTTTAATACTCAAGTATTGCAAAAGGCTTGATAAGCTACCGAGCTCAATTGGAAATTTGAAACAATTGCAGTACCTTCACCTCTGTTCTACTGCTGTACAGATGCTCCCTGAATCAATAGGTAGCCTCTTCAGTTTACAGACATTAATACTCGGATGGTGCGAAAGGTTAAGCGAGTTACCAAATTCAATTGGAAATTTGAAACAATTGCGATATCTTGACCTCTCTTCGCTTGCTATACAAGTCTTACCTGAATCAATGGGGAACCTCTTCAGTTTACAAACATTGATACTCACAAATTGCATTAGCCTTCACCAGTTACCGAAAGATGTAAGAAAGTTAATATGCCTGCGACATTTGAATATCGACGGTTGCTATTCATTGGATTCCATTCCACTTGGAATTGAAAAGTCGACAAGTCTTCAAACATTGCCTAGATTCTTTGTAAACAGAGAGAAAGGCGCCAAGTTAGGAGAACTAAAAGACTTGAACAATCTTAGAGGATCACTTCACATTTCAGGGCTCGAGAATGTGATCAATACAGATGAGGCCAAAGATGCTGATTTGAAGAATAAACAATACCTCGAAAAGTTGACGCTGGAATGGGATGATGTTGATGGCAATATGCGACAACCGAGCATTGAGGAATTGATACTTGAAAGCCTTCAACCTCACATAAACCTCGAAGCTCTACATATAAGAGGCAACTATTGTGGTACAAGGTTCCCAAGTTGGATGGGAGATCCATCCTTCACTAGACTAGAGAGTGTTACACTCGACGGTGGTGGAGAATGTTGCAGAGTCTTACCATATCTGAGACGACTCCCGTACCTCCATGATTTGCGAATATCAAAAGTGCGGGGACTAAAACATATCGATCATGAGTTTTGCAGAGATTCTGAAATGGTTCAGGGGTTTCCATTATTGAAGACACTAAAGTTAGAGCACTTACCTGATTTGGAGGAATGGTTTGGAGTAGAAGAGGGTGGTGAATTTCCTTGCCTCTGCCAACTCCAGATTCGTGACTGCCCCAAGCTAAGGAAGCTGCCCGGATTTTTGTTTCCATCATTGCTGACACTGAAGTTGGAGCACTTGTGTGATTTGGAGGAATGGTTTGTAGTAGAAGAGGATGGAAAATTCCCTTGCATCCATCAACTCCAGATTCGTTATTGCCCGAAGCTAAAGAAGCTGCCCGACTGTTTTTCTGCTTTAGAAAGGTTAGAGATACATTGGTGTGGTGGGCTGGTGGTTCCTCCAAGACTCCCTGCACTTCATCATTTAGCAGTGATTTCTTGCGATGACTCGACATTGAGGTTGTTGCCTTACCTCAAATCTCTTTCCTCTTTATGTATCTCGGGCTATGACAAGCCAACTTCTTTCCCTGAAGGGTTTCTGGGACCCCTTCTCACCCCGCCCCATGCCACGTCATCATCCCTTGAAACTAGTAGGGGGTTTCTCCCAACCACACTTCAACATCTTGTCATCTCTCATTGTTCTAATCTTGAATCTCTGTCGCTGCAAAACTTTGAGTCTCTTGAAATCTTGGAAGTCCAAGGTTGTTCTAAATTTGCATCCTTTTCTCATGACTGGCTTCCAACCAAACTTAAAGATCTTACGATCATCGAATCTCCAATAAAGTACCTACCCAAGGGGCTGCAGAATCTGACCTCACTAAACAATCTTAAAATGGAGTTTTGTAATGAATTGGAATCATTGCCTGAGGATGGATTGCCCACCTCTCTTAATCATTTATGTTTGGCGGAATGCAAGTTACTATCGAAGAGGTGCTCGGAGGAAGGGGAAGATTGGCCCAAGATAGCACATATCCCCCAAAGATGGATTCGTTTATGACTACTTTATGATCTTGTTCAGAAACAAAGCCGAGTCATATCCAGGTAGTCTCTCATTTCTGACTTCAAATATAGCTTATGCTTATTCGCCTTCTTTTGAATGAATAACCAATTTGAGGAATGTAGGTTCTCTTGTTTCAGTGGCTCATTCTATTTTATTTCATTATTGCAATTAATATATTAATAATCATTAATATTAGTTTTATTATAATAACAACACTAATGAAAGAAGTGAAAAGAAAAGCAAAAGAAAGAACATAGAAATATTTAGTAGTCATTAGCTTGATAATATATGAAATTCAGGTTAGTGAGTGAGCAGGTAAGGACGGTTTTTTATTGATGTTTCTATGCTGCATTGCTATGTTACCAACTAACTGTTGTTTTATTCTCCAATTATTAATTTGTTCATCTAGATTTTGTTGAGATGTTAGGAGTGGTTCAAAGAAGTGTAAATACATCCAAATGGGTACATTTTAAAAAGAGGAATCTCGTAGGGATGGATATGGAGGGCATTACTCTCTGCATTTGCATCTCGATGCTCAAAAATAAATGGATAGATGATGGAAAATATCCTATTAATGACTACTTATAATACACACGCATACAAATATTCAATTATAATCAGTGCAAGTCATGTAGAAGCTAGAAAATATTAAGAATTGGGGAAGATAGATCATTGAGAAATATGACAGACCTTATCAGTCTCTTCTACCTGTACCACTAGGGTTGGTAAACGAACTGAGCTGCTCGTGAACGGATCGAGCATTGCTCGTTAAGAGCTTGTTTATCTAATAAACGAACCGAGCTCGAACATTCATGTACTCGGCTCGTTTAGTATATATATATATATATAATTAAGTATTTACTGTATGGATTTAAGTATGTTAAATATCTAAGAAAATTCACATATATGTTTTAACTTTTGATCTTTGATCCAAAATAGAATAATCTGGACCTTTGATGTCAAAAGTATAAAAGGTAAAAGAGCCAAGCTCGAGCTAATAGTTTTGTTCACAAGCCGACCTTGAACAAGAATAGTGAAACTTAAGCCGAGCCAGAATCCCCCACTACTCGGCTCAGCTCAGCTAGTGTACACCTCTATGGTCCATAGATGGAACTTCGGACCATATCACGGAATGCCTTATGTTCCATTTATGCTTGTACTAATTGGGTTACTGTAGTTTTTTCTGTTTAGCTCAAGACTCAAAAATTGGCCTGAAAGGCCTTTAAAAGGGCTGTTAAACAGCTTTCTTAAAGTTCCTCAGGTTGTTTTTCTAGTTTTCATATTTCCGTAGGTGATGACAGAAAGCCGATGTGGTTCCTCATTCTTTCTTAAGTGCTCAAAACCTCTGGAGCTTTGCTGCCATGTTTTGTGGAAGCCAGCCAACACGGAAACACAAGACAAACCTAGAAAGCATTTTTTCTGCAAGAGTCAATTCATCTCAAGGCTTTCAAACGCATCCAAGCAATTGGTATCCGATTGAAACATAGAAACAATAGATTCGCGTCGCCTACTTGCTGAAAGCACAAATGGAATGGCTGATCATTCATTGTATTCAGTTTTTAAGACCTCACTAATCAGCCTTAAACTTTTGAGTTCATAATGAATGAAATGAACCCTCACGAGATGTTAGTTGACGTGTAAGCAGTGAAGCAAAATGAGTTCCAACTGATGGTTTGGCAGACCAAGAAGCCTGTTTCTCATGTATTAAGTCTGGAAACATCAAATAACATAGGTGTATCTTGAATCAGCATAAACGCATCTACACTGTACATTTGAAGCTTAATTTGTTGTACAGTACTTCTTACTCTGCTTTCATGTCATATTTTACTGGTTATTCATATGTACAAGGGAATAGCAAAGATTTATGTAAGATAGCAATGGTGATATAGTATTATAGAGGTAGTTTATGAATTTCTTTTCATAATTCAGAATTAATATTGGTAAAATCCGTTCAAGTCGATGCCACATGAGTCCAATACCCATTTTACTCACTAATCTATTTACTACTGCACTTGCCTCGAAGATAAAGAAAAAAGGAAAAAAGAGGAATTTATCTATGCTTTCTTATATTATCAAACTGGATCTTCTTGGAGTTCTCTACTCAAAGAAAGTACAAAGAATGCCTTGAAACGATGGAGATTAAGACAAAGAGCACAGTTTTAGAATGCTTTAATGCTCCTATAAAATCCAGAAACAGGTGCCCATTTAGGATTTTTGTTTGATCATATCTTAAACCTGAGGCAACTGGTGTTTGAAAGTTTGAGTCAGTGCAAGGTGCAATATCCAATTGATGCATATGGTTTGGAATTCCGTTCATTGGACATTCCTATTGATTTCCTTCATAAACAATGTTCTCTTTTCGCTACTGAAACGATAACTAAAATTGCAGGTTGAATAAAGATATTGTTATTTAGCAGTCGCATAGTTGTGTTCTATCTCATGTTAATGCTTCACTGATCTGCCAATTCCAACAGGTCTAATACTTAAGCTACCTTTTTTCTTTCATGCTTTTCCCCTAAAATTCAGGATTTCTTATACATTCCTGCAAAACATATAAATGAGAGTGTGGATCGACATGAGCTCTAATTGAACCACTACCATCCTTTTGTAGTGCTATGTTGTAAGTCCATATGTTCTCATCTACACAATTTTGAATGGATAAACAATATTTACCTATCATTGAACAAAATGCATTTAAAATTGAAGTGCTATGGGACCTTATTTTGCCAAATGTAGACACAAACTCAATGATTCAGTATGTATCTGTTCCAGGCTATAGACATGGTCTTACCTATTACTTGAATAAGCCACCATCTTTATTATTTCCTTTAGGCTCTGTTCTTTTGGTGAAACTTTTAAAGTCTAGAACTTTCATTGTTTCATGCCTAATTTTACTTAATGTTTAGAACTATATTATTCCATAGAGTGCAAAAGTTCTACAAATATGGAATTTTCAAGTTCTAACAAAAATTTTGATTTTTTAAGTTCCATACATGTGGAACTTCTAATTAGATTGAACTAATAAATCTAAGATATCATTGTGTAAAAGAGTTAGAAACCCTCTCCCCTCTCCTCCCATACTCCTTGCCTCTTGTTCCAAAATATTAATGTTCTAGACTTTTAAAAGTTCCACCAAAAGAAGGGATCCTATATTTCTCTTTTATTATTTTTGAATTGTTCGGTTTATTCATCTACCATGCATGATGAATTTTATGATTGTAATGCACAAGTGATTAAATAATCCAAGATATGCATTTTCCCTATTTTATTTATTTATTTACTTCATGGTATTGGTTCTTTATTTATGAAGCATGAAAGACGCATATATCCTTTAGATTAAGACAACGGTGCCTCCTCTTCAGCAGCCCTAGAGATGAGTGATGAACCTTCTCAACAAACCAGGTAGAGGGAGAGGCAGAGGGTGCCCTTCTCAACAAACTGTTACTCGGGGTGCTCACCTAGGCAAGGGTAGGACAGAGAAAGAGTGCCCAAATAGGTGAGATACCCTATTATAATAAAACCTTCTCGATACTACTCTGATCAAAGGACTGAGCACTCACATATCTGTCTTTACCCATTTTAATCTTGTAAGCTTCTTTTTCTTCTTTTTGTTATTTATATGTTTTTTTAGGGTTTTTACCAAAATAGGCCCTAACTTTTAAGGCGAGGACGTAGGCAGGAGTGTGGAACCTCGAAAACAACTCCTTGTGTTTGCTCTCTCTATCTCTCATCATTTCTTTATTATTGCTTTAATTTAGACTTTCGAGTTTTCATTCCCTTTTTAAATAGTTTAACTTGAACTCTGCAAAAAAAAGGGATTAGGAAGAAATTTAAATTAGCCAAGACCCTATTCACCCCCTCCCCCCCCTCTCGGGTCCAATACTTAGCAACAATATTAAAGCATATAAGGCATACTAAATGAGAACTCAAAATTTCCTCAATTAGTATGTCATCAATTCCATATCATAATATAAATTCAACTGAACTTGGAAATCTGAATCATCAATCAACAATCTCTAATCAATTGCCTAAACTTAAATCCAATATTCATCCAAAATAAATCTAAAAGTCATCATAACAAAATCTTATTACAACTCTTTCAATAGTTAAAGTCTATTAAAACTATGAGTTCAGTAATATGGATATCGATCCAAATCCTTCTCCTCTTTCAACATAATCATCTTTCTGTTCTTCTATATACTCCTCATCTTCCCACGGTTCAGCTGCAGTCTCAAATTATGAACCTGTCAACACAAAACATATCGGCTGAGCAACAAACGGCTTAGTAGATATAAGATCCTAGCTAACAATATCATAAAAATTAGCATAACATACTTATCATTTCTTAACTTAACATGCATACATAGATAAATCAGAGTGTGGAACATTTGAGCATCTTATTTTAATTGTAATCATCTTATCTTACTTGCGTCATTCTTATCTTACTTTCATCGTTAATGTCATCAACTTACATATATTTGTACAATAACTTAAAATAACTGTTCACCATATACGTGAAAAGGCTACGATATACATTATTCTTACCGAGGTACCAACCTTAGCACTCATCAGTGTGTGCGTCCTTATAATTCACTTACTTAGGTAGTCATACCATTATGATCTTAGATTGATGGTACTCAGGTCTTTTGAAACTCAAACATGCAATCTTACATTCATACTTACTTACTTGAGGCTTACTTGTTATCGTAATCTTGTTTTACTTGTGTCTTAGCATAATCGTGAATGAAAAGTGATAAACCCTTGATAGGTGCGTAATTATACATATTTAAGCACCTCAAATTATACATGTTAGTTCATTTGAGTTTATTATGAAACTATTTTATGATACTTTGGTTTCTTTCTCTATTTTAGGTTCAAATGAAGAAAAATAGCTAACATGACAGTGAATAGATTTTGAAAGCTAAAAAAAAGGTCATCAACCCTAAGAAAGAAAAAGGGAAAAGAAGAAGATCAACAGAAGTTGTAAACTACGAACAATCGTAGGACATCTACGAATGATCGTAGATCGACGTTTGCCTCGGGACGCATGCGTGTAAATGCTTTTTCCCTCAGCCCTACTCCGGAGGATTATTATTCCACTTTTCAGAGGCGGGATATAAAAGACAAGTCAGAGGAAAACCCTAGATATCACTTCTTTTACCTGGAGATTTGAAGGTGGCTGGGGGAGAGAGATCAAAGATGTAAACAAGCATCGAAGGTTCATCTTCAACAACTACGGAGTTCATCGCCTTCGGGATGAACTAACTTCACCCTCTAGGGTTTCGATGAAACCCTAGCCGAGTATTGTATTTCTGTTTTTATTTTTAGTTCCTTTCTTGTAAACATTTGATTGCATAATACAGGGGGTTGCTTCGACAATCGAATTTAATATTAATATTTATTCTCCATGGTGTTTTTCCTTATCTTAGGTTTAACTAAATTGAGTTTAAAATCAATCTAGGACTTAGAGAAGACAAGTGATGCCACAACCCTAGATTATTGTAGATCACTTGTGCTGATCGCAGATAGGCATGCCTTAGATCTAATTACTTGAGATCTTTCTAAATATGTTGAGTAGGGACTTGTAGTCGCTCTCAACCTTGATGTTTATGAGTTTAAGGACTTTAAATGATTACATGCGATGCAGTATGAGGTTAGAGGTGGATTCCTCTACCCTAAACTTCTCCCATATTTTCACAAACTTTTTTAGCTGCTTTCTAGTTTAGATAATTTAGAATAATTTGGTTTTAATTTAGATCAATCAACTCTTCAATCTTCATTTTAATTTAATTTAGGGAAGATAATAGTTAGACCAGTGCATTTCTTTGTGATTCGACCCTTGCACCACTAATCCTACGAGATTATTCATTTGCAAGGTATATAATTGAGCGATCAATTTTTGGTGCCGTTGCCGGGGGTTTGCTGGTACGGTCTAGCTGTTATATTTAATAGATTAAATTTAAACTCTTTATAGAAATTCAAAAAAAAAAAATCAGAACATATTTTTTATTTTTCTCCACTCTTTGTTTTTCAGGTACCAAAAATTGCAGGAAACCCGTGGAACTGAAGAGGGAACGAAAGCTTGCTTTTGAGTTCTTCCTCAGAAAAGCACTGTATGCACTTTTTCACTTTGATTAAATCTGCATTTGTTTTCTTTTATAACTGTAATTTAATTGGAGTCTGTCCAACTTAGAGTTTTCTTCTATGGTGTATGCACGGTACAAGGTCTCAAAATCTTGAATTGTTCCTCCTTGACTCGGAAATAGAGCGGACTACTAAGTTCATTAGGGTGTCAGTCTTATTTTATTCTACTCCAGAAGCTCAAGCTTCAGCCTGCCTTGGAGCTAGTGTCAAAGCTATTCCTTGTTCCATCATGGTGGATCCTCCCAAGACCCTGAAGGAATTCTTTATTCCTACCGCCTACACCTCTCATTCATATAGTCGGTTGCCGGACATTGTGGCAACCCATTTCAAGATAAAGGCCAATATTTTACAAATGCTGCCTCTTTTATATGGATGTCTAACTGAAGATCCTTACACACACTTGGGGGACTTAAATGAAATTTGCACAACCTTCAAGCTGCAAAATTTCACAGACGATGCCCTTCGATTACGCCTCTTCCCATTTTCATTTAGAGATAAAGCCAAACAATGGCTTACATCTCTAGAGGCCAATTCTATCACGACATGGGTACAACTTCATAAACAGTTCCTGAATAAATTCTTCCCTATAGGCAACACAAATCAAATTAGAAAAACCATCAAGAGTTTTCGGCAACTCAATGGTGAAGCTTTCTATGAGGCTTGGAAAATATTGAAGGACATCATACGGAAGTGTCCCCACCATGGTATGCCTAAATGGCAACTCGTCCAATGTTTCTATGACAGGTTGCAAGATCACGACCGCCAACTGGTGAATGTCTCATGTGGAGGGATTTTAATGAATAAAACCAAGGAGGCATGGGAATTGTTTGATCGGTTGAGTGAAAATTCACTCCACCACGCCTCATCGAGTGGAACTGAAAGCCAACCATCTACCTCGAATTCTAAGAGAGGTATCTATGAAGTGGGCAACTCCATCGATGTCTCTACCAAAGTAGACGAGTTAGCTCGTACATTAGATCAATTCATGACTGTAGGATCTATTCACACACCCCCACATTACCCTTCCAATCCTAGAGAGGTGTGTTCCCATTATGCGATCCCCGCACATGCAATCTATGATTGCCCTTCGGCCCCTCAATATCCGGAATTTGTCCAAGAGCAAGAGAATGCTGCTTATGCCAGACCTGGTAATGATTCATATTCTAATTCTTACAACCTAGGTTGGAGAAATCACTCAAATTTCTCTTGGCGACAACCTCAAGGGAACTCTTTCCCTAACCATCCCCCAAGACCAGACAACCGGTTTTACCCATCTCAACAACAATTCCAACACCCTACTCCTCCACCTTAACAAAGAAACTCTTCTTTTGAGGATAAGGTGTTGCAAGCATTGCAAAGTTTACAAAATTCAAATCAAATACTACAAAATACCAGTAAAGAGAGCACTCAGTTGCTTAATGCTATCTCTCAGTCCATAAAGAAGCTTGAGTCCCAAATGGGACAACTAGCTAACATAGTCTACAAGAGAACGAAAAGCATGCTTTCGAGTCAACCCATGAATAATCCTAGAGGAATGACCATCGCTGAACAAGCTACAAGCGGTGAAACTACTTTTGAGCATGTTCAAGCGGTCACCACTCTAAGGAGTGTCAAAGTGGTAGACAATAAGGTTAGAGAACCTCATGGCTCAAAAGAAGAGCCGAATGTAGGACTGAACAATCTTTCGAGTGAGGGAAAGGATAATCCTTCCACTTACTCTCATAAAGATCCTACTCCTGAGGCATCCTACATGCCTAAAGCTACATACCCTTGTTTAAAAGACTCATCCCCCTTTGGATAGAGGGGACCTAAATTAGAAGACATGATGGAAGTCTTTAAACAAGTGAAAATCAATCTTCCTTTGCTTGATGCAATCAAAGAAGTTTCAGCATATGCCAAATTTCTGAAGGACTTGTGCACTCAAAAGCGCAAATCTAGGACACATGTGGTCAAGAAAGTCCTTCTCACTGAGCAGGTGAGCTCCATTCTTCAACACACTACACCCCCAAAATTTAAGGATCCAGATGCACCCACCATCTCTTGTGTCATTGGAGAATATTCCATTGACCGAGCACTACTTGATTTAGGGGCAAGTGTCAATTTGCTCCCATTCTCAGTTTATGAGAAATTGGGCCTTGGTGAGCTCCAACCCACATCAGTCACTCTTCAACTAGCTGATAGGTCCATTAAAATGCCCTGAGGAGTAATTGAAGATTTTTTAATTAAAGTAAATAAATTCTATTTTCTGGTCGACTTCTTGGTTCTTGATATGGAACCTGTCCCCAACCCTAAAAGATAAATCCTCGTCATCCTCGGTCGTCTATTCTTGGCTACTGCCAATGCGTGTATGAATTGTTGGACCGGAGTGATGGATGTTTCTTTCGGGAACATGAAAGTCCGCCTCAACATCTTCACTACCTCCCAGCAACCTCCTTTGATGAGGAGTGCTTTCTGATTAACTCCATTGATGAAATGGTTGAGGATTCACTTCCTTATTCTTTATCAGTCAATCTCATCGAGGCATGTTTGACCTATTTTAACGAAGAGGACTATGATATCGAGGATTCCATAAGAGAAGTCAACCAACGTCTTGATTCGACTCATCTCATGGACTCTCCTTCATGGAGAATTCGCCCAGAATCTCTACCTACCACTTTAAGCAGCCCTTCCATTCCATCCTTAGAGGCCTTACCTACTCTTGAGCTCAAGCCACTCCCGGCTTCGCTCAAATGTGCCTTCCTAGGATTAAATGAGACTCTCCTGGTTATCATTGCTTCCGATCTATCTAAGGAGCAGGAGACTCAGTTAATAGATTTGCTCAAGGAGCACAAAGGAGCAATAGGATGGACCATTGTCGATTTAAACGGTATCAACCCTTCTGTGTGCATGCACTGTATTCATCTTAAAGATAATGCCAAAACATCTCGTGAAGCACAAAGAAGATTGAACCCTGACATGAAGGAGGTGGTCATGAAGGAAGTTGTTAAACTATTAGATGCGGGTATCATATACCCCATCTCAGATAGTAAATGGGTAAGTCCCACTCAAGTGGTAGCAAAAAAATCTGGTATCACTGTTGTTTCTAACTCTTACGGTGAACTAGTCCCCACATGCACAACCATGGGTTTACGTGTTTGCATTGACTACAGGAAGCTCAATTCTCAAACTAGGAATGACCATTTTCCTTTACCATTCATAGATCAAATTCTCGAAAGGTTAGCGGGTAAGAGCTTTTATTGTTTCCTGGATGGGTATTCCGGGTATAATCACGTGCCTATCTATCCTGAAGACCAAGAGAAAAACACCTTTACATGTCCCTTTGGCACATTTACCTATAGGCACATACCATTCGGTCTCTGTAATGCACCCGTGACTTTTCAACGGTGTATGATGTCTATTTTCTCCGACATGGTGGAGAAAATTCTCGAGGTCTTTATGGATGACTTTTCGGTATTTGGATCGTCCTTCCAAGATTGTCTCCACAATCTCTCACTTGTTCTACATCGTTGTGAGAAGACAAATCTTATCATAAGTTGGGAAAATAGTCACTTTATGGTTCAAGAGGGAATTATCCTGGGACACATTGTATCCAAGCAGGGTATAGAAGTAGACAAAGCCAAGATTGACCTTATCGCGAGTCTCCCACCACCTACCATGATGTGACAGATTTGCTCCTTTTTAGGTCATGCGGGGTTTTACCGTTGCTTTATCAAGGACTTTAGTAAGGTTTCACGACCTTTGAGCAACTTGCTTGCCAAATATATTACCTTTTCCTTTGATAAAGACTACCTTGAGGCATTTGAAAAACTCTGTACTCTACTCTCTACTACCCCCATCATGCAGCCCCCTGACTGGTCTCTCCCCTTTGAACTCATGTGTGATGCATCTGACTATGCAGTCAGTGTTGTTTTAAGACAAAAGTTGCATAGGAAGACCTCTCATGTCATCTACTACTCAAGTAAGACCCTCTCGGATGCTCAATTGAATTATACCACTACTGAGAAAGAATTACTCATTGTTGTCTATGCTCTAGACAAATTCCGATCCTACCTTATCGAGTTCAAGATCTTGGTGTACACCGATCTTGCCGCATTGCGGTATCTCCTTTCTAAGAAGGACACCAAGCCAAGGTTGATCCGATGGATCCTCTTGCTTCAAGAGTTTGACCTAGAGATTCGTGATAAAAATGAGTCTGACAATGTTGTCGCCGACCATCTCTCTAGAATCTTAGTCAATTCTTCACCTGATTCCCGCCCCATCCGTGATACCTTTCCGGATGAACAATTGTCTGAGGTAACACATGTTATGGTTTGCAGATATTGTCAACTACCTCGCCACTTGGCAAATTCCCCCTTCTTGGTCTAAACAAGACAAAAGCTGATTCTTCTCCCAAGTTAAATATTTTTTCTAGGAAGATCTGCTGCTTTTCAAATACTACTCCGATCAAGTTATCTGGCACTATATTTCTGAGAATGAGTTTCATAGTACACTCTCATGCTGTCATTCTCTCGCATGCAGAGGACACTTCGGTGGAAAGAAGACCACTGCAAAGGTCTTACAAAGTGGATTTTATTGGCCCTCTCTTTCTAAGGATGCCCATGACTTTTGTCGGGTTTGTACTAGGTGCCAACAATTAGGAGCAATATCCCATCGAGACATGATGCCTCTTACCCCCATTCTAGTAGTCGAAGTTTTCGATGTTTGGGGTATAGACTTCATGGGCCCCTTTCCACCATCTTTTGGGATGAAATATATTTTGGTGGGAGTGGACTATGTTTCGAAGTGGATAGAAGCGGTTGCCACCAAGACCAATGACCACAAGATTGTGGTCCAATTCTTACAAGAGAACATCTTTAGTCGGTTTAGCACACCGCGAGCCATTATAAGTGATGGAGGTAAACACTTTTGTAATAAAGCATTCCAAACTCTAACCTAAAAATATTCCATTACTCATAAAGTGGCGACTCCTTATCATCCACAAATCAGTGGCCAGGTTGAGGTCTCGAATAGGGAAATCAAGAATATCCTCATGAAAACTATGAGAACGGATAGAAAAGACTAGTCCTTGAGACTGAATGATGCCTTATGGGACTATCAGACAACTTTTAAGACCCCCATTGGTATGTCTCCCTATCGTCTTGTCTTTAGCAAGGCTTGCCATCTTTCAGTGGAGTTGGAACACAAGGCCCTTTGGGCCATAAAGAAGTTTAACTTTGCTATGGTCCAAGCGGGATCCACTCGAAAACTCCAACTCTTCGAATTAGAAGAGCTGAGGAATGATGCATACGATAGTGCCAAGATCTACAAAGCAAAGGCTTTCCATGACAAGCACATTATTTGAAAGTCCTTTGAACCTAATCAGAAAGTCTGGTTATTCAATTCTAAACTGCGTCTATTCCCGGGCAAGCTTCGCTCTAGATGGGATGGACCCTTCTTAGTTACTGCTATATTTTCTCATGGAGCGGTAGAAATTCAAGACCCAAAGGATGGGCGTGTTCTTAAGGTGAATGGTCAATGGTCGAAACCCTATGTTGAGGGTATTGCAATCAGAGACCTAATTGAGGTTATCGATTTCCAGGATTCGGTCTATGTAGAAGGATGAGAGCATACACTAAGTCCGGTTGAAGACTCAAAACTTAGCGCTTGTTGGGAGGCAACCCAACATATAGTGTGTTATTAGGACTTTAGGACCCTTTTCTTAGAATTTTCTTTTTAGATTTTTAGTTTTTCCTCCTTAGCCCAATTCAAGTTTGGGGTGGTTTCCAAGTAAAAAACCCAAAAAAAAAAGTCTGTACGGTCGTTCGTAGAATAGCTACAAACGATCGTAAAATGTACCGCATATTAGATGAGCCTCTGCCACTTTTACGATCATTCGTGGGAAACCTACGAACGATTGTAATTTTCCCTTCCTCAGACCCAACTCTCTATCCCAGTTACAATCATTCGTGGGAAACCTACGAACGATTGTAATATTACCATCCTCTAGCCAACTTTTTGTCCCTTTTACGATCGTTCGTGGGAAACCTACGAACGATCGTAATATTTCCATCCTCAGACCCAACTCTCTGCCACTTTTATGATCATCTGTAGGTTTCCCACGAACGATCGTAGTTGCCCAAACCAGTTTTTTTTAATCATTACGAACGTTCATAGCTAAGCTACGAATGATCATAGGGGTGCGATTCAGTTTTTAAAAAGGATGCAGTTTCAAATTCTTCTCATATTCTCTCTCTCCCGAATCCTTTTCCCCTTCTCTTTCCCCATCTTCCCATCTCCTTCTCAGTCGTTCATGGGTGTTCCCTTGGCTCCATCCACCCTCTCCATCCCAGCCTCCATCTCCAAGGTTCGTTTTTGCCCTTTTCATTTTTCTTACAGTTGTTTAGGGGTTTTCAAGGATCCACGCATCCAGTGCATTGATTCTTGATTCGGGTGGGGTCCTTGGTCCTTGTTCGTTTGGGGGGTTATCCTTTATTCATGAGAGTCTCCTTTCTCACTAATCAATTCCAAGTGGGGATTGTCTTTTCAAAAGGCATTCCAACTGATTATCAAAACGCCCCAATCACTTCTCTTTTTAAATGGGACCCAAACACACTTGTCGCACCCTACCAACACCACCCAATTCCCCTTCGCCGCCTCAGCCACCTCAGTTGCCTCAGTCATCCCGATCATTATCGCTGGTGTGGCATGCCGAACCAGAACCCTACCTTCTTGACTACAAAGTCAGTCGGATGACCATCTTTGATCTCAAATTCTTCCAATCTATTCCCGAAGCATCCTTTGGCCTAATTGAGCTTACGAAGAGGGGCCTCCAGTATTTCCTCACCACTACGGGTTCGACCTACCCTTGTCTTGTCTGCCTCTTTTGTCAAAACATGCATATCATGGATGGCGAGACTCCTACCCTTGAGACCATTATCGATGGGCACAGTATCACAATGACCCATGACTCCATTGCTCGGGCTCTGAATTACCTGACCACTACACCCATCAGCCCTCACTTCTTAACGTCACCTCCCACCCTAGAGTTGATGGTCTCGGACATGTGTGGAGGGCAATACCACAACTCCACATGCACGAGGCGTTTCCTCCTTCCCGCCCACTGTTGGTTCTTAGATACTGTGTTCGCCCAGAACTTGTATCCCATTAACCACAAAACAGAGCGCGAAGGTCACCTGTTAGAGGTCGTTTATAGTGTTTGCAAAGGGGTGTGGTTAGATGTGGTCCAACCAGTGTTCAACACCATTCAAAGGGTCTACATGGAGCAAATTCATCAGAAAAACAAGAAGGCTGAGAAAAGGGAGCTTCACTTTGGTAACTTGATTACCAAACTCCTTATCTAGGAGGGTTTTGAGATTTCTGAAGATGAGGAATGGGAAGAGCCTCCCAAGTACCAGAACCGAGATTGGCTCTGGAGCATTACTACTCTAAAGAAAGGGACAAGCATGGATGAACCACCACCACCAAAGAAGGCCCCAGCAGGATCACGGGCAGATGGTGCCTCCTCTTCTACTCCATCCCCGACTGCTGTACCTACTATTGAGAGTCGGCTTGACTAACTTTGCGCTCGCTTTGACAGCTTCCAGGCCACCTACACTGTGGACAGCCACCGATTGAACGTATTCTTGGATGCATATGAGGTTGATGAGGAAGCTCGCTTAGAGGATCGTCGCTAGCTTCATGCCATGGTTGAGGCCTATTTTACCCTAAACTCGGATTGATAGAGACTCGGGCCTCATCTTTTGAAGGCCTCGTTTTCTTATAGTCCCTTAGATAGGTTTTCTTGCTTTCCTAGATAGGATTTAATGCTTTTTAGGACTTGTCGTTGATGGTTGACTTTATATGTTTTCTTTTGACTCTAGTGATGGCCAATTGTATTTGGTAGCTTCCTGCTACCCCTGACTGCTATATGTCCCTGTTTATAATTATGAATGAATGTCAGTTGTTTGCTATCTTCATGATCATCTCCTCTATGCATATCTTTTTCATTCTTTCTTTTTGGGCATACTAACTTGTGGTACTAACATTTGTGTTGAGCTATTTTCGGTTGAAGTTTGGGGTCATTACATGTTTGCATACATCCACCCAGACGGTACTATCTCTCCCATTTTTCCCTTCTACATTGCATTCTATGACATTGAGGACAATGTCTAATTTAAGTTTGGGGTTGGGATCTTGTGGTACACCTTTTCATTTTGATTATCTTTGGGTGATTGTGCACATAAATGCAATAAGTTAGACTTGCATAACTCTTGATTTTGAAACTAAACTGTTTTTAACTCCAAAAATTTTAATATGTTCAGTATAATCCAACTTTTATCAATGAAGTTGAATTAGGAACCCACGAGTCCAGTTATACATAGTTTAACCCTTGACTGAATGATAAATGCTGAAAAATCTTTAAAAGTCATTAGTAGACCTTGAAAACTTGCACGAGCACACTAAAACTTGTCTTGTGGGGTTTGACACCAAGTCTCTTGATTAGTAACTTTGTTAGCTTATGAGGAGTTAGATGACTTAGAGATTGAACACTACCCTTGGTTTATATATATATATATATATATATATATATATATATATATATATATAAATTAATAAGGTATCTAACCAAACCAAAACTCCCCTACCTAGTAACCGGGTCTCATGCCTAGTTAAGCATTGTATTTCGTGTCAAAAAGTAAAGAGTTTGGAATGATCATCTATCTTAGTGTGACTAGTTTAAGTTTGTAACCTCTTTAACCCGAGTTATTATGCCCTTAGGAGTGTTCTACACTTAGTGCCCTAAAGTCTTCTGGTTTGGGAGTCACTAGCCTAAAACTCGCTAAATGGGTTAACTAGAAAGCTTGAGAAACCTAGATTCTGCACGATCACATATAAAATAAATAAATAAATAAATTTTTTGAATAAGAAAGCCAAGGTAGTTGTTTAAATTGATAAGAAATCTACTAATAAATGAGTTGATAGAGTAACTGTTAAGGGAACTAGGTCGAAATCACACATTCGATTGATAGATCACTTAACACTAAGGATCTAATGACTAATCTTAACTAAGCATTACAAATTTGGAATTAGGTGAGATTGAGAATGTGGGGTCAAAGTTCAAGCCTGTTGATAAATTTGTGATTATATTGAATGTATTGTGATTTTGTGATTTAGAACATGTTTTCAGTTTTGATTCTAAGAGTTACACTTTCTGATTGAGCACTAAAATACAAGATCATTTGTTAGTATTGAAGTTTGTGGGTATCTTCACTGTAAACCCTCACGAGACTTCACTCGTCCACTAGGGCCGCCTAGGGGTTTAAAAGGCTTGTTACATATGCTAAATGCAGCCGTGAATTCCACAAAAGGGGATATAGCTAGTATAGTTTAGTTTTTGTTTTCCTTGTTGCATTGCTCGAGGACTAGCAATATATAAGTATGAGGTTGTGATAGGTGCATAATTATACATATTTAAGCACCTCAAATTATACATGTTAGTTCATTTGAGCTTATTATTAAACTGTTTTATGGTACTTTGGTTTCTTTCTCTATTTCAGGTTCAAATGAAGAAAAATAGCTAACATGGCAGTGAATGGACCTTGAAAGCTAAACAAGTCATCAACCATGAGAGAGAAAAAGGAAAAAGAAGAAGATCAACAGAAGTTGTAAGCTATGAACGTTCGTAGGTTTCCTATGAACGATTGTAGGACATCTATGAACGATCGTAGATTGACATTTGCCTCGGGATGCGTGTGTGTAAAAGCTTTTCCCCTTAGCCCTACTCCGAAGGATTGTTATTCCACTTTTTAGAGGCGGGATATAAAAGACAAGTTAGAGGAAAACCCTAGATATCACTTCTTTTACCTAGAGATGTGACGGTGGCTGGGGGAGAGAAATAAAAAATGCAAACAAGCGTCGAAGGTTCATCTTCTACAACCACGGAGTTCATCGCCTTCGGGATGAACTAACTTCAGCCTCTAGGGTTTCGATGAAACCCTAGCCGAGTATTGTATTTTTGTTTTTATTTTTAGTTCCTTTCTTGTAAACATTTGATTACATAATAAGGGGGGTTGCTTCGACAACTGAACTTAATACTAATATTTATTCTTAATGGTGTTTTTCCTTGTCTTAGGTTTAACTAAATTGAGTTTAAAATCAATCTAGGATTAGTTTTTGTGATCCTAATCATAGATGTTGTGCAATTGTGCCTAATGATTAAGTGACTAGATCTTAGGATGCTCTATACTTAGAGAAGACAAGTAATGCCACAACCCTAGATTATTGTAGATCATTTGTGCTGATCGCAGATAGGCATGCCTTAGATCTAATTACTTGAGATCTTTCTAAATCTGTTGAGTAAGGACTTGTAGTCGCTCTCAACCTTGATGCTTATGAGTTAATGACTTTAAATGATTTCATGCAATGCAATATTAGGCTAGAGGTGGATTCCTCTACCCTAAACTTGTCCCATATTTTCACAAACTTTTTTAGCTGCTTTCTAGTTTAGATAATTTAGAATAATTTGGTTTTAATTTAGATCAATCAACTCTTCAATCTTCAGTTTAATTTAATTTAGGAAAGATAATAGTTAGACCAACGTAATTCTCTGTGGTTCGATTCTTGCCATTTGCAAGGTAGATAATTGAGCAAATAACCCTTGACTAAATTACACCTTAGATTATTAATCGAGCCCCATCGGATTCCATCATAGTGTCTCATACCACTATGATAAATATAGATACTTGTATTTTATTTATTGATATTAATGTCATTCATGTGATGCCTTGTTCCTTAATGATCTCAAGTTAAATTTAAAATGACTAAGTACAAGAATTGCATATATTATAGGGTCAAATTTTGAAATGATTTTTCCTGAAAATGGAATTTCATTGATTAAATAATCGTATAGGATTTTATGAGATTTTATTATTAAGTATAGAGTTGTTAACTCGACTATCAAAAATTTTACGATGACAAGATTTTTAGTTTTTAGCTTATATTGTAGATATGATTATTCTATTTAAGTTTTACCATGATTTGAATGTAATATGATGAATGTGTATGATTTGATATAGAGGAAGAGAATTATTGTGGAGTTCTAGGATGGGATGTATGTTGGAGTTTTGAATAGAATGATGTATTGTTTTGATGTGAAATAGGGAGTTCTGTATGCAATTGATGGTTTAGGGTTTCTATTTTCTAGATTATTACTTGTGAAAATGATGCATGTTGAATGATGATAATGCTATGGATTTTCATTGAAGTACCATGATTATACATGTTCAATTGATGAAACTCTTAAATTAATGTGCCCCTATGAATAATGTATGTTATTGAATTTGTAAGCACCCAATTTTTACACTCTTCTTGACCCTAGGCCTAACCCTAGTTAACCCTAGGTTAACCTTAGGTCTAATCCTAGGTCAACTCTAGTTTAACCCTAGGACAAACCCAAGATAACCCTAGGTCAAACCCTAGTCAACCCAAGGATTAGCTCTAGCCTAGCCCTAAGCCCCTAGGGCTTAAACCCATAGCCAAGGCCCATAGGGCTTAAGCCCTCGGCTTGGGACCAAAAGGTCCTAAAAATTCAAATCCTCCTGAGTTGTACCGCATGCATGCTGGGCCACGCCCTGTTCTGGGTAAAAACCAATAATGGCGGTAGAAACTCTACCGCCATTATCAAATTAGCCTAGAATGGGAATGGCAGTACTGGTTCTACCACCATTCCTGGTTTACGTAATCTCAGTACGCACCTGCCCCCCAGCGCATTAGGTATGCGTCTGGCTGCCCCCTCTCCTCCGTGTGGCCTTCACCAACCCTAGTATTATTCCCCTTTGAGTCCCAAGCCTCCCCTCTATAAAAATCAACCTTCCACCACCTTCAAATCCACTTGGAAAATCTTCATCCGAATGTTAGGCATGAAGCCTAGAAAAGTCATTTAGATTGTAAGATTCTTATTAATTTGATTAATAGAGACTTCTTCTTTATCTATTGTGTATTCATTACGAGTAATTGACCATGATCATGAGATGATCTATACGATATGAGATATCGATAAAGGTCCTTAGGATATATTGTAGAAAAGTTATGTGATTGGATTATCACAGGCATATATAATTTTCCAGTTCCTTATACTTTATATAATCATAGCTATGGGTGAAGCTGAGCACTTCACTTATATGGCTGCCACTATGCTAAGATGTTCTCAATAGTTGAGATATAGTTTTATCTCAAACTATTGTAGTGGACACTACACATCAGCATATGGGTACTTAAATGTACACTGACTAATTGCATTCAATGAGAGACCTCTTGCATAAACATGCTATCAGATAGTTGGTCTCTCATTCAAATTGAACAATTTCAATGATCCTTAGATCTGATAAGTTCATTTATAACTGAACAGTAATCTGATTGTTTTGATTCCACCAAAGTATTCTCTACCTTAGGGAATACGATGCAGCAATAGTTGGATAGTCAAAAAGCTGTTCGAGTCATAATGAATTTCAAACAAGAAATCCATACTCATTAATTTGAGAGATTATCCAAGTTCCGGGTAAGACAGTTGATTGAGCTTAAATCCTGCGCAGGTGATTTTGAAACAAAATAAGTTTGAAATATATTTTGTTAAAATATATTATACTTATAAAAAGTTTTTTCTCAAAATGTTTTACATGAGAAATTGTTTCTCATGGCTTAATCAAATGTCTTGGAAATTGTTTCTCACGTCACTTGCAATTCCGATGAAATTCCTGTTTAGGGTCAATGGGATAACATTGGATAAGTCAGGGTTTGAATGTCCCAGAACAATCTGTGGAGATGCTCACATAAGAAATATAAGCTCAAAAATTGATTAAATGTTAATCAATTATTTAAATGATTAAATGTTAATTATTTATTAAATAGATTAAAGTTAATCTATGGTTTAAATTAATTGTTAATTTAAATTAAGGGATTATATTAGTAATTATTTAATTAACCTAATACAAGGGGAAATGGGTTTGACCCATATCCATAAACCCATAAAGTATGGACCTTAAATGTGGGCCCAAGTCCATGGATTAAAACCCTAGGGTTGGCCGCCCACTGTGGATATCCTAATTGGATTAGGATTTGGTTAGTTAAGTAATTATTCAATAATAACCCCTTTTGTCGCGACCCAAAATACCCCCTAGGAGTTAGGGATACATTGACTCGTGACCGCCGTATCATACCTCCAGTATAATACATAAGGCACACGTGGAGACCTGTCAGAAACACAAACATATCTAGCAGAAGTGATAAAGAACGCACAACGCAATGAAATACTAATCATAGCGGAAGCAAAGCGATACTCCTATAACTCAGTTCAAGTGTGAACCAACAAAAGTATATACATGTGAGAAACCCAAAAGTGGAGTGGACAAACCCCACACTCGCATCACAAAATAACATCTTAAAGTTCTAAGTCTGCCGATCAACAAAAGTCGAAGTCTCGACACCTATCTATAGGACCATCGTCCTGATAATGATCCATGGAAGGCTTTGGGTCGAAGTACTCTTCCTCTAACCATGGTTCGTTGCCACATAGATCAAACGGAGCTCGAGCACCTACCGATGATAACAAATATCGGCTGAGCGTGGAATACTCAGCGTATACAAACTAATAACAATAACGCAATATAGCATGGAGCATACGAAGCATGGAGATTAAAATCCTTAAAGCATAGTAAAGCGTAGAAACCATGTAAGCATATGTGATGAAATCTGAAATCCGAAACCAAAACCATATCCGTGTGAGTCATGCGATAATCATAGCCTTGTGAGTTCTTGTGAGTTCATGGAGTTACTTAGAGTCATTATGATCCGTAGAGACATGAAGATACCATAGAGCACAACATAGAGCCAATACCATAGAGATCTTAGAGCATTTCCTTTATGATTCGTAGAGCTTGTAAGATGATCTTAGAGCTTATCATAGAGTTCCTTGTGGGCATAGTATGATCCGTAGAGCTTGTGAAACGATCTTAGAGAAATCATAGAGTTACTTAGAATCGTTCCTTATTAGTCATTTAGTGAAAAACATCTTTTCGTACTTTGAGAAATCCATGGAAAACATCGAGTCATGCGAGACATGCGAGCATATGAACATATGAGAGAAATCATCATATTTAAGCATAAAAATCCCTTAGAGGTATTTCATCAAACACTTAGTGCATCATAATAGTATCTTTCACCCAAGTATATAAACTACATACTTTCACACCATAAACATCCAAGATATATATACATAAGTAGTATAAATTTAGAAGAACATCATTTAGTAACTTAGTAGGATTGCAAGATTGATAGTAGAGTGTATCTACCTTGGTAAAATGAACGTCTTTGATTCCCACAAGCTGGAACAAGTAAGAACCGTGAGTTCTTGGTTGAGAATCACCAAAGGAAATGGAAGAACCTTGATCTTCCACAAGCTTGATCAACAAGTAGTTCCTCTCCTTCTTCTCCTCTTCAAAATCCTCCAAAATAGGGCACAGAGGGTTTGTGAAACCCTAAGGCACGAACCCAACTTTTATATAGGCAAAGGGTGGTGGCTAAAGTCTTAAACACCCTTAATGAAGAAAATATGCGTATAACCGATCGATCGGTAGGACAGACCGAGTGATCGGTGGCTTACCGGTCGATCGGTGGTTTCAGCCAAGCAATCCGTTGAAAACACCCTCTCTAGAAAATTTCTCCATACAAAAAAGTTAACCAATCGATAGCTACCGATCAATCGGTAGTTGACCGGTTGATTGGAGGATGGCACCGAGCGATCGGTGATCCCCTGTTTTGCTGTAAAACCTTGTTTACATTACTTGAACCTTCTCCAATCCAATTCTAACACTCTTTTATGCTTAATACATGCTCCTTAGTGATATATAGACCCGTTAGAACATGTGCTCCATAATTCCAACCTCGTATATTCAATTTAAGCTTGCTAGTGTACAAGTTCACACTAGAACACTATTCACACCATTCACTACTTAGTGAAATGAAATTTTGGGGCTCCACATCCCTCCTCCCTTACAAGAATTTCATCCTCGAAATTAGAACGATACCAAAAGCATAAGAAGGAAAAAATACATACAAAACCCAACAAGAAATTCACTCAAACAAGTGAGGGTACTTCTCCTTCACATCGGCTTCTCGTTCCCATGTAGCCTCTTCTGTAGAATGATGCTGCCATCTCACAAGGACTAAAGGGATAGTCTTGGTACGCAATACTTGATCGCGATGATCCAAAATCTGAACTGGTTGCTCAACCAACGTGAGATCCTCTCTAATCTCTACAGGATCAAGAGCAATGACGTGAGATGGATCCTAAATGTTTTTCCTAAGCATAGAGATGTGAAATACATTATGGATCGCTGCGATGTGAGGCGGTAGTGCTACCTTGTAAGCAACCTCACCAACCCTCGTGATGATCTCAAATGGTCCTATGTACCTAGGACTGAGCTTTCCCTTCTTTCTGAATCGCATGATTCCCCGACTTGGCGAAACCTTCACAAAGACCCGATCTCTAACTCGGAATTCCAAATCTCTACTACGAGTATCCGCATAGCTCTTCTGCCTATCCTGAGCAGTTTTCAATCGCTCCCGGATAACTTTGACCCTTTCTACGGTCTGCTCGATCAACTCAGGACCAAGAACTTTCCTCTCACCAACTTCATCCCAGTATAGCGGAGATCTGCGACTGAGACCATACAGAGCTTCGAAAGGCGCCATCTGGATGCTTGCCTGATAACTATTGTTGTAGGCAAACTCAACCAACGGCAATTGTTCCTCCCAACTTCCCTGAAAGTCTAGCATACAAGCTCGGAGCATATCTTCCACAACCTGATTCACCCGTTCAGTCTGCCCATCATTTTGAGGATGAAAGGCGGTACTGAATTCCAAACAAGAACTTATAGCATCCTGAAAAGTTTTTCAGAACCTGGAAGTAAACCTAGGATCTCGATCAGATACGATAGAAACTTGCATACCGTACAGACGAACCACCTCCTTGATGTACAGGGCTACTAACTGATTTGCATTGAAGGTAGTCCGATACGGAAGGAAATGTGCAGACTTAGTCAATCTCTCTACAATCACCCAAATAGCATCGGAGCCCTTCGTCGTTCGCAGCAAACCCACGATGAAATCCATCAAGATATTCTTCCATTTCCATTCCGGAATAGGGAGGGACTGTAAAAGACCTGCTGGCCTTTAATGCTCGGCTTTCACCTGCTGGCACACTAAACATCTAGCAACATACTCGACGACTTCCCTCTTCATGTTTCACCACCAGTAGTGCTTCGTCAGATTCTGATACATCTTGGTACCTCTTGGATGTACCGTGTACTTGGATCGGTGAGTCTCGTCTAAAATCTCACCCCTCAACACTGTGTCGGTTGGAACGCACAACCTGCCATTGAATGTGATAGCACCATCACCATTCAAAGCAAACTCCTGATTGCCACTACTGACCGACTTGTCTCGGTAAGCAAGCAACTCAACATCTGAACCTTGCAATTCCTTGATTCGGCTCAGGATTTGCTGCCTAACCACAATGTTGGACATCACCGGCCCATAGGTGACATGCCTGAGAGTAGTGTCTAAGTTACACATATCATTCAACAACTTCCACTCTTGTACTCCAAATGAGCCATAACCCCATAGGGTTTCCTACTAAGAGCATCGGCTACCACATTAGCCTTACCCGGATGGTACTGGATAGAACAATTGTAGTCCTTCATGAACTCTATCCACTGTCGCTGCCTCATATTCAACTCCTTCTGGAGAAAGAGATACTTCAAGCTCTTGTGGTCCGTGAACACCACGAACTCTTCCCCGTAGAGGTAGTGAGGCTACATTTTCAGTGCAAACACGACGGCTGCAAGCTCTAAGTCGTGAGTGGGGTAGTTTTGCTCATGCTCCTTTAACTGACGGGCAGCATAGGCAACCACCTGTTTATGCTGCATCAAAACACATCCCAGTCCAACTAGAGAGGCATCACTGTAGACTTCGAAGCCACTGCTTCCGGATGGAACTGTGAGGACAGGAGCTGTGGTAAGCCTCTTCTTCAACTCTTGGAAACTCACCTCGCACTTGTCACTCCAAGTGAACTTAGTGTTCTTCCGCGTGAGATAGGTAAACGGAGCGGCTAAGCTTGAAAATCCCTCCACAAACCTCCAGTAGTATCATGTCAGGCCGAGAAAACTACGAATCTCGGTAACTTTCTTCGGCCTTTCCCAATTCAGCACTGCCTCAATCTTTGCAGGATCAACTGAGATACCTTCAGTAGACACTACATGTCCAAGAAAGGATACCTTGTTCAGCCAAAACTCACACTTACTCAACTTAGCATACAGACTATGCTCTCGAAGAGTCTGCAATACAAAGCGGAGATCTCTTGAGATGATCTGAACACCCAGTTCATCAAATCCATAAATGCTACCGGCGCGTTAGTCAACCCAAAAGACATGACTAAAAACTTGTAATGGCCGTATCGAGTCCTGAACGCTGTCTTCGGAATGTCTTCTTTCTTGATCTTCAACTGATGATAAACAGATTGAAGGTCAATCTTGGAAAAGAACTTTGCACCTTTCAGCTGATCAAACAAGTCGTCTATCCGAGGCAATTGATAAAGATTCTTGATCGTAACCTTGTTCAATTGCCTGTAGTCAATGCACATGCGCATAGACCCATCTTTCTTCCTCACAAAGAGCACCGGAGCTCCCCAAGGTGAGACACTTGGTTGAATGAAACCAAGGCCTTGTAATTCTTCCAACTGTCCCTTTAATTCCTTTAGCTCAATAGGGGCCATCCTGTACGGAGCCCTAGAAATCGACACCGTGCCTGGAGCCAACTCAATCGAGAACTCAATTGCTCGATCAGGAGGCAATCCCGATAAGATCTCCGAAAAGACATCCATATATTCACACACAACGGGCATGGATGTGGAGTTTCGCACTTCCACCTTCTCGAGACTGAGAGCTACAAAGCGAGCAATGTCTCTCCTCTGAAGTCCTCTGAAATGAAATGGCTCCAACCCAGCGGGTTTAAAGTTCACCACCTTCTCGAAACACGCCACATGCCCATGGTGAGCTGAGAGCCAATCCATACCTAGGATGACGTCGAAATCCCAATCCTGAAATCCCAGAATGATCAGGTCTATTGGCAACTCGTGCTGCATAACTTGCACAACACTGCCCCGATACACTTTATCTATCTCTATAGATTTGCCCAATGGGGTCGAAATGGACAACTCCCGTGGTAGCTTACTCAGCTCGGATGTAAAGTCTTTTGCAAAGCTAGGTGAGACGAACGAATGAGTAGATCCCGTATCGATTAACACCCTTGCTAAGCACTCATTCACTAGTAACGATCCTGAGACTTTTAATCACCCAAGTTATAACATAAACCACACACACAAACTATACATATAGATACAAGCATCGCAAAACATCACACAGGATACATATATACCACACATTATGGCACCATTAAAACTTAGACAAGATCAAACTTGCACGTACCTTGCACAACATCATCAGATGCCTGTGCGTCTCTGTCAGTCATGGCAAAGACCCTGCCTTGGTTAGCCTGACGAGGTTGCTGGGTGGGCTGCATAGATCTAGAGGCCTGCGATGAAGACCCCTGGTAATGAAGTCTGCCTGCCTAGAGGCCAAACTCCCTGTGGCCCAGTCTGTGACTGCTTACGCGGGCAATCTCGAATCGTATGGCCCATCTCGCCACAGTGGAAGCATCCACCTGATATTCTTCGACAATCCCCTGTCTTGTACCGACGACCACAGACGGCGCATTCCTCAAAAGTCTGTGATGCGGAGGAAGCCAGAAGCATAACCCTCATAGCTTGTGATGTCGTAGGGTGCGGTGCCCGAGGCACAAAAGAAGGTCTCTGAGCCAGCATTGGCTGGGAGAACTGGTACGGTGCAGTCCTAGTCCTCTTCTCGGACGATGAGCTATTAGACTGACCCCGAGACATGCTTTTTCCGAAGCCACTGTCTCTTCTTCTCATAAAGTCTTCCGCATTCTTCTCGGCGATCTTCGCCTTCCCTACTATCTCTCTCCAAGACTCCACCTGGAGAATGGACACCTAATCTCAAATAAAGGCCTTCAAGCCCATCTCAAACTTCCTGACTCGTAGGTCTTCAGTAGCAACCAAGTGCGAAGCAAACCTCGACAATTCGATGAACTTAGCCTCATACTCGGCTACGCTCATCGACCCTTGCATCAAAAGCATAAACTCCCTCGCTTTTTGTTCCCGAATAAACCTAGGAAAGTACTGCTCTCTAAAAGTCTCTAAGAACTCTGCCCAAGTCCAGGGCACTCCTGCCTTTGCAACGTCTCTCTGCCTTTGGGCAGCTCTCCACCAGTGTTTTGCTTCACCTTCCATCATGAAGGAAGCCCATTCTACTCTTTGCTCCTCAGTACAACGGAGAGCTTGGAAGGTCTTCTCTAGCTGCATAATCCAAGACTCTGCCACCATTGGGTCCAGAGTGCCCTAAAATGTCGGAGGCTGTAGTCTCCGGAAAGCTTCAAGCCCCGCGGTGTGATGCACCGGTGTAGGCACTGGAGTAGCCGGTGGGGTAGGAGTAGGTCTCGCTGCCAACAACGCCAAAGTCTCGGCTATGGAGTCCATAGCATTCGTGAAATACAACGGTTCCTCTTCTCTCGGAACTTCACTCTCGGCCCTCCGAGTATGGTAACCTCGACCCCGAGTGCCGCGTCTCATGATATCAAATCCTAAGATCCATTGGCAAAACATGAGTCTAACTTGGATACCAACCTCACACATCATATAGCAGTTCAATATAAATGAATTGCTATTACACATATCGTATACATCGAGGTATACACACAATCAGATAAGTATAACTTAGAGTGTCCTAGCGTGACTAAGTTGGGCATCCACCCTTTTCTGGAATAAAACTCAGGACATACCTAGGCTAAAATCCTAGACTGACCAAAGAACTCGCTTGATACCGGCTATGTCGGGGTAACAAGCCTAAGACAACAAGACCATCTGAGTTCTAAATTCAACTCGGAGTTAGGGATACATTAACGAGTCACCGCCGTATCATACCTCTAGTATAATACATAAGGCACACGTGGAGTCCTGTCAGAAACACAAACATATCTAGCGGAAGCGATAAAGAACGCACAACGGAATGAAATACTAAATATAGCGGAAGCAAAGCGATACTCCTATAACTCAGTTCATGTAGAGCCCCAGACTTTTTCATGCTTAAAACATGACACTTTTGTTGTCATTTTGCCTTTTAAGAGGTATAATTAATAAATAAGGAAGAAATTAGAAATTTCGAAACGTCAGAAATGTTCCTTTTCGAAGTACGACCACAACGCAAGTTGAATCGTCAAAATCGGATGAACGAGTCAAAAGATATGGCCAAAACAGTCTGGACCTGTAGGCAAGGACGTAGCTCGGTTACGCGCTAAGGACGTAGCTCGGTTATGCGCTAAGGACGTAGCTCGGTTACGCGCTAAGGACGTAGCTCGGTTATGCGCTAAGGACGTAGCTCGGTTATGCGCTAAAGACGTACTCTGATAACGTATACGTTGTGCATCCGTGGTGCAACAGACAACGGGTACGTCGTGCAGCTCACAACGGGTACGTTGTACAGCACCATGGGCACGCTGTACATGAGACAACGGACAACGTGTTCGGCACTATCCACAACGGACAACGAGCTTAGCACAACGGGTTAGCACTATTCACGGCACAACGTGCTCGGCACTGTTCACAGCACAACGTGCTCGGCACTGTTCACAGCACGACGTGTTCAATACTATTCACAGCACAACGAGTGGCACTGTTCACAGCACCACGAGTTGGCACTGTTCACAGCACAACGAGTTCGACACTCGTGTTTTTACAGAAATTTAGTAAGGGTGTTATGGTCTTTTGTCAGTTCACTATTACCTTAAGAGTTTAACCCGAGCCTTTAGGGCATCATTCGACACTTAGAGAGTTTGAGAGAATAGGAGAAAGGGGAGAAGGCGATTCCAACCTAGGGTTTCCATTTTGGAGAGAAATCAAAGGATTTTGAGACCCTAGATCACCTCCAGTCCGGTTTTCTTCAAGATCTCGGCTCAAGCTCGTGCGAAGCTCGTGTTCCAAGCTAGGGCAGCAACTCACAGTCGTTTAGAAGAGGAATTTCTTCCTCATCTCTTCAAGGTCGGTACTTTTTACTACCCTCCTAGTTATAGTTCTTCTTTTCCCTTCATTTCTTTTGATTTTCTGTCATTTACACTCGTGCTATGAGATGGATGGTTGTGAATGGTTGGGAATGGAGAATGGAGATGGAATGGGCGATTGGATGCCAATGGTGGTGTGTGATGAACAAATGGGGAAGGGCATTGTTCCAATAATGAACATACATGTATGATTTGAGTAAAACCCATCTAGAAAAGCATGTTGTAGGGTAAATCCATAATGAACACACCATGTTTGATGAAATGCCAAGGTGAACACAGTGAACTGAAAATTTGGAAATGCATGCCTAATAAATTATGAATATTGCTAGGGACTATGATAGTGTGTTTCTTGCCTTCCTAAATGATATGATCATTACATTGCTCAATCATTAATGTTATGTGTGTTGTGAAATTACCCAATTGTCACGTTTAAATTTAAATGCAAGTATGTGTCACGCCCCAAAATACCCCCTAGGAGTTAAGGTATACTTTAGAGGTGACTACGTGTACCTGTCAAACCATCCTGTAATGCAAGAGGCTAAATATAATATAATTCAATGAAAATCAGAGCGCGGAAACTAAACATAAGTGCGGAAGCATAAGCCAACTTTTTCTTTTCTTCTATTACTCCATATAGTATTCCAAGTTAACATATACTAAATACAATCAAAGTAAAGGTGGACATGCCCACCTATAAAAATACAAAAAGGAACTTTCTAACACTGTCCTCTCAACAGTAGTCGAGGTATGGCCACACATCCAAGTCCCCGTCCTCTTGAGACTGCCATGGGGTAGGTGGCTCCCTCTCCTCTACATACTCCTCCTCGACCCAAGGCTCGGGGTCGAGGACATCCACAGTACCTGCCGACATAAAAGTACGGCTGAGCATGGAATACTCAGCGAGTACAAACTACTAGCTAACCATAACAATAGCGAAAGCATAACAACAGTGAGCAATACAAGATATTAATTTAAAGCAATAGTGAAAGCATAAGATACATAGCCATATCTTGACATGCGTGTATGAATGCAAAAACCTCGGTAAAACTCATGTCTCGGAAACCCTTTTCGTGTCTCGGTCAAATCATGTATATGTGTCGTGTCTTGTCTTGTATTTCATGTCTTGATTTGTTCTTGACTTGTATACTTGTGAGCCAGAGGCTAGCACCCTTCCTTGGGCTACCAACCTCCTTGTCATGTTCTTGTTCCATTTCTCTTGTGAGCCAGAGGCTAGCACCCTTCACTTGGGCTACCAACCTCCTTGTCATGTTCTCTCTTGCATTTCACTTGTGAGCCAGAGGCTAGCACCCTTCCTTGGGCTACCAACCTCCTTGTCATGTTCTTGTTCCGTTTCTCTTGTGAGCCAGAGGCTAGCACCCTTCACTTGGGCTACCAACCTCCTTGTCATGTTCTTGTTCCGTTTCTCTTGTGAGCCAGAGGCTAGCACCCTTCACTTGGGCTACCAACCTCCTTGTCATGTTCTTGTTCCGTTTCTCTTGTGAGCCAGAGGCTAGCACCCTTCACTTGGGCTACCAACCTCCTTGTCATGTTCTTGTTTCATTTCATATACAAATACAATCTTGGAAAAACCCGGTTTCATGCATGCATGTGTGGTGTGTGTAACACTTGTAATATCATGATGACAATGTGACATGAAGAGTAGTGTATAGCAATTCAATCCACAGTATAACCATATAGGAATTTGAGTAATCTACGTGACATTTGAATAGTTCATCCTTCATAAGAACACATGCATAAGGTCTACTTTCATTTTCTTCATTTATGTCATTTATTCCTAGTTTAGGCATTTTGTCAAACACATAGCATGCAAGGTTCCTTAATGGTTCATCTTCTTCTTTTTAGTGCCTACTTTCCATCCAAAAATCAAGGTATGTTCATTATTGGTAAAGTACCCATCCACCATTTCCATCACAACATCACCCAACATACACCTCGGCATCCCATCGCCACCTCAACACCCACACACATCCATACCTTTTTCTTATCTTATTTAGGTTCATTGGAGATGATACATTTCATATGGGAGGCAAACATAATAGCATAAATCACATTTCATAAGGAAAACCTAGATTTATTGCTAGGGTAAGTTAGTAGGGTGTACAAACCTTGAATCGGAGCTTGATCTTGGTGTAGACCTTGATTTAAACTCCAACTTGGAAGAAGAAAGCCCTTACTCAAACTATACTTGCTTGGGTAGGAAACCCTCTTGAAAATACCATAGAGAGTGCTGCCCTAGCTTGAGAAGGGAACCCCACACGAGCTTGAGTTGAAATCTTGAAGAAAACGTGTTTGGGGACGATCTAGGGTCTTCACCCCTTTGATTTCTTCTCCAATGGAAAACCCTAGTTGCAAATCCCCTTCTCCTCTCTCTCTATCTCTCAAAATCCCTTAAGTGTTGTGAATCAAGCCCTAAAGGCTCGGGCAAGCCTTAAGGAGAAAGGGTTTAACCCCCAAAAGACGATAAAGCCCTTACTGAAATTTCTGCAAAAACGCGAAGACCGAGCGATCGGTGGTTATGACCGATCGATCGGTTGCCTACCGAGCGATCGGTGTTTATGACCGATCGACCGGTCAAAAACTCACTCTCTGGAAAATTTCCCCATACAAAATTTCTGACCGTGCGATAGCCACCGATCGATCGGTTATGGACCGATCGATCGCTGACTGGACCGAGCGATCGGTGCTCTGTATATCTGGACTGTTTTGACCATATCCTTTGACTCGCTCGTCGGATTTCGACGATTCAACTTGCGTTGGGTTCGTCTTTCGAAAACGCACATTTCTGACGTTTCGGAATTTCCGATTTCTCCCTTATTTATTAATTAGACTACAAAAACGGCCAACTAGCTACGAAGGTGCTATTCATTAAGGATGAAAAAGTCCGGGGTGCTACAGTATATACACGGTTCCCACAAGCACGGCATGCATGACATGATTGATCGAGGTTTTCAAGAACATGGTTAGAGGTGGGACATATCCTACGATATGTTTTACCTCGCTTTTCACAAGAAGACAAGAACCAACATTCCACGAGGGGTCTCCCCTCACTCACAAGTGCATATCATGAAGAAGAGCCTCCCTTCCCTCGCAAGTACATTCATATTATGAAGAAGGGTCTCCCTTCCCTCGCAAGTGCATTGCATAAAGAAGGGTCTCTCTTCCCTCTCAAGGCATCTCACAAGCGCATCTCACAAGTTACATGATCACAAGCAAGCACGCATGACATGCATGACATGACACGACATACAAGAATCAAGCAAGATAGACAAGACAAGCTTTCAAGTACGAAAAGAGATTTCAAGTCAAGTCAAGTGCACTATGTTTTCAAGAGGTTTTACCGGTTTTCTACGAAATACAAGCATGATTATAAATTGCTTTACTTCCTTGTATGATATGAATTGTTTCCTGTTTTATGTATGCTATCCATATGCTATGACTGTTGGTTAGTGCTTAGTACCCACTGAGTATTCCATGCTCAGCCGTACTTCTTATGTCGGCAGGTTCTGAGGGAGCTGCTGCTCCATTTGATGTGTGTGCTCCTGGCCCATGGGAGGAAGAGGAGTACGTCGAGGAGCCTTTGGAGGAACCTCCCGTAGAGGGTTATCAGTAGGTGGTGTTAGATTCTGAGTGGATTAGCTGTGGGTGAGATGAGAGTTAGATTCATGTATTTTGGCGGGCATGTCCGCACTTTCTTTTGGAGCCTTTTTGTATAAACTTGGAATTGCGTATGTATATACATAGAGGTTTGGTAGTCTTCCGCTGTGCTATGTTAGAGTATGTTTCCGCTGTTTATATCCTCTATTGTATATGCTCTGTGGGTTTTTGTAGGTTGGTTTGTCAAGCAAGTCATGAAATCCATGATTAGTCGTCCAAAGTTCACTCTAACTCCTAGGGTGGGTTTTGGGTCGCGACAGTTCAAGTGTGAACCAACAAAAGTATATACATGTGAGAAATCCAAAAGTGGAGTGGAGAAACCCCACACTCACATCACAAAATAACATCTTAAAGTTCTAAGTCTGCCGATCAACAAAAGTCGAAGTCTCGACACCTATCTATAGGACCATCGTCTTGATAATGATCCATGGAAGGCTCTGGGTCGAAGTACTCTTCCTCCAACCATGGTTTCGTGCCACATAGATCAAACGGAGCCCGATCACCTACCGATGATAACAAATATCGGCTAAGCGTGGAATACTCAGTGTATACAAACTAATAACAATAACGCAATATAGCATGGAGCATACGAAGCATGGAGATTGAAATCCTTAAAGCATAGCAAAGTGTAGAAACCATGTAAGCATATATGATGAAATCCGAAATCTGAAACCAAAACCATATCCGTGTGAGTCATGCGTTAATTATAGCCTTGTGAGTTCTTGTGAGTTCATGGAGTTACTTAGAGTCAATATGATCCGTAGAGACATGGAGATACCATAGAGCACAACATAGAGCCAATACCATAGAGATCTTAGAGCATTTCCTTTATGATCCGTAGAGCTTGTGAGACGATCTTAGAGCTTATCATAGAGTTCCTTGTGAGCATAGTATGATCCGTAGAGCTTGTGAAACGATCTTAGAGAAATCATAGAGTTACTTAGAATCGTTCCTTATTAGTCATTTAGTGAAAAACACATTTTCGTACTTTAAGAAATCCATGGAAAACATTGATTCATGCGAGACATGCGAGCATATGAACATACGAGAGAAATCATCATATTTAAGCATAAAAATCCCTTAAAGGTATTTCATCAAACACTTAGACTGCATCATAATAGTATCTTTCACCCAAGTGTATAAACTACATACTTTCACACCATAAACATCTAAGATATATATACATAAGTAGTATAAATTTAGAAGAACATCATTTAGTAACTAAGTAGGATTGCAAGATTGATTGTAGAGTGTATCTACCTTGGTATAATGAACGTCTTTGATTCCCACAAACTGGAACAAGCAAGAACCGTGAGTTCTTGGTTGAGAATCACCAAAGGAAATGGAAGAACCTTGATCTTCCACAAGCTTGATCAACAAGTAGTTCCTCTCCTTCTTCTCCTCTTAAAAATCCTCCAAAATAGGGCACAGAGGATTTGTGAAACCCTAAGGCACGAACCCATCCTTTAAATAGGCAAAGGATGGTGGCTAAAGTCTTAAGCACCCTTAAAGAAGAAAATCTGCGTATAACCGATCGATCGGTGGGACAGACCAAGCGATCGGTGGCTTACCGGTCGATCGGTGGTTTTAGCCGAGCGATCGGTTGAAAACACCCTCTCTGGAAAATTTTCCCATACAAAAAAGTTAACCAGTCGATAGCTACCGATTGATTGGTAGTTGACCGGTCGATCGGAGGATGGCACCGAGCGATCGGTGATCCACTGTTTTGCTGTAAAACCTTGTTTACATTACTTGAACCTTCTCCAATCCAATTCTAACACTCTTTTATGCTTAATACATGCTCCTTAGTGATATATAGACCCGTTAGAACATATGCTCCATAATTCCAACCTCGTATATTCAATCAAAGCTTGCTAGTGTACAAGTTCACACTAGAACACTATTCACACCCTTCACTACTTAGTGAAATGAAATTTTGGGGATCTACACCTTTTCTTATGGAATTAAATTCCAATGCTTGGAATGCAAGAAACTAGGAAATAAGATGGAATTGGATCCAAACTAGGAGTCCCATAAAGCTCACCCCCCCCCCCCTATGGTGGTTGTTGGTTAACCCTTTTAATTAAGGAATCTTATTTGAAAAGGACTCCTAAATTAGTAGGTTTACTATAACTAAAGTAGTTATAGATAAACTAGGATTTATTTAATTAATAAGAAGTGTTACTATTGATAAATAACTCCTAAGGGATATGTTGTAATTGGATTAGGATTAGGATGTGATCAAAATCCTATAAATACACCACACCCCCCCCCCCCTCCCCCAAAACCGTGGAAGGACTCACTCTCTCTCAATTTTCTCTCTCTCTCTCCTCTCCAAAACCGTGAGCTCCAAGGGATAACTCCCTTGGATTTTCGTGAGCTACAAAGGGTCTTCTATTGTTGGGTTTTTAAATCTTAGGGTTTTGGGTGATAAAAAGTCTACACCAGAATTTCATCTTCTTATCTTCGCTTCTTCAATACCAAGTAAAGATTCTAAAGCTTCGTCGGAATAGCGAAGAAGAAGGATCGAGCTTCAAGTATTTCTTCGAGAAATTTCTACAAAGAATTCTGACGGTTCGAGTGGATATTTGCTTCACCGGTGAACATCATTCACCGATGTAATATGACTAAAATGAGTAGATAATTTTAGTTGCTTTCTATTGTGTAAATAACATCAGGATCCAGCTTCCACATATTTTTTTTTTATTTGGATTCCCTTCAAGTGGTATTAGAGCTCAGGGTTAGGGAGTAATTTTTTTGGATAGTTAAATAGATGATTTAATTCATGAGATGAATTTAATTCTATTTATTTTATATTGCTCATAGTTTTCTATTTTTATTTGTTCTTGAGATGAATAAATAAATAATTATTTTTATTATATTATTGAATGAGATTTGATAATAGTAATTAAATAATTTTAAAAACTAGTATTATATGTGATATAATTAAATTCAAAATAAAGAGTTTATTTTGAAATTTCCTTTTAAATGATTTGATCATTTAATATAAATTTATTAATTGTTTAAAATAGTTAATGAATGTTTTTCGCAATAAATTGATTTTATTTAAAAATTCTAAAAACCTTATTTTATGATGAGATCATATTTAGAATTTTCGATTCTCTTAAGTTTGATTTTAATCTTGGATAGTAGTAGAACCAATCTATATGAAAGGATCTTGCATTAGAGAAATGATCTTGCATTCAAGTAAAGAATAAAATATTGTAGAGAATTAAGAAAATCGTATCTTATTTCTTAAAAATAATTTTATGGAAATTGTTTAATGGAAAATGCAATTGTCTTATTCTCCGGGGTTTGATCTATATAAGATATAGATTTTATCGAGCAAATTGATAATTGTTATCAATATTTTAAATCTTTTAAAATAAGAAAAAGTACTTCATCACCATGTTGCATCTAATTATATGAGATTAAAGTTATGGGTCATATATATGATAAATTGTTTATCATTCATTTATTCATATTAGAGAATAATATGTATTAGGTTTTGGCAATCTGTAAAGGGCAGATTCATTTGGTTTCCCTGAAAAGGGCGAATAGAATGCTGGTTACCCTAATGCAATTAAATTTCCAATTCATGCATTAGTTGAGATGCTGTGAAGGAGGATGTTGCAATGATGATCTTGATAAGATGATAAAGGAAAGGATCGCGAAGGAGTTTGCGAGTTGCCTTTATTCTTATCTCATTTTCTTGCATTCATGCATTTTAATTTCATTGACCCATAGCGATTAATCTCATATGTAGTTTATTATTATTTATCAAGAGATGATATTGTTTATTTTATCATGAGATGATAACTACTGTTTATTTAATTATTTTTTTGAATTAATTGCCCTTATATATTATGTATATATAAGAATGGGGACAAGTCCCTAAGTATTATGATCTTCTACCATACACTATGTGATCTTATAGTGGGGAGTGTGTGTAAGCTGACAGGCCAAAGCCGGGCCCAATCCCTCTCACATATGTGAGAACATTGTGAAAACTGTATAAGCAAATAGTGGGAGCAATAACGCCAAAGTTTGAGCTTTCATTAGGTGTTTATTAGGTTCATGGTAGGTGGGCACATGAATAAGAGATGTTGTACAATAATGCCAAAGCGTGAGTATAACATCCCTTATAGATCAGATAGTAGATTGAATGCTCCAAGATTCACGAGATGAGATCTGTGAAAATGAAGAAGATAGCTTCTATCTACCTATTCAAGGGGATGTGATATTGTGCCCAAAAGCAGGATTACATTAAGCCGGTGTCTAGGTATTCGATGTCAATTGAAACTTCCTAAATTGGCAATACTATTAGAAACAGACCCATAATATAACAGTAATTAATGAATACAATAGATCTCTAATACTATCTTATTTGTCATTTGATTAGATCATGACAGGCCTTCACCCATTAACTGAAATTCTTCATGATAAAAAGTTAGCTAGAACTAACTATGTAGACTAGAAAAGAAAGATTAGAATAGTATTTTCTACGGATAACCGTGACCTGTATCTTAACACACCTAAACCCAAAATTCATATCGATGCATCACCAGCCCAAAAGGCTGAGTTGGAGCGATGAGAGCGGTCCAATCAGATGACCAAGTGTTACATACTGGCTTCGATGTCTAACATTTTGCAAAGCCAGCATGAACACATAGATAAGGCTTCTGACATATTGCAAAACCTACATGAGATGTTTGGTGAGCAAAATAGGTCAGCTCGACAAGTAAAGTTAAAAACCCTTATTAACACCAAGATGGCTGAGGTAACTCCAGTCCAAGAGCACATCATAAAGATGATGGGTTTATTGAATGAACTGGAAATTCTTGGTGAAGAGATGGATTCCATCACTCAGGTTGACACTGATCTGCAGTCACTCCCTTCGTCCTTCAATGCATTCGTGTTAAATTATAACATGAATAAGAGTGAAATGTTACTAAGTGAGCTTATGAACTCACTTGTGGATGCAGAAGATTTGATCAAAAAGTCAACAAAGGGTGAAACTTTAATTGTTGATAAACCTGATACCTCCAATCGATCTAAGAAGTTTAGATAAAAGAATAAGGGAAAAGGTAAGTTTAAAGACAATAGGGGTAAGACAAAAGTTCCAAAGGTTCTTCAAGAAATGCTGGCAAGGAAAACAAAGGCAAGAGAAAGTTTTTCACTGTGGTAAAATAGGCCACTGGAAGAAGAACTGTAGGACTTACCTCGTAACTCTTAAGAAGGGTGGCATCAATACTCAAGGTATGAGATGCTTTGAAGTATTATTTACTATTAAGTCAAACTTTCTGGATGGTTTCCCTAATTCATGGTGCATGGATTCTGAATCCACTGTATATGTTTGCAATTGGTTGCAGGGATTCAAGAAAACTAGGAAATTGACAAGACAGGTGCAGAAGCTTAAAGTTGGCAAGGGTGCAAAAGTTGCAGTCAAGTCAATAAACAGTTTTATTCTTTATTTATCTCATAAAAAGACATTAGTTTTAAAAGATTGTTTTGATGTGCCTAATGCACACAGAAATTTGATTTCAGTATCTTGACTTTTATTTTGTGGGTTCTCTATCAATTTTAATTCAATTGTTGAAATTAAGAAAGATGGAATGGTCTTGATTAGTGGTAATCTTATTAATGGTCTTTATTTAATATTTCTTTTGGTAAATAATAAATGTCTGCAAAGTGACAATGCCTAATCATCTAGAATGTCTGGAAGAAGAGACATTGCATAGAGTCTACTTATATTTGGCATAAGAGACTTGGTCATATTAATCTTGATAGGATCAAGAGGTTTGTAAAAGATGGTCCCCTTGAATTTCTCAAGGTAAAACCACTCCCTACTTACGAGTCTTGTCTCAAAGGGAAGATGACTAAGAAGTCTTACCCTAAAAAGGTAAGAAGAGCTGAAGATAAGTTGAGATTCATACATAGTGATGTATGTAGTCCATTTAACATTGTTGCACAAGAGCAATATTGGTATTTTCTCACATTTACCAATGACTATTCTAGATACGGATATATCTATTTGATGCAACACAAATCTGACACATTTGAAAAGTTCAAAGTATTGATATTAGAAGTTGAGAATCAAAAAGACAAATCCATAAAGACACTTCGATCAGATCGAGGTGGTGATTACCTCACTAATGATTTTATGGATTACTTAAGGGATAATGGGATTATCTCGCAATAGTCAAGTACTGCCTCACCTCAACAAAATGGTGTTTCTGATAGAAGAAACCGGACTTTATCAGATATGGTTCGCTCTATGATGAGCTATTCCGATGTACCTTCCTATCTTTGGGGATATACTTTACAAACTGCTAGTTACATTTGAACCGGGTTCCTTCTAAGTCTATACCGTTTACACCCTATGAATTGTGGACTAGGCAAAAACCTAGTTTACAACATCTAAGGGTATGGGGTTGTCCTGCGTATGTTCGCAAACTCGAACCCACTGAGTTGCAATCTAGAATAGAAAAATGGAACTTTGTAGCATATCTAAAGGAAACTAAAGGTTTCTATTTCTACTCCAAGGCAAACCAAACAATAGTTGTTAGGAATCATGCCACTTTCTTGGATGAAGAAATGGTTATTCTTAAGAAAGTTGAATTTCATGAGATGAAAGACAACTTAGCCAGTATCCAAGATGAACCTAATCCTTCTACTATTGATTCTTCTAATTATGTTCCACTGAGAAGGTCTGAAAGAGTTTCTAGACCACTAGATAGACTTCAGTATTACAATAATGAGGTTTATCTAGTTACTCTTGATGATGAGGATACAGATCTTAATACTTATCAGGAAGCTACATTAGATGTAAATGCAACTCAATGAAATAAAGCCATGAATGCTGAAATAGATTCCATGTATGACAACGAGGTCTGGACTTTAATAGATCCACCAGATGGTATAAGCTCAATTGGATGTAAATGGATTTACAAAAGAAAGAAGGGTGCTGATGATAACATGGAGCCCTATAAATCTAGACTTATTGCAAAAGGTTACACTCAAATTCAAGGAGTTGATAATGAGGATACTATTTCACCTGTAGCAATGCTCAAATCCATCAGGATAATGCTGGCTATAGTTGCACACCATGACAATGAGATATGGCAAATGACTATCAAAACTGCTTTTCTTAAGGGAATGTTAAATGAAGACATCTATATGAAGCAACCTTAGGACTTCATTGCTTCTAACAAGGAGAACATGGTATGCAAGCTCAACAAATCGATATATGATTTGAAACAAGCTTCTAGAAGCTGGAATCAAAGATTTGATCATTCGATCAAAGAATTTGGATTCCAAAATAATTTAGAGGAATCTTGTATATACAAGAAGGACAGTGGGAGAACGGTAGTATACCTAATTCTTTATGTAGATGACATCCTACTCATTGGAAATGAAGTAGGGATGTTGTCATTAGTCTATATTTGGCTTTCTCAACATTTCTCAATGAAAGACTTGGGAGAGGCATCCTATATTCTCGGAATAAAGATTCTAAGAGATAGAAAATGCCGGATGTTGGGATAGGCCAGACTTCCTACATAGATAAGATTTTGTCTAGGTACAGTATGAGTGATTGTAAAACAATACTCATTCCTTTTAGACATAATGTCACTTTGTCTAAAAAAGATGGCCCCTACACCAGATGATGAGATCGAGCAGATGAAGAGGTACCCATATGCTTCGGCAGTTGGGAGCCTCATTTATGTCATGATATGTACTAGACTGGATATCTGTCGTGCAGTGGGAGTTGTTAGTCGGTTCCAAAGCAATCCATGATTCGATCATTGGACTATTGTGAAGCACATCATGAAGTATCTGAAAAGGACTAGGGATCATGTGCTCACTTTTCAATCAGCGGAAATATCTTCTCATTAATGAGATTATTGAGAGATAAGGCAAGATATTATTATTACAAAGATTAGGTCTCAACTTAATATTGCTGACCCGATGACTAAGGCTTTACCAAATAAAGTATTTGTAACACATTTAGATAATATGGGATTGAAATCTATGACACAGTGACTTTTAGGGCAAGTGGGAGATTGTCAAACATGATGCCCAGAAAAGTAATTCAGATTGTAAGATTCTTATTAATTTGATTAATAGAGACTTCTTCTTTATCTATTGTATATCCATTATGGGTAATTGACCATAATCATGAGATGATCTATAAGATATGAGATATCGATAAAGGTCCTTAGGATATATTGTAGAAAAGTTATGTGATTGGATTATCACAGGCAGATATAACTTTCCAGTTCCTTATACCTTATATCGTTACAGCTATGGTTGAAGCTGGCCACTTCACTTATATGGCTGCCACTATGCTAACATGTTCTCAATAATTGAGATGTAGTTTTATTTCAAACTATTGTAATGGAGACTACACATCAGCATATGGCTACTTAAATGTACACTGACTTATTACATTCAATGAGAGACCTCTTGCATAAACATACTATCAGATAGTTGGTCTCTCATTCACATTGAACAGTTTCAATGATCCTTAGATCTGAAGAGTTCATTTATAACTGAACAGTAATCTGACTGTTTTGATTCCACCAAAGTATTCTCTACCATAGGGAATACGATACAGTGACAGTTGGATAGTCAGAAAGTTGTTCGAGCCATAATAAATTTCATACAAGAAATCCATACTTATTAATTTGAGAGATTATCCAAGTTCCGGGTAAGACAGTCGATTAAGCTTAAATCTTCCGCAGGTGATTTTGAAACAATATAAGTTTGAAATATATATTTTTAAAATATATTCTACTTATAAAAAGTTTTTTCTCAAAATGTTTTACATGAGAAATTGTTTCTCATGGCTTAATCAAATGTCTTAGAAACCCGGATGATGAGCAATGGGTTATGAGTTAGATAGTATAAATAATCTCGAAGTCGCATTAGGGATAATGTAATTGGAAGAATCAATTGAATTAAAAAGTTCATGTGGCGGGATCCGTATTGGTTAATGTTCTTACACTGGGATTCAATTGCAACATGGATATCTCACGTCACTTGCAATTCCGATGAAATTCCTGTTTAGGTCAATGGGATAACATTGGATAAGTCAGGGTTTGAATGTCCCAAAGCAATATGTGGAGATGCTCACATAAGAAATACAAGCTCAAAAATTGATTAAATGTTAATCAATTATTTAAATGATTAAATGTTAATAATTTATTAAATAGATTAAAAGTTAATTAATGATTTAAATTCATTGTTAATTTAAATTAAGGGATTATATTGGTAATTATTTAAACCTAAAGAGAAATGGATTCGACCCATATCCATAAACCCTTAAAGTATGGACCTTAAATGTGGGCCCAAGCCCATGGATTGAAACCTTAGGGTGGGGTGCCCATCATGGATTAAGGGGGATCTAAATAAAAATTTATGCGGAAAATGGCTCCCCTAGATCTTAACTCCATAAAAAGCATCAAAATTATCTAAGAATTGTAGTCATATCACCTCGGTGAATTTTTTTCACCGGTGAATCTTAATCCACTCGAACCGTCAGAACTCTTTGTAGAAATTTCTCTGAAAAAATACTATAAGCTCGATCCTTATTTTTCGCTATCCCCAGGAAGCTTTAGAATCTCCTTTGGAATTATAGAAGCAAGAGAAAGAAGATGGATCAATGGTGTAGACCTCCTATCACCAATAATACTAAGGTTCAAAACCCTAGATTTGTAAAACCCAACTAGGACCACCAATATAGCTCACGAAAATCCCTAGGGGACTCCCCTAGGGCTCACGGTTTAGAGAGAGAGAGAAGAGGGGAGAAAAAATTCTGGAGAATTCTACTTAATGGTCTAGGGTGTTGAGGTATTTATAGACTAGGATCTTTTCCTAATCCTACTCCAACTTGATCTTATCTAGTAGGATTTATTAATTAACAATAACTCTTATTATTAATTAAATAAACTGCTACTTAATCTATAACTACTTTAGTTATAGTAATCCTATTAATTAAAGAGTCTCAATTATAAGAGGCTTCCTTAATTAAAAGGGATAAGTCAACATCCTACACCAAAGTAGGAAACCTAGTCAAACTAGGAATCCACAAAGGGGTGCGTGAGCTTCTATGGGGCGTGGGATTTGAGGAGTTAAAACTCCTTATTGTAATCTAATTACAATAACATCTTAATCCTAATTGCAATCCGACACTTGGATTTTAATTCCATAATAAAAGGAATTATATTTTAATAATTATTCAATTAAAGAAATCCTAATCCAATTAAGATTCCTCAAGTGGGCGCCCCACCCTAGGGTTTAAACCCATGGACTTTGGCCCATATTAAAGGTCCATTTTAATGGGTTTATGGATATGGATCAAACCCATTTGCCCATTAATTTTGTTAATCAAATAATTACTAAAATAATCCCTTAGTTTAAATTAACAAATAATTTAAACAATAGATTAACTATTAATCTATTTAATTAAATGATTAACTTGTAATCACTTAAAATAATTGATTAACTTTTAATTAATTATTGAGCTTGTATTTCTTATGTGAGCACCTCCACAGATTGTTCTGAGACATTCTTACCCTGGCTTATCTAATGTTATCCCATTGACCCTAAATGGGAATTACATCGGAATTGCAAGTGATATGAGATATCCATGTTACAATTGAATCCCAGTGTATGAACATTAACCATTACGGATCCCGCTACATGAACTTTTAAATTCGATTTATCCTTCCAAATACATTATCCCTAATGGGCCTTCGAGATTGACATACAATCTAACCCATAACCCATTGCAAATCATTCGGGTTTCCAAGACTTATGATTAAGCCATGAGAAACAATTTCTCATGAAAAACATTTTGAAAAAATCATTTTATAAGTATAATACCTTTTAATAAAAGTATATTTCAAAACTTATTTTGTTTTCAAAATCACCTGCGCAGGATTTGAACTTAATCAACTGTCTAACCCGGAACTTGGATAATCTCTCAAATTAATGAGCGTGGATTTCTTGTTTGAAATTCATCATGACTCAAACAATTTTCTGACTATCCAACTGTCACTGTATTGTATTCCCTAAGTTAGAAAATACGCTGGTGGAATCAAAACAGTCAGATCACTGCCCAGTCATAGATGAACTCATTAGATCTAAGGATCATCAAAATCGTTCAATGTGAATGAGAGAACAACTACCTGATAGTACGTTTATACAAGAGGTCTCTCATTGAATGCAATCAATCAGTGTACATTTAAGGACCAATATGCTGATGTGTAGTCTCCACTACAATAGTTCGAGATAGAACTACATCTCAACTATTGAGAACATCTTAGCATTCTGGCAACCATATAAGTGAAGTTCCCGGCTTCACCCACAGCTGTGACTATATAAGGTATAAGGAACCAGAAAGTTATATCTACCTGTGATAATCTAATCACATAACTTTCCTACAATATATCCTATGGACCTTTATCGATATCTCATATCGTATAGATCATCTCATGATCATGATAAATTACCCATAATGAATACACAATAGATTAAGAAGAAGCATTGATTAATCAAATTAATAAGGTTCTAACAATCTAAATGAATTTTCTGGGCATCATGTCCAACAATCTCTCACTTGCCCTAAAAGTCACTGTGCCATAGATTTCAATCCCATACTATCTAAGTGTGTTACAAAAAATTTATCTGATAAAGCCTTGGTCATCGGGTCTGCAATATTAAGTTGAGACCTAATCCTTGTAACAACTACATCTTGCTTGTCAATGATCTCACGAATGAGATGATACTTCCGCTCCACATGTTTCATCCTTTTGTGGTTCCTAGGTTCTTTGCTATGGGCTACTGCACCGTTACTATCACAGAAGAGGGTGATAGGTCTAAGTGCTGAAGGAACATTTCCTAGCTCTTGCAAAAACCTTCTGAACCAGACTGCTTCTTTTGCCGCTTCTGAAGCTGCAATATATTCTGCTTCTGTGGTGCAGTCAGCAATACTCTTCTGTTTTATGCTATGCCAACTAACAGCAGCACCACCCAGTGTAAACACATACCCAGATGTGGAAGTTCTATTGTCTGGATCAGATTGGAAATCAGAATCAGTATAACCCAGTCCAACTAAATCTTTTGATTGAAAGGTAAGCACATAATCTCCAGTCCTTTTCAGGTAGTTCATAATGTGCTTCACTGCAGTCCAATGATTAACACCTGGATTGCTTTGGAACCGACTAACAACTCCCACCACATGACAGATATCCGGTCTAGTACTTAACATGGCATACATGAGGTTCTCAACTGCCGAAGCATAATAACACCTCTTCATCTGCTCGATCTCATTAGCTAATGTAGGGGTCATCTTTTTAGACAAAGTGACACTATGTCTAAAAGGAATGAATGTTGTCTTACAATCACTCATACTATACCTAGACAATATCTTATCTATGTAGGAAGTTTGGCTTAATCCCAACATTCGGCATTTTCTATCTCTCAGAATCTTTATTCGGAAAATATATGATGCCTCTCCCAAGTCTTTCATTGAGAAATACTGAGAAAGCCATATCTTGACTGATGACAACATCCCTACATCATTCCCAATGAGTAGGATGTCATGTACATAAAGAATTGGGTATACTACCGCTCTCCCACTGTCCTTCTTGTAGATACAAGATTCTTCCAAATTCTTTTGGAATCCAAATTCTTTGATCGAAATATCAAATCTTTGGTTCCAGCTTCTTGAAGCTTGTTTCAAACCATATATTGATTTGTTGAGCTTGCATACCATGTTCTCCTGGTTAGGAGCAATGAAGCCCTCTGGTTGCTTCACATAGATATCTTCATCCAACATTTCATTAAGGAAAGCAGTTTTGACATCCATTTGTCATATCTCATAGTCATGGTATGCAGCTATAGCTAGTAATATCCTAATGGATTTAAGCATAGCTATAGGTGAAAAGATATCCTCATAATTAACTCCTTGAATTTTAGTATAACCTTTTGCAACAAGTCTAGCTTTATAGGTCTCCACGTTACCATCGGCACCCTTCTTCCTTTTGTAAATCCATTTGCATTCAATTGGCCTTATACCATCTGGTGGATCTACTAAAGTCCAAACACTGTTGTCATACATGGAATCTATTTCAGCATTCATGACTTTATTCCATTGAGATGCATCTACATCCATTGTAGTTTCCTTATAAGTATTAGGATCTTTATCCTCATCATCAGGGGTAACTAGATAAACTTCATTATTGTAATACTGAAGTCTATCCGGTGGTCTAGAAACTCTTTCATACCTTCTCAGTGGAATAGAATTAGGAGAAATTAAAGTGAAAGGATTAGGTTCAGTTTGGTTACTGGCTGTGTCATCTTTCATCTCATGAAATTCAACTTTCTTAAGGAGATCCATTTCTTCCTCCAAGAAAGTGGCATGAAGCCTAACAACTATTGTTTGGTCTGCCTTGGAGTAGAAATAGAAACCCTTAGTTTCTTTTGGATATCCAACAAAATTCCATTTCTCTGTCCTAGATTCCAATTTAGTAGGTTCGAGTTTGCGAACATGCGCAGGACAACCCCATAACCTTAGATGTTTGTAAACTAGGTTTTCGCTCAGTCCACAATTCATAGGGTGTAAACGGAATAGACTTAGATAGAACCCGGTTTAGAATATAAATGGCAGTTTATATAGGATATCCCCAAAGATATGAAGGAACATCGACATGGCTCATCATAGAGCGAACCATATCTAATAAGGTCCGGTTTCTTCTTTCAGAAACTCTATTTTGTTGAGGAGAGGCGAGATAATCCCATTATCCCTTAAGTAATCCATAAACTCGTTGGTGAGGTATTCACCACCTCAATCTGATCGAAGTGTCTTCATGGTTTTTTCAGTTTGATTCTCAACTTCTAATCTGAATTCTTTGAACTTTTCAAATGTGTCAGATTTGTGTTGCATCAAATAGACATATCCATATCTGGAATAGTTATCGGTAAATCTGACAAAATACCGGTATTGACCTGGTGCAACAATGTTAAATCGACCACATACATCACTATGCATTAGTCTTAACTTTTTTTCGACTCTTCCTACCTTTTTAGGGTAAGGCTTCTTGGTCATCTTCCCTTCGAGACAAGACTCGCATGTAGGGAGTGGTTCTACCTTAAGGAAGTCAAGGGGACCATCTATTACTAACCTCTTGATCCTATCAAGATTAATGTGACCAAGTCTCTTGTGCCAAAGATAAGTAGACTCAGTGCAATGTCTCTTCATTTCAGACATTCTAGATGATGAGACATTGTCACTTTACAGACATTCATTATTTACCAATGGAAAAATCAAATAAAGACCATTAATTAGATTACCAGTTATCAAAATCATTCCATCTTTCTTAATTTCAACAATTAAAATAAAATTGATAGAGAATCCATAAAATAAGAGTCTAGATACTGAAATCAAATTTCGATGTGCTGAAGGCACATAAAAGTAGTCTTTTGAAATTAATGTCTTTCCATTAGGTAAATAAAGAGTAAAAAAGTTGATTGACTTCACTGCAACATTTGCACCGGAGCCAACTTTAGGTTTCTGCTCTTGTTTGGTCGGCTTTCTAGTTTTCTTGAACCCCTGCAAAGAATTGCAAAAGTGTACAGTGGATCCAGAATCCACGCACTATGAGTTAGGAGGACCGTCCAGAAAGTTAGACTCAACAGTAATATGTACTTCAAAGTATCTCATACCTTGAGTACTTCTGCTACCCTTCTTAAGAGTTGTGAGGTAAGTCCTGTAATCCCTCTTCCAGTGGCCTATTTTACCACAGTGGAAACACTTTCCATTGCCTTTGTTTTCCTTACCAGCTGTCCCTGAAGAACCTTTGGCAACTCTTGCCTTACCCTTATTGTCTTTAAACTTTGTCTTTCTTCCATTTTCTAAACTTTTTAGATTTCTTGGAGGTATCAGGTTTATCGACGATTAAAGTTTCACCTTTAGTGGACTTTTTGATCAAATCTTTTGCAGCTACAAGTGAGTTCATAAGCTCACTTAGTGACATTTCACTCTTGTTCATATTATAATTTAACAAGAACTAATTGAAGGACGGAGGGAGTGACTGCAGAACAGTGTCAACTTGAGTGATGGCATCCATCTCTCCACCAAGAATTTCCAGTTCATTCAATAATCCCATCATCTTTATGATGTGTTCCCTGACTGGAGTTCTCTCAGCCATCTTGGTGTTAACAAGGGATTTCAACTTTACTTGTCGAGCTGACCTATTTTGCCCACCAAACATCTCATGAAGGTTTTGCTAAATTTCAGAAGCCTTATCCATGTGTATATGCTGGCTTTGCAAAATGTTAGACATTGAAGCCAGTTTATAACACTTGGTCATCTGATTGGACCTCTCCAATTACTCTAACTCAGCCATTTGGGCAGGTGAAGCATCTGGATGAATTTCAAGCTTAGGTGTCTTAAGACATAGGTCAAGGTTATCCACGGCAAACACAATTCTAATCTTTCTTTTCCAGTCTACATAATTAGTTCCTACTAACTTTTCATCACGAAGAATTTCAGTTAATGGGTGTAGGCCTGTCATGATCTAATCAAATGACAAATAAGACAGTATTAGGGATCTATTGTATTCATTAATACCAATTAGATTATGGGTCTGTTTCTAATGGTATTGCTAATTTGGGAAGAATTAATTGGCATCGAAAACCTAGACACTGGCTGAATGTGATCTTGCCTTTGGGCACATATCACATCGTCTTGAATAGGCAGATAGAAACTATCTTCTCCAATTTCACAGATCTCATCTGGTGAATTCTGGAGTATTCGATCTACTGTCTGATCTATAAGGGATGTTATACTCACGCTTTGGCGTTATTGTATAATATCTCTTATTCATGTGCCCACCTACCATGAACCTAATAAACCCCTAATGAAAGCTCACGCTTTGGCGATATTGCTCCCACTATTTGCTTATGCAGTTTTCACCATGTTCACTCATAGATTAGAGGGATTGGGTCCGGCTTTGGCCTGTCAGCTTACTCACACTCCCCACTATAGGATCACATAGTGTATGGTAGAAGATCATAATACTTAGGGACTTGTCCCCAGTTTTATATACACGTGATATATCAAGAGCAATTATTTCAACAGAATAATTAAACATATAAACAGATATCATCTCATGATAAATAAACAACAGTTATCATCTTATGATAATAAAACATTAGTATACAAGATTAATCGTTATGAGTCAATAAATTAAAATGCATTGATGCAAGGGAATGTGATAAGAACAAAGGTAGCTCACAAACTCCTTCGCGATCCATTCCTTTATTATCTTATCAAGATCACATCACAACATCCTCCTTCACAGCATCTCCACCAATGCATTAAATAGAATTTAAATGACATTAGGGAAACCAGTATTCTATTCGCCCTTTTCAGGGAAACCGAATGAATTTGCCCTTTACAGATTGCCAAAACCTACTACATATTAACCTCTAGTATGAATGCATGAATGATAAAACAATTTATCATATATTATGACCCATAACTATAATCTCATATAAAAAAGATGCTACATGGTGATGGAGTACTTTTTCTTATTTTTAGAAGGATTTAAAATTTGATAACAATTATCAAATGGCCCGATAAAAATCTATATCTTATATAGATGAAACCCCGGAAAAAATAAAACAATTATATTTTCCATAAAACAATTTTCATAATCAAAATAATGCAATTTAGGAAAAATTTGAACGCCTCTTGGAAAATTTATTTAGAAAACTCATTTTCCCGCTTTAGATTTTTGACTCAAGTTTTGACCCCCAAAAAGATTGATTCTGGAAAAAGTTTCTTCACGAAAGTTGTAGATCTTTTCGACGGCTTCGAAACAATGTACTGACAGACATAAATCGGACTTACAGTCATAAAGTTATGGCCAAAATACCGGAAATGTATCGATTCTTCTAATCAAATACAAATCCGAAAATCCATGAATTAATTTAAATCAAAATAAGCTTTAATCTCCAAGAACGCTTAAGCAATGGTATCAAACACCATGGGATTTATTAATTAATGATCAAATCATTTAAAATGAATTTCAAAATAAACTCTTTGTTTTGAATTTAATTATATCACGTATAATACTAGTTTTTAAAATTTATTTAATTATCAAATCTCATTCAATAATATAATAAATATTTATTTATTCATCTTATGAACAAATAAAATAATAAAAACTATGAGAAATATGAAATAGATCTAAATTAATTCATCTCATGAATTAAATCTTCCATTTAATTACCTTATCAAAATAAACAAAAAATACTCCTAACCATGGGCTTTGATACTAATTGAAGGGGATCCGAATAAAAATTTATGCGGAAACTGGATCCCCTAGATCTTAACTCCATAAAAAGCATCAAAATTATCTAAGAGTTTTAATCATATCACCTCGGTGAATGTTTTTCACCGGTGAAGCTTAATCCACTCGAACCGTCAGAACTCTTGGTAGAGATTTCTCCGAAAAAATATTATAAGCTCGATCCTTGTTCTTCGCTATCCCCGCAAAGCTTTAGAATATCCTTTGAAATTATAGAAGCAAAAGGAAGAAGATGGATCAATGGTGTAGACCTTCTATCACCAATAATACTAAGGTTCAAAACCCTAGATTTACAAAACCCAACTAGGACCACCAATATAGCTCACAAAAATCCCTAGGGATCTCCCCTAGGGCTCACGGTTTGGAGAGAGATAGGAGAGGAGAGAAAAAATTTTAAAGAATTCTAGTTAATGGTCTAGGGTGTTGGGGTATTTACAGACTAGGATCTTATCCTAATCTAACTCCAACTTGATTTTATCTAGTAGGATTTATTAATTAACAATAACTCTTATTATTAATTAAATAAACTCCTACTTAATCTATAACTACTTTAGTTATAGTAATCCTATTAATTAAAGAGTCCATATTATAAGAGGATTCCTTAATTAAAAAGGATAAGTCAACATCCTACACCAAAGTTGGAAACCTAGACAAACTAGGAATCCACAAAGGGGAGCATGAGCTTCTATGGGGCGTGGGATTTGAGGAGTTAAAACTCCTTATTGTAATCTAATTACAATAACATCTTAATCCTAATTGCAATCCAACACTTGGATTTTAATTCCATAATAAAAGAAATGATATTTCAATAATTATTCAATTAAACAAATCCTAATCCAATTAAGATTCCTAAAGTGGGAGCCCCACCCTAGGGTTTAAACCCATGGGCTTTGGCCCATATTAAAGGTCCATTTTAATGGGTTTATGGATATGGGTCAAACCCATTTCCCCTTTAATTTTGTTAATCAAATAATTACTAAAATAATCCCTTAGTTTAAATTAACAATTAATTTAAACAATAGATTAACTATTAATCTATTTAATTAAATGATTAACTTTTAATCACTTAAAATAATTGATTAACTTTTAATCAATTATTGAGCTTGTATTTCTTATGTGAGCACCTCCACAGATTGCTCTGAGACATTCTTACCCTGGCTTATCCAATGTTATCCCATTGACTCTAAATGGGAATTACATCGGAATTGCAAGTGACGTAGATATCCATGTTGCAATTGAATCCCAGTGTATGAATATTAACCATTACGGATCCCGCCACATGAACTTTTAAATTCAATTTATCCTTCTAAATACATTATCCCTAATGGGCCTTCGAGATTGACATACTATCTAACCAATAACCCATTGCAAATCATCCGGGTTTCCAAGACTTATGATTAAGCCATAAGAAACAATTTCTCATGAAAAACATTTTGAAAAAATCATTTTATAAGTATAATATCTTTTAATAGAAGTATATTTCAAAACTTATTTTTTTTTCAAAATCACCTGCGCAGGATTTGAACTTAATCAACTGTCTTATCCGGAACTTGGATAATCTCTCAAATTAACGAGCATAGATTTCTTGTTTGAAATTCATCATAACTCGAACAACTTTCGGACTATCCAACTGTCACTGTATTGTATTCCTTAAGTTAAAAAATACGTTGGTGGAATCAAAACAGTCAGATCACTGCCCAATCATAGATGAATTCATCAAATCTAAGGATCATTGAAACCGTTCAATGTGAATGAGAGATCAACTACCTGATAGTATGTTTATGCTAGAGGTCTCTTATTGAATGCAATCAGTCAGTGTACATTTAAGGACCCATATGCTGATGTGTAGTCTCCACTACAATAGTTCGAGATAGAACTACATCTCAACTATTGAAAACATCTTAGCATTCTGGCAACCATATAAGTGAAGTGCCCAGCTTCACCCACAGCTGTGACTATATAAGGTATAAGGAACCGGAAAGTTATATCTACCTGTGATAATCTAATCACATAACTTTCCTACAATATATCCAATGGACCGTTATCGATATCTCATATCGTATAGATCATCTCATGATCATGGTCAATTACCCACAATGAATACAAAATATATTAAGAAGAAACATTTATTAATGAAATTAATAAGGTTCTAACAATCTAAATGACTTTTCTGGGCATCATGTCCAACATAGATATCCTAATTGGATTAGGATTTGGTTAGTTGAATAATTATTCAATAATAACTCATTTTGTTATGGAATTAAATTTCAATGCTTGGAATGCAAGGAACTAGAAAATAAGATGGAATTGGATCCAAACTAGGAGTCTCTTAAAGCTCACCCCCCTATGGTAGGTCTTCTAATTGGATTAGGAGTTGGTTGTTGGTTAATCCTTTTAATTAAGGAATCTTTTTTGAAAAGACTCCTAAATTAGTAGGTTTACTATAACTAAAGTAGTTATAGATAAATTAGGATTTATTTAATTAATAATAAGTGTTATTATTGATAAATAATTCCTAAGGGATATGTTGTAATTAAATTAGGATTAGGATGTGATCAAAATCCTATAAATACACCACACCCCCCCCCCCCCAAAACCGTGGAAGGACTCTCTCTCTCAATTTTCTCTCTCTCTCCTCCTCTCCAAAACCGTGAGCTCCAAGGGATAACTCCCTTGGATTTCGTGAGCTACAAAGGATCTACTATAGTTGGGTTTTTAAATCTTAAGGTTTTGAACTCTAAGGTTTTGGGTGATAGAAAGTCTACACCAAAATTCTATCTTCTTATCTTTGCTTCTTCAATACCAAGTAAAGATTCTAAAGCTTCGTGGGGATAGCGAAGAACAATGATCGAGCTTCGAGTATTTCTTCGAGAAATCTCTACAAAGAGTTCTGACGGTTCGAGTGGATATTTGCTTCACTGGTGAACATCATTCACCGAGGTAATATGACTAAACCGAGTAGATAATTTTAGTTGCTTTCTATGGAGTAACGATCATCGGGATCCAGTTTTCACATAGTTTTTTTTTTATATGGATTCCCTTCAAGTGGTATCAGAGTTCATGGTTAAGGAGTAATTTTTTTTAGATAATTAAATAGATGATTTAATTCATGAGATGAATTTAATTCTATTTATTTCATAATGCTCATAGTTTTTTATTTTTATTTGTTCATGAGATGAATAAATAAATAAATTATTATTTTTATTATATTATCGAATGAGATTTGATAATTGGTAATTAAATAATTTTAAAAACTAGTATGATATGTGATATAATTAAATTCGAAATAAAGAGTTTATTTTGAAATTTCCTTTTAAATGATTTGATCATTTAATATAAATTTATTAATTGTTTAAAATAATTAATGAATGTTTTTCCCAATAAATAGATTTTATTTAAAAATTTTAAATACCCTATTTTATGATGAGATCATATTTAGGATTTTCGATTCTCTTAATTTTTATTTTAATCTTGGATAATAGTATAACTAATCTTGGATAATAGTAGAACCAATTTATATGAAATGATCTTGCATTTGAAAAAGAATCTTGCGTTCCAGTAAATAATAAAATATTATAGAGATTTAAGAAACTTCTATCTTATTTTAAAAAAATAATTTTATGGAAATTGTTTTATGGAAAATACAATTGTTTTATTCTCCGGGGTTTGATCTATATAAGATATAGATTATATCGAGCAAATTGATAATTGTTATCAATATTTTAAATCTTTTAAAATAAGAAAAAGTACTTCATCACCATGTTGCATCTAATTATGTAAGATTAAAGTTATGGGTCAAATTTATGATAAATTGTTTATCATTCATTCATTCATTTTAGAGAATAATATGTAGTGGGTTATGGCAATCTGTAAAGGGCAGATTCATTCGGTTTCCCTAAAATGGCGAATAGAATGCTAGTTTCTCTAATGCCATTTAATTTCCAATTCATGCATTGGTTGAGATGCTGTGAAGGAGGATGTTGCAATGATTATCTTAAAAAGATGATAAAGGAAAGGATCGTGAAGGAGTTTGCGAGCTGCATTTATTCTTATCTCATTCTCTTGCATCAATGCATTTTAATTTAACTGACCCATAGCGATTAATCTCATATGTAGTTTATTATTGTTTATCATGAGATGATATTGTTTATTTTATCATGAGATGATAACTGCTGTTTATTTAATTATTCTGTTGAAATAATTGCCCTTATATATCATGTGTATATAAGACTGGGGACAAGTCCCTAAGTATTATGATCTTCTACCATACACTATGTGATCTTATAGTAGAGAGTGTGAGTAAGCTGACAGGCCAAAGCCAGGCCCAATTCCTCTCACCTATGTGAGAACATGGTAAAAACTGTATAAGTAAATAGTGGGAGTAATAACGCCAAAGCTTGAGCTTTCATTAGGTATTTATTAGGTTCATGATAGGTGGGCACATGAATAAGAGATGTTGTACAATAACGCCAAAGCATGAGTATAACATCTCTTATATATCAGACAATAGATCGAATGCTTCAAGATTCACAAGATGAGATTTGTGAAAATGGAGAAGATAGTTTCTATCTACCTATTCAAGGGGATGTGATATTGTGCCCAAAGGCAGGATTACATTAAGCCAATGTCAAAGTATTCGATGCCAATTGAAACTTCCTAAATTGGCAATACTATTAGAAACAAACCCATAATCTAATGGTAATTAATGAATACAATAGATCCTTAATACTATCTTATTTGTCATTTGATTAGATTATGACAGGTCTTCACCCATTAACTGAAATTCTTCACGATGAAAAGTGTAGAGCCCCGAATCCTTATTGCACTAGGTGATGAATAGTGTGTGAATAGTGCTCAATTGTGGTTTTGTGCGCGAATGGGCTTTATGTTAATATACGAGTTTGGATTTATGGCGTGCATGTTTCAATGGGCCTAGATATCACTAAGGAGCATGTATTAAGCATAAAAGAGTGTTAGAATGATATTGGAGGAGTTTCAAGTAATCAGAACAAGATTTTACAGCAAAACAGGGGATCACCGATCGCTCGGTGCCATCCTCCGATCGACCGGTCAACTACCTATCGACTGGTCAACTTTTTTGTATGGGGAAATTTTCCAGAGAGGGTGTTTTCAACCGATCGCTCGGCTGAAACCACCGATCGACCGGTAAGCCACCGATCGCTCGGTATGTACCATCGATCGATCGGTTATACGCAGATTTTCTTCATTAAGGGTGTTTCAGACTTTAGCCACCATCCTTTGCCTATATAAAGGCTGGGTTCATGCCTTAGGGTTTCAGAAACCCTTAGTGCATATTTTTAAGAGATTTTGAGAGAGAAAAGAAGGAGAGGCGCTTAGAGATTGTTCAAGCTTGTGAAAGATCAAGTTCTTCCATTTTCTTTGGTGATTCTCAACCAAGAACTCACGGTTCTTGCTTGTTCCAGCTTGTGGGAATCAAAGACGTTCATTTTACCAAGGTAGATACACTCTACTACCAATATTGCAATCCTACTAAGTTACTAAATGATGTTCTTCTAATCTATACTACTTATGTATATATATCATGGATGTTTATGGTGTGAAAGTATGTAGTTTATATACTTGGGTGAAAGATACTATTATAATACACTCTAAGTGTTTGATGAAATACCTCTAAGGGATTTTATGCTTAAATATGATGATTTCTCTCATATGCTCATATGCTCACATGTCTCGCATGAATCGATGTTTTCCATGGATTTCTCAAAGTACGAAAAGGGGTTTTCACTAAATGACTAATAAGGAACGATTCTAAGTAACTCTATGATTTCTCTAAGATCGTTTCATAAGCTCTACGGATCATACTATGCTCACAAGGAACTCTATGATAAGCTCTAAGATCGTCTCACAAACTCTACGGATCATAAATGTAACGCTCTAAGATCTCTATGGTATTGGCTCTATGTTGTGCTCTATGGTATCTCCATATCTCTACGGATCATAATGACTCTAAGTAACTCCATGAACTAACAAGAACTCATAAGGCTATGATTATCGATGTACTCACACGGTTACAGTTTTGGTTTTGGTTTCGAACCTCATCTCACATGTTATTTCAAGGTTTCTACGCCCTTACATGTTTTTTCGGATTTCATTCTCCATGATTCGTATGCTCTATGCTTAATGCTTTATTGTTATTAGTTTGTATACGCTGAGTATTCCACGCTCAGCCGATATTTGTTATTATCGGTAGGTGCTCGGCCTCCGTTTGATCTATGTGGCACGAAACCATGGTTGGAGGAAGAGTACTTCGACCCGGAGCCTTCCATGGATCATTATCAGGATGATGGTCCTATAGATAGGTGTCGAGACTTCGAATTTTGTTGATCGTCAGTCTTAGAACTTATGTTATTTTGTTATGTGAGTGTGGGGTTTGTCCACTCCACTTTTGGGTTTCTCACATGTATATACTTTTGTTGGTTCATACATGAACTGAGTTATAGGAGTTATTGTCTTGCTTCCGCTATGTTTAGTGTATTTATTTCCGCTATGCATTGTATTTCGTTTCCACTATGTTGTTGTGTTTCTGATAGGTCTCCACGTGTGCCTTATGTATTATACTGGAGGTATGATACTGCGGTCACGAGTCAATGTATCCCTAACTCCTAGGGGGTATTTTGGGTCGCGACAAAAAGTTAGCTGGAACTAACTATGTAGACTGGAAAAGAAAGATTAGAGTAGTATTTGCTGCGGATAATTTTGACCTATGTCTTAAGACACCTAAACCCGAAATTCCTATCGAAGCATCACCGGCCCAAAAGGCTGAGTTGGAGCAATAGGAGAGGTCCAATCATATGACCAAGTGTTACATACTAGCTTCGATGTCTAAAATTTTGCAAGCCAGCATGAACACATGGATAAGGCTTTTGACATATTGCAAAACTTGCATGAGATGTTTGGTGAGCAAAATAGGTGAGCTCGACAAGTAAAGCTGAAAACCCTTATTAACACCAAGATGGCTGAAGGAAATCCAGTCTGAGAGCACATCATAAAGATGATGGCTGTATTGAATGAACTGGAAATTCTTGGTGGAGAGATGAATGTCATCACTCAGGTTGACACTGTTCTGCAGTCACTCCCTTCTTCCTTCAATGCATTCATGTTAAATTATAACATGAACAAGAGTGAAATGTCACTAAGTGAGCTTATAAACTCACTTGTGGCTGCAGAAGATTTGATCAACAACAAAGGGTGAAACTTTAATTATCGATAAACCTAATACCTCCAATCGATCTAAAAAGTTTAGAAAGAAGAATAAGGGAAAAGGTATGTTTAAAGACAATAGGAGTAAGGCAAAAGTTGCTAAAGGTTCTTCAAGAGATGCTGGAAAGGAAAACAAAGCCAAGGGAAAGTGTTTCCACTGTGGTAAGATAGGCCACTAGAAGAGGAACTGTAGAACTTACCTTGCAACTCTTGAGAAGGGTGGCGCCAAGACTCCATGTATGAGATGCTTTGAAGTATTATTTACTGTTAAGTCAAACTTTCTGGATGGTTTCCCTAATTCATGGTGCATGGATTCTAAATCCACTGTATATGTTTGTAATTGGTTGCAGGGATTCAAGGAAACCGGGAAATTGACAAGACAGAAGCAAAAGCTTAAAGTTGGCAAGGGTGTAAAAGTTGCAGTCAAGTCAATAAGCGGTTTTACTCTTTATTTACATTATGGAAAGGCATTAGTTTTAGAAGACTGTTTTGATGTACCTAGTGCACACAAAAATTTGATTTCAGTATCTAGACATTTTGTGGATTCTTTATCAATTTTAATTCAATTGTTGAAATTAAGAAAGATGGAATGGTCTTTATTACTGGTGATCTTATTAATTGTCTTTATTTAATATTTCCTTTGGTAAATAATGAAAGTCTGCAAAGTGACAATACCTCATCATCTAGAATGTCTGGAATGAAGAGACATTGCACAGAGTCTACTTATCTTTGGCATAAGAGACTTGGTCATATTAATCTTGATAAGATCAAGAGGTTGGTAAAAGATGGTCCTCTTGAATTTCTCAAGGTAGAACCACTCCCTACTTGTGAGTCTTGTCTCGAAGGGAAGATTACCAAGAAGCCTTACCCTAAAAGATAGGAAGAGTAGAAGATAAGTTGAGATTCATACATAGTGATGTATATGGTCCATTTAACATTGTTGCACGAGGGTAATACCGGTATTTCTTCACATTTACCGATGACTATTCTAGATATGGATATGTCTATTTGATGCAACACAAAGTTGACACCTTTGAAAAGTTCAAAGAATTCATACTAGAAGTTGAGAATCAAACAAACAAATCCATACAGACACTTCAATCAGATCGAGGTGGTGAATACCTCACCAATGATTTTATGGATTACTTAAAAGATAATGGGATTATCTCGCAACAGTTAAGTCCTGCCTCACCTCAACAAAATGGTGTTTCTAAAAGAAGAAACTTGACTTTATTAGATATGGTTCGCTCTATGATGAGCATTGCCGATGTACCTTCCTATCTTTAGGGATATACTTTAGAAACTGTCATTTACATTCTGAACCGGGTTCCTTCTAAGTCTATACCATTTATACCCTATGAATTGTGGACTGAGCGAAAACATAGTTTACAACATCTAAGGGTATGGGGTTGTCCTGCGCATGTTCGCAAACTCAAACCCACTGAGTTGGGAAAAATGGAACTTTGTAGGATATCCAAAGGAAACTAAGGGTTTCTATTTCTACTCCACGGCAGACCAAACAATAGTTGTTAGGAATCATGCCACTTTCATGGAGGAAGAAATAGATCTTCTTAAGAAAGATGAATTTAATGAAATGAAAGACAACTCAACCAGTATCCAAGATGAACCTAATCCTTCCACCATTGATTCTTCTAATTATGTTCCACTGAAGAGGTCTGAAAGAGTTTCTAGACCACCAGATAGACTTCAGTATTACATTAATGAGGTTTATCTAGTTACCCTTGATGATAAGGATACAGTTCCTAATACTTATTAGGAAGCTACATTAGATGTAGATGCATCTCAATGGAATAAAGTCATGAATGCCGAAATAAATTCCATGTATGACAACGGCGTCTGGACTTTAATAGATCCACCAGATGGTATAAGTCCAATTAGATGCAAATGGATTTATAAAAGAAAAAAGGGTGTCGATGATAACATGGAGACCTGTAAAGCTAGACTTGTTGCAAAATGTTACACTTCAATTCATTGAGTTAATTATGAGGATACCTTTTCACCTGTAGCTATGATCAAATCCATCAGGATAATGTTGGCTATCGATGCACACCATGACTATGAGATATGACAAATGGATGTCAAAACTGCTTTCCTTAATGGAATGTTAGAAGAAGACATCTATATGAAGCAACCTAAGGACTTCATTGCTTCTAATAAGGAGAACATGTTATGCAAGCTCAACAAGTCGATATATGGTTTGAAACAAGCTTCCAGAAGCTAGAACCAAAGATTTGATCATTCGATCAAAGAATTTGGATTCCAAAATAATTTAATGGAATCTTGTATATACAAGAAGAACAGTGGGAAAGCGGTAGTATACCTAATTCTTTATGTAGATGACATCCTACTCATTGGAAATGAAGTAGGGATGTTGTCATCAGTCTATATTTGGTTTTCTCAGCATTTCTCAATGAAAGACTTGGGAGAGGCATCCAATATTCTCATAATAAAGATTTTAAGAGATAGAAAATTCCAGATGTTGGGGTTGAGCCAGACTTCCTACATAGACAAGATTTTGTCTAGGTAAATTATGAGTAATTGTAAGATAACACTCATTCATTTTAGACATGGCGTCACTTTGTCTAAAAAAGATGGCCCCTATATAGCTGATGAGATCGAGCAGATGAAGACGTGCCCTTATGCTTTAGCAGTTGGGAGCCTCATTTATGTCATGATATGTACTAGACCGGATATCTGTCATGTAGTGGAAGTTGTTAGTCGGTTCCAAAGCAATCCATGACTCGATCATTGGACTGCTATGAAGCACATCATGAAGTACCTGAAAAGGACTAGGGATCATGTGCTTACTTTTCAATGAGCGGAAATATCATCTCATTAATGAAATTCTTGAGAGATAAGACAAGATATTATTGTTACAAAGATTAGGTCTCAACTTAATATTGCTGACCCGATGACAAAGGCATTATTAGATATAGTATTTGTAACACACTTAGCTAGTATGGGATTGAAATCTATAACATAGTGACTTTTAAGGCAAGTGGGAGATTGTTAAACATGATGCCCAGAAAAGTAATTTAGATTGTAAGATTCTTATTAATTTGATTAAAAGAGACTTCTTCTTTATCTATTGTGTATTCATTATGGGTAATTGACCATGATCATGAGATGATCTATACGATATGAGATATCAATAAAGGTCCTTAGGATATATTGTAGGAAAGTTATATGATTGGATTATCATGGGTAGATATAACTTTCCAGTTCCTTATACCTTATATAGTCACAACTAAGGGTGAAGCTGGACACTTCACTTATATGGCTACCACTATGCTAAAATGTTCTCAATAGTTGAGATGTTGTTTTATCTCAAACTATTGTAGTGAAGACTACACATCAGCATATGGGTACTTAAATGTACACTGATTGATTGCATTCAATGAGAGACCTCTTGCATAAACATATTATCAGATAGTTGGTCTCTCATTCACATTGAACAATTTCAATGATCCATAGATCTGATGAGTTGATTTATAGCTGAACAGTAATCTGACTGTGTTGATTCTAGCAAAGTATTCTCTACCTTAGGGAATACGATACAGTGACAGTTGGATTGTCAAAATGTTGTTCAAGTCATAATGAATTTCAAACAAGAAATTCATACTCATTAATTTGAGAAATTATCCAAGTTCCAGGTAAGACAGTTGATTAAGCTTAAATCCTGCGCAGGTAATTTTGAAACAAAAAAGTTTGAAATATATTTTGTTAAAATATATTATACTTATAAAAAGTTTTTTCTTAAAATGTTTTACATGAGAAATTATTTCTCATGATTTAATCAAATGTCTTGGAAACTCGGATGATGTGCAATGGGCTATGAGTTAGATAGTATAAATAATATAATTAGAAGGATCAATTGAATTAAAAAGTTCATGTGGCGGGATTTGTATTGGTTAATGTTCTTACACTGAGATTCAATTGCAACATGGATATCTCACGTCACTTGCAATTCCGATTAAATTCCTATTTAGAGTCAATGGAATAACATTGGATAAGTCAGGGTTTAAATGTCCTAAAGCAATCTGTGGAGATGCTCACATAAGAAATACAAGCTCAAAAATTGATTAAATGTTAATCAACTATTTAAATGATTAAATGTTAATCATTTATTAAATTGAATAAAAGTTAATTTGTGGTTAAAATTAATTGTTAATTTAAATTAAGGGATTATATTAGTAATTATTTAATTAATCTAATAAAAGGGGAAATGGTTTCGACCCATATCCATAAACCCATAAAGTATGGACCTTAAATGTGGGCTCAAGCCCATGGATTAAAACCCTAGGGTGGGGCACCTACTATGGATATCCTAATTGGATTAGGATTTTTGGTTAGTTGAATAATTATTCAATAATAACTCCTTTTATTACGGAATTAAATTTCAATGCTTGGAATGCAAGGAACTAGAAAATAAGATGGAATTGGATCCAAACTAGGAGTCCCATAAAGCTCACCCCCATCCCTAGGGTAGGTCTTCTAATTAGATTAGGAGTTGGTTGTTGGTTAATCCTTTTAATTAAGGAATCCTTTTTTAAAATGGACTCCTAAATTAGTAGGTTTACTATAACTAAAGTAGTTATAGATAAACTAAGATTTATTTAAATAATAATAAGTGTTATTATTGATAAATAATTCTTAAGGGATATGTTGTAATTGGATTAGGATTAGGATGTGATCAAAATCCGATAAATACACCACACCCTCCCAAACTGTGGAAGGACTCACTCTCTCTCAATTTTCTCTCTCTCCTCCTCTCCAAAACCGTGAGCTCCAAGGGATAATTCCTTGGATTTTCGTGAGCTACAAAGTGTCTTCTATAGTTGGGTTTTTAAATCTTAGGGTTTTGAACTCTAGGGTTTTGGGTGATAGAAAGTCTACACAAAAATTCCATCTTCTTCTCTTTGCTTCTTCAATACCAAGTAGAGATTCTAAAGCTTCATACGTATAGCGAAGAACAAGGATCGAGCTTCGAGTATTTCTTCGAGAAATCTCTACAAAGAGTTCTAACAGTTCGAGTGGATATTTGCTTCACCAGTGAACATCATTCACCAAGGTAATATGACTAAAACAAGTAGATAGTTTTAGTTGCTTTCTATGATGTAAAGATCATCGGGATCTAGTTTCCACACATTTTTTTTATCTAGATTCCCTTCACCGAATCCTTGCAAAATTCTGAAGGAAACTCCTGCTTCTCTTTAGCCCCAGCCCTGTTCCACACCAGTCACAAGACTAGGAGCTTCTCATTGATCTCCCTAAGTCCCCCCCCCCACCACCGTGCAGCACCACCACCGTGTACCACCACCACTATAGCAGCCATCCCAAGTGATCCGTCAGGGTAGGGTCATCCCCTACCCCTTTGTTTTTCTTTGTACTCAACATGTGAGCCCCTGGTCCTTCCAGGGGACTTGTGCTTCTGTTTTGTTGCATAAACTAAGAGTAGGGGCTTCCCCTACCTTCCTCATAGGTATGGGGGGGCCCTCATATGTAAAAACCCCAACCCCATTGACTCCAGCTCATCCTAGACCTTCTGGGGGACCCTCAGTTCATGGGGGATCCCCTGGAAACATTCTGGTGCAGCCCAGGGGGAGCCCATCTCCAGTTTTGGAAAGGTTCCAGAATGGCGGTAAACATAGTACCATCATTCTGGTTCTTCCCATTCTAGAGGCCACAGACCCTATTTGGTTGAGCCCTGGTCCATTCTAGGGCTTTAGCTTGGAACCTAGGACATCCATGAGCTTACCCTGGTCCTTCTAGGCTGACCCCATAAGCTTAACTATGGTAAAATATGGTAAATAACGGAAACTATCCAGAAAGGTGGTAAACAGTCTACCATCATTCTGGAATTTGTATTACAGTGTTAACATGGCCACTGTGGGTCAATTTCAAGCCAAATTCAAGGCCCAAGACTCCTGGGGAAGTCCCCCGATCAGCCTTGAGGGCCCATGGCCCTTGGGTTCACCCCTAAACTTACCCCTGACTTTGTAAAACCATTCTCAGGTATAACTGAGACTGGTGGTAGACCATCTACCGCTATTTCAACTCTGTAAAGAATTGAAAATGGCGGTAATGCATTTACCGTCATTCCCAGTTTTTTATTTATGGGCTTTGCATAGGGCCCAGACCTGGTAGGAGGTCACTTTAGGCCCTGCCAAGCTACTTAGGCTCACCTCTGACTTGTCCAGACCTTTAACTGGGGTTAACTCAACCCCAGTTAACTTTTAACTATGGTTAAACCTACTTAACCCTTGGAAAAATCTTTAAAAATTCTCAAAATATCTAAAAATGCCAAAAACTTGACTCTTGGACCTTCTAACCATGGTTAGCAGTCCTAACCATGCTAACCCTCCTCCTTAACCGCGATTAACCAATTTAACTCATGGTTAAGAAACCCTTGGCTTACCAAGCCTAAACCCTAGGCCTACTGGGCCAGACCTTGGCTTATCGGGCCTAAACCTTAAGCTTATCGAGCTTACCTTTAGCCTACTGGGCTAGTCCTTGGCCCACCGGGCCCAACCCTAAGTCTACTAGGCTTACCCATAGCCTACTGGGCTAATTCTCGGCCTCCGAGCCCAAATCAACCAAACCATGCACTTGACCAATCCGGTCAACCAAACCCTAGCCTCCGGGCTAGACCCTTAGCCACTCCGGTGCACACACACACTCCCCTTAGCCTTGGCACGGGCTCATGTGCCAAAACTACGCTCGATCTGATCTCACCCCAATGTGAGTACGTAGGCAACCTAACTCGGGCCCGACCCTAGTTAGCTTTTCCTTTCTTGGATTAGTATAACCTAAAAACTAAGGCAATTTGAACAACATTTGACATTAATTTAGCTTATACTTAGGAAGTAGGTAACTATTACAAAATGGGGGTCCTAGGGTGTCTCACACCTTCCTTAGACTTAACTAAACCTCTTACCTAGAACTCTGATGCAGACTAAGACCTTATACATATAACCTGGGACTTATCCCTTCTGAATAAATAAGTGGCGACTCTTAATCACAACATCAAACCCATTGTGAGTGAACGAAATCCGTGCTCACAGAATTTATATGGAGTGATGTATTATTGGGTGAATAAACCTTTGGATTTAAATCTCGTGAGCCTTAGTCTTCTATTGTGATGGGATAGGGTGCATAATGAATCACCAAAGGTACCGAATTGATAATCTAAAGTGTTATTTAACTGATGAGTATATCACCTGCCACTCACCATTATGATAGATGCACAAGCATGATAGGAGTACGAACACAAATCGAAAATAAGCAAAGTGTATGTGAAATCGCATGTTGAGTTTCCTTGCCTGAGTGCCAATAGTCTAAGATCATTGGGTACATGTACCTACACAAGTGAATCATAAGGAATCCGTTCGCACCAGAGAAAAGGATTGGACTACGTATGTAGAGTATAGTAATCTCTTTCACCTATATTGTGAAGATTATTTTAAGTTACTACTAAAAACTACGTATGTTATGATGTTTACATAGGAATAAGAAAATGACGGTTTATGAAAGAAAGAAAGAAAGAAAAGAATGAGATAAGAAAAGAAAAAGAATGATGTAATGTTTATGAGACTTCTGCACTCTAATTTATGCATGTTTTTATATTTTGGATACTATGATGAACCTACGTATATTGATGATTGCAATGAACTATGATAATTATGTTATGTTGATGCTTCTAATATTGCTAGTTAGGAGTTCATATTCACCGAGCCATTTGTTGCTCACCCAATATGTTTTCATATCATCAAGTTTAGGTTATGAGATTCCAGCAGAGCCTTGGATAGAGAAGTATGGTGAAGAGGAAGAAGGTGACCTTCCCAAAGAGGGACCCTGATTACTTTCCATAAAGAATTTAGTTTTACTTAAAAGTTGTAATAGATGTTGATATTGATACAGGTGTTAGCCTCCAGGTTACAACCTTGGGTACCCTTAATAGTTTTGACTATCATAATAACGGAATGACAATTGTGGTACTAATGATCCTTTTAAGTGTTTGTTAAAATACAGATCATAAGAACATTAGCACATCTTTCAAGGCATAAAGAATGAAAATCATTCAAGTCAAATCAAATGGATTTATTTAAGCAAGTTATTCAACCATATCCAAGTCATCAAAAAGAATATTCAACTCAAGTCATTGGATCAAGTAAAGAATGAAGAATCAAGATCATACCCAAAATCCAAGTCAGATCTCAAACAAGAAAAGAAGATCTTGCTGTCAAAGTCAAATCTAAATATTCAAGATCAAGTTGAAGACCAACTCTCAAGAAGACATAAAAGTTTAATTTTATTTTATGAGAGTGTACAACTTATGTAAGAAGTCCTTAAAATATGATTAGTTAAATGTTCAAATACTTAGATTGACCATCGGAGCCTAAGACTTTATTGGACATCATTCTAAGGTCCTATAAAATCATAAAATCATGCTAAAGAAAAGCCAAGAGACCTACGAACTCATTCCCATCATTAAGGTCTTTATCCAGAGTGAAATCAGACTTTTTACTTTGATTTCGTTGACGAATTCTTAGGGGATTTTTGAATTCGGCGACGAAATGGAGACTGTAAACTCACCGTCTTCATTGTTTTTGATCTCGGCGATGAAATGAATTAAGGAACCCAATTTCGTCGACGAAATCATGCAAAATTCTAAAAACACTGTAGCGACTAGTTTTCAACGGCCTTTTTCACATTTCATATTTCATCAACGGCCATATTAGATGAAGACCTATAAAAAGAATTCATAAATGAACAAAATACAACTCTTGATCAGTGCAATAACTCTCATAATCTACTCTAACACTCACATTGATTTCTACATCGATCACACATTAGAAATCCTCAAAAATCTTATTTTAGCTATTCAACTCATTTCTTTGAGAGATTTTATTAAAATGTTATTCAACTCTTATCTAGCTCATTTCAGGAGCTTCCTTTCGGATTATAAATCGAAATCTACATTTATAAAAAAAATTCAAGAATCGGTGGATTCTTGTAACTGAAGTTGTAGTTTCGAAGAAGTCAAGAGAAGGTTGTGCTCTTGCAAGTGAAGTTTCTATCTTGACTTGGAAGAGGGATTGAAAAGGTTTTGTCTCGACCTGGAAGAGAGATTGTAAAGGTTTGGTCTCGACCTATAAAAGAGATTGTACGCGGTTTGGGCTTCACCCGGGAAGAAATCTGTATGAGTAAAATCATGGTGAATCCTTAAAGTTGGAAGTTGAAAGGCGGGGACGTAGGCAGGTTGCCGAACCTTGAGAAAAACATCTTGGCGTTTTCTTTCTCTAACTGTCTACCTTACTCTCTTTACTGCGTATATTTTAGAACTGCTAAGTTGCATTCTCTTGTTAATTTAATTCCGCACAAAAAGGGATAATTAGATTTTAAATTTGCCAAGACCCTAATCACCCCCCTCTAGGGTCAATACCTGGGCGAAAATAAGAGTTTACTTGATGACTCTTAGGTTCACTTTTGTGGTCGTGAATCATGTTGGGATGGTTGTGATATTTTAAACTTAGTTATTAGATAGAATTGTCATAGTAGTTAATTGATTAATGTTTAAATATATTGAAGAAAATTTTCAGGTTCACTTTTAGTATCGCCTTGCATGCTTTAAGGTTAAATTCAAGATAAACAGTGTCACCCTTTGTAGCCTAGACGAGATTTTGGGGCGCAACGATAAAAGACCTAAGCAATAAGATTGTAATTCATGCTCGCTTACCTAAAAGTAAATCACAACATACGTAAATCATACAACATTGCATATCATTCTCAAAATTCATAGCTTGAACATGCATAATCGTGGTTCTTAAAATAAGATCATATCATCACAGACCATTCATCATACATTAATTTTACCCATACATACTTAGAGATAATAGCCCTAAAAATCCCTATTTGCACAGAAATCCCATAATCTCGCATCAAAACACTAAAGCATTCAATTAAAACTCCGAAATAAATCCCTTTCTCCATATTCAATCATGCAAAACTCAGGAATACATCGCTTCCTCCATATTCAGTCATACACACATTAAATTATACGAATAATATCATCCTACAATAATAATCATGATAAGATTTTTATAGTAGAAAATCTCTATATAAACATTCATGTGTGTTCTTATCTTACTTGAAATCTTGATCCTTGTTCTTAATTAACAATAATGAATCATGGTATTGATAGTAAAGAATCTATATCTACCTCCTTCCCTATGATCTTAAGCTTGCGAATGACCCTTGATCTTGCTCTCCAAGGCTTTTCTTTTTCTCCAAGTGAAAGCCCTTGCAAAACCCTAGGTTTTTCCCTCTTTAAATCTCTAAAGCTTTAAAATGGTTGGGAAACCCTAAACCCACGAGATAATGAGTATATATAGTGTGATCAGTGCTAATTGTTACACATTTATGCACCTTTAACTAAACTTGTTAATTTCTTAGAGTTCTATTTTAAATTATTTTATTGTACGTAGTTGTTTTTGTCCATTTCATGTTCATGCAAGGAAAATAAGATAAAACTAAAGATTTACAATCTTCAAAGACTCAGAAAAATCTCAACCTTGTGAAGAACAAAAGAAAGATCAAACCAAAGAAAAGAGCAATGGACGATCGATAGTGGTACACAGGGCGATCGCTCGCCAGTCATCACAATAGCGATCGGTCACTGGATATTGGGTGATCGATCAACTATAATATAGTAGCCACTTAAGATTTCCAGGAGAGATCGATCGCCCATTACAGGGAGATCGATCGCCCATAGGCATTTTTGGCCTCGAGATACATGCACGAAAGTGAGAAGTTTGGATCCAATTGGGGTTCCTAAAAGCCTAATTCCTCATGGGCTCTCTCTATAAATAGGAAAGTTATTGACCATAAAAAGAGTTCTGAATTTTGGGAAATTAAAAGAGAAGAAGAGCTATAGAGCTCTGTGAAGGTGAAGAGATGCATTCTTCATGTTCATCGATGAAGACGGTGTTCTCCTCTCTTGCTATGAACTAATCTTCTGTTCTAGGGTTTATATGAAACCTTAGGAAAGTAACTGTAGAGACCCAAATATTTTTCATATTTTAATTGCAAGCATTAAGAGTATTATAGTCCCTGTGATGTTTTAATGTTTATGTATTTATATCTAATTGATATAGTGTGATTAAGGCTTAGTCAAACTTGTAAGCGGAGGGATGTCATCACACACCCAAAACTTTAGGAAGCTTTAGTTTTAGCACCGTTTATTGGAATTGAGTGATTCTTGAACCATTAGAAAGGTATTGGATCCTCTTTGAGGTTCATGTTTAATGTTTTTCCATATTTTTAGTCTAAGCTAAGTCAGAAGTGGGTTTTCCAATGTTTTGTCTGATGGAATTGCAGATCAGTCAACTTTGGGGACTTTTTGGTCCATAACTGAGAGGAAATTTGGAAATTCTAAAATGCTAAAAATATCCCTTTTCGGAAGACGAATCCAACGCAAGTTGAATCGTCGAAATCCGACGAACGAGTCTTAAGTTACGGCCAAAACAGTTTAATGGGTCAGAAATCTGCAGAACACCGATCACTAGGGGATCGATCGGTTCACAACCGATCGCTCGGTCAGAAGTAGCGATCGATCGGTATCTATCAACTAGTCCAAATTTTTGTATGGGGAAAATTTCCAGAGAGTGTGTTTTTGACCGAGAGCTCGGTCAAGAGCACCGATCGATCGGTAGGCGACCGATCGCTTGGTCATAACCACCGATCGCTCAGTCTTTCATGTCTTTGCAGAATTTCAATAAGGGCTTTTTGGTATTTTAGTTCTCAGACCTTGGGGCTATAATAGGGATCCTATTTCGGGGTATTAGAATACTCTACCAATTTCTAACCTAATTTGACAAAAAGAGAGAGAAAAACCTAGGGTTTGAGCGAGGGATTTCTTGGGGAAGAAGGAGATAGCTTGGATATTACAAGGAGAGCTTGGAAAGCTTCCCCAAATCACCTCGGGAGCGTTTTGAATCCAAGGAAAGGATTCCTAAGGTAGATATACTATCCTAATCAACTCTATTTTAATGTTTGGTGAATGTTAATATGTTAGGAATGATAGAATAGAGATTAGATGTATTTTTCCCTATTTTTCTATGAAGTAAGCTAATTACGGATGAGAAATGTGGATGAAAATATGGATTAGAATGTGGATAGAATGTATGGAGGATGGGAAATGTATAATGTATGGAGGATGGGATTAATATGTGGATGTGAATGGTGAATGGATTGTATGGATGGATTATGGTTTGATGAATGCTTGAAAATGTAGAAGGGCAATGAATTCATATTATGCGTACTCAAGGTGTTTGTGAAAATGCTTGAGAGGATAAATGCTATTATACTCTTATGAAATGGTGGTAAATTGATTATGAGTTGTGATATGAATTATGATAAGATATGTATATGTGATTGTTTGTTAAGTATGTCTAATTACTTGCATGAAAATTGATAGTCGGGAAGGTAAGAACTTAGAGGAAAATCTCTCAGACCGGGAATTCTCTAACTATTTGGTATGGGACAGTATAGTGGAGTTTCTATGGTGGGAGATCGGAATCTAAGCAAATATCAACTCGAATGTTAATTTCGACACTTAAGCACATATGCACGTGTATGTTAAGATAAGAGTCTCACAAGTCACACATGTGGACTACAAGCATGAGCATGGCATACGTATGACATTCTGAATAAGCATAAGCATGACATGGTCCGTATCCGCCAAGAACGGCATGTCAACCATTTGATTCTTAAGCATGGTTCGTATCCACCAAGAACGGCATGTCACATCATTGTATGATTTGAATAAGTGCATAAGCATAAGCATCTCACAAGCACGTGGTCTCATAAGCAAAAGCAGCTCATAAGTGTATTGTCTTTTAAGTCTAAGATTCTCTCAAGTACACGAGTCAAGGTGATGATATGATGTATATGCGCACACGTTCTTCCATACTCTAATTATGTTATTATGCTATTGGATATGTTTCTAATTAAGTGCATGTGTATTATTATTGTTGGTTGGATTTTATATACACCGAGTACTTTTGTACTTAGCTGGACTTTTGTCTTGGCAGGTTTAGAGCAGGAGTACACGGCGGAGCCGTGGATTGAGGAAGCTTACATTGAGAAAGCAGGAGTAGGTAAGCCTTCCGAGGAAGGAGCCGGAGGCTTGGGCGTCTATACCTCTTAGTTTATGCTTTGTCTAGTTGAGAGAGTTTTGTAATAGGCTTTTAGATGATGTTGCTCATTGGATTATTTTATAGTTGGATGTTAGACTATTTGTTTATTGTGAGTGGTTATGTTGAGTATAGACTTGAGCAGGATGACTTGGTTCTTTTTATATATCGAAATTTTTATTACTCTCCTTTTTGGAGACTCATGTAGTAAGCCTTGTATGCATGAATTTTAAGCAGGTTAAGGAAATGTGATGATTCCAAAGACCTATTTTAGCCTTGTAAGATTTTGGGGTCGTTACAGTAATTGTATCTTTGTTTTTGTTTCTATTTAGATTTTAAGATTGTAAACATTGATTGCATAATGAGAGGGTTATCTAACAACTAGTTTTATTGATTATATTTAATTTCAATGGATTTCTATCATTGTTTTAGGTGTTATGAAATTGAGATTAAAATCATTCACTTTAATTTTCTATGATTATTAATTCTGAATTTTATGCAATGGTAATAATTGTTCAAGAGATTAAATACTGGGATGTTTTATGCTTAGGGGAGATGAGTGATTTCACTATCATAGTTTAATGTGTATTACTCATGCTAACCGTGTTAGCCTATAGGTTTCCACCATAGGCTCCTTTAGTGATTTTGATGATAACATAATAATGTAATGAGATTTGGTTACAAATATCTCAATTGAGTTTATGTGAAAATCAGTTTTACAAGAGCATTAGCAAGTCATTCAAGGAAAAAACTTGAAAATGACACCATCTATAAAGAGGAATCAACATCAAGTCATTTGATCAAGTTGGATCAATTCGAAGATACTAACATCCAAGTCATGAAGATGAAGATTGAAGAAGAAGAAGAAGAAGAGTTGATCATGAAGCTAAAGATGAAATCAAATCAATATCAAAGATTGAAGACTCTCAAGAAGGTTTAATTGTTTTATTTTTTTTATTGAGAGTGTCTTATGACTTTTGTAAAAAGTCCTCAAAGTTTGGTTGATTAATGCTCAAATCTTAGATTGACCTTAGGAGCCTAAGACCAAAATTGAATAACATTCTAAGGCCCTAGGACATCATTTGGAAATATCAAAATCATGATAAAGATAAGGTAGAAGATCAACGAATTCAATCTCATCATTAAGGTTAACAAAAATAGATTTTATACTGAAAATAAATCATCCAATCGACTAGATGAAGGCCAGGATTTTGATCTGGCCACTGGGTTCATCCAGTCGACTAGATGCCTTAGGACAGGTATTAAAAACCCTGTAACGACTAGTTTTTAAACGGCTCTTTTGTATTCAATGTGCCTCCAACGGCCACTTTTGAAGGGCTATAAAATGGAATGATTTATGAACTAGAAAAAGATGATCTATCAATCCAATCATTCAATCATCTAATCCAAATCTTAGATTTCCAAATCTATTGAGTTAAACCTAAAATCATCATATCAGTTTTATTGAGTTATTCAACTCAAATCTTTGGAAGATTTTCAGTGAGCTCTAGAGAGGTCATTCAGCTCATTTTATGAGCATATTATGATTGTAAAACACTTTTCATCCAAGTGTATTGAAATCAAGAATCGTGGATTCTTATCCTTGAAGCGAGGAGCTTTGTAAAGTCAAGAGAGGATTGTTCTCTTGCAAATAGACTTGATCTTCACCTGTAAGAAGATTATAAATGTCTTATCCTCACCCGTAAGGGGATTGTAAAAGTTTGATTTTCACCTGGGAGAAGATTGTAAAAGGTTTAGTCTTCACCCATTAGAAGATTGTGTGAGTAAAATCATGGTGAATCCTCTAGTGGGTATAGCTTGAGGCGGGGATGTAGGCGGGATTGTTGAACCTCGAGAACAACATCTTTGTATTTGCATTGTTCCCTACTCTTTACTTTATTGTTTTGATTGATTGTGTAGAATTACATAATTACTTTTCCTTTTAATTAGTATAATTGAAATTTCGCTTAAGGGATTAGGAAGAAATTTTAAATTGTCATAGACCTTATTCCCCCCCCCCCCCCCCCACGCTCTAGGGTCCAAACCTTGGACAACAAACTGCAGATAAGACATGCCTAGAATTTGATCACTTGTATCATTCTCAATCTATTAAGTAGGGACTTGTAGTCATTCTCACTATAATTATTTACACTTCGAGAAATCTGAATAGCTGAATTCAAGATCAGTTATGAGGATAGTGGTGGATTCAAACACACTAGATCTTCTCTCCTTAAGATCACAAAAACCCATTAGTTGATTAATTAATTAGAAAATTTTTGTTTTAGTTTAATTCAATTGAAATAAACTTTTGTCACCCATTAATTTAGAATTAATTTTGATAAGAAGGCAACGAAACCAACACAATCCCCTGTGGTTTGACACCCCTAGTAGTCACTATTCTACAAAATTAGTACTATTACGAGGTATATTAAATTGAGAATGACAAATTTTGGCACCATTGTTGGTGACGTTGGAATGGTCTAGTTGCTTAATTTGAGAGATTAAGTCTACGTTAATCATACCCAAAAGTAACAAAAATATTATTTATTTATTTATTTATTTAATTCCAATAATATCCGAGGTTAAGATGATGATGATACAATTTGAAGAACCCCGGAAATTTGAGTTCACCATACTATGAATAGTACAAGTGAAAAGTGTCCTTGTATGGTATGTGTAAAGGCCTAAGGCCTTCCTTCGTGTTCTTGGTATCGTGGTGAGTCAAGTGAGGGTTTAGGTACGTGTTTTGAGTCTTAAAGAGAGGGTATAAAAATACTCTAAGTGGATAAAAGCAAGGGTATAAAATACCCTAAGTGTTTGATGGGTTGTAAGTGAACAGTGAATGGTGAATAGTGCTAGTGCGCGAGGCATAAAGAAGCCGAAGCCTCTCATGCATATTGGTGTGATTTCAATGATCACCGCGGTGGGTTAAAAACCTATGGAGAACAAGTCATGAGGTGTGAGTCGGGTTGTTGAACCCAAGTGAAAAGAGTGTGAAAGCACTCGAAATATTCTAAGTGTCAAAGAGGTATGTCTTGACATTCCCTCAACTTGTAGGAGCCATATTCTAGTGACCACTCATCGGAATTGAGTGATTATTGAAGTTTTGGAAAGGTATTGGAACCCTATTTGAGGTTCATGTTTATCATTTTTCTTGATTTTGAGTCGGCATTGAGTTAAAAGTTGGATTTCCAAAACCGGGTCTGTTGAAAATCTGGACTGTCGAAACCCAATTTCGGACTAGTTGACTTTAGAGCCATTTTTGATAGAGTAAAACTCAAAATTTGGAGTTCTGCAAAATATAAAAGTTGTTTCCATTCGAAGGAAGAATCCAACGCAATTTGAATCGTCAAAATTGGACCACTGAGTCAAAAGTTATGGCTAAAATATAAAAGTGTGTTTTTGCAGACAAACTCGCTCGAGCGAGATCCACCAAAATGCAAATTTTGAGTCCCGGGTGCAACCCGATCGATCGAGATGGAAGCCCACTTGAGCAAGATTACCCAGAAATATTTTTTTTAGGGTTTTTCTCAACCCAAACACCTATATATACCCCATTTTCGGGGGACCAAAGTTTCTAACACTTAAAGAATGACTTTTGGAGAGAAAAATGAGGAAACTTAAGTTTCCAAAAAGGAGGGTTTCTCTCAAGATCAAGGAAACTTCCAAATTCAATCTTCAAGCTTCTCGAAACTAAAAAGGGGGAGCAAGGATCGTGCAAGTCAAGGCTTTCTCATGAGCTAAGCTATGAGGAAACGATCACAAAGGGGATTTCATGAGAAGATCAAGAGGAGCTCAAATCCTCTTCTCCAAGGCTTTTCAAGCTTGGATCTCCTTCCTAGAAGCTCAGATCTTACGTCTTCAAGTCTCCTCAAGCTTTCTAAGGCTCGCAACCAAAGAGATTTGGGTTTTCTAAGGTTAGTACACCCTTACTAGCTAACTTAGTATTAACCTAGGTTTTCTCTTGAAATGGATTATGATTTGATAATATGTAATCCTATTCTCCTTTAAGACCAATGATTCCAAAAAAATTATGCAAGATAACCAAATGATGGAAGGGTGGATGGAATGTATGGGTGATATTGGGTGTTAAGGCGATTGGATGCCAAGTAGTGTGATGAATGTGTTGTGACGAAAATGGTGAAAGGGCAATGTATCAATAATATAGGTACTCAATGCGATTGATGAAATGCTTGAAACATAAAAACATGAACAAAAGGCTATAAAGAGATGTTGAATGTCACTTATTTGATAAAATGCATGAATGAGAATGCAATGAATTAAAAGAAGAGTTATGAAAGCATGATTTATGTAGTTTTCTCCTAAATGGTGATTTTGTTCAAATGCTCTATATGATTGTTAAATTCTCACATGACTATAATAAGAATTGAAATGCAATATATTGCTCTATATGGTTGAACTATGATTTAGGGAATTTTTCCAAATTATTAAATGTTGCTAATATGCCTCCATATGTTTTATTTAAGTTCTCTCAAATCTATTACATGATACTTGTTATTCATCTAAGTATTTTCATTCCAAGATGACGCTCACAAGCACTGCAAGCACTACATGTTTTGTATGATCAATGACTCTCCTAAGCACGATGTTTGAGAATGCATAAGAAAGGTATTAAGGGAAACCTCACAAGGAAAAATAATGAACTCATAACATGTGACAAGGCCAAACTTTGGGTTGGCAAAGTCTAAGATCGGTTACCATGTCTCTACGGATCATAAGTCAAAGATCGGTTACCTCATGCTCACAAGGATCAAGTCTAAGATCTTGCATAAACTCCAAGGATCATAAGTCTCGCAAGGCTTTTCAAGAACTCATAAGAAATCACAAGTCTAAGATCTTGCATATGTCTCCAAGAATCATAAGCTCACAAGAAGCTCACAAGCTCACAAGAATAAGCTCACAAGAAATCTCACAAGGCTCATGAGAAAGCTCACAAGAAATCTCACAAGAACTTATAAGAACTCATATGCTCACAAGAACTTATAAGAACTCGTATGCTCACAAGAAAGGTTATAAGAACTCGTAAGATCACAAGAACTCGTAAGAAATCTCACAAGACTCATAAGCTCAGTAGAACTCGTAATTTGAATTATGAATTGTATTCTCTTGATTAAATTTTTAGGATAACATGCATACTCGTTATTACTATTGTTAGCTAGTAGCTTATACCCGCTGAGTATTCCATGCTCAGCCGTACGTTTATGTCGGTAGGTACACTATACAATATCTATACTCCATTTCCTTGGATCGAGGCGGTTTGTGGAGAGCAGGAGATTGCTCGGATTGTCACCCAGATATGAAGGGTTTAGAGATGTGGCCCTATGGTGGGGTTGAGTGAGAGAGACATGTATTTTGGGTTTTATGTCTAGGGATATTGTATCACTTGAGTTTGTAACTCAGGTGAAGGATTGCTTGTACATGTTTTAGTTTATATTCAATTATTGTAAACAGTTGTACTTGGAATACAGTTAAGTTATTAAAGAAATTTTTAGTCCACTATTTTTCTTGCCTTGTATACTCTTTGCAGGATGGTTTTAAGTGTAAGTGACGTCGCCAGAGCCTCGTAACTTCTAAGGGGGATTTTGGGGCGTTACACAATTTCTTTTTACCTTGATGAGCACCGCATTCGCCACTATGTGCCTCAGATAAAGCTATTTCTATTTCTTTCCCAACAAGGCACTGCATAATAGATTCATATAAGCTTCTTCTGTATAACTCGCCTTAGTCATGACAGAACCTACCAATTTCTCCTTTAAATTATAAATCAATTTCGATCCGAGTGTGTCATTTATGAAATAATCAATATAGGGCCTTGTCCAATCCTCAGATCCAGATATATAATTGTATTCTTCAGTGTTAGACTCTGGTAACTGACAATTTGAGCAGCCTTTCTATATATCAGCAACGTCTTTTTTCATAGTAGATCAATACAATCCATAAAGTTGCAGTCTTCGATATAAACTGATGCTAGCATCATGCCCGCATATTTTTTTGTGGATATACTACAATTGGTGTCGTGCCTCTATGAGGCTTATACACCTCATAAGGACACCATCAGGTCCTCTGAAGTAAAGAATTCCATTTGTTTGCAAAAAATTGTGTAATGTTTGGAGCGACATGGATGAATCAATCATCGAACATAAATAACCACTTATCTTTGTACGCTAATCATTTGGATCATTTTCTTTAGTTGTGATGATATTTAACCAAGACGTAGGGATCGTCTGCCGATGACCCTCAAATGAGTAACTCTCATCTCTTTAGCAATCGTTAACCCAATAAGAACATATTCCGCTAAGTTATTGGAACAAGGAAAATCAAGTTTATAAGACAAGAAGGAAACAATACTTTCAAGATTCCGTAGTACTATACTGGCGCCAGTTGATTCAACGGTTCTGGAGCCGTTGAAATATATAAGTCATTCTTTATTTCCAGCCACCAAAATGATGGCTTCCGAAAATTCTCCAGCTAAATCTTCATTTAAGGCAAAATTATCCATTCCCGGGAAATTTGTCAGAAGATCAGAAACTGTTTGTCCCTTGATAGCCTTAGGATTCAAATGAACCATGTCATACTCCGCAAGAGAAAGCAACCATTTTACTAGTTGTCCTGATAAAACCGGTGTTGAAATGAGCTACTTGATCGGGTCAGATTTTGTGGCAACAAATACTCGGTGGGACAGAAGATAATGCATGGAATTTTTAGTAGCCTATATGAGGGATAAGCATACTTTTTCAATTCTGGAAAATCTGAATTCAGCACCTCTTAGTACTACTCTGCTCAAATAGTAAATTGGTCATTCCATATTAGATAAGTCATCCTGAGCAAGTAAAGCTCCTATAGCATTTTTGGAAGAAGCCAAATATAGTAGCAATGGTTTCCCCAAGATAGGTGTCATCATAGTATTTGTGGAACTCAAGAGTTTATGCAGTCTATCAAACACATCAATGCATCTAGCATCCCAGTTGAAGACAACATTCTTTTTCAATAATGACATAAGGGGAACGATATCTTGCTTTAAATTATGCCCAGAAATTTCATTTAGATTGTAAGATTCTTATTAATTAGATTAATAGAGATATCTTCTTTATTTATTGTGAATTCATTATGGGTAATTGACCATGATCATGAGATGATCTATACGATTTGAGATATCGACAAAGGTCCATAGGATATATTGTAGGAAAGCTATGTGATTGGACTATCATAGGCAGATATAGCTTTCCAATTCCTTATGTCTTATATAGTCACAGCTATAGGTGTAACACCCCAGACTTTTTCGTACTTAATGAATAGCACTTTCGTAGCCAATTGATCTTTTATGTAGTCTAATTAATAAATAAAGAAGAATTTGAAAATTCTAAAATATCAAAAATGTTCCTCTTCGAAAGATGAATCCAACGCAAGTTAAATCGTCAAAATCCGACGAACGAGTCAAAAGTTATGACCGAAATACCAAAGTAGGAAAAAATGAGGGAAAACAACAAAATCTGGGGAGTGTGATCGATCGCAAGTCAGGTGAGATCAATCGCATGCAGGCGAAATGGGTCCCAAACTCTCTGGACCATATACGATAGATGGGATCCCTGGTACGATAGATCGCAGGGATCTGCGATCAATCGCAAGAGTATGCGATCGATCGCATGCAGGGGGAAATCAAACAAAGTGTTCGGGTTCATGTGCGATAGATCGTATCCATGTGCGATCGATCGCACTGTCCCGCGATCGATCGTAGATAAGTGTGTGATCGATCGCATGCGGTAACCGATGCCGAAATTGAGGGTTTTGAACCCTTGATCTATTGGGGGTCCTCACTTTTGGGGATTTCTAACCTAGAGGAGTGAAAGAAGGGAGAAAGAGGAGAAGAGAAATTGGAGGAAAATCCAAGAGAGGATTTTGGGATTGAGATCAAGGAGCTCCAAGCTTGAAGATTTCAAGCAAGGATCTTCCCCAAATCAAAGGGTTTCCTTCCAAAATCAAGAGGTTCTTCAAAGATCAAGTTGATCTTCAAGGTTAGCACACCCTACTAACTACCTTAGCATTAACCTAGCTTCTTGTGATTATTGTGCATGATTCTTCCCTATTTTCCCCTTTTGCTTGAAATATAATATTTTCCCTAAACCTAAACAAGATAAATGTAAATGGATGGCAGAATGTATGAATGGAGGAGGGGTTAAGGCGATTGGATGCTGTGTTGTATGATGTGTGTTGGGTGTGATGGAAATGGTGGAAGGGCATTCTACAAATAATGAACTTACTTTGATGGTTTAATGAAAGAAAAATATGCACTAAAAAGAGTAAAGGAAACGACTAAGGATGTTGCACGCCAGGTGTTCGTTAAAATGCCTAAACTAGAAGCAAATGCATTAATGAAGAAAATAGAAGTGGGCTTTATGCAAATATTACTATGAATGATGAATTGCTTAAAGGCATTATGTATTGCCTAAATTCTCTTATGATTATGTTAAGAATTGAAATTGCTATACTTTATCCCTCATGTCATATGTCATCATGTATTCTACAAGTACCGCACACACCCACGCATGCATGCATGAACCGACGTTTTCAAGTGCATGTATTTGAATGAAACAAACAAGAACAAGAATGTGATTCACGATGAAATCGATAAAGCTGGACATCGGGTCGGTCAAGGGTAGGGCATATCCCTAGGATATGTCATACCTAGCTTCTACGTTAAACAAGCATGAACGTCAAGGGTAGAACATATCGCAAGATATGTCATGTCTGGCTCACAAGAAAACAAGACAAGGAGGTTGGTGTGCCTTTTCATATACATATATATTTCATTCAAGGGAATTTACATTCCCGGCTCACAAGTCGCATCAAGGGTACTAACCTCTGGCTCACAAGTATACAAGTCATGAACAAGCAAGACATGTGATTCCAAACAAGACAAGACATGCATGCATGATTTTCACAAGCAAGACCAAGAACAAGTCCAGGTTTCCAAACATTTGTTTTACCAGAGTTTTCGCATTCATGGACGCATGTCAAGACTATCATATTACTTTACTTACAATGCTATTGTCATATGTTGCGATTATCTGTTTTGAGTTGCTGTAATGAACTATATCTTGTCGCCTTGTGTGATTGTTATTGCTATTGTTAGTTAGTAGTTGTACTCGCTAAGTATTCCATGCTCAATCGTACTTTTATGTCGGCAGGTACTGAGGAGGCCCTCAACCTCGAGCCTTAGGTTGAGGAAGAGTATGTTGAGGAGAGAGAGCCTCTTATCCCGATCCAGTCGCAGGAGGATAGGGATCGCGACGTCTGACCCTATTTGGATTACTGTTGAGCATAGTGGGCTCAATAGTCTTTTTGTATTTTGGGTATTTTTGATAGGTGGGCATGTCCACCTTAGACTTGATTTGTTATGTGTATATGTTAACTTGGAATACTATTTTGAAATTATAGAAGGAAAGAAAATTTTGGTTTACGCTTCCGCATCTTTTGTGAGCTTCCGCGCTCTGATTAATCTCCTTATTGTAGTATGTTAGCCTTATTTACTTCAGGATGGTTTGACAGGTACGAATAGTCACTCCTAAAGTATTCCTTAAACTCCTAGGGGGTATTTTGGGGCGCGACAATGGGTGAAGCTGGACACTTCACTTATATGGCTGTCACAATGCTAAGATGTTCTCAATGGTTGAGATGTAGTTTTATCTCAAACTATTGTAGTGGAGACTACACATCAGCATATGAGTGCTTAAATGTACACTGAATGATTGCATGCAACGAGAGACCTCTTGCATATACATATTATTAGATAGTTGGTCTTTCATTCACATTGAACAGTTTCAATGATCCTTAGATCTGATGAGTTCATTTATAACTGAACAGTAATTTGACTGTTTTAATTCCACCAAAGTACTCTCTACCTGAGCGATTACAATACAGTGACAATTGGATAATCAGAAAGCTGTTCGAGTCATGATGAATTTCAAACAAGAAATCCATGCTCATTATCCAAGTTCCGGGTAAGACAGTCGATTAAGTTTAAATCCTGCGCAGGTGATTTTGAAATCAAACAAGTTTGAAATATATTTTTATTAGAATATATTATACATAAATAAAGCTTTTCTCAAAAAATTTTACATGAGAAATTGTTTCTCATGGCTTAATTAGAAATCTTGGAAACCCGGATGATATACAATGGGCTATGAGTTAGATAGTATATTATTCTCGAAAGCCCATTCAGGATAAGTGTTATTGAAATGATCAATTAAATTAAAAAGTTCATGTGACAGGATCCTTAATGGTTAATGTTCTTACACTGGGATTCAATTGCAACATGGATATCTCACGTCACTTGTAATTCCGATGTCATTCCTATTTAAGGGTCAATAGGATAACATTATAACGCCCCAAAATCCCCCCTAGGAGTTAGGTGGGACTTTAGACATTACTGTCATAACCTATTAAATCATCCTTCAAAATGTACAAGGCATACTATAGTGGAAATGAAATAATTGCGGAAGCGAAACCATGCGAAAACATGAACTCAATTTTTCTTTCTGTACATATGACTATATTTTAATTTTGTACAATAATAAAACCAAAACAAGAGTGGACAAGCCCACTCATCAAAATATAACATGATATCTCCCTCACCACTCTCACCAATAATTTGAATAGGGTCGCCTATCCATTGCTCTATCATCCTGATGATAATGATCCATGGTGGGCTCTGGCTCGAAGTACTCCTCCTCAATCCAAGGCTCAGGAGCATGCTCGTCAACAAGACCTGCCGAAGTAACAATTTCGGCTGAGCATGGAATACTCAGTGTCTACAAAGCACTAAATAATATATCGTAGTATCACATGATTTCATATAAGCAATTCATAGAGTACACATGCACTGAAACACATACGAAAAAACCTCTTTTTAAATACTCGTGTGTGATACTTTGCAAAACATGTATTCTTTTCTCATATCATTTTCACATGATTTTTTACACATATCTTTTTATGGGAGAGTACACTTGCACAAGACTAATGTCTACCCTACAAGGAGTAGAGGCCACTAGCGTACACTTGCCCCTGACTAATGCCTACCCTATAAGGAGTAGAGTCCATTAGTACCAATGCCTACCCTGCAAGGAGTAGAGTCCATTAGCTTCACCTCCTTTTTCATTATCATTTTCACATGGATTTTAGACAAATCTTCTTATGGGAGAGTACACTTGCACATGACTAATGCCTACCCTACAAGGAGTAGATGCCACTAGCATACACTTGCACTTAACTAATGCCTACCCTACAAGGAGTAGAGTCCATTAGCACTAATGCCTACCTTGCAAGGAGTAGAGTCCATTAGCTACATCCCACATACACATGTACATGAATCATTAACTTCTTTATTGGTATTTTTGAACATACCGTTTCTCTTTGGGACCGAATGACTAATGCCCACCCTATAAGGAGTGGAGTCCACTAGAATCCTCCCTCGCACACACTTAATTTCTCACTTGCTTTGCACATACACTTATGACAAAACTCAATCATATAATACACGTGCGCATAATCAATTATGAATAGCATAGTAGACAAAAGAAACACTTTACATATATCCCATATTTCATCCTTTTTATCCATAGCAATAGTCCATATACACATAGTCCACATAATTCCATTTCATTGAAACATATAGTTTTCCTCTTGGATTTTCATTAAGACTTATGTATTTTAACATACTTTTCATCTTTGAATAATAATATACACTTTTCATTCTTTATTCTAGGGCATAGAAGCATCACAATGTAGTTCACATCACAAATGGGCTCTACTCCTTATAGGGTAGGCATTAATCATGTGCAAGTGTACTCTCCCATAAGAAGATATGTATAAAATATATGTGTAAAATCCATGTGAAAATGATAATGAAAAATGAGGTGAAGCTAATGGACTCTACTCCTTACAGGGTAGGCATTAGTACTAATGGACTCTATTCCTTATAGGGTAGGCATTAGTCAGGTGCAAGTGTACGCTAGTGGCCTCTACTTCTTGTAGGGTAGGAATTAGTCTCGTGCAAGTATACTCTCACACAAAAACATATGTGCAAAAGATATGTGTAAAAAGTCATGTGAAAACGATATGAGAAAAGAATACATGTCTTGCAAAGTATCACACATGAGTATTTAAAAAGAGGTTTTTCCGTATGTGTTTTAGTACATGTGTACTATATGAATTGCCTATATGAAATCATGTGATTCTACTACATATTATTTAGTGGTTTGTAGACACTGAGTATTCTATGCTCAGCCGAAATTGTTACTTCGGCAGGTCTTGTTGACGAGCGTGCTCCTGAGCCTTGGATTGAGGAGTAGTACTTTGAACCAAAGCCCACCATAGATCATTATCATCAGGATGATATAGCAATGGATAGGCGGCCCTATTTAGATTATTGGTGAGAGTGGTGAGGGAGAGATCATATTGTATTTTGATGAGTGGTTTGTCCACTCTTGTTTTGGTTTTATTGTTGTACAAACTTGGAATATAGTCATATGTATAGAAAGAAAAATTGAGTTCATGTTTTTGCATGGTTTCGCTTCCGCAATTATTTTATTTTCACTATATTATGCCTTGTACATTTTGCAGGATGATTTGACAGGTTATGACAGTAATGTCTAAAGTCCCACCTAACTCCTAGGGGAGATTTTGGAGCGTTACAAACATTGGGTAAGCCAGGTTAGAATGTCCTAGAGCAATCTATGGAGATGATCACATAAGAAATACAAGCTCTAATAATAGGTTAAATGTTAATCTATAATTTAATTGATTAAATGTTAATCATTAATAAATAGATTAAATGTTAATCTATGGTTTAGATTAAAAGTTAATCGAAATTAAAGGATAATAGTAATGATTATTTAATTAACACAAAATAAGGGGAAATGGGTTTGACCCATATCCATTAAACCCATAAAATATGGACCTTACTAGTGGGCCCAAGCCCATGGAATAAATCCTTAGGGTGGGGCACCCATTTGGACTTTCCTAATTGGATTAGGATTTGGTTATTTAAATAATTATTAATTAAATACTCCTTATTTTATGGGATTAGATTCCAATACTTGGAATGCAAGAAAGAAGGAGATGAGATTAGAAGTTTACAAAATCTTGGGAGTGCAAGACTCCTTGGCTCACGCCCCCCCTAAGCTCACGCCCACCCCTTTGGGGGTTTCCTAATTTGATTAGGATTCCTAAAAGTTAGGAGTTTGTTGGGATCCCTAGAATCTAGGGAATTAGTTAAACCCCTTTAATTAAAGATTCCTTTTAGGAAAATGAAACCTAAATTAGAAAGTTTCTTATAACTAATGATAAGAGTTATCATTAATTAGTAACTCTATAAAAGGGATGATTTCTAATTGGATTAGGATTAGAATTAGATTCTAATCTATCTATACCCCAACACCCCAAACTGTGAGGGTTATCATTCATTATTCTCTTCCCCTCCAAACCGTGTGATAGAGTGAGTGAGAGAGAAAAAAATCTCTCCCTAAATTTCGTGAGCCCCTAGGGATTCTCTAAGGTTTTTTGAAGCTAGGGTTTTGAACCCTTGGATTTTGTGAGATAGAAAGTCTACTCCATCATCTCTTTCTTCTTCAATACCAAGTAGAGATTCAAAAGCTTCGCGGAAATAGCGAAGAAGAAGGATCGAGCTTTGAGTATTTCTTCGAGAAATCTCTACAAAGAGTTCTAACGATTCGAGTTGGTTTTTGCTTCACCGGACATCATTTACCGAGGTAATTCTCTAAACATGTAGTTATTATTATTTGCTTTCCATGGTGTAAAGATCATCGAGATCCAGTTTTCCGCATAAATTTTTTATCTGGATTCCCTTCATATCTCTGCCAAGTCTGGTACAAAACACTAAATATAAGAGATTTTTCCCAGGAAGCTTTTAAGTTATTTATCAAACTTCAGTGTTGCCATTGTAAGAATAACTTTTGCCTTTGAAGGATCGATATCAATGTCGTGATGATGTACAATGCATCCCAAACATTTCCATACAGACACACTGAAAGCGCATTTTAAAGGGTTCATTTTTAGTTGATATTCGGAACATCCAAACGCTTTTTCCACGTTAGCACCATGGTTCTCTCGTTGCCTTGATCATCCACATAATCTTCGACTTCAACATGGAACAAACCATTAAAAATTACGATCATAGCCCTTTGGTAAGTGGCTCGCGCATTTTTTAATCTGAATTACATGACAGTATAATAAAAATTCTCTATCTCTGAAGGATGTCTTCTTGGTGTCCTCTAGAGCCATCTTAATCTGATTATAGTTGCTATATCCATCCGTGAAAGAAAAGGCTTCATGTCCTGCCGTAGCGTCAACCATCATATCGATATTTGGTAAAGAGAAATCATCCTTTGGGCACACCTTATTTAGATCTCGGAAATCAACACAACATCGGATCTGCCCTATTTTCTTTTACACTGGGACGATATTTGCCAACCAAGTTGGGTGGTGAATAGGTTTAATAAATCTAACTTTAAGCAACTTCTCTACTTCTTTCTTAATCTGATCTTCAAACTCCAGGCGAAATTTTCTTGGCGGCTCTTTTACAGGTATAGCCCCTGGCTTAACAATTAGCTTGTGAGTGAAAAAAGTCTGTGCTCAACCCTGGCATTTCTTCACAAGTCCAGACAAAAAGTTTTCAGTGCTTCCTTGATAAACTTATCATCTTTTTTCTCTCCTCAGTTTTGAGATTGGAGCTTATCAAAACAGATTGACGATCTTCTCTGACAGCTCCCAAATTAATTTCCTCCAACTCTTCTTGTAGAGCCTTAACACCATCCTGGAGTTTTTCTGGTGTTCCTACTACTTCACATATTTTTGCTTGCTTTACCTCGGATGTTGAGGTCTCAAACCTGTTTTTGGCTTCAGACCCGAGAGACCGTCATAAAACGTAGACAAACTTACCGTCAAGGTGCACCATTCTTTCATAACTCCGACGTTTCGTACTTGAAGATTCTTTAATTCCCCCATCATCTGGCAGCTTTTTAAACGGCAATGGTATACCTTTAGGCAAGGATAAGCAACCATCCAGAGATAGTTCATGATAAAAGGTGGCATCCGCTAATGAGCCTCTAATTTGTCAAACGGTGACGAGGTAGCCAAAATTTTAATGAGCTTCCCTTTGTAAATTCCTTTGACACATTGATGATGCTTGGATGGTACTTGTTTGAATCGATGGATCCAAGGGTGTCCCAAGAGAATATGGTAACTGACGTTGGCATCAATGACATGGAATCAAATTGGAGCATCGATTGGTCCAACATGAAGGTTTATAGAGACAAATCCAATTATAGACTGAGTATGACCGTCAAACCTTGATACTTCAATGGGATGTCTTGCAATCCCTTCAAGATCTAATCCCATGGATTTTTCTGTGGTTAAAGGCAAAAGGTTCAACGAAGAGCCTGGATCCACCAAAGCTCTTCTAACTTCCAAACCACTTAGATTGGCAACAACATATAGAAGTCGTTTGTGCTCAAATGAGAAAGGAAGAGCCTGGATCCATCAAAGCTCTTCTAACTTCCAAACCATTCAGATTGGCAACAACATATAGAAGTCGTTTGTGCTCAAACTAGAAAGGCGGAACATTTTCCGCTGTAAAAAGGTCATCGTGAGGAAACTCGGATTAAATCTGTCTAGTAGTGACGTATGCCAGTATGCAAGGCTCTGAATGGTTCTTCACTAATGTGATTAGAGAGGTCATTGCTTCATTTCTAGCCGCCTTGGAGAAATTCAATTGGTCAAAGAAGTTCTTGAATTTTGGCAATTGACTCCATTGCATAGTCTTTTCTTGGAGCACATCATCCTTTCTTTATGTCTCCGGTGTTATTCCTATACTACTTTTTTCCATGTGTGTAACCATAGCATCATCCTTTCTTTGTGTCTCCGGCGTTATCCCTATACTACTTTCTTCCATGTGTGTAACCATAGCGACTGTGCCTTTTCCTTTGTGTTGCGGCAAAAAAATCGGTGTGCACAAAAAATTCGGAAGAAATTTTGAGTTGACCCATGGTGATACACTCATAGAATATTTTCCCGGGAGTCCAATAGTCTTTAGTTGAGTGACATAAAATGATGGAAAATACAATACATGTCCCTTTTCTTCTCCTCTTCTATAAGTAATCATATGGGCGTCGGTGGATAAATGACACCATTTGTAACCCATCTTTTGAAGATCCTAAATACTTCCTCCATGCTACACGAAAATGGGGGAGGAGCCTTGAGAGAGGTGTACTTAGGTCTTTCTTCTCGTCGTGGAAAGTACGACGAAATTTTTATCTTTTTCTTACCCTCGAACAATCATTGACCGGTTCTTTCTATCACGCCGCGGTGTCCTTTCAACCGGGCGAGTAGGTGAGGTGATAGGACGCAACACTGCCGTTTCAACCTTTAGGTAGTTTCATATAATTTGTTGAAGGTAGGTACATCAACTACTTCTAGATAAGCACAGTACTCCCTCAGGGTGCCATCAATACAAATTTGTACCAGTTTGTCTTTGCCAACAGGCTCATGACAGTCTAGAATAAGGTGGCGGAAACGACGTACATACTTGATAAGGTCTTCATTATGACGTTGGTTCTCTTTACTTAGTATCACAATGTAACCTTATCTTTTACCGGGAAGAATTTCTTCAAGAAGGCGGTCACCATTTCGTCCCATGTATGTATCGAGTTCAGCACCAAGTTCGTATACCAAGAATATGCCTTATCCGTTAAAGATTTGGTAAATTCACAAATTTGTAGATTTTCATGATAAGAGAACTTACCCAAAGCATCGACAAAACGCATCACATGTTCCCTCGCATTTCTAGATCATCCATTATAGAGCAGAAAGTTCGGGGCCACATAAATAGGTGGATATGCCATTTTTAACAATTATGAGGGGTATGGTGGTCGAATATCAAATCCTCTAGAAGTACTAGCTCGACGCATCTGCTCTTTTTCGAACATGGTGGAGAAGTCCTCAGAAGTGAGGAAGTTTTGTCGTCGTCGAGAATGTTCCTATGAGTGAGGAATTTCCTACTCATTATTCCTAGGTGACGATTTATCCTCTGCTCTGTGTTCTTCATCATTTGGTGGTGGAGATGTGTGATTTGACATGGTTGTCTTTCTTTTGTAATTTCCATTTGTTTTTCTGGGAATCTTGGAGAAGAGCCACCATCTGAGTTTTAGAATCTTGGATCTGAGCCTGCAACTGAGTTTGCATTTGTAGTTGAGAAGCTGACATCTGAGTTTGGATTTGATCTCGAATTTGAGCTTGTGATGACTATAATGTTGCCATTAGAGATGTCACTTGAGCTGCAAAATCAGATCCATGGCCTGCAATGCGAGGAACTGAAGTTTCTCCTCGTAATTCCTCTGATGACGAATGAGGATGAGTGGTCGCACCTTTCTGAACCATTTTTCTTCAAAATGCTTGCAGAATTCCTCAGTAGAGTCGCCAAAATGTTGATACCGAATTTGGATTATGTGAATTTAGATGAATTTGGTTAAAATCTACAATCTAAATCAACCTAAATCAGCTGTTCTGACAGTTTTGACTCAAATATTCTTGAAGAAATGGACATTAAGGAGAATGACAGTAAAAGAAGGATGATCTAGGTCATGGATCAGAGGAAGACGGAAGAACAAGATCTTCATCTTGGATGAATGGTGTTCGTAGAGAAACTAAGATGCTGAGGGAGCTGGTTTTCTTTCTTAGTGACAGTTTTGACCTTCTCATGGAGAGGGTCCTCTATTTATAGATTTTCCAAAGTGAGATTTGAAATCTTTATGAGAGGTATGACAGCTCATACGCTCCTCTGACAGCTCATAGTCAGCTGTCAAAAAATACGCTGACCAAAATACTCCATAAGCATCATTTATCATAAGATAAGTCATGAGTTAAGGAAAGGAGGTGTAATATTTCAAAGTGGTTTGTGAGATTATTCATCACAGTGTCTCACTCAACACGTTCCTCGGCACCCTCCAAACCACAAATCCTAGAACACAACCTAGAGAGAAAAAGGGAGAGTTTGATACATAGAAGGCGGGTCACATGCCTTCCATATATATTACTCTTAGAGTCATCTGAAACAATTTGTCGAAGTCTCTTGATCCTCATGGCGATCGCAATGTGGCGGGAATTCATTCATCCAGTGGGTGAACAATTCCTTCTCCCTCAGGCCTGTGGTACACATGCTATAGAGATGAGTATAATTATGCAAGTCATAACTCATAGGGCGCATGGGGATTTGATGACGTCCCGTAATGCCCTCAGGGACATCAGCCCTGGTAGCAGTGCCGCTGGGATAGGATATAGGGCACATTTGTTGCCATACCTACGGAATAGATGGTGGCCATGACCCACACACCAATTCCTCTGATGAAGTGCCTAGGATCAGCTCGGGGTTACGCAAGCCGCCAAGATAGGATGTGGGGTACGCATGCCGCCATTCCTATGGGGATATGATGGTCTTTCCATTAAGAGTCCCTCCTGAGAGCTTATGTAGAGCGCACAAGTCTGTATGACGAAAAATACATCGCCGAAGACCTATCTTGACATCAAACAATCCATCGAATCAGACATTTTATTTGTCACGTGATGTCATCATGTGTGACTGTTTGTATACATGACAGCTATCCTAAAAATCGTCATCAACAAATGTGTAGGTCTGAGACCGTCTCGAGAACGTATTTGTGAACATGGGATTCAAAGCTTTACAAAGCACAGTCTCAGACAGTCTTAAACCTACATGATCTTGGAAGCAAAATGAAAAGAACAAAAGCGGCCGTGGAGTCCCATATGTGGAAAATGAATGATGAGTAGAGAAGGAAGTCTGGATTGTCTATCAAGATCTTCCGATCCGTACAAAGTGAGCAGCTCTTTCAAATGATGGTAATGCCTAAGGCCCCAAAAACAGCAAGGATTCCTTGCTGTTGAAGTCGTTGCCAAAGCCAAGGAATGCTAATATCTCCAATTATTTATAGAGAGATGGAAACCCCACATCTGCTTTAAATGATTCCGACCGACTTGCCCCATTCTCCATCTATCTCGGCCCACAGCCACGCATACTCCCACCACCCTCTACTCTTTGTCTATCATCTCCTCTCCATTTCAAGCTTCAAACAACTAATAACGACAGCAAGACACCGCCCCCGTTGTTCCTACTTTTTTAAAAGCGCCCACTCTTTCCTCATGTCGCTTTCACATTTCAAATTTTTCTTAGTTCATTTCTTTATCCGACCATAATCCATTTTTCTTCTTCAAAGCAAGTTTTTGACTATATGATGAATCACATCCCATATTTTGGGTGCTAATGCGTGGGACTAAGCACCAGCCAAACATAATGTAAAAGAATCCAATTAATTAGTAAGAACCCACAACCCCCTAATTCATTTTTAAAAAATAACCAAGTAATTCCTATTTTAAAAAAATTTTAATAACAAAAATGTTAGCTCTAGTCGTAGTCTTCTAAAGATGGACGACGGTGGCAACATATGTCAAAGCAGGGTTACTAAGTTCGTTGTCTCCTATAGCGAATCGTGAATCGGTGCGAACCATACCAATTCCCAATTCACGGTTCGGTTCATCTTGGTTTGTGAAATTGAACGAACCACACAATTCTTCCAAATAGTCTTGGTTTGTTAAATTTTTTATTTGAGTTTGTTGATATTTTTATTTGGATTTGACGAATTTATACTTTGTTCGACAATTTTTTTTTTGGGTTTGTGAACCACTCATAAAAATAAATTTTTATAAGTTTTTAAATAATTATATAAAATATATTAGATATATGTATATATATATATGTGTGTGTGTGTGTGTGTTAGAATATATGACGAAATAGATATTTGTTTTACAAGCTTAAGTAAGTGAACTAAATTATAGAACCTAACCGAACTAAGAAAGAAACGAATTATCACATCCTACCCTTAGCGAAGCAGGTTCACTCTAGAGTGATGAATTGTGAACCCGAATTTGAACCGAACAAACCGACGAACCGGGCAACATTGTGTCAAACCATTAAATATACATTCTAAGAGGAGTGTCCCTGTTATAACATAGTAACATAACGTATCTTGAAAAAAAAAATTGAGTTAATGTGTCTGGGCTGACACTCCTCTTCGAATGTATATTTAAAACTTATTTGTGTATAATTTTTTTTTTTCCTGTTCACATCATTCTGTCAAAATTAATTACAAGAACGTGGAATTATGTACTGTTATTTAAATAGGTATTATGGTGCCTGAGATCTGTGGCACCCTACCTAGATTGACCCTCAATTTTTAAACGAATTGAGGGAATGGAACCTTAGCTCGAGGATTGGAGCAAAAAAAAAAAGGGATTCACAGCCAGACACACTAAATCACAGCCAAATGATATCTCCATAGCAAAAATAAAATAGAGGGAATTGAACCTAAATCCAAGAGATCGAATCATAGCCAGACACACTAAATCACAGCCAAACACACTCTCCTTGAGTTCGATCGCACCCACAGGCCAACACGTATTTTTTTTTAAGTCCTATTTTTTGAGGTTAAGATTCACCAATCCTTAAGGTTCAATAATATAACTTTAATTTATTTTAAAAAATATTAACCTTAAGGGTTAATTTTTTTTTAAACTAGAATTAAATATTTTATTTCTTCTAAAAACCAATGTTATATTATTGAATCCGAAGGATTAATGAATCTTACCCACAATTAATAGGGGTTAAAAGGGATACATGTTGGCTTGTGGATGCGATTAAACTCTCCCCAAGTTCAATCGCAATTGACTGTGATCTGGTCTCTAAATGGAAGCCCTAAAAATGAGGCGACTTAATGGGTTATGTCATAATCTGTGTTGGACCCAAGTCTCATAAGCCCATGTATGTGCCTATGTGTGTGTTTACCATTTATGAAAAAAAAGGCGTGTCCTTAACTACCAAATAATAACTCTAAATAGAATAATTGAAGTTTTTCTTAATAGCATGAATATTCACTCACCCATTAAGCCGAATAGTAGAAAAATTGAGGCACACAAAAGCAGATTGATAGCCAACACTCCTGAAAATGATGGATAAAAAAACCTTTAGGAATACTCTCCAATTATTATATATATATATATACACACACACACACACACACACACACACAGAGTACAAACCAAAACACCCCTCTAAGTCTCTGAGGGCCTAGGCCCCTTTTAGAAATAAAAACCCCTTCTGAAGTGGAAATGAGAATTTTGATTGCTTTTCTGTATCAAAAACAAATTTTTTTAATCAATTTTTTGGTGGCCTTTTAAAATCCTTTTGGATCAGCAGTAATCTTAAGTATTAACAATCTAAGATTAATGGACAGGTCCCCGAAAAGTTAGTATGTTGAGGAAACCATATGAAATCCTTGAGTTATTTTAAGGTGATGAGAACGTGATTGAAGCAAAAGTGAGTTTTTTCCTGATTGCCCCTCAAGTTTAGGGCTATTCTTCAAATATCCAAAATTTAAAAATCTTTCCTTAAAGAGGTTTATGGGCATTTTTTTATAATTCAACATTTATGAAAAGTTTTAAGTACCCCTCTACCATCTACACTTTAAAGAAAGTTTCTTCTAGTTTTGAAAGAAGAAGAAGATGAGAAAAAGAAGGATTTACGTACGTGTGTACGAGATAGGAGATGCTTCCCACTCTCCTCATCTTCCCATCTCACAAAACTCTTCATTCATTTCTCTTTTCATAGATGTCATTTTAAGGGTTTTTGAGGACACTTTTTTTAGTTCTAGTGGCATTTTTGTAAATTCATCTAATATTAGAATTAAGATTTAAAATTATAAATGCAATGATTATTATCATTTTTCTTTACTTTACATTAATTCATTAAAATAAAAAGCACAAAAAACTAAAAAATTAGTGTTTTTCTTATGACATTCTCTCACACTCGTGGTTACTAGTTTAACGAAATTAAGCTCTCTTATAAAAAATCTTAGTTGAAATGGTTGGTAATGAAATATTTAAGAACTCTTCTTGATCAATAAAGAGACTTTATTATTGATAAGGAACGAAGAAAGTTCTCCATGATTGATAAAGAATAGAGAAGATACAAATGTCTTTATTTCAAATGATTTGGATAAAATAATTCAAAATAGAGAAAGTTTACATATGCAAACTCCTTTTCACATATATGTGGGGTGCATACAGGAAAAAAATTCTAAAACACTAAACTTGAGGGGGGTAATAAGGGAAAAATCCCAAGCAAAAGCTAAGATTATGAAAGGTAGAAAATACAATGGTGGGATATATAACACAACATCATTGCTGTCTAATACGCATCTTTTAAAAATTAATAGCGGTTACTCAGGGTTACTTTGGTCACATTTTGAATTTCCGAAAAGTTTTTTCGATCTGACAGATATCTGCCCATCTTAGGAGTTATGCAGCTTCTGAACTGTGGAGAGAGAGAGAGAGAGAGAGAGAGAGAGAGGAACTTTAATTTTTTGAAAAATCCAAACCAGAAGAGTTCATCAGAATCACATCCAGATGGCTGGGTACGTTGGGATCTTGGTCTCGGATCCATGGCTTCAAAACCAGTTCACTCAAGTGGAGCTTCGAAGTTTGAAATCCCATGTAAGTACACCCCTGTTCTTCTTTGATCTTTACTTCTTGCTTTTCTGAACCTGCAACAATGGCGATCTTCATGCAGTTCGTCTCTATGAGGAGGGAGCAAGGCCGGGTGACCGTCGGAGACTTGCCTTCGAGGATGTCGAGACTGAAAGTTGTTGGAGAAAATCTGACTGAGAAAGAGAGGGCTTCGTTTCTTCTCGAATCGTATCCAAACATGGACGAAGAGGTCGATTTCGAAGTTTTTCTTCAGGTGAGTTTTAATTCAGTCTTGAATCTTTGAAATGAATCACACAGGAACTCCCAATTTAGTCACTTTTTGGACAAATTTCAGATTCTGATGTTCTATTTCAGTTAAAATTGATTTGGGGCTTTAGATTTGTAGTTAGATCGGAAAATCTCTTAAATTCATGGCAGGTGTATTTGAAACTGCATGCCCATGCGAGTGCTAGAATGGGGAGTGGAGCGAAGAACTCATCTGCGTTCCTCAAGGCTGCTACAACTACGCTGCTTCACACTATCAGCGAATCCGAGAAGACGTCTTATGTTGCTCATATCAATAGCTACCTCGGAGAAGATGTGTTCTTAAAGAGATACCTTCCTGTAGATCCTTCCACTAATGATCTCTTCGAGATTGTGAAAGATGGGGTTCTTCTCTGGTGATCCCCTGCTAACAATTTTTTGGGATGTGATGAATATAAAAATGCTTTCTTTTCATGATTTTGGGTTCAACAATTAGAACTTAGAAGTGTTTTTCTTTGATGCAGTAAGCTTATCAATGTGGCGGTTCCAGGCACAATTGATGAACGAGCTATCAATACTAAGAGTGTACTTAATCCTTGGGAAAGGAACGAAAACCATACACTCTGCCTCAACTCTTGCAAAGCTATTGGATGTACAGTTGTTAATATCGGGACCCAGGACTTCATCGAAGGAAGAGTATGTCTACGCCCCATTTCCGTTACTAGTGCTTTTGTTGATGGTTGAATTTTCAATGTTTTGAATGATTTTTTTTATCCAGTACTTTGGATATTTGGTTTGGATAACTTGGTAACATTTATTCCATGCTGAAGTAGGAAGTAGATAAACCTCTTGATCCTTGTCAAAAATGAATATATTGTTGTGATTTGGTGTGAAGTTCCAGACTTCCAGGATTATTTGGGATTTTATCATTTAGATTCATGTGAATGTTCAACAGCAACTGAAGTATTCTAAATAGCTACATGATGTGTTGTTGCGGCTTCTTCCGTCCTCCTCCGCCCTTCCAAATTGGACTTGTTGCTGCATTATTTTGAGTTGACTAATTTACTGTCCTGCTTTGTACCGAATTAGCTATCGTTGTTCTACAATGGATGCTACTAATTATGTCGTTAGAAAAATACTAATATCCTATTCGGTTTCATTTCAGCGCCATCTTGTGCTTGGGTTGATTTCTCAAATTATTAAGGTACTGTTTGGTTACCTTCACTCTTCACAGCAGTTAGATTCATCATTCATGCTTATAAATTTTTTACTCTGTATAATTTAAGTGTAAATATCTAAGTTAGAGTCTAGCCAATGAATCCATTTAGGACTTTGGAGCAATAAATTTAATATAAATTGACAGCTGCATAAGCATCTATATTCCGTACTGGCGTGGTATGTGACTCTTCCTAATTATGATATAATTTTAGATACAACTATTGGCGGACCTCAACTTGAAGAAAACACCTCAGTTGGTGGAGTTGGTTGATGATAGTAAGGTGAATAAATGTTTACAGAAATTCTGGTTTCCTTCTTCGATTAACATAGAAGACTCTAAACTAACAATTCCTCCGACATCCCGTATTTGTATCTTAAAATATCAACAGGATGTGGAGGAGCTGATGAGTCTACCACCAGAGAAGATCTTACTGAGGTGGATGAACTTTCAACTGAAGAAAGCAGGCTACAGAAAAATCATTACAAACTTCTCTTCTGATGTGAAGGTAGGTGAATATGAATTCAGTGAGAAACAACATTTGCTTTTTGGTTGATCTTTTTTTCTACTTTATAATCATTTTAATTGTATTTTGCTTCATTATTAGCATTAGAACTATTATAAATTATATCGTGAAGGAATGCAGTGAATAGAGGTGGTGCATTGAAATTTTGTTATGAATTACATTTACTTGTGTTTGGTGGTGATAACTGATAAGAATAGAGTAAGGTTAGAAGTTTCAAACTTGTTTTAAAAGTTCAAGGTCACTTGTGCTAGAATCAGAACCCACAAATTAAAGTGGACAAGTTAGTATATTCTTTTATCCTTTTATGTAAAAAAATTCAAAAATTAACTTTAGAAATGGCTTGTCATGTTCCAGTAACAACATATCGTGTACAACGTCACAAATTCTCAACCCGTTGTTGCAGCCAAGGTATTAAACTTTGGTGGTGATAACTGATAAGAATAGAAAAGGTTAGAAGACTCAAACTTGATTTAAAAGTTCAAGGTCACTAGTGCTAGAATCAGAACCCACAAAGTAAAGTAGACAAGTTAGTATATTATCTCATATTTTTTATGTTTAAAAATTAAAAAATCTACTTTAGAAATGGTTTGTCATGTTCCAGAAACAAAATATCATCTACGTCACAAATTCTCATCCCGTTGCTGCATGCAGCACATATAAATAGAAGCTTTGGGTCCCCAAAGTAATACTAATAATTGCCCCCAATTTGTTTTGAAGCCACTAATGCCGCTTCATCTGCTAAATCCATCTGGTTATTTCTTTCATTGGGGAAGGAGTCGGCATCTGTATTTGTCATGACCAAAATGTGTTTGTTGTGCACATCATATTTTAAGCGCTAAGCATTCGGCGAGAATCTTGGCTTCACCATACAGATATATGATCACACATGCCACATTTCTTTGTTTCATCATTCTATTTTTCATTTCCAGGTCAATATTTTCATAAATCAGTTGAGCCGGCATGAACGTAATGAGTTTACAATTCAGTCTACTGCTTTAAGGCTTGCTATTTTAACTGCTGACGCATTATTGTAACTTTATGTATAATTTTACGAGATCTCTAGTTTCATGTTCTTTCCAACTATACTTTGAAGCAGGAAAATTCAGCTCCACATGGAAGCTTGACATAAAGACACTGTAAGATTAACTGACTGTGAGTTTCCATTGGTGCTTCGTAGTTCTCTTGGACTCTAGTTTCTTGTGTGTTCAGATATGATTTTAACAATCTACATTTTAAAAATTTCAGTTTCCATTGTCTATTATTCTGGTAACAAAGAAATGACTGCACATTGTTTCAGTTGACAACACCAATAATTTCAGTTACTTCTCATATTAATTTTCTAACCGAACAGTCAAAAAACATGACTTCCACTTTTCTGTGTCATGACCCATGATGTTCTTATTCTTATTTTAAGAATAATTATTTTTTAATGCTTTAGTGCACCTTCCCGTGAAAGGGAACATTATTATTTCTTCCATTTAGTTAGTTCTGGAACTAAAAGTTGCCTTATTTTATTCTTTTTTGTATGCCCATAGCGAAGACGATTGGTTTTATTTGGATGGTGTGGCATTTTTTGTGTCCTGATTTTAATGTATTTCTTGGAATGATGCTGATATTTAAGCATGCAATAATCAATATGCTTCTTCTGCAGGATGGAGAGGCTTATGCTTGCTTACTAAATGTTCTTGCGCCTGAGCACCGTAACCCATCTACATTGGCTGTAAAAGATCCTTTAGAAAGAGCAAAGTTAATCCTTGAACATGCTGATAGGATGGGTTGCAGGAGATACCTAACCCCAAAAGACATTGTGGAAGGTTCTCCAAATCTTAACCTTGCTTTTGTTGCACATATTTTCCAGCATAGGTGAGAATAGTTCTTCTTAAGCATCAATTTTCTTTAAATTGGTTAATTATTAAATCTGGAACAGTTATCCTCATCAACTTACCGTGTTTCATTATTCTAGATTGCAAGAAAATAAATGAATCATATACCATAAAGTACAAGTATGTTTTAGTTTTAGCAGTCATGTTTATGCATTTAGGCATGTACTTGACTACTTGTGAAAACCTGCTAAACAAGGAGGGAACCTGGTCTGTTGACTCCTCGCTTAGGGAGGATGACAGAAAAATCCAAGCCCCTTTATGATGTCTACTGTTACTAATAGGTATCATCATATATGATGGGTACTATACGGCCATACCTAAGCCAAAATTTGAAACAAACATGAATACATTGTCCAGAATTACGAAACATACTAAGTAATGTGGGAGAGGACATTAGACATTTACTAAATCCGGCAGTATCTCTAACTGTTTGTGTTAAAATGAGTACTGTAGTAGATCAGTCCTTGGGCTTTAATGACATGCTAGATTCTCGGCGATCCTCAATCTGGAAGTGATGAAACCATTAATGTGCTGCATACTCTCTTATGATCAGAGAAGAGAGTATACCTAAGGCAAAATTTTGAAGCAAACATAATACGTTGTGTAGAATTTCTAAACAACTAAGTATTGTTAGACTTGGGACCAGTGTAGTCAAGGCGTCTAGGTGATGCCTAGGCGATTAGCCCCGGCTAAGCGAGGCGTTGTCTAGGCGATAAATTTAATATAAATATATATAATTATATATATATATATATATATATTATTATTATTATTATTATATGTAACATCCAAAAGACCAAAACTCCATACCCACATTCCACAAAAACATAAAATAAAAAGTCTATTACAATCATTTATATCACATAACCAAAGACATGTTGACATAGTGGAATATTAAAAACTTCAAAATCTGGGCCAAATACTCAAATTCGTGTCACTGTCCATGTTACATGTATAATGTTAGGCCCTAGAGCCTAAGAAATGTATTCAGAATTACAACATGATGATTAAAGATTATGGAATATAGAAATAATAAAAGAGTTTCATCATTTGAACCCAAGAAATAGTAAAGTATTTAAGAAGAGCGTTATCGTTTGCTATCCCAACAGTGTGAATCTGCCTATCTGGACTGGATTATGTGTATTTTTCAACCCTCGACCCATCTAATTTTCTTATTTCTAAATTTTGAGCTTTATATTGGCTTTAGAAGGATCTTGTTTGTTTTGGAAGGTACAACCTTTAGCAGATTGCCCGGGGGGTGGCAGAAAGGATAGAGTCCCCCTGCGACAGATTGCGTCGAAAACGATATTTTTAATGAAAAAAATGATTTAGAATCTTGTTACTTCTTCATTACATGTTTTTTTTAAATATTTCTTTTTCTATTTATTGAGATTTTTTTTGAGTAAAAAAGGAAAAAACAGCTTTTATAAGGCAGACTGCCTAGACGACCCGCCCAGATATCGAATGCCTAGGCGTCTTGGCATCGCCTAGGCAACCACCTAGCTATTTCTGACTGCCTAATCACCTAGTCGGGCGCCCCACCCTCAAAAACGCCTAGGCGACCGCCTAGGTGATGCCTTAACTACATTGCTTGGGACAAGACGATTAAATACTATTGAGTACTATAGTAGATCAGTCCTTGGGCTTTAAGATCTACCAACCTGAATTGATTCATTCCCTTTCACGTGCTAGATTCTCAGCTATCCTCAAGCTTCCAGTGATGGACTTATTTATGTGCTGCATAGTCTCTTTTGGTGAGACAATGAAATGCTAGTTGTCTCCCTTGAATCTTGATGAAGGAAGCAAATTGAAGATGTTCATAACCTGAATTCTTTTAGGACCTTGTACCTAATGACCTGATCTCATGGCCATCCCTAAGAAATTTACCCTAGGTTTTAAGGTTCTTTACTTGTGTTGACTCTGATATTCTTATCATGAAATACTTACTAACGAGAATTTAGCTAATTATCATGGATAGCCTATTTCCATGTTTAGGACCTTCATTATCTCCACTACTAATGCTATAATCGTCTATTGGGATCAATATGATTTGACATGTGAACTTGTCAGCTTTTCTCTGCTTTATGTTGCTTTACTCCTTGCCTTGGCTTAGGTCTCGTCAAGTTTGAGATGTTCTTCTATGAACCCATGAACCCATGAACCCATGAAGTAATGCCGTGTTTTTATGAAAGAATATATGCATTGAGTTTTGAATTCTTTTGAAACTATGTTTAAGGATCTTTATGCACAAAGCTCAGTAGTTATTCTATTAGATTACCTGGGAATCATCGTTGGTAATGAGCATTTCCCAGCATCATCGACTAATTACTAGTTGTAGGCTTGTAGCACACTACTTTGTCAGCTGCTAAATGAAGTCATAACTGGAAACTGTCAGGAAGTTTACTGATTAAATTGCCACTTGATTTATAGACAAAACCCAGGGGGCATCGGAAATATTATCAAGACCACAAAAGTAGAAAGGTCTGAAGTGGATTGAGTTTTAGGGTGTCGAGGTACGGTTCAATATACACCTGTGAGTGGTGTTAGGCAAGTCGCTAGTGCGTGATCTGCTTTACCAGCCTTTACATAGATATGATGAATCCTAATTTTGCCCCACTATTAGTTTTTAATGAGGCCTTTTCCTAATGGAATTCTGGTTCCACAAGAACATTGGGACATTACTCAAAAATTGTAATTGCTAGAGCACATCTTATATATTGTGGGCCTAGTTCATTTGTTTCAATCGAAGAATGCAATCCTTGAGAATAAGGAGAAAACTGCTGTGAAATTCAGTGTTTAGCTTGTTTGGGTAATATGCAGTTTCTAAAAATAAACTAAATAAGATGGGGTAAGAGAGAGATGTTTTTATGTATGCCTTGCAAGTTTGCAACCCCATTCTCCAAATTTGAGTAGTGTTAAAAGCAAGAAACTGAATATTAGGATTATATTTGATAATATAACTAATTGAGAAAATGCAAAAAGTTGTAGGAGAGTGTAGAGGAATAGTTGTGACCCAAGGTTCTACTTTTCTTTGACATGCTATCTGACCACTGGCTTTGAGCGCAGGAAAATTCATTTCCTGATATTCTTGAGGAATGACTCGGTACTTGTAACATTTCAAGCGTCTCAAAGAGATGAAACTCTTGAATTTCGGTATCAAATATCCCCCGTTGATTTAGAGAACGGAATTTACTGATTGTTGTGGGGGACTATTCTAAATTTCTAATGGCTCCGATAAAATCCCGACCATTAATTACACCTATTACAAGGAAACAGTAAGAAGGAAGAAAGAAACAGAAGAAATAATGAAAAACATACATTTCATTAACTATGGGGTGCCCACATTTGGGCTTACATGTTCCCCATGAGAAGGGGACTTTTACATTAATTAGGAGTATAGTGACAAAGTCGGGGTTTAGGAATAATTCGGCAGAGATCAAGTTCGGGAAAAAATAAAAAGTAAATTAATAATTATAAAAATATACAGAACAATTTGATTAAAATATATACAAAATAAGTAATTTTTTTGAATAATAATGGAATAATTCAGGAATTATTCGATAATAATTCAGAAAGTTCAGGAATAATTCGTAAAAAAACATGAATAATTCCTAAAATCGGTGTTTTTTTTAAAACATGATTTAAACGCAGAATGCTTCGGCAACTCAAATATTTGCGAATTTAAAAAAAAACGCTGTTTTTTGTTACTTGGATTAGGAGGAGAGATAAAGAGAGAGAGGAAGGAGAACGGGAACATTTCTCCCCCTTTAGATAGGACATCTGTCCCAAAGAGTAGTTACTTGCCTATAGTGAGCAAGCAAGAAGAATGAGGTGTGCTCTTTTGTGAGGATACTTGTACTATTACTATTTTATTTGTAGAGAACATGCTTGATAAAAATGGGGAGCGGATAGTTCCCACTCTCGGACTGTCCCCCTTTGTGGAGGATAATTGGCGTCATGCCTTGTCATGGGTGCCACATGGCAGCCAACCATTTGGTGAGAACTCTGCAACAATAGGTTCTCTTAAGGGATTCCTATTTGGGGAGATCTCGAGAACAGGGTGGCAGCCTTTGGGGCTGCATCCCTTATTCAACGAGATTAAAGTGGTACAAGGTTACCACCCTTATTTTTTGCCACGTGACAGACACTCATAGGAGTAAGCTCTATCATGTCAAGAGTCCTTTGACCGAAGGGACTGTGTTTTGGGGGCCTTAAGATCAGTTGGGAGCCTCTGGTTGGCTGCCACTACACAAGGGATGTACTTCCTACTGTGCAAGACAAGAGGGGACTCGTGATTGACCCTGGTTGGAAAAAAGGACAGCTGCAAGGGGACTCCATTTTGTTGCTTGACAGGGGTCACATGGTGGACGCTAATTGGCTAATGCCTGGTAAGAAAATAAACTCCCCTTTGCTGCTTGACAGGGTTGGACATGGTGGTCCTTTATTGGTCAGAGCCTGACAGCTCGGGGATTCCTCTTTGTTGCCTGACAGGGACCTGTGGGGGGCTCTTTATTAGTTTGAGGCATGACAGCTTTGTGGATTCCCCTTTGTCACCATGCAAGTGTCACGTGGTGTACCCTTATCGGTTAGGGAAAGGAATCCTATGCATAGTAACAAAGTTCGGATTCGGGAATTATTCGGCAGGGGTTAAGTTCGAAAAAAAAGGAAAAAAATCGGCAAATTCGGGTTAAGTTCGGGAAAAGTTCGAAAAAATAAAAATTAATAATTATAAAAAAGAAGAACGTGATGCCAACTAATCCATCTACCAATCTATATGTATTGACATCTCTTACTATGTTAACATTTATTCCAATTTCTAAAAAAGAAGCATTATGTAAACTCGCAAACTCAAGAAAAAAATTACATAAGGCTTAAGTAAGCTTTATGTAATTTAAGAAAAAAGAATAATTTAGATTACATGTTTGTATATGCAAATCAAATTATATAATTCAAAAATATATAAAAACAAGAAAAATAATCTGAATAGATAAAATCAGAAAAGCAATATATGAGTGTATTTGTTTGGCATAACATAGTTATTTAGCAAAATATAGAAATAGCTCAGAATAAATAACACAAATCTTATTTTCTCTTAATTCAGTGGAAATTCAACAGACTAACCAACTTGCAAAATTATCTTTTTTCTCTCAATTCAATCGAATGTAGTCAAAATCCTAAAATAGCGTACTCGAATAGAGTTTTCTCATTCTTCTATCAGTTGGTGATTTCAATCAAATGAAGATTTCTCGGTGTGAAATAAGTCTCGAGTTATTAGTAATAATTCTATTGCTAATAGAAAATTCATTTTATCCTCATTTTTATTTTAGAATTCTGAATAAGCATGAACGAATAATTTGTGAGAAATCTTCATTCAGAATAAGTTCGGCATAAGTTCGGAATAATTCGTTCGTTCGAGAATTATTCGCGAATAATTCGTCAGTTCGGGAATTATTCGTTAGTTCGGGAAAAAGAAGCCTTTTTAAACGGCACCCCTTAAAAAATGAATAGTTCGGGTACAATTCGGGAATTATTCGAGAACTTTGTTACTATGATCCTATGCGACTCCCCTTTGTCGCTTGACAAGAGCTATGTGGTCGACCCTGGTTAGTTTTGATTTGGAAGCAAAGGAGACTCTCGAGTCTCCTCTACTTCTTGCAAGGTTTTAAATAACGATCTCAGCTTGCTTAATGAGTTTGAGTGAAACCTTTACGTAACACCGTAATGTAGCGATTTTGGCCGTTAACCCGTAATGCCCCATTTTGTAGAAAAATAATAATAAAAAACAGAAGATTAAGGGAAAAATTTAAATTTGATAAACAAACAAAAGCATTGAAATTAAAATGCATATTATGCATGGGAATACAAATTTATCAATTTTAGTAAACATAGTGAGATAAAAATGAAAATGCATAACCCAAATTATCACAGATCCATTTCATTTGAAATCTATGAATCCATTTTTCACACTTGCTAATATGTACTAACTATATACACTGTTTGATAAAGTTAAGAAATCTTACCCAATCAAAAAGTCCCAAATTGATTTTTCTCAAAAGTTGGTTGTGAAGATTTGGGTCGTCGATTCATAGCATAAATTCTACTATTACCTAGGCACGTCCTATGGGTGCCAAGTGTCCAGGTCTCTAGAGGTGTTCAACATGACAAGCTCTAAAAATCTCGTACGGCGGCACAAATGTGCAAAATTTATAAAATGATTGTATATAAATTTTATAACTCAATTGTTTTTAAAAAAAATTAAGAAGAATAGAAGGGGGATCCCTTTCCTAATTGTTTTTCAAATACATATCAAAATTATGAAAAAAATACTCATATAGTGATGGCACGGGCATACAAATTTTTAAAATTGATTATATATAAATATATTATAACTCAGTTTTTTTAAATAACATAAATAGAGAGAGAGGCACCTCTCTCCCATATTTTAAAATATATATATGTACCAAATTTATAAAAAAATACTCATATAGAGAATAGGAGCAACGCGCGCGCGTGTGAGAGAGAGAGAGACGTACCTATTGATCGTCATTGGTGTCATTGGTGCAATTGCTCTCCTAGTAAATTTTCCTCTATGTTTTCTTAAAAGCTACACAACTTGACAAAAATTTCTCAGGAATCAAATTATATATATATAAAATGGCACGATATACAATTTACTTGAAGCATCATGTGCCTAACCATAATGCTGACGCTACTATGACGCGATATAGACACATACCAAGTAGTGTTGTGGTATCGTGCCATGGACTGTTATGTCGTGCCAAGGTGCCAGCATGACAAAATTTAGGAAAATTGAAGTGCCTAGGTAACATTGGTAGATCTGGTTTTTATCAAAAAAAGATGAAGTGGTTATATTTGGCTTGAGAAAGGAAAGAAAGTGAAAATTCTAAAAAATGTAAGATAGAATGAGTTTTTAAAACTTATGGGTATGAAATACAATGTCAAATATTATGTAAAAGTCATTAAGTAACGTAATGTGGCCTGTATGGTTCAGGGTTTACCAAAACCTTTACGTAACGACCGTCATAACAGTTTTGGAAAAATTTGTAGCCATGGTTGCATGTCAGGGGGCCACGTGATGGCTCTTGATTGGTCAGGTGTTTCATGTTTGGGAGCAAGGGTTCCGCCACTTTGCTGCATGATAGTGGTTAAGTGGTAGCGGTTAATTGGTTTAGGTTTAGCAACATGGGGACTCCCATCTATTGGTTGATAGTGGTCACATGTTGGCACCTTGTTGGTTAGGTTTGGCAGCATTGAGGATCTCCCTTTTGCTGCCTAACAGAGGCCACGTGATTGGCTTGGGTTTGGCAACAAGGGGGACTCCCCTCTGCTACTTGATTGGTGCTACACGTAGCCCCTAAATTGTTGTATTTGAGCAGCCCACTTGACCACACATGCCTATGGCACGTGCAAAAATCATCATGGACCCATTTAGGGCTGTTATGTGATGCATTTGAGTTGCATCACCTTTGACGAACCCTCACGCGTGGGTAGTACTGTAGTACAATTTCACTTCCTACACACTTCGTAGTCTGATGTTTGATTTGCAAGATTCAAGTCTTGTTTTATTGACGGAGAGAAGGTGAATTAATTGTTTGAACAATAAAAGTGATATTCCCTTCCCAAGCATGGTTAAAAATATCGGTATTGGTAAGGCGATTTATGGGTACGTCTCGGAGTATCAGTCTGATACGTGCCGATATGCCGAAATAAAAATTAAGATACGCTTTGATATGCAGAGAAAAACTCGGATATCTTACATAAATTTTTTTTAATGCAAATATAAGCTAAAAACAAACTAAATAAAGTCCCTAAATTACATTTATAATCATACATATGAGAGTTGAAAATTTTATAAGTTAAAAAAGGCGAGCATGTTGATAAACAGGTTTGAAAACACAAACCATAGTGACTTAGCCAAGTATAAGCAATACAATCTAAATATGAAAACCTTATATATTCAATAACTACATAAGAAATTATTGACTTTACAATTATAAAGTAAATGATATACATTAAACTCAATACCACAATGAATTACATGCCGTCTCCAATTTTAGATTTAAACCTAGATTGAAGGTGCTTTTTGAAATATTGAACATTTTAGGGTTTTTGAATTTTTTTAAAAAGTGATGAAAAACCGTTGATTTATCATAAAATGGTTTTGATCCATGAATTTCGCATGAAATCAATAGATTTACTCATTTTGGGTTGATTACAATCTATTTTCATTAATTTAAACAACTAAAGTAAAAACAAATAAATTTTTGCATACATTAAAAAATTTGGGAAAACCTTTTCAATTTGAAATAAAACGCTTGGATTTTTTTTTTGAACATAAAATTAACAACAAAGTTTTTTTTAGTCCTAGAAATTAATTAGAGAAGAAAGATTGTTAAAGTAATTGGTTCTAGGAGTGTTTACAAACATCCAAATGGTAAAAATGGCTTGGTTTTATAACTTTGCTAGGAGTATTGGTATGGTATTGATGAGTATTGGTCCGATACGCACCGATACTTTACGATACCTTGGACTTCTATGTATTCTTGTACTAGAGTACTGTATTGGGCAAATCCCAATTTGTACCGGGCGTATTGGGATTTTCCTTATCCATGTTCCCAAGTGCGAGTTTTTGTGCAACAAAGTTCCTCAATGTTTTCCAAGCTTCTCAATTTTTTTGTTCTTGGGTGTGGGAGGTGTAATTAGCTAATATTGCGTTCTATTTAGTAATTTAGAATGCCTTTTTAGGTATCCGATGCTTCTTACTATTTTATACTATAGTCGTTAACTATTCATTATGCTTGTAAGATTTTGATTGAAATTTCTTAAAGGTTAAGTTATTGGGCAAGCAAGATTTGCTTATAGATAGTGATTTACAACTAGTGTGATCAGGGGGTTTCATGTATTAAGTACCAAGTAATTAACCTTCGTACAATCGATCAATACCAAGTAATTTCAAAGAGTGTAATGATAGTCATTCTCAAGATTGTGCCTTAACCCCCCCCCCCCCCCCCCCCCCCCACAATCGCTTTACCTACCTGGAATGGCTCTTCCTACTTGCTTCCTGAATGCACTTCTTGTGAAGTGATCTTCCCTGTACATAGCTTCCCTGCAATTACCCTTAATGAGTGGTCAACTTTTCCTTATTGTAACCAATTGTACTAGACATTTGTTAACTGTATGTGAATGGATGAACATACAAGCTTCCTAGCTTACCCTTTCTTTCACTCTGTGAATATTAAGTTCTTGTTTCTTGGTTGTCTTGAATCATGAACTGACTTGTCTAATTGGAGTGTTTGTTTATCTGTGGTATAGGCTTATTCAAAATGTTTGTTTGTATTAAAAAATTGTCAATTTTTACGGTTTTTCCTCGTCTGTTGGAGCATTACAACAAATTCTTGGTTGGTTTTAAAGCTAATTATGTTTTTTGCATGTAGGAATGGGCTCTCAACCCAAACGAAACAGATATCATTCCTTGAAATTTCACCAGACGAAGCACAAGTCTCCAGAGAAGAGGGAGCATTTCGCCTTTGGATCAATAGTCTTGGAAATTCAACATATATTAACAATGTCTTTGAAGATGTTAGAAATGGGTGAGCTAGTACTATTTTAGTTGTAATGGATTTGCATGATTGATTTCAATATTATCGTTTTGTTCCTTAATAACGGTCAAATATCTATTCCTATGCAGATGGGTACTTTTAGAGGCCCTTGACAAGGTGTCACCAGGGATAGTTAATTGGAAGGTTGCAACTAGGCCTCCAATTAAAATGCCATTCAGGAAAGTTGAAAACTGTAACCAAGTAGTGAAGATTGGGAAACAACTGAAGTTTTCCCTAGTTAATATTGCTGGAAATGATATTGTGCAAGGGAACAAGAAACTTATATTAGGTATGTATCTTACCCCATTTGACCCCAAATGCATATTAAATGGATCTGTATCTCATTGCTCTTGGTTGGAATTTCTGTACTCAAGTTTTTTCTGCTTTTTAAATTGATACTTTTATAAGTTTTTATATGAAAGCTAGTTTTCATAACTCTTTTTTAATAAAAAATGTTTTTGAGGCCTTCTTGAACTTGCAGCGAGGCATTTGAATCTTTGTTATCCGAAGAGCTTCATTTTTTTTTTTTTTTCCGTTTGAGTAAAAACTGTTACCTTTTTTTTTTCCAGCTTATTTATGGCAATTGATGCGATACAACATCCTCCAACTTCTAAAAAACTTGAGATTCCATTCCCATGAGAAGGAGATTACAGATGCTGACATTCTGGAATGGGCTAACAACAAAGTGAGGAATGCAGGAAGACAGAGCCATATGAATAGTTTTAAGGTATTATATCTACAAGTATTTCTCTTTTCCTGTGCAGAAATATTTGATTTTGACTTGAAAGTATCTTTTTGAGGTGCAACTTTAAGGTTCAATTGGATCGAAGTATATCTGATCCAATTGGCTTGTTTGAGCTTCTCTCTTGGATGAGGATTAAGCCTATGGCTTGTTTGAGCATATATGATATTTTATTGACCAACGGTGGATGAAGCACAAGTGCATCTGACCTTGGGCCGTTGTGTTGACGTTCAGGTTTTATACTCTTCATTTATCTTTGATATATTAGGGATGGTAGAGTTGGGATGGAGGGAAGAAACTTATTTGCCAACCTCAGCTGTACACATGGCATGCATGCAGTGGGTTCAGGAGCCATCATTTTATATACCCAACTTGTTCTCATGGTCTAAAAAAATAATCTGATTGGATGTCCTATACTTATCTGTAGACCTTTTTGGACTATCATCACATTGCAATAAATTCTTAAAGGAATACAAAGGAAGTCTTTAGTATCGAGTGATTAAAACAGTTTTTAGTGTAATAGATCTTTAGCTGTGACCTACAAAGTGAGGTTCTTGAACTGCCCTTTATGTATGCCATTAACTTCTCGTCTGACTATGTATTCCTTGTAGAATGTAGATACATAACCCCTTGCTTGTTTCTTCGTACTAACAATGTTGAAATTATTTTTTACTGACCCACCTATGATTTTGGATTCTGTTGATATATATATATATATATATATATATATATTTGTAGGAGTTTTTCATGGGCAGGCGAGATCTCCTAACCAAATATATTTGGACACGGTTTACCAATCTTTTTATGACCTTAGATTTGTTTTACACTATTACTTTGTGAACATGCTAGATTATTTATAGGGCAATGCTATGCTCACTTTCTTTCTCATCCACATTCCCCTTTTCTAAACAAGAAGACAAAAAAATGTGCTATTTTTTTATAAGGCCCACCATTTTGTTTTGGGTCTTCTTGTTCAAAGAAGGGAAAAGTGGATGAGAAGGAAACTGGAGCTAGCATTATCCTTTTTTATTTTCTCTAACATTCTTTTCAAATATCTCTAACTTATATTTTCATCAGTGCTTAGTTTATTTTTCTTGTGATTGTTTTACTTTTGACATTTTGCAGTTAATGCTTGTTATGCTCCAAAGAAATGACTTACAATTTTGTGACAGCTCAAGTAAAAACTGTTGTTTTGCTCATACTTGCTGGACTTCAGTAGAATTGGCTAAAGTATATTGTCTGTGTGCTCCAACATTCTTGGTAGATTATCCGTCATCTTGTTTTACAAGTCTATCTATGAAGCCTGTGCATCATTCTTCCTAAAAGTGGAGTGCATTTGCAACTTGGATCTCTCGTGACTACCTTTGTTTCTCATACACATTCTTGAAGTTTTGACTATTCTTACTGTCATTCAAATAGATAATGATGATATGATGTATCCAAGTTTAACATGCAAGAAATTTAGTTCATATACTATTATGATTCAAAATTTACAGGATAAAAGTCTGTCAGATGGCATTTTTTTCCTTGAGCTGCTTAGTTCTGTGGAGCCCAGAGTTGTAAACTGGAGTCTTGTTACAAAGGGGAAAAGCGGTAAGTTCCATAAACATTTTAGATTTATGAGAATCAGAAGTTTCTTCAGTCAATAGTATTATATAGGGGTTGCATATTTTATTTCTTAGTGACTTTTCATGTACCATTGTCTAGATAAGTTTATCTACATTAAAATGTAGTTAGACTTCTTGATGATTATTTGGTTGGATGATGCTATATTTCAGACGTGTTCTATTTATTAGTGGAGCTTTCATTTATGGTCTGAAAATTAACTTGGACTTGCACGAGGCAAGATAATGTTGTGCTCAGAATATAGGGACATCAGTATTGTCTTTATTTATGGACGTTTCAGCGCCAATCATCAACTAACGGAAGAAAATTAAAAAAAGAAGAAAAAAAGAAGAAATTCATTTGACGATAATGAGAGAAAAACATGAGAGCTGATAGTCTTTTGGTCCTTGGGATGAGACCATATTATAATGCAAGCAGAACTTTTTGAGATCTTAACTATAATAAAAAATGATATTTTTTTAACCTTTGGGAGCAATGCAGATGAGGAGAAAAAGATGAATGCAACCTACATTATCAGTATTGCAAGGAAGCTTGGATGTTCAATATTTTTGCTCCCTGAAGACATAACAGAGGTAATTTGGTGATTATCATGCACTTATTCATTTCTTCCCTTCGAATATCTAAGGTCCCTCATGGATAGACCCTGAGGTATATCTACTCTCTCTACCTGTATATGCAGTAGTCAATCCACTGCAGGGGGTTACCTCTGTAACTGTGGTATATATATATATATATATATATCACACACACATTTATGATTATCATATTGGTGGGGTCCACAAGAGAGTATACAACAGATGGCTACATTTATCCAGTCATGCTCATTCAACATCAAGCTCTCCCTGGGGGATAGCCATTAAATTATGGCTCCACCCCCTCAGCGGTCATGTGCTGAGGTATGAGGATAGTATACTATTCCATTTATAGGACGGTCAAGGTCATCTAATTCGGTTGGTGTCAGGATACAGCATAGATGAGGTGGGAGTGGGACCCATAAAACTAGTGGGCTCCACCCTTCACCCTCACCATGTGTGTAGGTATGAATTTTGAGGGTGATGAGCTGTCCTTAATATCTACCCAAGAGGGAACTTGGTTGTTTTTCATTTCTTTTTCCTTGTACTCACAATAGTGTATTTGAACCTCAATATGGTGGTATGTTTATCAGGTGAATCAGAAGATGATCCTTACTTTGACAGCAAGCATTATGTATTGGTTCTTGAAACAACCTGTTGAAGAGAGACAATCTGGAGCTTCAGATAGCGAGAATGGAATCTCTTCGGAGACCATTGATGACACTGCTTCAGAGGCATCCTCGACCGAAGAGAATGGGAATAGATAACTAGGTGATCACTGCAGAACTTAGACCAATCTTTTATCCATTCCTTGTCTATGTCAATTCTTTTAATCTTTCTCTCTAATTTTGTGGGTATTTCATGAAATGGATTGGATCTAGTTCTCTTCATTGGCATTGTAGATTTTTCTCTTTTCATTTATAATTGCAGTTCATCAACAGGTTATCTATTCCCATTCAATATTAACTTAAATATGTTTGTTTTGATTAGTTGGGTATTATCTTCCTATTCTGTAATTAGTAGCAACATCTCTCCTCTTTCAAATACTGAACTCTGGGACGATTGATGCCATATGAAAATGAATAACATAGAAAGAAAAATAGTTTGAACTTTGAAGAGCACAATGCCGTCAAGCCCAAGACCATCGGGTCCCTTGTCAGTTTCATCTCCACTTTTTATTTCTTCACAATTTTCCCTTCAACATTGGTTTTCAGCACAAAATTTTTGCCACCTACTCTTGAGTGTGGGGATGCTCTTTTTCATCTAGAGACCCTTCTTTTTTTGGGGCTTTCGCATTTTTTGCTTTGTCATAGTAGTTGGTAGGAAATTTGAGTCACTTTGTCAAGGATTTTAACAAGATTAATTCTTACCATCATGAGATTTCAAGTTTTATTTTTATGAGATTTGAAATTATTCTTTTTGCAGTATTTAAGTTAAGGAATTGCAACCCAGGAGATGAAAATACCATACATCTAGTTCTAAAAATAAAATGTATATTGTTAAATGACAACTTGCAAAGTACCTAGCTTTATAAGTCTCAGCAAAAGAATGGACCTAAGCAAATTTATTTTCTCAATTCCTAGTCCTCAAGTTGTTTAGCCCAAGAAGGCGATTTACCGTCTCGTCCTTTTTTTGTGCCATGTCCCCTATTTTATTCCCTTGGTTAAGATTTACTAACCCTTAGGATTAAAGAACCTAACCTTGGGTTTGAGAAAGAAAAAAAAAAGTATGGGTTAAAACTTGTTAACCATAGTTCAAAGGCGCTTTGTGAGGGCGAGAAGGATTAACCATAGTTCAAAGGCGCTTTGTGAGGGTGAGAAGGAATAGTCCCCTCGGCCGGGGAGGGGATTATTGCTCTTTCATTTGTCTTTCTGTTATTTGTCTTAGTTCATTTTCTTCAAAGTATTATTTGACCTCGACAATGGATTTTACTCGCTGGGAATCCTTGACGTCCGAAGATGGGTGCCGGATATTATAATAGCCGGTCTACAATTATCAACGACCATTTGGGTCCAGCTGCATGGAGGGGGTAGGTCTAAAACTCAGATTTTGTAGGAAATGTCTTTGAGATTGATACCCCCAAATGAGGTGTAATTTCCTTCGAAGTCCGAGTGAAAGTGCAACCTGGCTCCCTCCCTACTGCTTTCAGCTGGAACTACAAGCTAGATTGCACTTCATATATGATAGGCTTCTTACCTTTCGCTATTATTATGGGAAGATTGGACATGAAGTGAAACACTGCTAGTGCAGGGATGACGATAAAGTGCACTTCCTTGGACCTTAAACCTTGCATTGAAATGTCTCCTGCAAGACTTGCCACAATGTGTGCTGAACAACCTTGGAAGTTCTATGCCCTTAATTCAGAGCATGCAAAGTGATTGTTGCTTACAGGTGCCCTACAATGACTGCATTACCCTACTTTTTCGAAAATTATAACTAGTGAAACCAGGGATGGATCTCTCCAAGTTAACACGGAAGAATAGCCGGTCGGCAAAACCAGAACCCCGACCTCACATCTCCATAACTTTCCCAATTGGAACCTTCCAACCCTACCCGGACACCACACCTTTTGCATCTGTTGCCTTAACACTTCAGCCTAGTGCCAAGTCTTCAGGGATTCCAGATCCAGAGATCTTCAGCACGACCCAATTGTTCGACGAGCTGACTGTCGAAGATGATACTGAAGCAAAATATCTAGCGGGAGAACAGGTTTGCACCATCTCCAATAGCGTCGAAGCATCATCCAATAGTCAGCTACTAATCCGTTAGTGGATTGAGGCTCTCACTATTGAGGCCATTCAGGGCCGGGGCAAACACAGTGCAGGATAAGTTGGTCCAAGCTAGCAGTGACCAAGCATCACCCTTTTCCTTCATCTATCTCTCTTTGCTCCCATTGTAAAATCCAAATGTCAGGCCACTGTCAGTCTCTTTTTGTTTGAGTCATTTTTGTAAATAAGTCATCTATTTTGTCAATGAAAATCAGATGTTTTGACTCAAAAATCATGTTTTCAAAAACAAATATTTCATATCGACTGATGATGAAATCACACAGACTTTTCCCCTAGAAGGCCTAGTGACTTGAAGCCAACAAAAAAAAACACATAAGCATGCTGAACTTAAGCTAATTGATTTGCCAGGAAATCACCTTTGATAGAGCTACCCTTTAAACCCTCCTTGAACTCTCAGAAGTAGAGTATGATTCAGAACAGGAAGAGGAACCGCCTCAGAAAATTCTGGACCTTCTGGAACACAGTGAAGGGCTACTGCAGTCAAACATGGAAGACACCTAGATAGTGAACCTAGGATCCGCAGATAATCTTCAGCTAGTCAAGATCGGCACGACCATGAGCCTGCAGCAGAGAACAGACATGATCAGCTTCTTGAAAAGCTACAGTGACGTCTTTGCCTGGTCATACGCAAACATGCCCGGCCTGGACCCAGCATTGGTGGTACACAGACTGCCCCCTAAACCTAGATGTCAGACCAGTTAAGCAGAAGCTGAGACGGATGAGGCCCGAATGGTCACAAAAGGTCAAAGAAGAAGTCAAAAAGTAGATCAGTGCAGGCTTCCTGGCAGTAGCAACCTATCCTGAGTGGTTGTCCAACATTATATCGGTACCCAAGAAGGATGGCAAAATCTAGATGTGCATCAACTACCGGAACCTAAACAAGGCAAGCCCTAAAGACAACTTCCCTCTCCCGTATATTGACATTCTGGTCGACAACACTGCGAGGCATGAGACTTTCTCATTCATCAATGGTTTCTCCGGATACAACCAGATCAGAATGACAGAGGAAGATATGGAAAAAACCTCATTTATTACACCTTGGGGCACATTCTACTATAAGGTAATGCCCTTCGGGCTCAAAAATGTAAGGGCAACCTACCAGAGAGCCATGACTGTGCTGTTCCACGACATGACCCACAAATCAACAGAAATCTATGTGGATGACATGATCGTCAAATCTCCTACTGCCAGGCAGCACCCCGAAGACTTGAAGAGACTCTATGACAGACTCCGAGAGTTCAGCTGAGACTGAATTTGGCCAAATGTTTCTTTGGAGCCTCATCAGGAAAGCTCATTGGCTTTATAGTCAGTAAGAGATGCATCGAGATCGATCCAGCCAAAGTTAAGGCTATCATCGAAATGCCAACTCCCCAAACTGAAAAGGAAGTCCATAGGTTCCTAGGTAGAATTCAGTACATTAGCCGATTTATCTCTCAGCTCACTCTGATATACGAGCCGATCTTAAACTTCTCCAGAAGAATGTACCTACAGTCTGGACAGCTGAGTGCCAAGAAGCCTTTGACAGAATAAAGCAGTATCTTCTCAATCCTCCAGTACTCATACCTTCTACACCGGGACAGCCACTGCTACTATACATCTCAGTACAAGAGACCTCCATGGGGTGCGTTTTGGAACAACATGACGAAACAGGCAGAACAGAGCAAGGCATCTACTACATCAGTAAGTGCCTGCTAGAGTATAAAGAGCGGTACAACCCTCTTGAGAAGAGTTATCTGACACTGGTTTGGGCTACTCAGCGTCTACGGCATTGTCTGCTTTCCTATCTGGTAATCCTGATCTCTTGGATGAACCTACTCAAGGGTTTAGAAAAGAGTCCAGAAAATAAAAAATTTTGTTTATGGGGACCGATTGATCGGTGCTCATAACCGATCGCTCGGTCCAAAAGCGATCGATCGGTCTTCACACCGAGAGATCGGTTAAAAATAACCTCTCTGGAAAAATACCGCATACAGAATTTTAGACTAGTTGATAGCCACCGATCTATCGGTAGGCCACCGATCGATCGGTACATATGACCGAGCGAGCGGTCCAAAAACAACTCTCTGGAATTTTAGTCCATACAAAAATGATCACCAGTCGATAGCTACCGATCTCTCGATAGGCCACCAAGCGATCGGTCTCAACACCGAGAGATTGGTGGAGACAGAATTTCAGCCAAAACTTTTTACATTTAATTTTTGTTTGATTCAATTAAGACCAATAGTCATTGTTAGGCTTAAAACTATCCTCCTAGGTATATTTAGGGTTATCTAAGTCAAATCCAACCTAAGTAGGGGTCTCTAAGTCCATTACCTGTCTAGATCTGGAGTAAAAGCTTTTTCTTCAGTTTCTTCACTCTTCTTGAAGCTTTAGCTCTTATGACAAGTTGAATAAGATTCAACACACATGACCTATCTAATGATCACGGAATTTGCCAACACCTAAGTAGAGATTTACACTAGTTAACTTAGAAATAACTTAGGTTTTCCCTTGTGAAGTGATTATGCTTTGGTTTTGCATTTCCAAGTTATGAAATGAACTAAGTTTCCATTATTGCATAAAATGAACTAAGTATGAAATGATGCCATGGGGGATGATGAATGTTGTGTGATGGAAATGGTGGAAGGGCATTATATTCATAATGAATGCACCATGTGTTTAATGAAATGTTGGAATGATAAAATATGAAATAAATGCTTACAAAACCTTGAACACTATGTGTTTGATAAAATGTATGAATGAGATGAAAACCTAAGGCTAAGAACACATGAATGAGAGTGAAGAAAATGTTTCATGCAAGGTGTTTGATTTATTGCATGTGTGAAATGTGAAACCAAATCTATGAGATATGAGATAAGGATATTTCCCCAAGAATTTGTAAATATGTTGATGTGCTCATGAATCTCCTAAATTTCTCATGTGCCTATAATTGTTCAAATGCTATATGTTATCCTCAATCTTTCCATGCCATTATTATGTTCACGAATCACACCCACAAGCACACATGCATGCATGAATTGAGTTTTCAAGTATATGTATCTAAGAAAACAACAAGAACAAGAAATGTGATTCACGAAACAAGCATGATCAAGCCGAACTTTGGGTCAGTCAAGGGTAGGGCATATCCCTAGGATATGTCATACCTGGCTCATAAGAAAAAACAAGCAAGTTGATAAAGCCAGACATTGGGCCGGTCAAGGGTAGGGCATATCCCTAGGATATGTCATACCTGACTCACAAGAAAAAAAAATCAAGTTGATGAAGCCGGACATCGAGCCGGTCAAGGGTAGGGCATGTCCTTAGGATATGTCATACCTGGCTCACAAATAAACAAACATGAATGTCAAGGGTAGGGCATATCGCAAGATATGTCATACCTGGCTCATAAGGAAACAAGAAAACAAGGAGGTTGGCGTACCCACTTCTATATATATATATATATATTTTGCTGAAGAGAATTTACATTCCCGGCTCATTAGTCGCTTCAAGGGCACTAACCTCTGGCTCAAAAGTATACAAGCAAGTCAAGTCAAGAACATGTCAAGAATATGACAAGAACAAGCAAGACAAGTGATTCCAAGCAAGACAAGACAAACATGTGTGATTCTCACGAACAAGACCAAGACAAGAAATAAGTTTTCAAACATGACAAGCAAGTTTTGAAAGAAACACGAAAATCTATTTTCAAGAGTAAGACATGATTTTTAAAGTACGAGTTTTACCAGGGTTTTCGCATTCATTCAAGCATGTCAAGATTATTACATTGTTTTACTTCAATGCTATTTGTTATATGCTACTAGTATTGCTTTAAATTGAAATAATGAATTATATCTCGTTGCCTTTGTGTGATTGTTATTGCTATGGTTAGCTAGTAGCTTGTACTCGTTGAGTATTCCATACTCAGCCGTACATAATGATGTCGGCAGGTACACGGTTCAACATCTGCGCTCTTGATCCTTGGATCGAGGAGGATTATGGTGAGGAGGAGCCTTACATTGAGCCCACCGTAGAGCCTTAGGTGGAGGCCAGAGACCCAGATAGTTGGCCGTACCCAGACGAGTACTAAGAGAGAGAAATTTTTATGATTTTGTATTTTTATAGGTGGGCATGTCCACCTTTACTTGATATGGTTTGTACTTAACTTGGAATACATATTATGGGTAGAAAGGAAAAAAATTGGGTTATGTTTCCGCACTGATATGAACTTTCGCACTCTGATTAGTATCCCTATTGTATATGTTTTGCTTTGTTCATTATAGGATGGTTTGACAGGTATGCATAGTCACACCTAAAGTATCCTTTAACTCCTAGGGGGTTTTTGGGGTGCGACAAGTTAGTTAGTTACTAATTAAAGATTCCTTAATTGTTAGGGATTCCATTAGTTAGTTACTAATTCAAGATTCCTTATTGGATAAGGATAAGATTAGTTACTAATGGATAAGGTTAGTTTCTTTTAAGATTAATCCTAATTGGATTAGGAGAATAATCATTAAGGAAACAATTGAGGAATCCTAATTGTATTAGGATAAGGTTGAGGGGTTGTAATTGGATTACAATTCAAGCAACCAAGAGGGAATATATAGGTGGACGCCCACCTTGGGAGAATGAATAATTCTCCAGATTTTTCTCCTCCTTCTCCTCTCCCCTACTCTCACGCCAAGCCCTATCCCCCTTTGAGGGTGTACGGTCACCCTTTCCCTTTTTCTTTTTATTTGGTTTTTATTCTTGATGATCAAGAACAAGTTCTTTGAAGATCAAGATTAGATCTTGTTTGATCAAGAAAGGTTCTTGAATCAAAGAAAAGAAGAAAAGATTAAAGAGCATGAAATTTGGAAGGGCCATTAGCTTCCATTAGAGAAAGCTTTAAAAGAAAAAGAAGGTTCGTGTGAATTGACATGAGATTTGACACTTGTGAAGTTTTGCGAGTACTGTTCTAACGTGAATTTGACTTAACAATTTCATAGTTGCAAAGCTGATTGCTGTTTCAACCTTCATTGAATAAAATCAATTAGAATCTTAGTCATATCTTGGGATTCAATGTATGCCCCCCAAAGAATTGTTTTTCTAAAATTAAAAAGAGGCATACTTTCAGAATATAGGGTCTTTACCCCAGTTCAGTACATCCCTTGCTTACCTTACCTGTTTTAAGTTGATATTCCATACACGCTTCACTGGGTTTTTGTCAGCACGTGCCCCTGCAAGTTTGCAGGCAGATCATACATGACAAAAGCTTAAGTGTAATATTTCAATTGGTGTCTTGTAATTTTGTTGTGAGGTCATGTAATGACATTATTTACCATTTTGATTAGTTTAACCCTAACTCATCAAAGGTTCTAGGTCATACGATAAAAATTGATTGTGTTTAATAGAGAATTGAGTAGCATAATAATGTGGGTGAGATACATTGTATCACTATTAGGTGTATCTCAATCCCCATCTTTGATTAGAATCAATTAAAATATAGATTAGATTTGATTGACTCTAGTTTCCACCTAGATAGATTCACCTATGTATAAACTCTATGGGTCGATGTGATAAGGTATCCAATTATGAATAGAATCATTTCTTTTAAAGTATTTCCTTAAGATACGATATCATATATATAGGGTATACCAAGCCCAATAAATTATACTGATCACCTTTATCATCTTCTCTCAATCGGTATGCTGTAGTTATCCAGGGAAGATCGATATGGGGTTTGTCACTAAAATAGAAAATCTTGCAATTATTCCGAGACTACAAATTTAAAAGTCTTACACTTTTCTCTAACCCTCATCTTAGTTAGATTCTGTTTGGCATGTCTATATTTTGGATCTATTTGTCTATACCTCTACTGCGGTTCGTGCGTAGACATTTTCACGTTTTAGACCATTTAGCGCGTCTACTAGTTATATATAAAAGACAAAAAGGCGTATCATGTAAAAAGAAATCAAAATTGTGGGGATTTTCGGGAAAGAAGAACGCATCTATTGCGGATAGATGACTGAAAGGAGATTCGAGTCATTTTTTTGACTGTTTTACCCCAACCTATAAACAAAAATATATGTCTCTAGTAGGCGACTTTCCACCATAATACACATGGCCAACCCGCAGATAAGTCTATCTGGATGCTAGATTTGATTGCTAGGGATTTAGAGCATCTGCTACTGCTACCAACAACTCTCTTACCAAGATGAGTAACTATTTGATGACCATATGAGATGCGAGCTATGATACTAACTGCTGCTTTGCAAGAGGATGGATTGAAAGACCCATCACAGTTTATCTTAATCCTACCTTGGGGAGGAGGAATCCACTCTACTTCGGCATTTAAGTTCTCTAAATGCATAGAGCCTGAATGTGAGGATGATGCGATTTCTTCTATCAAATAGGAAGCTCTTTGTACAGTCAATAACGGGTTTGGGAAAATGATATGGAAGATCTTTTCATCGTGGCTCTTCCATATGAACCAGAACACGATAGCAATTTTGTTCAACAACACAAGTTAATTTTTGCTTTGACACACACTAGGGCTTTGTCCCAGTGGTAGTGTATCCCCTGCTTTGAGGGGAGGTACCGGGTTCCATTCCCAAGAAGGTGGGAGTTTGTATATACTCTCCACCCACCCACCCACTAACTGATACTAACATCGAACCGGCGTTGCGGCCTAAACGTATATCTTGAACCAATTTTTTTTTTGCTTTGGCTAGGCCTAGGTTCAAATGCAACCATTGCTCGTACCATTCCCCTAATAAAAATAAAAAATTCTAATCAGAGGGCCAGATTGACATAGGAGAGACAGTCCAGACAGTTCTTTCAAAATGACAACAAATGAGGAGGTGCTCAATAGTCTCCGAGAAACCGAGACACAGTGGGCAAGACTCATCCACTATGATTGTTATCTTAATTAGGTTCACATTCTTTTGCCACTATATCCTGAAAACATTTTCAAACAAAGGTGTTGATCTTAAGGGCCCTATGTTTGGTTGCTAAGAAAATAAGTTAAAACATGGAAAAGAAAAGAAAAGAAGATAAAACACAATTAAAAATTGTCTTAGAAATCTAAAAGTTTCTTTTATTTTCCATGTTTTCACCTATTTTCTCGGCAACCAAACATAGCATAACAGACCATACCAATTTCCACAAATGAGGGTGCACTGAGTAAGAGGACAAAGCACGATCTGACCTTCTAGATATAGGATTCTCCAAGGCGAGCATATAGGTGGATTTCACCGAGAAGGAGCCTTTTTTATTTGTGTGCAAAACCATTACATCTTCTGCTCCCTTTAAACTGAAATGTATAGCAAATCCAAAAAAAGGGATAGGCACTGCAGAAACTCTCTGATTCTCCATTTGTTCTCCTAAAGATCGATGAAGTCTGCGACTAAATTCCATGAATTATTGATTGGATGACATGAGATGAGTTTATGGTGGTGCAAAATTGGAACCCAATGAGGATTGATACTAATTCCATTCCCTACGTCCGTACCCTTTCTCCAGAAGGGTTAGGTAATCTTAAGCGTGGTTAATAGGGATTAAATGGGACACGTGTTGATGTATGGGTGTAATTAAACTCTCCCAAGGTCGATCGTGATTGGCTGCGATCCGATCTCATCTGCTTACAGTTAAATCTCTTATATTATACTAATGAAGAACGTTCTAAGTCATTGATTGCTTTATCAAAAAAGTCATTGATTGCGAAAGACAATGATGTCAACATAATCTCTTGTACCCACGTGATTTATGTTCTTTAATTCATGTGCACCAGCGTGATTCTCGGTCGCGTGCATCATGTGTACTTCCACGTGCTTTATATTTTAGAGGAAACCAAATCCTCTACCATGATAACCGGATTTGGCAAATTTGGTTATAACCCGGGAGGTCGCCTTTTGACACCCTTAAGGTTATGATTCACCAATCCTTACGGTTCACACACCCATCCTTATTATTATTTTTAAAAATATTTTAATATTAAAAAAACACAAAGAACAGTTTTTTAATTTTAAAAAAAGAATTAATTTATTTTCTAAAAACAAAGGATGGGTGTGAGTGAATCTTAACCTCAATTAAGTGGTATCAAAAGGGACACATGTGGAACTCAAGGGGCCAAATCCGGTTATCACCGTAAAGGATTTGGTCTCATTTTACAGTGCTGTAGAAATTCACCTACGGCTTGTCTGAGTCACTGGTCCTCATATGTGCCGTTGAACTTTTTATTTTATTTTTATGATAATTGAAATCTAACCACCAACCCAACAACTAAGAGGATTGGTTAAGACCACGCCTTGCCAGCAACTGTCTACAATCTGAAACAGAAAACAAGGATTCCGAATAGCTAAACTGACCTCCCTGTCTTGAGCCCACAACAGCTAGGCGATGAGCATAAACATTAGCCATACGCTGAGTGTGAGAGATATGAAATTCAGGAACTTGGATCAAGATGGCTCGGATATATATCCTCCATAACCGTCCAACCTCCCAAGGAACCGCAAGACTGGGGTCGGCAAAATAATTAACTACTCCAAGCGAACTTGGTATTGTTAATGTATGTCAAATGACCTTGAAAGAAAATTAGAATGTCAAATTCGAAACAGATGAACCAAAGAGATTTCAAGAAGTAACTCGTAGAGTCATTCTCTCACCAGTGAAGCAACAATTGTATAACGAGGAGAAAGTTGTCGTGTTTTTGGGAGGAGGAGAAAGTTGTTGCTTTTACTGTTTAAAAGGTAACCGATTAAAGCAAAAGGCTTTGGGCACTATGAGGCACACTATGCCTTCGCACGGACATTAATCTTTAGTTACGTTTGAGTTGCTTCATCTTTTGATTCACTCACGACTGTTCGTTGGATGTTAGGCCTTTCATCGTCTGTCCACGAGTGACCACGTGCCCCTTGGCTAGAAGAGAATTCGATTACGCCCATGGAATGGTTAATTTCACACGGGAGATTGGGGGGTTAATCATGACCATTCGATTGATCCATGCTGACCCACAGAACCCAAGCCGCATCAAATCAAGCGAAGGGACCTGCTTGATGGACACTAACTAGATTGGTCAAGACCAAGGATGAAGGAGACCCATGGTTGTCCTCTCCCGAACAAGACAGGAGGCCTAGTTCAATCTGAAAGGTATTGCCAATCAGATCACTTAGGGTGGTCCGATTGTGTGTCCATGATCTGATCAGGGAATTATCATATTCATCCAATCATGGATGAGGATGTACTTGTTCGTTTGGGGACATGATATTCAAAATCAGAATAAGATTAGGGTATGCAGACTAGATTCACTCAACAATCAGTCCATGAATGGATCGGGTTAAGGCTAACCCTATAACCAAACAAACACTCGATATCCACAAGGATCAGTATAACCATGTAACCAAACACGTATAGTCCTAAATTAGACTATTCTTAGAATTGTATCCAAACAGTTTAAAAGATGGGACCTTTGCATCCTTGTAACCAAACAATCCATGGAATGGATGAAGATTACTCTTGTTTCCAAATAATTTAGACATAACATGAGTTACTAAAAGGACTACGCTTGATCCGGACAAGTGGGGATTATATCAAATTTTGAGCAAGCCGTACGACTCGTGGTGCCGGCCGCACCTTGCCATGTAGTTGCCAACTCCATACTTCCACTACCAAAGCTGCATTAAGATTCTGCACATTCTGCCTCTGCAGTAGATTAGATTTGCAACCAAATAGTCTAATAGAACAACCCTAAGTTGTTCCAGTTAATATAAAAGGATAGCAGAACTGCTCCGAATAACTTAGAACTGTCTAACAAAATGGATTAAGTTACACAAACAAGAACAAGCGGGATAATATCAAATTTTGAGCCGAGCTGAGTTTTCAATCTTGAAATGTATTTAAGCTGAGCACGAGCCAAGGCATGTTTGATTCGGCTCGGCTCGGCTCGATTCGGGTCGGCTTGAATATTATATATATTAGAAAATAAAAAATATTATCTAGATATATCATTATTATTTACCTATATATATATAATTATTGTTTTTATTTAAAATTATTTTTTTAAATAAATCAAGCCGAGCTCAAGCCAGCTATTTGATTTCAATCCAACTTTTCGAGCATCTTTTCAAGTTGAGCCGAGCTCGAGCCAGCTATTTGATTTCAAGCCAACTTTTCGAGATCTTTTCAAGTTGAGCCGAGCTCTAGCCTAGATTAAGCCCCTATCAAGTCGAGCCGAGCTGGACAAAGCTTGGCTCAGCTCAACTCGATTACCCCTATCTTCCGTCAAGCAATGCAAACTTGTATACCAGAGTGAATTTGGAAAGCTAAGTTGAATCTCAGAGGTAGTGTTGTTATTTCTCTTGAATATGAAAGACTTCAACTATCTTCAAGAAATAATTTTAACTAAGTGCCTCTTAACTGTGCAATTTGCAATTCACGTATTACTATGTATAATTATATAGTAATCATGTTTATGCATCTTTCGGGATTCTAAAATTGGTTTTGAGAGTTGTTCTATTTTAAGGTGCTATGCACCAACAGAGCAAAGTTCGTGATTTGGCATGTGAATGATGCAACTCCATGTACCTCATCTCACCAAAGAGAAGTACGACAGTTGGAGTATCCAAGAAAAGGCATTGCTTGGTTCACCATGGTGCTTGGGAGATCGTTGAAAAGGGTTATGTTGAACCTAAGAACATTCAAGAAGTGGCCGCTGCATTGACCAAAATCAAATAGAATCCCTATGAGATTCAAAGAAAAAAATACAAGAAAATACTCTTCCTCATCTATTATTGTTTGAATGAGTCTATTGTTAAAAAAGGTAGCATCCGTTTGGGAGATTCTATATAATTCATGAGATTAATTTTCATGGGGAGCTCTGCATCATGCGGAGCTCCCTTTTTACACTAAGGGGGGCAAAATGTGTAATTATCATTTGCCCCCCTTAGTGTAAAAAGGGGGCTCCGCTTCATATTTAAACTGCAAATTCATTTAGAGAAGTTTTTTTTTGCAGGGATATCATTTACCTCCGTTTAGCGATCAGTGGTTAGCTTGGAGATTGGAGCTCTTGCAACTCATCGTCCGGGAATAGATCCCAAGACCTCTCACTTGAGAGAGGCCACACCCCACCATTTAGAAAAGTTGAAAAGTGAAGAGAGTCCGTCTTGAAACACTCATGAATCAATCCAACCAATTTTAGATTATTGTCAAGGTTTTTGGTTGTTGTAAATTAACTAAGAAGAAATGGTGAAGAGTAAAGTTAAAATCGAGTAGTGAAGAGGATACTATGTTCCTTGGATACAATGTTCGATTATATTATCGTGGCTGTTGAAGATTATAAGGACTCGGGGTGCAGTAACCGTCAATGAACTTATGAAATTTTTACAAGCCCATTAGCAAAAATTTAACAAGATATATCAGCTGACCACGAGAAAAACATTCATTCCCACATGGGAAACATTGATGCGACAAATGTAAAACAAAGGAAAGACAATTTCGACTATTTAGCAGTTGGGTGGCCAATACTTTTCAACCACTTAAATAGAAATCAATAGGTTTCAAATAATGATTCATATAGTACTCCTTCAAATTGTCTTTGTCGCCTAGGATTATAAAGAACCAATAACTTTTAGACACATAAGGAAAGTGGCATTTACATAGATTTTTTTTCTTTTTTTAATAGGATTAGGAGTTCCTCTAGGTGGGGGTAGAGTAAAATACTCTAGCCCAATCTCTCCAACTCGACACGTGTCTCTTTTAAGTTTTAACTCTCTTTTAATTGTGGTTATAATTCACTAACTCTTGGGATGTGTTCGTTTGACAAGAAAGTATGGAAAAGTGAAAAGTGAATTTTCTTGCATTTTTCTTGCGTTTGGTGTGCAAGAAAACACACTTTTATTTTCTTGCACTTTTTCAATAGTGACAATTTCTCTCAAAAACTCCCTCCATCCTTTGATGATTTTTTTGAAAAAAAAATTAATTTTCTTTTCTTTCACCCACTTTCTTTTCAACCGATCATATTCTTACCCCATGTTTAGTTGCCAAGAAATTGGACAAAATATAACTATCGTATTAGAAATCTAAAATTTTCTTTTAAATTCCATGTTTTCACCTATTTTCTCGGCAACCAAACATACTAGGGTGGGTTAAATAATTTAGCCTTAATTTTTAGAAAAATAAAATAAAATTTTAATCAAAGGTTAAAGTTCTTAACATAATTAAAGAGTGTTAGAGGTTGAGTTAAAGACTAGGCATAATATTGTACCCTAAATATAATTAATTTTTTCCCATTTTTATACAATAAAAAAGCTGAGGTGATGTAGTTTCCTGTCATGTCAGAACATCATTGGTCTTTTGTAAGTCAAGCTAAAAAAAAGAGAGATTAATTATCAATAGGAGTTCCGTTGTACTGTCAACCAGAGCAACCCAATATTTGCCTTGAAAAGTGGTAATTTTGGTCATTGTGACCATAAGGGTGTTTTTTTGTTAGTAAATTTTTCCATAAATATCTCTTTGCAAGGCAAATTTTGAGTTGCTCTAGTTGACTGTTCCCCAGAGCTCTTGGTAGTTATCCTCAAAATAAGAATAACATTGTTGATTAGTTATGCTCCTTCAAACCTTGATGAAAGTGCCATCGAGATAGATAAGTTGGATTGAAAGCTCTTTTTGCTCTGGAGGTGCAAGTTAGCAAAGACAATATTTTAAGTGCATGATAGCAAGAAAATTGAGAACGTTTTGCTAGGGTCTATAGAAAACCCTAGGGTTACCGGCGGTGGAGAGGGAGATTCCTCCTCAAGACTGCCGGATCGTCCCCTCTCTTTTGCTGCTATTGTTGGTAGAAAATCATCTTCTTCGTTGGATACTCCTCATTCTTCTATTCCTCTCAAAAAGCCAGGCTCTTTCTGTGAAGAACTAGCAATATTATTCTTTGAGAAGAATCATCAATACTAGCTGCTCCCCATCGTCTATCCCTAGTTGCGAAGTGTTCATATGGTCGGCCTGCCCTGGATGCAATAATGGTTCATATGAAAAGAAACTGCAGGTATTCAATTGGCCTTCTCTATTGGGATTCTTGATTCGAGACACCTCCTATTCAGATTTACTTCAGAGGAAGATTTCTTTATGGTTTGGATTAAAGAAGTTACTTACATCAATGGATATCTCTTCCGATTTTTCAAATGGACCCCTTCAATCTTATCGGGGGTGGAACCATCCATAGTTCAGATATGGGTAAGTTTTCCAAACCTTCCTCTTCATCTATTTAATGAATCAGCCCTTACTTCTATTAGTAGTATCTTTGGCAAGGTGTTAAAGATTGATGGAGCAACAAGATCATTCTCAAGATTGAGTGTTGCAAGAATTTGCATTGAGATAGATATTCTAAAAACCAATCTAGATCATTTCTAGTTGAGATTAGGGGACCATGGTAGATGGCAATCAGTGGAGTATGAAAAAAAAATTCGGTTTTGTGTTAGATGCAAAAAACTTGGTCATGATGTTACTCATGCTCTATGGACAGACCCAAAAATGGTAATACAGTGTTTTGGAAAGATGATAAAGTTTCTTTTAAGCATCAAACAAAGCAATGGGTTTTGAAGCAATTTAATTTGGTAGAGAATCCTATTGTTGAATCTTCTATCCCGATCCTCCCCAAAGATCCCATCCCAGTACAGATTGCAAATCATGATCATGGGTTGTCTTCCATGCAAATAGCTGCTAAGGTAAGTGGTATTGTTGTTCTTAATTCAGATCCTATTAATCTATCCAATACAGGTATGACTTCTTCCAAAGATCCCATCCCTGAGTAATATCCAGTTCAAGGTCGTGGGTCGACTTCCAAGCCATTAGCTGAAAAGGAGAAAGGTACAAATTTTCCTATTACAGACCGTGTTATTCTAACTAGTCCAAGTATGATCTCTAATAATTCTTCCATTGATTTGCAGATAGAGGCTTTAGAAATAACAAAAAATTTTGGAGACATTGGTAAGAATATTGCTGATCAAAATAAAGAACACACTTATCAAATTTCGACTTCGGATGAGGAAAAGATCAAATAAGAAGGCCCTCATCTTTTAAATTTCAACAGATGTGGATTAATCACTCGGATTTTTCTAGAATTGTGACTGCATTATGGGGTCCATCTATCTCGGCTAACCTTCTTATTTCCTTCTTCCTTAAGCTTAAAAGGCTAAAATCTTCTTTAAAGATCTGGAATAGGGAAGTCTTTGAAAATATTTTTCAAAAACTTAAAGATCTCGAGAGTCAGATTTGCTGTCTGGAAGAAGAAATTCAAAGATTTTGAGATGATGGGAAAAAATGCTCTATTATCTAACCTCAAGGTTGAACTAGAATCTGTCCTTCTTTAAGAAGAAATTTATTAGAGACAAAAATCTAGAGTTCAATGGCTCAAAGAAGGTGACAGTAACACAAATTTCTTCCACATGGTCACTAATTCTAAGAGGGGGCATAATGGAATTTCTAGAATTCAAAATGCTCAAGGTAACTGGCTGGATTCTTAGGAGGATATAGGCAATGAAGCGGTAAATTTCTTTAAAAATTTGCTTTCTTTTGATAATGTTATGCTTGATCATGATATTTTGAATTATATTCCTTGTCTAATTTCTTTGGAAAGTAATATTTTTATATCTACATTACCAACTATAGAAGAAATTAAAAAGGTTGTTTTTAGTATATCGGCCGATAGTGCTCCTGGTCCAGATGGTTTTTCTCGTGATTTTTTTCATTCTTGCTAGAACATTATCAAGGAAGATCTTTTACATGCTATTACATTCTTTTTCATGTCTGCTGAAATTCCTAGAGCAATCAATGCAACTGCTATTGCTTTAATTCCTAAATGCAGCTCTCCTGTGTCTTTTTCGGATTTCAGACCAATTAGTCTTTGAAACTTTCTTTATATGATTATATCACGTATATTGGCTGATCGTATTGATATATTTCTTCCTAACATTATTTTTGATGAGCAAAGTGCCTTCATGAAAGGTAGAAATATTATAGATAATATTAGTTTAGCTCAGGAGAAGGTGCAAGACATTGATAAGAAAACTCCTGGAGGTAATGTTATATTTAAACTTGATATGTCTAAAGCTTATGATCATAGAATGAAATGAAATTTCATTTTCGCCGTTCTACATAGGATGGGTTTTAAATACGATTCCATTAGATTGATTCGTGGTTGCCTTATTAATCAATGTTTTTCTATTTTTATTAATGGAAGTTTGCAAGGTTTTTTTCAGAGTTCGCGTGGTCTTCGGCAAGGTGATCCCCCATCTCCTGTTCTTTTATTTTAGCTGAAGAAGTCCTCAGTAGAGGCATCAAAATCATTTCTGAGAGTCTTGCGTCCACTTATAAATTGGGAAGGTACGGTATACCGGTTTCTCACATTCTATTTGCTGATGATACTCTCATAGTTTGTAATGGTAGGAAACAGAATATTAGGAAAAATTTTTTATTTTATTTCCTCTTATGAGAAAGCTTCAAGTCAGTTGATTAATAAATCTAAAAGTACTTTTTATTGTTCTGATAAGATGTCTAGGATGAGAACTGAGTATATTTTTAACTACATGGGCATTCCTAGAAAAAAATTTCCTTTTATTTATCTAGGTACAAAGGTCGTCTTAAAAAGCGTTATTTTAACTCTCTTATAGATTAAATCATTTCTAAGGTGGAAGGATGGAAAGCTAATTTTTTATCGAATGGTGGGAGATTAATTCTTATTAAGCATGTTTTATCTTCAATTTTCACTTATCTTTTAACGGGTATTCATGTTCCTAAAGTAATTACTAATCAAATTGATAGAACTATGGCAAAAAAAATTTGGAATAATACGAATGAAGTTAAAAAAAGGCCATTGGATTAATTGGAATATTTGCTCCCTTCCTCAATTCGAAGGTAGTCTAGGAATTAGGAAAATGAATGATTTTTCTATTGCTCTTAGAACGAAACAAGCTTGGAATCTATTTCAATCTACAAATCTTTGGTCCACTTTTTTTAGGAAAAAGTTTCAATTTACTCATATTTAGCATGCTTCTTCTTATCCTGGATCTTCTAAAACTTGGATTAAAATTAGTCAACTGTGTAAGGATGTGGTTTACAAATCAACTTCTTTAATTGGTAATGGTAACAATATTAACTTTTGGTTAGATTGTTGGTTTGGGGAGGGCCCTCTTATTGATCATGCTATTAATACTCCTCATTCTTTTCCCATTATTTCTAATATGCTAGATAATAATGGAAATTGGGAATTTCAATTTAGTTAATGATTATATGCCTGACCACTTGAAGAGAGTTATAAGATCTGCAGGATTCTTCACTTTTGAATCTGATGATACATTTATTTGGAACCCCAACCCAAATGGTAAGTTTTTTGTTAAAATTGCTTGGGAATCTATCAGACAAACAAATGTTCGTAAAGACTAGAGTAAGTATATTTGTAATACTATAACCCCAAAAAAAATTCAAATCTTTGGGAGGAAGGTAATGTATGGTGCTGTTTCGATTAAAACAAAGATTCAATCTACCGGTATTCCTTTAGTTAGCTACTGTTCCTATTGTAATTCTGGAAATATTGAATCTCTGTCTCATCTTCTTCTTCAAAGTGATATTGCAGACCTAGTGATATCATTCAATGTCTTCTAATGAGATGGTTCAAAGCCTATGATAGACATCATAATGAGCTTTACATTTTGTTTCCTCTTCTTCTCATTTGGGAAATATGGAAAGAAAGATGTTCGCATAGATTCAAAGGAGTTCGGAAGTCTTCTGGCATTATTATTGATCATATTAAAGAATGGATGGCGGATTTGGGACGATTATCGAATAATAAGAGATTGGATCTTTCAACTTTCAGCATTATGATTTCCCCTCCTATGGAAAGAAATTCTATATCTTTTGTTAAATGGATTAGGCCTCTTCAAGCTAAAATAAAAATGAATGTGGATGGAGCTTCAAGAGGTAATGCTGGCTTAGTTGGTGGAGGGGGTATTATTTGTAATCATCATGGAGATATGTTAATTTGTTTTTATGCGTTTTATGATCACTGTTCCAGTTATGTTGCTGACACTAGAGCCCTCCTCGATGGTATTTTGCTTTGCCAATCTATTGGGTTTATGCAGATTGAGGTAGAATCTGACTCTAAAATTCTTGTGGAAGCCTGGAATGGTATTTTTCATCATCCTTGGAATGTATGGTATTGGAATCAAAAGATCAGTAAAGTTAAGAACATTTGCTCATCTATTATTCATATTTACAGGGAAGCAAATCAGGTTGCTGATTTTTTAGAAAATCATGGTTGTGATCTTCATTAGTCAGGCTTGATCTTTTCTAGACAGGAAAGCACTCCTCGCCTTAGAGCTATTCTTTTCCTTGATTAAGTGGGTCTGGGAAATATTAGATTGTCTTAATGTGTTTTTCTATTGTTTTAGTTGTGCTTGGTTCTTGTAAGGGGTTGAGGGTTTTTAATTCCCCTTGCTTTTGTTATGTTTTTTTTTAGGGGTTTTGGTTTTGTGTCCCCCTTTAAAAAAAAGTGTGTCATCCACCATGGAATAAGTAACATGTACCTCAAGCAACTGCTGATCAATGATTCAATGTTGCTATAGATCCTTAACAATTGTATGTAGCAGTAGACTCATGATTTTTAGTGGGTAGCATGCTAAGTTACTACCTAGTCGAGTCAATTACCAACATTGGGAAAGCAAAGCCAAAGAAGAAAAGCAGCACATTGAAGTTTTGGGCATGAAGGTGGGGCATATAATATCGCAAGGGAAGAAAAAAAATGTTATGACCTCTCGTTATCACAGGTCTTCTTCTAACAAGATACAACGTTATACGTGTACCATTAAAAGAGAAAGATATGTGTTTTGAACTAACAATTGCCTAATAAAAAAGAGTGAGTCTTAAAAGAGAGTGATGTTATCCTATTTTTAAAGGCTTTAGTACCCATTTGGACATTTTGGTCAATTTTAATAAGGGTCATTTAAGTAATTTTGAAAATATTGAGATATTTTGTTCAATTTATGTGAAAGACATGAATATAAAAATTTTTGAAAAAACTTTTTTATTCAAACTTGATTTTGATCTAATCAAAATCTTCCCAAGGGTCATGTTATGATCATATTAAATCATGGTATGAGAAACCATACTCACAAAGCTCCTTAAGTGTAAAACCTCCTGTCAATTCACACGAACCTTCTTTGAATCTCCAAAGCTTTTCTCCAATGGAAGCTAATGGTCCTTCTAATCAATGCTCTTTAATCTTTCTTATTTTCTTTAATTCAAGAACATTTCTTGATTAATAAAGATTCAATCTTGATGAATCAACCTTGATTATCAAAGAACTATTCTTGATATTCAAGGAAATGTCCTTGATCTTCTTCAAGATCAAAACCAAACCAAAAGAAGATAGATAATGGGAGGGCTGGCCGTACAACCCAAGAGGGAGAGAGAGAAAAATGTGGGAGAGAGAGGGAGACCTTCATTGTGAATGTTCCACTATGGACGGTCTCTTTATATAGACTTCCCTTTTAGCTATCTTATAGCTCAAGTCAAACTCTTCTTTCTAAATTCTAATCCAATTAGAACTCTCTTTAATTCTTTAATGATAATCCAAATCCAATTAGGATTTAATCAAAACAGAAACCAACATTATACATTCCCTATTTAATAGGAAACAATTAGTAACAAACTAATCTATTCCGTAGGAAATAGGAAAACAATTAGTAACAAACTAATCCATTTCTTATTTAATAGGAAATAATTAATAACAAACTAATTCATTCCCTATTTAATAGGAAATCATTAATTAGTAACCAACTAATCTAATCCCTACTTTATAGGGAATAATTAATTAGAAACTAATTAATTAGATAATGTAGCAATGAAGTGGGCGTCCCACCCTAGGTGGGCCCCATAAATCTCATGCCCCTTTTGAGGTCTAACCTCTTATGTTGTCACATTTTGATCTTTATCAAAATCCCATATGGGTCCTACCCATTTGGTTAATCACATCTTATGTGATTTCACCTATAAGAGATTCACTATACCATATAGTGAATTACATTGAGAAATTAATTAATTTAATTCTAAATTAAATTAAAAGCCTTGAGAAGGTCCTAGTGTGTGGGATCTAAAGGGATCTCTTATTTCCAGTTGTGGGACCAAGTGCTTTATCACCTTTAAGGTGAAGCCTTATTGCTAGGAAACACTTTCCTATAATTCTTTTAGGATCATAGAATGTTATCTAAGTTCCTAGACTTCCACTAATCACAATAATGTTCATTAACACATTGTGCTTAACCTCTAGAAATTAGAGAATTGCTAGTAAGTACTATCTCACAATATATTTACAAATAAATCCTTCCACAATCCGATATCACATATAAGCTTTTGGGATTGGAACAAGTCCATTGTCTAGTCCCTAGCTTATGAATACAACTCTTTCTCATGAATAATTTTTCATTAAACTGAACTTCCAAAACACTTTTGAAGAAACATTAGAAAAGAACTGACATATACATATATTTTTCTATATTGAAAATATCAACTTCAATAAAGACCATTTTACTGAAAAACACCATACTGGATTTTTAAGTTTAGCTCAACAAGTATCATCTTGATATCATTATCTCCAATTAAGGAGTAATGGATTCCTTATTGAGTGTTTACACACTTCTCCAAACACTGTGTACATGACCCAACGTACCCGGAGTTAGTCATGTATATTGGACATTGTTGACTGGCACATCAAAGCCATATAGACAGATGTTTAAGAAGATGTTAACCTCTCAGGTCTAAGGACAATTTGTTGAATGAATTTAATCCTAATACAATCTGACAATGTATTGCATAGGGTATCAACTAGTGACCCCATTCAGTATTATGTACTTACTACATTTACTCACATGTTAGTCAATAGTCAACATTCTTTGTGAATGAGATTCATCATACTATCTTATAGAACTACACATGTGCAAGCCATGATGAAGTACGACACCCAACCAATATTCTAGAGGCTTCGAACAATATTAGGTTTACAAGGAACTGAAAAATCATATCTCCTCACAACCTTTGCATGATTTTCCTACAATGTTACCCCTGGAACTTTATGTCATCATCAAATGAGACAGTAATTATTATAAATACCCTTTATAGTTGGTTGTGTGAATGTGATGCTTCTCTAATCAACATAGAAAAGTCTTATATTGGTTTTCAAGGCATATATGTCCAACATTATGGATATCCTGAGAATCAGTCAAATGGGCTATAGGAAGTCCTATATGCCTTATAGGGGTGTAAAATTAGGTGCTTACAATCATTCTTTCATAGCATAAAAGTCAACCAATTACACTCTCAAGCTTAATAGATATTGTAGGCTTTACTGTATGCAAATTTGTGTGCTTACAATAATTTTTATAATCTTAAAGGTACATATATAAGTGGTTATACTCTACAATAATCATCCACTAATGAGATTATGGAATCACAGGTTATGTTCATAATAAGTTATTATGTAATCGATTATGATCCGTCAAACAAAGTGCTATTATTGGGACATAATTCGGACATAAGCGATTAAATCCAAAATAAGAACTTATGATAATTCAAACCAAACGAGCCCTAATAGTCTATGTTTGTTGTTCCTTGGTTATAAGTTCTTATACGATTTAAATTTCCTTGAGGTTTTTTATAAGCTTTTGGAGTAAGGTGATGTGCAAATAATAATACCGCAAGTGCACGGCTGTCTATAGAAGAGACAGTGACAAATATGGGTCGATCCACAGAGAACTGAACAAAAATAATATTAAAACTGAAATCTAACTAATAAACTAGTAATAAAAGAGATCTTGAATTGATTTGAGATATATGATCCAACTAAAGAAAATAAATCAAAGTAACTAAGGTGAATTAATAAAAGGAGTAAATCAAATAGAGAGAAATTAGAGCATCCGGATTCCATTAGACATCAACTAATCAATCTACAAAATATCCCTAATTTTTCCAAATCATAACTCAAACAAAATGACAAATCAATGTTTTTGTTCGGAATATTTAACTTTAAGATCTTTTTCAAATTCGAAATTAAAAACCTAAGATTTCCTTCACTTCAAAAATCATAAAAAAACTTAAGAACTATATACCAAAAATAAGTATAAACCATCAAAAGAATTTATTCTTAAGCATGGCCAATCAAATCTAAGTATAAATAGTCAAAAATATTTAATTAAGAAATAAATATCGAAGCTTGCCTAGAGCAATGAAGAAAAACCTATTTTAACATTAAAGATCATAAATAATATGGAAAAATAAGGAATTAATTGTAAATTAAAAAGAGATGACTTAGCTTCCTCCTTCGCTCTAATTCATTAAGCCAGACATTGCAATGAGCATATGATCAACTCCGAAATAAATCTTCATTGATGATAAAATTTCTTCACAAATTATATCCTTCTACACCACTCAATCTCCAATAATATAAGACAAAAAAGTAAGGAAGATGACAGAAAAGAGAAAAGATTAAGAGGAAGAGCAAAAATTATTTCCACCCTAATTTTCTTCTCCTCTATGCATAAGCCTCAACTTCACGAACCGTTTTGACCCTCTTCCCTTCCAAAATTAAGAGACTTTCGTGAAATCCAATATTATTCCCCTTTGAGTCCTCTTTGAAACGACTCAAATCTTGCCTTAATCTAATCTCTCAATCAAAAGTTATGACCAAATTAGTGAGTCATGATCAGTTTAGGCGGGAATCCAAAAATCTTCATTTTTTGAGGAATTTGTTGCTCAATATTACCACCTACGAAATTTACTTGCTTTTCTTGTAGATTTGAATGCCAAATATCAGCAACCCTATCTTCTCCTTGATTTAATCTAATTAGATGAGTAGGCCTTGTATGACTTTTCTCTCTAATGGACATTTGGCTTTGAATTTCTCCAATTTGGGCTCAAATTTGTTAAACTTCATCTAACTCCTATATAAAAGTAAAAAAGTTATAATTAGAACAATTAAGACAAAATAAACAAGTAACAAATGTAAATAAAGAGGTAATTATTAGCATAATGACATGCATATCAAATACCCCCAAACCAACAGTTTGCTAGTCCTCGAGCAAACCTAAGTAAAACTAAAAAAGAAAAATCCTAACTCACCTTTGCAGGCATCGCAGTTACACTTAGTGTCACGCCCCAAAATACCCCCTAGGAGTTTAGGGATACTTTAGGTGGACTATACAAACCTGCCAAACCATCCTGTAATGAACAAGACAAAATATAATACTAATACAATGATAATCAGAGCGCGGAAGCTAAACATAAAATGCGGAAGCGCAACCAACTCTTTTTTTTTTCTTTCTAAAGTTCCAAAACAGTATTCCAAGTTTAACATATGTACAACACGTCTAAGCCTAAGGTGGACAGGCCCACCTAACAAAATACAAAAGACAAAATACAACTCTGTCTCGCTCAATAGTCACCCCCGTGGGGCCAATGGTCTAAGTCTCTCGCCTCCGCCTGAGGCTGCAGTGGGATAGATGGCTCTCTCTCCTCTATATACTCTTCCTCGACCCAAGGCTCGGGGTTGAGGGTATCCTCGGTACCTGCCGACATGAAAGTACGGCTGAGTATGGAATACTCAGCGTGTACACACTACTAACTAGCAATGTTATGAAACATTAATGCAACAATACTTTCTTGTATGATATAATTTAAACTGTGCAAGATGGGAATAGAAAGGAAGTACATCAAATCATAATAAGACAAGCAATATCAATTCAATCCACGTTCATGTCTTGTTTGCTTAACTTGTTTAGTTCACACACACCCCACACATTCATTTAACACCCACTTGTTCACTTGACTTGTTTTTCTCGTTTCTTGACTTGCTTGTTTAACTTGTTCTTGTCTTGCTTGATTAACTAATGCCCGAACTATGTACTGGACGGCACACATTAGCGTATTATCACTTGTTAACTAATGCCTGAACTATGTACTGGACGGCACACATTAGCATCTTGTTTGTTTTGTTTGCCTGCTTGGAGATCACTAATGCCCGAACTATGTACTGGACGGCACACATTAGCATCTTAATTGTCTTATTTTGCTAATGCCCAAACTATGTACTGGATGGCACATATTAGCTAGATCACTAATGCCCGAACTATGTACTGGACGGCACACATTAGCATCTATGTTCTTGTTTTCACTAATGCCCGAACTATGTACTGGACGGCACACATTAGCTTCTTATTTGTCTTATTTTGCTAATGCCCAAACTATGTACTGGATGGCACACATTAGCTAGATCACTAATGCCCGAACTATGTACTGGACGGCACACATTAGCTTCTTATTTGTCTTATTTTGCTAATGCCCAAACTATGTACTGGATGGCACACATTAGCTAGATCACTAATGCCCGAACTATGTACTGGACGGCACACATTAGCTTACCTTTCAAGCGTGCTTGTTACCTTGTGTTTCTCATTATCCATGTTCATTTACTTGTATTTCATTAACTTGTCATATGTATGCATTTTCCTAGCGTGCTACTTGTGATGATTTCATTAATATACATGTGTCCTTGAAATGTAAACCTTCATGGTATTGTAAATAATAAACAACAAGGGATTTATGGCGTTTTATTTCATTCATTCAATAACTCATGCATATTCTACCATCTAATGACACATCCTAACAAGTCCATTTACTTGACATTCATTCGATTAACATGCTTAATTTAAAATTCCAATTCTAACAAGTCCTTGTAGTCCATTCCATTCACATGCTATTTATATTCATACTACTACCTTGTTTCCTATTCATTTCTTTACTAATTAAACTTGAACAAGCTAGAACTTATAAATAGACCACATTATTAAATTCCTTAGAGTATCCCATACTCTTTTTCATCTGCCCTTGCCCTAATTTCTTCGTAAATGTTCATAAATATTAGTCATGCAATTTGGAGAGTGTACTTACACTCTCACATACGAACCCCATTTTTCATGTCATTTCATTCTTTCATTTTTCTTTAAGACATTTCATCAACCACTAAGTGTGTACGTTATGTAAACAATGCCTTTCCCCATTTGTTCATCACACCACACACCATCCATTGGCATCCATCGCCCAACCAACCTCCATACATAATGTTCTATCTCATATCATGACAAGTTTTGAGGAAAAGAATCAAAGAAACTTTAATAGAATTCTAACAAAGAGTTAGTAGTTTGTTCTACCTTGAAAGATTGGGGAAAAATGCCTTAGGAGGCCGTGGGAGCAAGATCCAAGCTTGTGGAAGCTTTCCCAAACTCCAAGTTTGAAGATCCACGCATCTACAGCTTGCACGAACTTGGTGGAAGCGATCTATGAGGTTTGTGACTTGGATTTGGGTGAATCCAAACCTTTGGAAAGGATTTTGGGCTCACAATCGCTCAAACTCTCTTTGAATGGAAAATCCCCTTTTGGAAACCCTAGGTTTCACTTCCTCTCTCTAAAAATATTGCTAAGGGTGTTTATGAACACCCTTGGCTCGAGCCAACCCTTAAAAATAAGGATAGAGTGGCCAAAAGACCAAAAAACCCCTAAAACAATTTCTGAAAAACGCGTAGGACCGATAGACGACCGATAGATGACCGATCTACCGGTAGTGGACCGATCGATCGGTGCTTTTGACCGATCTCTCGGTAGTGGACCGAGCTCTCGGTATTGACTGGTGCTACAGAATGCACTTCAGTATTTTAGCCATAACTTTTGACTCGGAGCTCCGATTTTGACAATTCAACTTGCGTTGGATTTTTATTTTGAAGAGGAACAACTTTTATGTTTTGAAGAAATTCTAATTCTTCTTTATTCATAGACCAAAATGCCCCTAAAGCTGACTGGTCTGCAATGGGTTGCGACAGCCCAGATTTGCAGCCGACCCGATTTTGGAAATCCTACTTTTGACTCAATCCCGATTCAAAATCAGGGTAAGTGATCAACATGAACCTTGAAGAGAGTTCTAATACCTTTCCGACAATTCAAGAATCACTTGATTCCGATCCGCGGTGACTGAACTAAGGCTTCTTCAAGTTAAGGGTAATGCTAAAGGCATAACCCTTGTTGACACTTAGAATATTCGAGTGCTTCACACTCTTCTTCCTTAGGTCCAACATCCCACTCACACCTTATGAATTGTTTCCCATAGGTTTTCATCCCACCTAGGTGATCATTGAATTCTCCCCCATAAGCATGAGAGGCCCTAGCCTCTTTATGCCTCGTGCACTAGCACTCTTCACTTACAACCTATTAACCACTTAAGGTATTTTATACCCTTTTCTTTTACCCACTTAGAGTATCTTTATACTCTCTCTTGAGACTTAATACACTCACCTAAAATCTTCACTTAGCTCGCCACACTACCAAGAGCAAAATGGAAGACCTTAAGCTTTTTCACACACACAAGGCACTATTCACTGACACTATTCCTAGCACAGTGAACTTGGGTTCCGGGGCTCTACACTTAGCACGTGTAACAAGCCATTAAACCCCTACATTACCTCTAGTGGGCGAGTGTTGTCTCGTGAGGATTTGCAGTGAATTTACCCACAAAATTCAAAATACTACATATGTATCTAGATCTTACTTCAACATTTTTCAGGTACTGGTTATTTGTGATTTATCAATCAATTGTTCAAAAAAAATTATGAACAAAGTCCAAATCACTAACTCTCCCTTAGAAAAATTCTAAAACATATTGAACCCGAAGTGCATGTGATTGTTTGACCAATGACTTCGAGGTTCGGTCTCTTAAAGTAGGGTTTAACTCCTAACTGCCATAAATGCTGAGATTGACCTAGAACCTAACTCCAAGCTAAGCATCATGTCTGAGTTAACAAGAATTGTGGATGTTCACCTTAATACCTCTAAGGGGCTTTATCTGTGATTTTCCAGCTTACTCGCATTTTCACACCAGCGGCTTTCACACTATTTCTAAGAGTTAGGTTAGCATAAGAGCGTAACAACACAGGAGCCACCGGGGAGCATACCCGAGGACACGTCAGCGCAACCCATTTGCTTTCTTTGCTCAAATTCTACACTTGACGCTTTGGGGGTTGACTTTTCTTTTCAACACCTTTTTTTTAAAATACCAATCTGGGAATATGTAGCCCTTTCTAGTGTGCCCAGTCTAATTCATTGGTTGCTTTCCAAAGCATATATATAACCCAGTTCTGTTTTTCTTCTTTTCCAGTCAACCAAATGAACAAGGAAGTCATAGTTCATCAAGTTTGGTCTTTTCAAGACACTCTAGGCAGCTAGAAGGGTCAACACCCACTCTATTTGACCTAAATTCTAGATAACTAGTCAGATGTGTAGTGAAATTTTCAAAGTGCAATTGTTTTAAGATCCATTAAAGGAGAGATACTAAAAAGAGTTCATGTTTCAAACACTAAGCAGTTGTGACTGATTTTTCATTTTTCACCAAGTGCCTTCATGTATGAACTATGATCTTGAAAAATACAAGCTTTTTTTTATTATAAAAAAATGAGTTTTTGGTCTTGAAAAAGGTAAGCCTACTCCCCCAAACCTAAATCTAACATTGTCCTCAATGTTATGCAAAGAATAAATGAACAATGCTAATTGGAACTTCTTACCAGAGAGGTGTATGGAAGCTGACAATATGAATGTGACCATCCTGCAAAATCATATAATAATTTACAAAATAGGGTTGCCTCCCTGTAGCGCTTAGTTTAAAGTCGTCAGCCCGACGTAGACCAAAAACAATTAATCAATATGAACTGGTTCTTGTAAAAGGATCTCCTCTACATCCCTATTCTTCAACTCTAAGAATGGCTTAAGCCTTTGACCATTAACTTTAAAAACGTCCCCACTCTTGGGGTTCTCAATCTCAACCGACCCATGGAAATAGATTGTGCGCATTATAAAAGGACCAGACCATCGAGATCTTAATTTTCATGGAAAAAGGCGTAACCTAGAGTTATACAAGAGAACTTTCATACCAGGTTCGAATGATTTCCTAAGGATGGACTTATTATGGGTTGATTTCATTCTCTCCTTGTAGATTTTAGCATTCTCATATGAATCATTTCTTAATTCATCAAGCTCATTGAGTTGCAGCTTACGATGGCTACCGGCCAAGGGAAAATTAAAATTGAAGGTCTTGATGGCCGAGGAGGCCCTATGTTCCAACTCAACTAGCAAGTGACAAGCCTTCCAATAGACAAGCCTATATGGGGACATCCTGATAGGGGTCTTGTAAGCAGTACGATATGCCCATAACGCATCTAATAACCTCAAAGACCAGTCTTTCTGATTTGGATTGACTGTTTTCTCCAGAATTTGTTTGATCTACCTATTCGACACTTTTACTTGGCCACTTGTTTGCTGATGATAGGGAGTAGCAACCTTATGTGTAACAGAATACTTCTTCATTAAGGTATCAAAGGTGTTATTGTAGAAATGACTCCCACCATCACTGATAATCGCCCTGGGTGTACCAAACCAACAAAAGATATACTCTTTAACAAACTTGATCACCACATGGCGATCATTGGTCTTGGTTGGTATCGCCTCCACCCACTTCGAAACATAGTCAATTGCAAGCAAGATATATAGATTTTCAAAAGAACTTGGAAATTGACCCATAAAATCAATGCCCCAAACATCAAATATCTCTACAACTAAGATTGGGTTTAGAGGCATCATATTCCTAGGGGTAATTTTACCAAGTTTTTGACATCTCTCACAACTCAGACAAAATTTGTGACAATCTTTAAAGATTGTGGGCCAATAAAAACCACATTGCAAAATCTTTACAGCGGTCTTTCTTTTACTAAAATGCCTTCCAGATGCATGATCATGACAAAAGGATATGACATTATTGTGGTCATGATCAGGAATGCATCTTCTAATTATCTGGTTTGGACAGCACTAAAACAGGTAGGAGTCATCCCAAAAGAAATGTTTGACCTCTGACAAGAATTTTGACCTATCCTGTTTAGACCAATAGCTGGGCACTCCCCAGTGACAAGATAATTCACTATATCTGTAAACCATGGGAGTTGGGAATTTGGCAACAACTGCTCATCTGGGAAGCTTTCGCACAAAGGGATATTTTCTTTGGACTCTAGAGATAACCTAGAGAGGTGATCTGCTACTACATTTTTGGAACCCTTCTTGTCCCAAATCTCCAAATCAAATTCTTGTGGCAGAAGGATCCATCGAATTAGTCGGGCTTTAGCATGCTTTTTAGAAAAAAGGTACCTCAAAGCTGCATGATCAATGTAAACGATGACCTTAGATCCTATCAAATATGACCAGAACTTCTCTAGGGAAAAGACCACAGCTAACAGTTCTTTCTCAGTTGTAGTGTAGTTTAGTTGTGCATCATTTCAAGTCCGACTCGCATAATAGATCACGTGGGGTAACTTATCAACTCTTTGCCCCAAAACAGCCCCAAGGGCGTGATTAGATGCGTCACACATGAACTCAAATGTGATAGACCAGTTGGAGGGCTGGATGATAGGGGCAAAGGTGAGCTCTTTCTTCAACCGCTCAAAGGCTTGTAGGCAAGAATTATCATATATGAAAGAGACATCCTTCGCAACTAAATTGCACAAGGGTCTCGCAATTTTACTGAAATCCTTAATAAATCGCCTGTAAAACCCGGCATGGCCTAAGAATGATCTTACATTTTTAACTGACCGAGGAGGCGGAAGGTTAGAGATTATATCAATCTTCGCATTATCTACCTCAATCCCTTTCTCAAAAATGAAATGTCCCAAGACTACCCCTGTCTTCACCATAAAATGACAAATTTCCCAATTTAGAATCAAATTCTTCTCTTTACACCTTATAAGCACTAACTGCAGATGGTGCAAGCACTCTTCATAAGTGGATCCAAAGACCGAAAAGTCATCCATAAACACCTCGAGGAAGCATTCGACCATATCCTAGAATATACTAATCATACACCGCTAAAAGGTAGCAAGTGCATTGCATAACCCAAAGGGCATGCGTCTGTAGGCGAACGTTCCAAAGGGACAGGTGAAGGTGGTCTTCTCCTGATCCTTCGATGCTATAAGAATCTAGTTATAGGTGGAATAACCATCAAAAAAGCTATGTCATTGATGTGGTCCTAAATGAAGACTCTTCATGGTTGAACATGCCAAGGCGAGTGGTAGCCTGCATTCCAAAAAAAATACCATGCATTTCAGGATTTACTAGATCAATCTGAAGATGTCAGACTCCTAGAAAGGAGATCATCCACACCAAGACAGACACCTACGAGACTTTCAAATCTTTCTGAAGGATTTTTATCTGGAGGAGAATGAGAGGCAGATGATGAACAGATGTAATCTGATTCCCCTTAAGAAAGGCTAAGTACACCTAAGGCCCCAAATCAAAACCATCGTCAGATGAGACGATCGGTGCAAACCTCAACTTAGCCCAAGAATCAAAATCCACTTGCTACAATCAATTTGAACAAGGACCCTCCAACTGAAGAAGTAGTCCTAAAGTCAGGGCCAACTGACAGTTCACTGACATTTGAACAAGTTTTAGCCCAGTCTGGAAGTTCGACAGTGCAATATGAAAGAAGAAGTCACTCGTGCTTTCAAAGTAAGAAAAAGAAGTTGGACTTCAATTTCATGAAAATGGTCCAACTCTTGGAAGGAGAGTCGTCTGAAACAATAGATCAGACAATTGCTAAAATCTATCAACTCAACCTCCGGTCAGGCAGAAAGCTATAACCGAGGTTTGTGTCATTCCAACATAAAAATCAGACTAGAGCTCAACTGGTCCCAGCCAAACAGCTCCCAGTAATGAGAGGGTCAACTATGATATTCTGGTCCATCTGAAGAAAATTCCTTCCTTGTTAAGCGTCTATGATGCTCTCAAGATGTCCCTTAAATTGAGAAGGTCTCTCATATATGCCCTCTCCAATCCGGAAGACTTCTCTGAAGAAGTTACAAGTCAACCGCCATAGCCTCCTGAAACAGGGACTTCCTGCCTCTTCACAATCACTTTTGATGACGAAGACATGTGAGCTGAGACTCTTCAACATAATTGGCCACTGTTCATCTCAGGTCTAATTAATGAAACTTGTATCTACAGAGTAATGATAGATGGAGGTTCGACCATCAACATCCTCCCAAGAAGGATGCTGTCCAAGCTCGACGTACAAATAAGCCGGCTTTATGAAAGCAACCTGATCATCCAAGGCTTCAATCAAAATGAGCAAAAGCACATGGGTTTGATCAACCTCAAAACCAGGTTTAGGGATATTGCTGAAATTACAACGTTTCTGGTGATCGATGTTTATACATCATACAACGCCTTGTTGGGGCATCAATGGATGCATAACCATCTAGTTGTACCATCCACCTATCACCAATGCCTTAAATACTCTCAAATTAAGTAAGGATTAATATTGATGATGATCCATTCAATAATGCAGAGGCATATTTTTCAGATGTGCGTTTCTATGTCAAAAGTGCTCAAAGAAGCATTCAACAGAAACCCATAGGGGAAAAGGTTGAAAGTGACCCGAAAAGCAATCATGGACCTGCCCAAACTATAGTTCCGAAAAGGGTGTTCAAATACACCTCAAAGTCCTAAAGAAAAGAAGGACAACCGATCCTGACTTTGGTCGAATCTCCCCAGAAGCCTGAAAAGGATAAACCGACCGACCCCTTTCAGATTTGCGAGGTTGAACAAGTTGACCCTCTTCAAGCTCTGAAAGGTGATCATCTAGTCCATTCAAGGAGGATGGACTGTACAATGGTAGAAACTACCTCCAGTCTTATTGTCCCGGTAAAAAAAAAGGCCAGAAGCCGATGCTCTTCAATTCCCTACGTGCATATGAAAGGATAAACTCCTCATGGATCGATGAAAAGAGCAGGATCATCAATCCTTATAGGAAGAAAATAAGTTTCGGTAAAACAACTACCGAGTTCCTCAAAGGCCAAGGGTTTGATCCCAAAGAAGGAGAGTAAGTCAAACGAACTCTCCTAGCAGCTTATGAAGCCTTGCTCAAAATGGAGCAACATAAGGCTCTGGATACTGGTAACTATGTTGATACAGATACTCTAAGAATTGGGTATAATCCCCTACTCTTTGTATTTGGGAGAAATCACAACCAGACTGTAAATATGGTCATGGTCAGGGAGGAGCCCATGTTAGAAGAAGTTTCCATGGAGTGGCTTCCAGAAGAAGCGGAGTCCCTACAAGCCATTCGGCCTCAAAAATACCGGAGCAACCTATGAAAAGGCCATGACTATCATATTTGGGGATATTCTCCATGACAAGTCGAATGCTACGTCGACGACTTAGTTGTCAAAACAAGGCAACGAAGCAATCATATGGATGATCTTCAGGAAATCTTTGATAGATTACGGTAGCATCAGCTTAAAATGAACCCGCTCAAATGCGCGTTTGGAGTTGCATCCAGGATATTCCTAGGCTTGTGGTATGCTAGACCGATCCTACTAAGATAAAGGCCATTCTTAATATGCCCCCTCCAAGAAATCTTCGCGAGTTGAAAGGACATTAGGGTCGACTCGCTTATATCTAGAGATTCATCTCCAATTTGACCAGAAGATGTCAACCATTTCCAGACTGATGAAGAAGGGAATACCATTCCAATGGGATCAGGCTTGTCAAGATGCCCTCGATAGGGTCAACCTTGGAGGATGGTTCGGTTGATCGAAATGTACACTTGGGTCTACCCAACTATCCCCCAGGGTCGACCCTGATATGGAGTTTTGCTAAAATTCCTTCCTTAGTCGTTTTTTGTCTATTTTGAGTTTTTAAACCAACTTTTAGCAACTTCTAAACATTGAATTGTGTTCCTTATTTATATAGAACCCATCTAGTTCATGGGGAACAACTTTGGGGAAGTATTAAAAAGGTTTTTAACTCCTTCTAGAGTCCATAAACACTTTGGAATCTTATTATTCTCCTTTCCTTTGTTAGTGCATTAAACCTAGAGTTTGCAAGCCCAAAGTTCCAATTTTGCTTGTTTGGACTTGTTCTTTGAAGGAGTCCATCTAGGTGTTGATTTCTATCAAACCATCAACCCGTTCTGGATAGAACACTTTGGCCGGAGTGTTCCATAGCTTTTGCGAAGGAGATCGATCCGAGACGGATCGTGGATGTGTGAATTGGTCGGTGGAATCCGAAGCTGTCATTGACGGAGATCGATTGGAAGGTCATGGAGTGTTTTTGAGACACAAAGAGAAGTACGAGCAGCTTCGGTTGATCACGGGACTTGAGAGTACGTGGTGAATTTTCAAGGCGTGGAGGACTGAGAACTGAAGGATCGTAGTGTCGAGTCCGAAGGAGTCAAGTTCGAGTCTTGTAAGTTCTTGTTTACTTTGTCTTAGTGGATTCTCATGACTAGACTAGGTCCCGTGGTTTTTTCCTAAAGAATTTCCACGTAAAAATCCTTGTGTTGTGGTTTGCTTGGTTTTCTATTTCCGCACTTAAATTTTATCATCCCTTAAGTTAATGACTTAATTGTTAAAATCATCAAAATGGTAGATAGACTTTTAGGGAAACCGAAACATCCCCTTGAGCTTGTGAGATTCTCAACTCAAACTCGAGATTTGGGGTTCACAGAATTTTTTCAAAAATATTAGGTTAAATAAAATGGATAAAGTAGCACTAAAATGTAAAAAATCATCATTTCCGGATCTAACTAGCTTTGACTTCTAAGATGTATATCTCCGGAGTCCCCTTAGTGGTTAATGTCATATCCTTGGAAAGGGAAAGAAACCTTGATCCAGTATCTTGTCAGACCACCATTACACACATATTGCTTCACTTTTGAATTGTTCACTAAATGTGATTAAGTGAACTGGCTATGTTTTAGCATTCCATGAGATTTAGTTAGATGTGTATCCTTATTCGGTCTAACAAATCATGTTCTTCATTGGATTTGTAATTTTAAATTACTACTGCTTGGAATGCTTTTGATGCATGTTTGTGTGGCATATGATATTTTTTATGTGTTTCTTTTTTATTTGGTAGGGGCCTTTCTAGCATAAGTGCCCTGTTTGTAGTGGTATCCTTGATCTTAGGGGGAGAAGATCAAGTTGAGTTGTTGAGGGGGAGTTCTGTGCCTGAGTAGTTGAGGGGGAATTTGTGCTTTATATTTCTATCTTGTTCCCCGCTCTTAAGTCCCCTCATTGTCTACATTTGTTTGGTTGTACTGTGATTACCTTGATATTTAACATGTGTTAAACTGGTATATTTCTTTGTGATATTGGCATCATGATTACCTTTGGCAATTGTGCCAAAAAGGGGACAATGTTGGGTAGTATTTCCTAAGTTCAGTACATTCCTTGCATTCCTTGCATTACCTGTGTTTATGTACTTTCATATACCATACATGCTTCACTGGGTATTTTGTTTATGAGATGTGCAGGTGCAGGGTTGCAGAAGATAGATTTTACTTGACAAGCACTTCAGTGTATTTATTTAAGATGACTTGTCAATTGGTGTCATGTAATAATGTTGGAGTCATGTAATGTCCTAATTCACCGTTTTGATGTGTTTGGGTGAGTTTGTGTCAAGTCATGTACTTCAGTTTGGTTTTGCCATGGAATTGCCAAAGGGGGAGATTGTAAAGTCCATGTTTTTTTTGTGTTGGCATATTCTGGTGTCAAAAAAAATATGTCTAGGTGTCTAGGTGTGTATCTTGTGTCATTGTTGTCAAGCATCTACAACAAGGGAAGTTGAAGAGCATTGAAGAATCGTTTGATCCACTCGGATGATCATTTCCTTCATAGGATGGTAAGTGACCTAGAAACCATGCTACCATAGGTGGGAATTGACTTATAATAATCCTAATATGATGCCTTAGGTGGCAGGTGTCCTACACTAATCATACGGACCCTAGGTGATGAGATAAGTAGTGCAAAACAACTTAAAAATTCTGAAATTTTTTCAAAAAACCAAGGTTGCTTGTAAGTAGCATATCTCCCAAACCGTAGCTTGGATTTTGATCTATAATATATCAAATCGATCGCGTTGAAATAAAATACAACTTTCAAGAAGGGACCAATAGCTAAAAATGAAGTTTTAAATTCATTTTTAACTTCAGGGTCGACCCTGGGCATTGAGTTTTGACCTTGAAGAGGCAAAATTATGTATGGTGCAAATGGACAGCAAGTGCAAAGATTGAAGATCGAACTTGGACGATACCTGGGTTGACTTAAGTGCACATTTGGGTCAACCCAAGTATCCCCCAGGGTCGACCCTGATATGAGAATTTATTCCTATACGGTTTTTTCCTTGCCTCTTTGGTTTTTAACTATTTTAACAACTTCCATACATTGGTTTTGTGTTCCCTATATATGGTGAACCCTTCTACTTCGTGGAGTATAACTTTGGGGGAGTATTGAGAGGGTTTTTAACTATCTCTAGAGTTAATAAAAACTCTAATTTTTCATTATCTCTCCTCCCCTTTGAGAATCCTTCTCCCATTCTAGTTTTGTAAGCCAATGCTCCATTTATGCTTGTTTGGATTTGCTCATTGATGGAGTCCTTCTAGGAATTAATTCTTATCAAACCATCAACCTATTCTGGATAGAACAACTTGACCAAAGTGTTCTAGAGCCTTTGCGAATGAGATCGATCCGAGACTAATCGTGGATGTGTGAATTGGTCGGTGGAATCCAAAGGCGTCATTGACGGAGATCGATCAGAAGATCGTGGACTATTTTCGAGACACAAAGAGAAGTACGAGTGGCTACGGTTGATCACGGGACTTGAGAGTACGTGATGACTTTTCGAGGCGTGGGGCACTAAGAACTGAAGGATCGTAGTGTCGAGTCCGAAGGAGTCAAGTTCGAGTCTTGTAAGTTCTTGTTAACTTTGTCTTAGTGGATTCTCATGGCTGGACTAGGTCTCGTGGTTTTTCCCGGAAGGGTTTTCACGAAAAAACCTTGTGTTGTGATTTTCTTGGTTTTCTATTTCCGCTGTTAAATTTTATCATCTCTTAAGTTAATAACTTAATTGTTAAATCATCAAAAGGGTAGATATACTTTTAAGGAAACCGAACCATCCCCTTGAACTTGAGAGATTCTCAACTCAAACATCGGATTTGAGGTTCACCGAATTTTTTCATACTTGGAGCAGCTGCTTCCTGTGATGCTCGAATATCAGGAGAAAACCCAAGATGGAGAGCTATGCGGGCGTTTTACTTAACCGCTGAGTGATATTGAACTCTTCTGCCTTTTCTAGAATTTTTAGCAGAACTGCTGAGTCCATTCCTTGTTTCTCTGGGTATGACACCCCTGCTTTCTCTTTCGCAATCCCCTTTGCCTTTGCCGGCACAATCACTAGAGGTTGGTACACTAGGTCAGATCGGGCGAGGTAGGCTATATCTCACTCTCTAGGATGATAGAGTGGGGAGTGGGTACTCGATTGAAGTTAAAGGGTTGAGATGGGATGTAAGGGATCCGGACGGGGCCTGTTGAGGTGGAGGCTTGAGTTGGGGTTGTGGTCCTGTTTGTAGGGCAAGGGATGGTGTAGATGATCTGTTCAGGGATAGGGATCTGTACCGATGACTGGATGATCTGTATGTTTGATTGGGGGAAAGGGATTATGACAAGAGACTGGTAAGAGGGCTTGATAATGTCATTATCTACTGCGGGTGCGTTGGGTCTCGGTTGCCCTGCCCCAGGCTCTTCCCACTCAATGAAATTGATTTGGTTGTTATGTGAGGGCAGTGACACCTAGTTGATACCAGTGTTGCCAGGGGCCAGTTCAACCTTGCCCTTATCCAGTAGATCCTGGATAGCGCACTTCAGGCTAATGCAGTAATCTATAGCAAGACTAGGGCCTCGATGAAAGGCGCAGTGATGATCGGCCCAGTAATTCTTGTTTTGTTTGTCAAGAGGTAGGAGAGGGGTAGGGCCTCTTAATTCAAGAAGACCTTGCTTGGTCAGAAAGTCCAATAATTGGCTAAGAGTGTATAGGAAAGGGGTAAAGTTTTTGGGGGGATGATTTTGTCCCTAGTTTTGTCTAACCGACCGGGTGTTTCCGGATGCTTGTTGAGACTGAGCGGCTAGAGCCAGCAATCTGATAGGTGTTGCAGAAGATACCATCTGAACATCTTCCTTTCTTCTTTGGTCTCTGGGACCACTGTTTCTGTTTGCTGATGCTGTTGTTCAGGGGGGAGCAAGCCCTAGACTAGAGTGGATGACATCGCTTTGGCTGCCCGTCTCGATACGGGCACCAGTCTTGACAATGGTGCCAAAATCTACAACTGGTAGAGTTACCATCAAGGTTGAGTAGGGCTGCTTCAATGTGCTCATAAATATGTTCGCTAACTCCTTCTTAGGGATCAGAGTAGTTATCTTTACTGCTATTTTCCTCCAATGGGTAGCATATTCCAGGAAGGACTCGTTGTTCCACTAGTACATCTGTTCCAGTTGGCTTCGCTGAGGCCGAAGCTCTTGGTTAAAGGAGTACTGCTCTACAAAGCTGTCCATGGTATCCTGTCAGGTATTGATTCGCTGTTTGTCAACCAACATCCACCAGGTAAGGTTTGCCCCCTTCAGACTTTTCTGAAAATACTAGATGAGCAGAGGCTGGTTCTTGTTATGCTGGAGCTTGTCCCCCAGATATAACTGTAGATGCTGCTTCAGGCAGCCTATTCCATCGTATTTGTCAAAGTCTAGTATTTTGAAACCTGGGGGAACAACATCCCCTGATGAGAATGTTAGATCCTCGAGGGATAGGCTGGAGATGGCTGATGCCCCTTTATGCGTCTCATCTCCTCTTTCATCAGCTTGATCTCCTCGTGATGGTCCCTGGGGGACAGAGTGTGGTCTGAAGATGATGGCTTGTCTTGATTGACGTGCGAGGCCTTAGGCTACTCATTATACTGATCATATTCTGCTTCACCTCCGCCTGTTGTGGGTCTATGGTTAGGAATGATGATAGGGATAGGCTAATGTGGCTCTGGATGAGGCCGTTCAGGGGTTTCCTTGGTAGGGTTTTTGAAGGGCCGGTCGTCGGTGCGGATACCAATGAGAATCTTCAGGGATTCCAGAACACTGTCTAACTTAACTTGCATGGCAATGATGTCCCTGTCGTGAGACTATAGGATCTCAATGGTTCATTGATGCTGATCGGATGGTTATGTCATTGATTCTGATTGGCTCTCAGTAGAGGCTGCACTGTATGCTTCTTCCGTGGCTGGTACTTCTGTTAGCACTACGTCTAGAGCTACTGCTTCTACGAGAATTACAGTCATAAAATGAGTCATGCGTCGGCTCATGTAACTGAAAAGGATGTAACGACTAAACATGAATATGCATGATGCCAGGAAGAAGATGCACGAAAAGGATTTTTCATTGATGCATGCAAACTGAGTACAAGACTGTGTGACTCAGAAAAGAAAAAAAACTCGATCTTAGGTATGTCCATCAGGGATCACAAAGTCAAGTGGCCGGGGCACACCGTTGAGATCCATGATCTGCTGTTGGAGGGATATGACCTCAACCTCCATGCTTTCAATTACCTTAGTAGCATTGAACATTCGAGACCCGAACTGTCAGATCTGGGAGGTCATCTCAACCTTTGCACTATCAATCTGTTCTTAGTAGAAGTGTAGCTGGGCCCTGATGACGGTGGTTTCTCTGGCGTTAAGGCTGCATCTCTTCTGGAGAGCTTGGACTGTCTGCTCAAGCTGCTCGTCCTTGCATGGCTTGGAGTCCACGGTTCCACTTTGCTTCCTATTACCTGAATGCTTGCTGGGCCTCCAGTAGCCTTCTCTCCTTTTACTGATCTGGAGCTGTCTCTCCAGGGGACCACCATTTCAATTAAGGTAATGGTTCCGTGAGAGGGAGCTGAGACTGGTGTGGGTAATTCCCTAGGTGTGGGCATACTGGATGAATTGTCAGGATCTACCACCCACAGTCGGTATACTGAATCAATCGACCGTCCTATTGTGACCACAAAGTCAGACCACTGTTCTCGTCGAGAGCTTCGCCAATCTGATTGGAAGCGTTGAGTGAGGCTCTCGGAGTGCACTGAGAAGGTGATCCAATCATTTCCCTATCAGTCTATTATTGGGATGTGCTGAAGGAGTCCAAACTGACGAAGGACTCGGAGTGGTACATAGACAACTGAGTCGGTTAAACTGGTAAGGATCATGCATTGTCTCCCGGTTACGATGATATGAGGTAGCTTTTTCAGAACAAGCCACTTGCATTGCCATTCGATCTCTTCCTCTGATAGGTTCTGGAGAAGATGGTAGAGCGTTCTGACGTCAGTAGTCACTATCTGTCCCTGATTCTGAGAAATCTTCCGCGGTAGACTGTATGCATCACGGAGATCGGTAGGTACTAGAATGATTGTAGGCAGATGTCCTACTAACCATAGATGTAAGAGTTATGCACTGGCATGAAGATGCCCTTTCTGCGGTCTACTGCTTGGTTGAGAGCCCTGAGAAACTCTATAAGGATGACAGGTACAACTGATCCGGAGTTGTGCATGTCCTTGACGATCCCTACCAGTATTGATTCGGCGAGGGAGCGGCACTTCAGGAACACCAACTAAGACATAGCTATTAGTGCAAGGGCATTGAGACTCAGAAGTTTGGTTGTAATGGAGTTAGGGTTTCACTTACGCTTGTACTGCTTTTCTAGATACTCTACGGGTATCCGATCGAATGATCCGTTAGGACCGTGCTGCAAGCAGGCAGACTTGATATGCAGAACCTTGATAAGTTTGCGTGATATGTTGTCTTGTAGCACGTTACTATAGCTTCGCTGTCCATGTTTAGACCCATAATGCGCTGAATCTCTTCTAGTGTTGGACACAGTTCATTCTTACCAAAATGGAACACTATATGTGATGGATTTCAACACTGATAGCAACGTTCATGAGGCGCAAGTCCAGTTTAACCATGGACAGGTCTAAGATGGACCCGATTTCGTAGTACTGAGTTCAAGCAAGATGCTGACTTGGATTGAAAGCCTCAATTGATTCCCAGAGGTTGTCATCATATGCCACTTGAGATGTCAAATGCACGGGCTGTGACGGTTGACCAATTGACTGAACAATCCCCGAAGGACCTATCCTTTACCTGGATAAGAGACAGACTCGATGTGAGTGTACTGTAAATGCAAATGAAAAATGCAAAATGATGAAGATATTTTTTATTTTTCATGATTTTGATTGGGTGTGACAAGTCACATGTGATCCGATAGGGTAGACAGACGGAGGTCCGACGTGTTTTACCCAGATTGTTGGTAATCGAGGGCCTATCAGGTCAAGGTTGGGGATAGGTCCTGTGAGGACTTATTCGCCTGAGATTTGAACCCCATATGCTATATCAGGATGTAGAGTCGGATGTAGTTTATTACATGCACAAGTTTGGCTCATTACATGCCCCTAGATGGGTGCTTATTAGAGTAGAATGTGCTCGGATAGTCAACCATGATTAGGGGCAGGTATAGGATGCAAGTAGGTTAGGGTTTAGAGTAACCCTCCTCGGATGGGCTGCTTGTAGACTATACCAAACCCTAGTTTACATGTATGAATACTAGGTTGATGTAAGTGTGTTCCTAGTAGGATGGGGGCATCACTTAACACCGTATATTCACTCCCCGGTATAAAATATACTTGAAAGGGGATAATTGTTATAAGCGTAGCATTCATAATCCTTTCTTGAGGGTAATCACCCACCAGGCGTAATTCTGCGGACCTCAAAATCTTTTAAGCCTCTGATACTGAGGATGATCATCCACCAACTCTAAGAGTAATAAGCATAACTAATGGTTAGTCCGGTAGACTAGAAATAGGCCAAGGGGTAAGTCCGATAGACTTGATCTAGACCCAGCAAGCCAAAATCAGAAAAAAAAAAAAAGTTAAGGTTACTAACCAAGGTTAAGGGTCAAATTAACCATGGTTAGGATTGCTAACCACAGTTGAGGGTAACAAGGGTAAGCTTGTGAGGCTGAGGTTGGGCCCGGTAGGCCAAAATCGGATTTAACTGAGGTTAGGGTTGCTAATTGGAGTTAATGGTTGTTAAGGGTTAAGGGTTGCTTAACCATGGTTAAAAGTTAATCGGGGTTAGGTTGGCCTTGGTTAAAAAGTCTAGGCATGTCAGGGTGGGCCCAGAGAATATGACAGGGCCTAGAATGGCTTCCTACCAGGTCTGGGCCCTGTGCAAAAGCCCAAAGTACAGAAAATAAATAATTACGGTAAAGAGATTACCGCTATTATCAGGCATTTCCAACCATGATTTGCAGGGCTGTGGTTGAGTTACGGGATGAACCCAGAGGGTATTGGACACACAGAGTTGAAGAGGGAAGTCCATAGAGTGTTCTAGGCCTTTAGTGGGCCCAGGGGAAGGTCTGGAGTGGGCCCAAAGTGGGTCCAAACTCAATTCAGTTGGTAACTCAAAATGGCGGTAGAAACTCTACTGCCATTCTGGACAATTTTGAGTTAAGGCCAACTAACCAAGGTTAGGCTGCATGGGTTGGGCCTAAAAGGACCAGGTCAGGTAGAAGAGAGGTTGAGGGACCAAGACATGGCCATGGATTGAACCAGGGCCCACCCAAGAGGATGTTACAGATGCTGCAAGGTAGAAGACCAGGAATGACGGTAATTATTCTACTATCATTCCTGGATTTTTCCAAAAATGAGATTTTCCCACTAGGGGGATGCACCAGTGCATTCCAGGGGATCCCTCACGGCTTGAGCAACCCCCGGAAAGCTAAGGGAGGCTACGAGCAGGAGGGGGGCCTTGATGCCTGAGTTAAAACCTCAAGGGATCCCCCTCATGCCTATGGAAAAGGCAGGGAGGCTTTATCCATGGCTAAATGCCTTACAGTAAAGAAAAACATATATGAAGGACCCCCTGGAGTAGGTCTAGGGGTGGTTTAGAACAAAAAGTAAATAGGGTAGGGGAACCCTACCTGAGGTTGACTCTTTCGGTTTGGTGAAGGTGGTGCATAGTGGTGGTGCAGGGTGGTGCAAGGGCAGAGGGTGGTCTGGAGCAACTTACTGAAGCACTGATGCTCTATCCAATGGTTTAAGAATGCAACGGGGAGGTTGGATTTGGCCTAGCCAAACTTCCACAGATTTTTTGCTTAGGGTTTTGGAGTGAAGATGAAAGTTGGAATGAGGGAGTTTATATAGACTAGAGGGGACCTTGGGGTATTCTGGGGATATCAGAGGAGTTGAGAATCCCAGGGGGGCGGAGCATAGTGGTCCAGGGGGGTGCTAGCACGTGTATTTGCAAAAATTGGTAATAGCGGTAAAACATCTACCGCCATTACCTGATATTTACTAAACAGAGCCCAACCCTCACTCAATTGACCTGAAAACACTGTAGCTTTGCTATATTTTGTAATGGCGGTAAAGTTATTACCGCCATTATTTGAATTTTCAAAAAAAACAGGTGGGCTCCACTACACTGGGCTCTAAAGGCTTATGGGCCCATGTTTGGACCCACAGAAGGTTCTGGCTTGATTTTAGGATTTTTAGACCCTGGGATTGAACCATGGTTCACCTAGGGTTAGGCCTAGGGTTTGACCAAGGTTTACCTAGAGTGTGATCAGGGTTTACCTAGGATTAGTCTAGGTTTTACCTGGGACTAGGGTATGCTCTAGGGTTAGGCCTAGGGTTTGACTATAATTTGACCAGGGTTTACGGCTTGACTAGGACTCAGCTAGGGATAACCATAGTTAAAAGTATTTAACCATAGTTAAGGTAGGGTATAAAAATTGGGTGCTTACATGCATGATAAAGGACAAAGATAATATTAATACTATGTTCATTGCTCATAGATATGAAAATGTCTATACCATTGAATTTGATGATTTATCTTCACAAAATATGGTATGCTTTTCAGCCTTGAATGAAGCAAGTTGGTTATGGCATAGAAGATTAGGACATGCCAGTATGCACTTAATTTCTAAATTATCTAACAATGAACTTGTTAAAGGATTGCCTAAAACCAAATTTTCTAAAGATAAAGTTTGTGATGCATGTCAACTAGGAAAATAAAGTACATCTTCTAAAATGAAAAAAGAAATATCTACTCCTAGACCTCTTGAATTCTTGCATATAGACTTGTTTGGTCCAAATGATATTGCTAGCCTAGGAGGAAAACTATATACTTTTGTTTTTATTGATGATTTTTTTAGATATTCATGGGTGTTATTCTTAGCTCATAAAAGTGAAGCTCCTTTACTATTTGCTAAGTTTTGTAAAAGAGTTCAAAATGAAAAGAGTTACTTCATTAATAACATAAGAACTAATAGAGGTGAAGAATTTAAAAACAAAGAACTTGAATCATTTTGTGAAGAAAATGGATTTAATCATAACTTTTGTGCACCAAGAACATCTCAACAAAACGGAGTTGTTGAATGTAAAAATAGAACATTTCAAGAAATAGGTAGAATAATGCTTAATGAGCTTTGAAAGAAAGATCACCTAACATAGGCTACTTTAAAGTGTTTGATTGTAAATATTTCATATTAAATGATAAACACCATCTAAAGAAATTTGACCTTAAATAAAATGAAGGTATTTTCCTTGGATATTCCATGAATAATAAAGCTTATAGAGTTTTTAATAAAACATCTTTAGTAATGGAAGAATCTATTCGTGTTGTTTTTTATGAAGCTAATCCATTTGAAATGACTAAACTCATTAAAGATGATGTACTTGAAAATGTTGATAAAATATCTAAGGATATCTTAAACATTGAAATAAATAAGGAAGAAAAGGAAAAAGAAAATAAAGAAGATTCTAACCAAGAAAATTCATTTGAAATTGAAAATGAGGAAGAAGATGAAAATAAAAATGGTTATCAACTTCTTAAAGCTTGAAAAATTGTAAAAGATCATTCTAAAGAACTTGTTTTAGGGGATATGGAAAAATGTGTTAGAACAAGAAGAAATCTTTGTAATAACCTTGCATTCCTATCTCAAATTGAACCTAAAAATACAATTGAAGTTATTAATGATGAATTATAGGCAATTACAATGCAAGAAGAACTTAATCAATTTGAAAGAAATCAAGTTTGAGATTTAATTCCTAGACCAAATGATAAATCAACTATTGGAACTAAATGAGTTTTAAAAAAAATGATGAAAATTAAAATATCATTAAAAATAAAGCAAGATTGGTAGCCCAAAATTACAACAAAGAGGAAGCAATCAATCATGAAGAAACATTTACTCCGGTTGCTAGACTTGAGGCAATAAGAATGTTACTTGCATTTGCTAGCTATAAAGATTTTAAATTATTCCAAATGAATGTTAAAAGTGTTTTTCTAAATGGATATATTTTGGATGAAGTATATGTTAAACAACCTTCATTCTTTGAAGATCATAAATATCCTAATCATGTGTTTAAATTAACTAAGACTTTATATGGATTGAAACAAGCTCCTAGATCTTGATATGATAGACGTAGTGGTTTTTTGCTTGAAAATAATTTTATTAGAAGAAAAATTGACACTACCTTATTTGTAAAGATAAAAAATAAAGATATGCTTATTGTGCAAAATGTTGATGACATCATTTTTAGGTTTACTAATGAAATCTTGTGTCAAGAATTTTCTAAAACTATACAGGATGAATTCGAAATGAGCATGATGGGAGAACTATACTTCTTCCTCGGACTTCAAATAAAGCAAATCAAGGAAATAACCTTCATCAACCAAGCCAAGTACACAAAGGAACTTCTCAAGAAATTTGGGGTGGAAAACTCTAAAGAAAGTGATACTCTAATGAGTCCATCTACAAAACTTGATAATGATGAAAAACACAAAAGTGTTGAAGAAAAGAAATACTGAGATATAATTGGTAGCTTGCTATATTTGACTGTTAGTAGACCGGATATAATGTTTAGTGTATGTATTTGTGCTGGATTTCAATCATGTCCTAATGAATCTCATATGGTAGTTGTTAGGAATGTGGTACCTAAGAACACTTCACTAGAACTAATTAGTTATTCCGATGCGGACTTTGTCGGGTGCAAAGTTGATCGGAAGAACACAAGTGGTACTTGCCACTTCATAGGACACTCCCTTGTCTCATGATTTAGTAAGAAGCAAAACTCCATAGCTCTATCAACAGCCGAGGCAGAGTATGTAACTGTCGAAAGTTGTTGTGCTCAAACTTTATAGATGAAACAACAATTAGAGGATTTCAAACTATTTTATAATAAAATTCCTATCAAATGTGATAACACTAGTGCAATATATATGACTAAAAATCTCATTCAACATTCTAAAACAAAGCATATTGAAATTATATATCATTTCATAAGAGACCATGTTCAAAATGGAGATATAGTATTGCAGTTCGTTGATACAAACAATCAATTAACAGATATCTTCACTAAACCTCTTCAATATAAAAGATTTAGTACTTTAAGAAGAGAATTAGGCATGACTAGGCAAAGTGAATTAAAATGATCTTATCAACTGCCTATGTGTTGAAATTAAGAAAAATGGTTTAACTATGCTTATTGATGATATCTTTGTTCAAAATTAAATTGAATGTTTGATAATTATTTTGAAATGTTTGGACATTGATTTGATACTTGAATTGCTCATTTGGAAGTTAAAATAATGTTTTAAACAAGAGAAAAATGGATTCAAAGTGAAAAACAAATATTTTCAAAAACTGTGCCTGAAACGTCAACTTGCGCTGCTCAGCAATCATCAGACGTCGATGTCTCAAGATAAAATATTTTGACAGAAACTTCATAAAGTCAAACGTCGACGTAGACTGAGTTATACACTCCAAACGTCGACGTCTGAACTCGTAAATATTTAAATAACCCTAAAATCTGATTCTTCCAAATTCTTAAACCTTTATCCCCTTTCGTATTCGACTCCTCTATTCCTTCCAAATCTCATTCCATTTGATCCTAAACCATTCCAATCATCTAAAATCTCATTTCCCCAATTCTATTCGTGCAAGATGTCGCCTTGAATGAAGACCCCTGCGAAAGAACCAGAGAAGAAGAAGCAGAAAAGCTCCAAGGGGAAGGAAGCTGCTAACTCCTCAGATCAAGGCCCTGTTTATTTCAGATCAGATTTATATGTAAAGAAATTCTAAACCGTATTCATCAAACTCAATCCTTTCTATGGTAAGGTTGTAAATTTTTCTTTCTTCTCAGAAAATGGTTTGAGTATTATCAGTGACCTATTCAAATCCCTACATTGAGCCATTTTTCTTGAATCAAAAGAGTCCATGTATCTTGACCTAATGCGTCAGTTCTTTGTTCATCTGAAATATGTTGAAAAATCTGCCACAATTTCAACCCGTATCCATGGGAAGGACTTCTCATTTCCTAAAAAGGTACTTGAGCAGATTTTCCACCTTCCAAGTGGTGATTTCCAAATCTACATCACTAAGCAATGGGCTATCCACCCTAGTTTTAATGTAGTTGAAGCTTTAAAGCTTACGTGCTTAAATAAAAACATCACCCAAGCTTTTCAACTCAACATTAAAGACCTTACTTTGGAAGCACGTCATATTCATCATATCATTTCCTATAATATCACTCCTAGGGGAGGTGGTAGAACTCGTATATATTTTTTTGATGTCTTTTTGATTTGGTGTGTTCTAACCACCAAGCATATTGACCTATCTTTATCATCCTTCATGTCATGATTGAAGCCTCTAAGAAGACCAAAGGTCACTTACCTTTTGGTAAAACCCTCACTCGTTTTTTTTAATTTGTTAAAACCCCTCTTCATCTATATCAAGATAGAGTAGATGCCAAGGACACTAACATCTACATTGTAGGAACCATCAAGAGGATGGGTTACATATGGGTAGAAGACCATCATGTCTGGGTTCCAAAAGAACCTACTCCAACTATTCCAACTACTACCCCAACCCCCTCAATTGCTCCTATTCCTGATCCTACTCTTACTCCAGCTTCGACTACTTTAGTTGATAGCATTCCAGTCCCTATCATCCTTATCATTCCATCTCCTTCAGCTCCTGGACCATCAGAGATCCCATCTTCTTTAGTAGTTGCAGAGCCAGAGCCAGAGGTTGTCTCAGAGAGAGATTCCTGAGACATCCTACCAGAGAGAAGACTCACCTCAGTTTGAGGAGGTAGGGCAGTTTGGTTATACTAAGTCTTCGAGGAGACCTGTAGTATTATAGGACCAGATGAGCTTGATGACTTGTCAGATAGCTTCCATGGCTTCTAGTATAGAGCATTTTCAGTTGTAGATGAGGGAGAGCCAGCTGAGTTTCCAAGCTTCCATCAGGGATAGTATGCTGAGCTTCCAGGTAGAGACTAGAGAAAGAATGACCTCTCTAGAGTCTAGGATGGATAGCATTCAGACTAAGATGCGTGCGAGAGCTAAGTCAGTGGATCCTCGCCTAGAGGAAATAGGATTGCAGGGGAAGTGATCAAGAACCGAGCCGATTCTATTCTCTCCTTGATTGAGAGAAAGGCTGTGGATGCCTCAATACTCAGTGAGAGGTTGAGCAATGATGTCTCTAGCATCAGGTAGGAGGTCAAGGTTCAATGCTCCTACCTTCATCAGATTTCATCTTTAGTAGGTACTCAGGCTCTGATCATTAGTGATACAGCTTCTCAAGTGACTGAGGTAGCTATTGAGCTTATGGATATTTGGGCCCGCATGTCACACATCCCAGTTCCTTTATAGCTAGAGGTTCCAGTGAGACCTAGGGAGAGACTCCAAGCACAGTCTATCTCCAGTGACAACACTCCTACTGACCCTAAGGGCAAGGACAAGATCTCTCAGAAAAGAAAGAGAGAAGAAGGAAAAGGAAAATGAGGAGCATTTTGTTTTGTTGTTTTGTATATATTTTAATATGATGCAAAGGGGGAGAAGTGTATAATGTAATGAGAGAGAAGTAATACTTTTTGTTGGAACTTTTCTTGGTTATTTTTTTTTGTGGAACTTCTCTTGGTTTTCTTATGACTTTGTTTATCTGTTTGATTTCTGTAATTAACATGACTCATGATGAGTGTCAAACTTTTAGATATGAATGAAACTTCATTTGTTATATCTTTGTTGAATTTTTGAATGTCATAAATATTACTAATTGATTGTCATAAATATTGCTAATTGATTATAAATGATCCAAGAATATGCATATAAATTTAATATTGTCAAATCAATTTTGAATGCATATGTTTAGGGGAGCTAACCTCAAAATTTTATTATATATATATATATATATATTGAGGGGGAGTTTTTTCCAAAGTCATTTTATTATCATGTCATCATCAAAAAGTGGGAGATTGTTAACTTAAAGGTTACAACCTTGTGTACCCCTAATAATTCTGATTATGACACAATAATGCAATGAGCATTTTTGGTACTAATTATTCTACAAAGTGTATGCCAATTTCATATTTAATGAACATTAGTCCACATTTCAAGAATGACTCAACATAACCAAGATATTCTATTAAGCAAGACAAGACTCATTGATAATAGAGAAATCAAGACAAAATGCCAAGTTAGTCATTGTCGCGCCCCAAAATACCCTCTAGGAGTTAAGGGATACTTTAGAGATGACTATTCGTACCTGCCAAACCATCTTGTAATGAACAAGGTAAACATAACATAATAATGACATTAATCAAAGCGCGGAAGCTATATCATGAATGCGGAAGTGTGAACTAACTTTTTCTTTTCTTCTATAACTCAAACCGGTATTCCAAGTTTATACATAACATATCAAGTCAAAGGTGGACATGCCCACCTATCAAAATACAAAAAGAATATTGAGCCTACTATGCTCAACAATAATCTAAATACAGCCAGACATTTTGGGATAGGAGGCTCTCTCTCCTCTATATACTCTTCCTCAACCCAAAGCTCGGGTTGAGGGCTTCCTCGGTACCTACCGATATAAAAGTATGGTTGAGTACGGAATACTCAGCGAGTACATGCTACTAGCTAACAATAGCAATAACCATCACACAAGGCAACAAGATATAGTTCATTACATCAATTTAAAACAATAATAGCAGCATGTGACAATAGCATAGAAATAAAGCAATGTGATAATATTAACATTCTTGAATGAATGCAAAAACTCCGGTGAAAAACGTACTTTAAAAATCATGTCTTATTCTTGAAAATAGTCTTTCATGTTTCTTTCAAAACTTGCTTGTCATGTTTGAAAACTTGTTCTTGTCTTGGTCTCGTTCGTAAGAATCATGCATGCTTGTCTTGTCTTACTTGTTCTTGTCATGTTCTTGACTGGACTTACTTGTTCACTTGTGAGCCAGAGGTTAGTGCCATTAAAGCGACTTGTGAGTCGGGAATGTAAATTCCCTTCAGCGAAATATATATATATAGAAAAGGTACACCAACCTCCTTGCCTTGTTTTCTTGTGAGCCAGGTATGACATATCTTGCGATATGCAGTTTTCTTGACCGGCCTGATGTCCGACTTTATCATTCATGCTTGTTTTCCTTGTGAGCCAGGTATGACATATCTTGCGATATGCCCTACCCTTGACCGGCCCGATATCCGGCTTTATCATTCGTAGCGTAAATCACCTTCTTGTTTTTGTTGTTTCGTATACTTTATACTTTAGGAAAATCTCGGTTAATACATGCATGTGTGTGTGTGTGGCAATGTGTAATAATTAGGATGACATGAACAATTAAAAGGAATCGTGTGTGTAGCACTTGTAGTGATCATAGTAGCATGTGCAACAAAAGGGAAGATGTTTAACATTCTCATTCTTAATATAATCATGCAAGAATTTAGACAACGTATGGAGCATTTGATCAACTTATCATTTTTAGGGAAAATTACATAAAGCCTACTTTCATTTTCTTCCTTAAATCCAATAAATTGTCGTTTAGGTATTTTATCAAACACATGGCGTGCAACCCATTCATAGTCCTTTCATTTCAACTTCTTAGTGCATATATTTCATCAACCACATAAAGTGTGTTCCTTATGCTTGAAATGCCCATCCTCCATTTGACCAACACACATTCATCAAGCAACACGGCATCCAATCGCCTCAACGTCCACCATTCATTCATACATTCCCACACTCATCCTTTATCTTATTAGTCTTGAGAAGTTAAGCATTTGAAATCAAAAAGGGGGAAATAGGGGAGAATCAATACACCATATTCACAAAACTAAGTTATTACCAAGGTAGTTAGTAGGGTGTACTAACCTTGAAAAAGAGGGAAACCCTTGAGAATGTCATGGAAGACGCTGCCCTAGTTTGGAAAAGAACTCCACACGAGTTTCAGGCTTGGGCTTGAAGAAATCCAAGCTTTGTGATAATCTAGGGTTTTCAAACCCTTGATTCTATCAAGTTGAGAGCCTAAGAGAAAACCCCTTTCTCCTCTCTCACTCTGTCTCAAAATATGATGCCTTAGGGTTTATGGCTAGAGCAAGCCCTTATAGGCAAGGGTAGAGTTCCCGAAAGGCGAAAAATCCCTTATTGAAATTTCTGCAAAATGCAAAAGATCGAGTGATTAGTGCTTATGACCGAGCGATCAGTGTTTTCGACCGAGCGATAGGTTGAAAACACCTTCTCTGAAATTTTTCCGCATTCAAAATTTTGGACCGGTCGACAGATACCGATCGATCGGTTGTGGACCGATCGATCGCTAATTTGGACTGAGCGATCGGTGTTCTGCAAATTTTGACACTGAGTCCATTTTACTATTTCGGCCATAACTTTCGACTCGTTCGTTGGATTTTGACGATTCAACTTGCGTTGGATTCGTTGTTCGAAGGGGAACATTTTTGGCATTTTTGAAATTTCAAATTCTACTTTACTTATTAATTAGACTACGTGAAAGGCCAATTGGCTATAAGAACACTGTTATTAAGTACGAAAAGTTCTGGGGCGCTACATTCTCCCCCCCTTACAAAAATTGTCCTCAAAATTTAGATGATACATACACATGTACAGATCAATGACAAAAGTTTTACACAGCAATACATAATAGCCTATGCAAACAATTTCGGGTACTTTTCTTTGACTTCGGCCTCACATTCCCAAGTGGTTTCTTCTCGAGTATGATGTTGCCATTGCATGAGAACCAATGAGATAGTCTTGTTGCGAAGCACTTGATCTTTCCGATCCAAAATCTGAACCGGTTTCTCCACAAGTGTGAGGTCCTCCCTGATTTCTACCGAATCAAGCTCGATGACATGGGATGGGTCCGGGATATATTTCTAGTGTATGGAAATGTGGAACACATTGTGGACCACCGCCATATAAGCGGGCAAGGCAACACGGTAAGCCACCTCACCGACTCTAGTGGTGATCTCGAATGGACCCACGTATCTCGGACTGAGCTTGCCTCTCTTTCGGAATCTCATAACACCCTTGGTCGGTGAAATTTTGACAAAAACCAAATCGCCAACTTGAAATTCAAGATCTCTCATTCGGTTGTCAGCGTAGTTCTTCTGTCGATCCTGTGTGGTCTTTAACCTTTTCCGGATAAGTTTGACCCTATCTGCGGTTTGCTCAATCAATTCTGGACCCAAAACCTTTCTTTCCCCAACTTCATCCCAATACAACGGGGATCTACAACTTCTCCCATACAAAGCCTCAAAAGGCGCCATTTGGATGCTCACTTGATAACTGTTATTGTAGGCGAATTCCACCAAAGGCAAATGGTCTTCCCAACTTCCCTTGAAGTCTAACATACATGCCTGGAGCATGTCTTCTATCACCTGATTCACTCTCTCGGTTTGCCCATCGGTCTGTGGGTGGAAAGCCATGCTAAAGTCTAGTCGGGAACCCATGGCACTTTGAAAGCTTTTCCAAAATCTGGATGTGAATCTCAGGTCCTGATCTGACATGATGCTAACTGGCACCCCGTGCAACTGAACGATTTCCTTGATGTACAGAGCCGCTAACTGATTTGAATTGAAGGTAGTCCGGTATTGTCGCGACCCAAAACCCACCCTAGGAGGTAGAGTGAATCTTGGACGACTTAATCATGACTTACATGACTTGCTTGACAACCCAACCTGTAAAACCCACAGAACATATACAATAGAGGATAACAGCGGAAGCATAACAATAAAACACAGCGGAAGTCTAACAAACCTCTAAGTATATACACATGGTCCAAGTTAATACAAAAGAAAACAAAACAAAGAAAGTGCGGACATGCCCGCCAAAATACATGGATATAATCACTCATGCTCACCCACAGCTAATCCACTCAGAATCTAACACCACCTACTGATAACCCTCTACGGGAGGTTCCTCCAAAGGTTCCTCGACGTACTCCTCTTCCACCCATGGACCAGGAGCACAAACATCAAATGGAGCAGCAGCTCCCTCAGAACCTGCCGACATAAGAAGTACGGCTGAGCATGGAATACTCAGCGGGTACTAAATACTAACCAATAGTCATAGCAAAACCATAGCAGTATAGGAAGCAGGAAGCATTTCACATATATAAAGCAGGAAACAATTCAAGCATATAAAGCAGGAATAATTCATATCATGACAATAAAGTAAAGGAGTATATAATCATGCTTGAATTCATACAAGCCGATAAAACCCTTGAAAACACCGTGCACTTGACTTGACTGAAAATACCATTTCCTTGCTTGCAAACTTGTCATGTTTGTCTTATCTTATCGTATCGTGCATGTCATGCCATGTCTTGTCATGCTTGCTTGGAAAAGTAAACTACTTGTGAGGGAAGGGAGACCCTTCTTCCTAGAATGATTATGCTTGTCATGCCATGCCATGTCATGCTTGGAAAAGTAAACTACTTGCGAGGGAAGGGAGACCCTTCTTCCTAAATGCTCATGTCATGTCCTTTCACTTGTGAGATGTCCTTGTGAGATGTACTTGCGAGGGAAGGGAGGCCCTTCTTATGTTATGTATGCACTTGTGAGGGAAGGGAGACCCTTCTTATGAAAATGCATGATTGTCTTGTCCTTGCCAAAAGCGAGGTAAAACATATCGTACGATATGCCCCACCTCTAAATCCCATTCTTGAAAACCTTGTTAAATCATGTCATGTATGCGTGCTCGTGAGGTCGTGTGCATACTCGCATTTGGAATTAAATATGGCATTTGAGTAATTCATAACACATAACATCAATGATTTGGGCAATTTAATATTGATATCATTTAGGGAAAGCGAACAATCACACTATCATAACCCTAACAATTTCCATAAACCTTAAACATGCATTTTCTTAATTTATCATTCATTTTATTCACCTTGGCATTTCATCAAACATGGTACATTCATTATTTATTAACCCTACAACATGCTTTTCTAGGTGGGTTATACTCACAACACACTTGTATGTTTATTATTAGTACAATGCCCTTCCCCATTCATTCATTACATCATCCACACGGCATCCATTCGCCAACATCCATCTCCATTTACCATACATACCACCCATCTCATAATATATATATATATATGAAGGAAAACAAGAAGGAATAAGGAAATGAGAGGCTATAACTAGGAGGGTAGTAAGAAGTACCGACCTTGATCAAGTGGGGAAGAAATCCCCCTTTCCAAAACGACCGTGAGTTGCTGCCCTAGCTTGGAACACGAGCTCCACACGAGCTTGAGCCGAGATCTTGAAGGAAAACGTGCTTGAGGATGATCTAGGGTCTCAAACCCCTTTGATTCCTCTTCAAAATGGAAACCCTAGATTTAGGAACCCTTTCTTCTCTCTTCTAATCTCCCAAATCTTCTAAGGGTTGAGAATGAGCCCTAAAGGCTCGGGCAATCCTATATAAGAAAGGGTATAACACCCGAATGCCGAAAATGCCCTTAGTGAAAATTCTGCAAAAACGCGAGTACCGAGCGATCGGTGTTAATGACCGATCGATCGGTTGCCTACCGATCGATCGGTTTCATAACCGAGCGATCGGTTAAAATTTCACTCTCTGGAAAATTTCTCCATACAAAAATCTTGACCAGTCGATAGCCTCCGAGCGATCGGTTTTGGACCGATCGATCGCTCCATGGACCGAGCGATCGGTGGTCTGCAGGTCTAAACTGTTTTGGCCATAACTTTTGACTCGTTCGTCCGATTTTGACGATTCAACTTGCGTTGGGTTCGTACTTCGAAAAGGAACATTTCTGACGTTTCGGAATTTCCAATTTCTTCCTTATTTATTAATTGCACTACTTTAAAGGAAACATGGCTACGAAGGGTCATGTATAGATGTCAAAAGTTCGGGGCTCTACATCCTCCCCCCCTTACAAAAAAATTTCGTCCTCGAAATTTGGACGAGACATGCATTACAGAATCAAACAATATTACAAGCTACATATACAAAACCTATACAAAATTTATTCAAACAATTCCGGGTACTTCGCTTTGACTTCGGCTTCACGCTCCCATGTAGCTTCTTCCCGAGCATGGTGTTTCCATTGCACAAGAACCAAAGGAATTGTCTTGTTGCGAAGCACTTGATCTCTCCGATCCAATATGTGAATCGGCTTTTCAACCAACGTGAGATCTTCTCGAATTTCCAACGGTTCCAATTCTAGTACATGCGAAGGGTCCGCAATGTACTTCCGAAGCATAGACACGTGGAAAACGTTATGAACCGCGGCCATGTGTGGTGGAAGAGCTACTCGATAAGCAACTTCACCAACCCGCGTGATAAGCTCAAACGGTCCAACATAGCGAGGACTAAGCTTGCCTCTTTTGCCGAATCTCATAATCCCTTTGCTAGGAGATACTTTCACAAAAACTTGATCCCCTACCTGGAATTCCAAGTCCCTGCGGCGCGTGTCTGCATAGCTCTTTTGGCGATCTTGAGCGGCTTTCAACCGATCCCGGATGATCTTGACTATACTAGCAGTTTGCTCAATCAACTCCGGACCAAGTACTTTTCTTTCTCCTACCTCATCCCAGTAGAGAGGAGACCTGCAGCTTCGCCCATACAAAGCCTCGAACGGAGCCATTTGGATACTCGCCTGATAGCTATTATTGTAGGCGAACTCCACCAAAGGCAAGTGCTCTTCCCAACTGCCTTTGAAATCCAGCATACAAGCCCGAAGCATATCTTCTATTACTTGGTTCACCCTCTCGGTTTGTCCATCCGTTTGTGGATGAAAAGCAGTGCTGAAATCAAGTCGGGAACCCATAGCTTCCTGAAAGCTTTTCCAGAATCGTGATGTGAATCTTGGATCCCGATCCGACACAATACTGACAGGCACTCCGTGCAACCTCACCACTTCCTTGATGTACAAAGCAGCTAACTGACTAGAGTTGAAAGTAGTTCGGTAAGGCAAGAAGTGAGCGGACTTCGTCAAACGATCCACTACTACCCATATCGCATCTGAACCCCTAGCCGTCTTTGGCAAGCCAACTATGAAATCCATGGATATGTTCTCCCATTTCCACTCGGGAATAGGAAGAGACTGCAATAGACCTGCGGGCCGCATGTGTTCTGCTTTCACCTGTTGACACACCAAGCACCGTGCTACATATTCCGCAACCTCCCTCTTCATATTCCGCCACCAAAAGTGACTCTTGAGGTTCCGGTACATCTTCGTACCCCCTGGATGCACAGTGTACTTTGCCCGGTGGGCTTCATCCATAATCTCCCTCCGAAGATTTGCATTGGCTGGAACACACAGCCTTCCCTTGAATGTGATAGCACCTCGGCTAGTGAGAGAGAAGTCCTCACTACCCTTAGCAACTTCCTTGTCCCGATAAGCCAACAATTCAGCATCCGTGGCTTGGTATTCTTGGATCAAATCTATAATGTATGGCCGAACCGTGACATTTGCCAAGATAGGACTACGGACAGAGTCATTCACACTAATGTCCAGATTTGCCAAGTCTTCAAGTAGCTTCCATTCCTGCACTAACATGCATGCTAATAACCCCGGAGGTCTTCTACTCAAAGCATCAGCCACTACATTTGCTTTACCCGAGTGGTATTGAATGGTACAATCATAGTCCTTTAGAAATTCCATCCAACGCCTTTGCCTTAGATTCAGCTCCTTTTGGGAAAAGAGATACTTGAGACTCTTGTGATCAGTGAACACATAGAACTCCACCCCATAAAGGTAATGACGCCAAATCTTAAGTGCAAACACGACCGCCGCAAGCTCCAAGTCGTGCGTAGGATAGTTCTTCTCATGCTCCTTCAACTGCCTTGATGCATAGGCAATGACTTTCTTGTGCTGCATGAGTACACACCCAAGTCCAACGTGTGAGGCATCACTATACACCTCGTACCCATAAGGTCCGAATGGCACCATAAGGACAGGAGCTGTGGTAAGCCTCTTCTTCAGTTCCGTGAAACTGATCTCACACTTGTCGCTCCATACAAACTTAGCGTTCTTCCTTGTCAGGTAAGTGAGCGGTGCTGCAAGGCTGGAGAAACCCTCTACGAATCTCCTGTAGTAGCCTGCCAACCCAAGAAAACTGCGTATCTCCGTGACACTCTTGGGCCTCGCCCAATTCATGACTGCCTCTATCTTCTTTCGATCCACCGAAATGCCTTCCGCCGATACAACGTGGCCTAGGAATGCCACCTCTTCCAACCAAAACTCACACTTGCTAAGTTTGGCGTATAGCTTGTGCTCTCTTAGCATTTCCAAAGCAAGGCGTAGGTCGCGTGTGTGATCTTCCCGTGTCTGGGAATAAACCAAAATGTCATCAACAAATACAATCACGCACCTATCAAGATATGGCCGGAACACCCGGTTCATCAAATCCATAAAGGCTGCCGGCGCGTTCGTGAGTCCAAAAGGCATCACCAAGAACTCGTAGTGTCCATATCGAGTCCTAAAAGCAGTTTTGGGAACATCTTCCGCCTTAATCTTCAACTGGTGATAACCCGATCGAAGATCTATCTTTGAGAAAAATCTCGCTCCCTTCAACTGATCGAACAAGTCATCAATCCTAGGCAAGGGATACCTATTCTTTATAGTGACCTTGTTCAATTGCCTGTAATCGACACACATCCGCATCGAGCCATCTTTCTTCTTAACAAACAACACCGGGGCACCCCATGGTGAGACACTTGGTCGAATGAAGCCAAGGCCTTGCAATTCCTCCAACTGAGTCTTCAACTCCTTGAGTTCAATAGGGGCCATTCTATACGGAGCTCTGAATACAGGAGCTGTGCCTGGTGCAAGCTCGATCATAAACTCAATCTCCCTGTCTGGAGGCAATCCTGGCAACTCCTCTGGAAATACATCCAGGAACTCACTCACAACCGGAATAGTCGATGAGTCCTTTGCCTCGGGGTTAGCTAAGCTCAACGCCGCAAAACGGGCAATGTCTCTACTTTTTAACCCCCGAAAGTGAAATGGTTTTCCTTTTACCGGCTTGAAGAGTACCATCTTCTCAAAGCAAGCTACATGCCCATGATGTGCTGCTAACCAATCCATTCCCAATATAATATCAAAGTCTTGGAATCCAAGGACGATGAGGTCAACCGCCAACTCGTGGCTTCTAACTTGGACCGCACTATTTCTATACACTTTATTTGCCAATACTGTTTTGCCGAGCGGAGTCGAAATGGCTAACTCCGGTTTTAGCTGACTAGGCTCCACAGAAAAGCCTTCTGAAAAACTCGGCGAGACAAACGAATGAGTAGACCCGGTATCAATCAACACTCGAGCCAAACACTCATTGACTAGTAAGGTTCCTGAAATTTTAGCTAATCACGTCAATTCAAGCATCAACAGTGTATACACATAGGTATATATATATATATAGCATACCAAGTACGTACACATGGAATAAACATAACATAACAATCACGAATAAAGAAATAACTCCAAACGCGTACCTTGCACCACATCGTCAGATGCAAGCGCATCACCCTCTGTCAAGGCAAAAACTCGCCCCTGGTTCGCCTGGCGAGACTGAGGTGTAGACCGGGTAGTCTGAGATGACGCCTGATATGATCCTACTGGGTGTGCTGGGGGCCTAATTCCCTGAGACTGGCCTGGTAAATGCCGACTAGGGCAATCCCTGATCATGTGGCCCTGGCGACCGCAATGATAACATCCACCAGATGCTCTTCGGCAATCTCCTGCCGGATGCCTTTTGCCGCATGAAGTGCAGACCTCATATGTGTAGGCCGGAGGGGCCGAAGGTGGTGTATACCTCGCTGCCTGAGGTGCAACTGGCCGTGGGGCTGGAAGAGCCTGAGGTCGAGGTGCCTGTGGCACGTACTGCCGGGGTGCTGGAGGCGCATAAGTTGGCCTCATCTGTGGTGCTGGCCATGTATACTGATAAGGACCAGTCCTGGCCCGCCTCTCTAAAGGTACCGAACCACTAGATTGGCCTCTCGCCAATTCTCTCTTCTTGGACACGGTCTCTGAATTGGTCTCAACCAACAAGGCTTTATCCACTACTTCGGCATAAGTGGTGTGCCGGAAGACCGACACTTTCTCCATGATGACATCCTTGAGCCCTTGCTCAAACCTCCTCGCCTTCATTGCCTCGGTGGCAATCATATGTGTCGCGAAGCGTGATAGCTCCGAGAACTTGGCCTCATAAGCGGCCACAGACATCGAACCTTGCTCAAGGTTGATGAATTCTCTCTCTTTCTTTTCCCGTGCACCGATCGGAAAATACTTCTTGTAGAACGTGTCCTTAAACTCCTCCCAAGTCCACGGTTGACCTTGCATGGTCAAGTCCCGTGTCCTCAATGCGGACAACCACCAATGGTGGGCTTCGCCCTCTAGCATAAAAACTGCCCATGCCACTTTCTCTTCCTCTGTAGGAGAGAGCACCGCAAATATCTTCTCAACCTGGAGGATCCAAGCCTCCGCAGTAAGAGGGTCCACACTCCCGTGGAAGGATGGAGGCCTCAATCTCCTGAATGCCTCAACTCCAGCCGTACGATGTACCGGAGCTGCGGGCGGTGGAGTAGGTGCCGCTGATGCCGGTATAGTTTGCCGAGCCGCCAGGATGGCGAGTGTCTCAGCAATAGAGCCTAAGACCTGGGAGAGGTCCGGCTGCTCATCCTCATCTCTGGAAGAAGATGAAGCTCTGGTGTGTGGTCCACGACCCCGTGTGCCCCGCCTCATGACTAAAGTCCTGAGAACAATAGCACCACATGAGTCTCACTCGAAACCACAGTTTATTTCCATGTCACTTCACAATAATTCAATTTGTATTAGTTGTATAATACTAATATATATCACATCAAGTCATCAGAGTATTCATCACATTATACTTATACTTTAGTGTTCTAGCGTACCTAGGACCCGTACTTGGTTAAAGCAACCATTGTAGACTAAGACTAAAGTTTAGTCTTAAACTTGGAACCAGACTCGTTCCCGACTCACTTCCTTCCTAACTTGTTTCCTAAAATATGCTCTTGTCAAGCCGTGGTATAAGATTCTAAGTGACCCTAAAGACCTAAAGCCTAAGCTTTGATACCACTTCTGTCGCGACCCAAAACCCACCCTAGGAGGTAGAGTGAATCTTGGACGACTTAATCATGACTTACATGACTTGCTTGACAACCCAACCTGTAAAACCCACAGAACATATACAATAGAGGATAACAGCGGAAGCATAACAATAAAACACAGCGGAAGTCTAACAAACCTCTAAGTATATACACATGGTCCAAGTTAATACAAAAGAAAACAAAACAAAGAAAGTGCGGACATGCCCGCCAAAATACATGGATATAATCACTCATGCTCACCCACAGCTAATCCACTCAGAATCTAACACCACCTACTGATAACCCTCTACGGGAGGTTCCTCCAAAGGTTCCTCGACGTACTCCTCTTCCACCCATGGACCAGGAGCACAAACATCAAATGGAGCAGCAGCTCCCTCAGAACCTGCCGACATAAGAAGTACGGCTGAGCATGGAATACTCAGCGGGTACTAAATACTAACCAATAGTCATAGCAAAACCATAGCAGTATAGGAAGCAGGAAGCATTTCACATATATAAAGCAGGAAACAATTCAAGCATATAAAGCAGGAATAATTCATATCATGACAATAAAGTAAAGGAGTATATAATCATGCTTGAATTCATACAAGCCGATAACACCCTTGAAAACACCGTGCACTTGACTTGACTGAAAATACCATTTCCTTGCTTGCAAACTTGTCATGTTTGTCTTATCTTATCGTATCGTGCATGTCATGCCATGTCTTGTCATGCTTGCTTGGAAAAGTAAACTACTTGTGAGGGAAGGGAGACCCTTCTTCCTAGAATGATTATGCTTGTCATGCCATGCCATGTCATGCTTGGAAAAGTAAACTACTTGCGAGGGAAGGGAGACCCTTCTTCCTAAATGCTCATGTCATGTCCTTTCACTTGTGAGATGTCCTTGTGAGATGTACTTGCGAGGGAAGGGAGGCCCTTCTTATGTTATGTATGCACTTGTGAGGGAAGGGAGACCCTTCTTATGAAAATGCATGATTGTCTTGTCCTTGCCAAAAGCGAGGTAAAACATATCGTACGATATGCCCCACCTCTAAATCCCATTCTTGAAAACCTTGTTAAATCATGTCATGTATGCGTGCTCGTGAGGTCGTGTGCATACTCGCATTTGGAATTAAATATGGCATTTGAGTAATTCATAACACATAACATCAATGATTTGGGCAATTTAATATTGATATCATTTAGGGAAAGCGAACAATCACACTATCATAACCCTAACAATTTCCATAAACCTTAAACATGCATTTTCTTAATTTATCATTCATTTTATTCACCTTGGCATTTCATCAAACATGGTACATTCATTATTTATTAACCCTACAACATGCTTTTCTAGGTGGGTTATACTCACAACACACTTGTATGTTTATTATTAGTACAATGCCCTTCCCCATTCATTCATTACATCATCCACACGGCATCCATTCGCCAACATCCATCTCCATTTACCATACATACCACCCATCTCATAATATATATATATATATGAAGGAAAACAAGAAGGAATAAGGAAATGAGAGGCTATAACTAGGAGGGTAGTAAGAAGTACCGACCTTGATCAAGTGGGGAAGAAATCCCCCTTTCCAAAACGACCGTGAGTTGCTGCCCTAGCTTGGAACACGAGCTCCACACGAGCTTGAGCCGAGATCTTGAAGGAAAACGTGCTTGAGGATGATCTAGGGTCTCAAACCCCTTTGATTCCTCTTCAAAATGGAAACCCTAGATTTAGGAACCCTTTCTTCTCTCTTCTAATCTCCCAAATCTTCTAAGGGTTGAGAATGAGCCCTAAAGGCTCGGGCAATCCTATATAAGAAAGGGTATAACACCCGAATGCCGAAAATGCCCTTAGTGAAAATTCTGCAAAAACGCGAGTACCGAGCGATCGGTGTTAATGACCGATCGATCGGTTGCCTACCGATCGATCGGTTTCATAACCGAGCGATCGGTTAAAATTTCACTCTCTGGAAAATTTCTCCATACAAAAATCTTGACCAGTCGATAGCCTCCGAGCGATCGGTTTTGGACCGATCGATCGCTCCATGGACCGAGCGATCGGTGGTCTGCAGGTCTAAACTGTTTTGGCCATAACTTTTGACTCGTTCGTCCGATTTTGACGATTCAACTTGCGTTGGGTTCGTACTTCGAAAAGGAACATTTCTGACGTTTCGGAATTTCCAATTTCTTCCTTATTTATTAATTGCACTACTTTAAAGGAAACATGGCTACGAAGGGTCATGTATAGATGTCAAAAGTTCGGGGCTCTACAGGTATGGCAAGAAATGGGCGGACTTAGTTAGCCTGTCAACCATAACCCAAATAGCATCGGAGTTTCTTGCCGTCCTCGGCAACCCCACAATGAAATCCATGGAGATGTGTTCCCATTTCCACTCGGGAATAGGGAGGGACTGTAAAAGTCCTTCCGGTCTCCTGTGTTCGGTTTTGACTTGCTGGCACACCAAGCATTTAGACACATACTCGGCCAATTCTCTCTTTATGTTCCGCCACCAAAATAACTTTTTGAGATTTTGATACATCTTTGTTCCTCCCGGGTGTACCGTGTACTTAGAACGGTGGGCTTCATCCAAAATTTCTCTCTGAAGATCAACGTCGGCTGGAACACAAAGTCTTCCCTTGAATGTGATTGCCCCTTCACCGTTTGTGGCGAACTCAACACTTCCTTTGCTAACCGCCTTGTCACAGAAGGCAATCAACTCGGCATCCGCTACTTGCAACTCCCAGATCCAATCAATGATGCACAGTTTCACTGTGATATTTGCCATCAATGGCCCATGAGTAGGATGACCGAAGCTAATGTCGAGGTTGGAGGCATCCTCCAACAACTTCCATTCGCGAACCATCATGTATGCAACAAGCCCATATGACTTCCTACTCAACGCATCCGCCACCACATTTGCTTTGCCCGGATGGCATTGAATAGAGCATTCATAATCTTTTAAGAACTTCATCCATCACCTTTGCCTTAAGTTCAACTCCTTTTAGGAGAACATGTACTTCAAGCTTTTATGGACGGTGAACACCTCAAACTAGTCCCCATAAAGATAATGTCGCCAAATTTTCAAGGCAAACACAACAACAGCAAGTTCTAAGTCGTGAGTTGGATAATTTCTTTCATGCTCCTTCAATTGCCTTGAGGCGTAGGCAATGATCTTACCGTTCTGCATGAGCACACATCCCAATCCCACGTGGGAGGCGTCACTGTAAACAACAAAACCACCACTCCTGGATGGTACTGTGAGTACGGGGGCCTTAGTAAGGCATTTCTTCAACTCTTCGAAGCTAACTTCACATCTGTCGCTCCAACTGAACTTGACATTTTTCCTCGTCAAGTAAGTGAGAGGTGTAGCCAAACTAGAGAATCCCTCTACAAATCTCTGGTAGTAGCCTGCCAAATCGAGGAAACTCTGAATCTCGGTGATGCTTCTGGGCCTCACCCAACTCATCACTGCCTCTATCTTGGCTGGGTCTACTGAAATGCCTTCTGCAGACACCACATGACCCAGGAAAGCCACCTTCTCCAACCAGAATTCGTACTTACTTAGCTTGGCATATAACCTATGCTCTCGAAGCGTCTCTAGAGTAAGGCGAAGGTCTTGATCATGATCCTCCCGTGTCGGGGAGTATACTAAAATGTCATCCACGAGCACCACGACACATCTATCGAGATAAGGTCTGAACACCTGATTTATCAAATCCATGAACACTGTCGGTGCATTCGTCAACCAAAAGACATAACAAGGAACTCGTAGTGCTCATACCGAAGGCCGTCTTCTGAACATCTTCTGCCTTGACTTTTAACTGATGATACCTGACTTGAGATCAATCTTGGAAAAGAATCTCGCTCCCTTCAATTGGTCAAACAAGTCATCTATCCGTGGCAAAGGATAACGATTCTTAATTGTGACCTTATTCAATTGTCTGTAATTAATGCACATACACATTGACCCATCTTTCTTCTTCACAAATAGCACTGGGGCACCCCAAGGTGAGACACTCGATCTAATGAGACCTAGGCTTTGCAGTTCGTCTAACTGCACCTTCAACTCTTTGAGTTCAATCAGGGCCATTCTATATGGAGCTCTTGAAATTAGAGCTGTGCCCGGAGTAAGCTCTATAGTGAACTCGATCTTTCTATCAGGAGGCAATCTGAGAAGTTCTTCCATAAACACATCCAAGAACTCACTCAGAACCGGAATGGATGAGCAGTTTGGTGCCTCAGGGTTTGTTGTGCTCAAAACTGCGAGGCGGGCAATGTCCCTTCCCTCAATCCTCGAAAGTGAAATGGCTTAACTCCTTCCGGCCTAAAGTTCACCATCTTTTCAAAGCATGCAACATGGCCATGGTGGTTTGACAACCAATCCATCCATAGAATGACGTCGAAATCTAAGTCTTGAAAATCTAGGATGATGAGGTTGGCTAATAGTTCATTCAATGGAGTAGACTCAATTGAAAATCCTTTCGTAAAACTGGGTGAGACAAAAGAGTGAGTGAATCCTGTGTCGATCAACACTTGGGCTAGACACTCGTTTACTAATAAGGTGCCTGTGCGATTAAATAACTAATATCAATAGATTTCAAACAAGAACACGCATCATACATAGGTAACCCCTAGTATAAATAACAACATATCACATAATAGTAATCATTCACAATTTAAAACTCTAGCATTCTTGCGTACCTTGCACGACATCATCTGATGCACGTGCGACCCACTCTGACAATGCAAAGACTCGTCATTGAGTTGCTTGACGAGGTGGCCAGGTAGACGGTGAGGGCCTCGATGCTTGAGACGAGCTCTGCTGAGAAGACTGCATAACAGGGGGCCTACTCCCCTGAGACTGAGCTAGTAAGTGACAACGGGGACAATCTCAAATTATATGGCCTTGGTCGCCATAATGAAAATAGCTTCCGGTAGCTTTTCGACACTCATCGGCCAAATGCCTCCTTCCACAAAGGGTGCAAATATCATAGGAATAAGTGGAGGGTGCATAACCCGTAGCCTGAGTCACTGCGGGGCGAGGAGCCTGAGTAGGGGTGGGGAAAAAAGTCGGTGGAGCAAAAGAGCAGAGAGGCTTGTTGGCCAGGAAATGACCCTAAAGGGGGGGGTGAATGGGGTCTATGGCAGATTTAAAAATTTCAAGCTCAAAAGTGCGGAATAAAATTAAATATGCAACAAGCTAAACTATAGAATATTAAAAGAAAGGGAGAAGAGATAAGGAGAGTGCAAACTCAAGATTTGTTCACGAGGTTCAGCAAACCAGCCTACTCCCCGCCTCAGCTTCCAGCCAGAGGATTCACCACGATTCCTTAATCGCACAGGCTTCTTCACAGGTGGAGTCTAAACCCTTACAATCTCTCTTACAGGTTGAGATATTACCTTCCAAGCTCTCCTTTAGGCTGAGCTGAAACCTCTCAAGAGCACAACCCTCTCTTGATATAACTGAAGCAACAACTTCAGTGCAAGAATCCTAGATTCTTGACTAATCTCAATAAATGAGTTTTAGATTGAAAATCCGAAATGAAAGCTCCTGAAATGAGCTGGATAAGAGTGAAATACAAACTCTAATAAAGTCTCTCAAAGAAAATAAGAGTTGAATGAGCTCAAGAGAGATTTTTTTGGAAATTTTCTAAGTGTGAGAGTGAGTGAGATTCAATAGCAATGAATGAGTGATCAATAAGAGTTATTACTGTGATCAAGAGTTGTTGTTTGTTCATAAATGAACTTCTTTTATAGCATTTGATCCAATAAAACCGTTATAGGCTCATTAAATGCAATTTGATCCGTTAAAAAATAGCTGTTACAACGATTTTTCAGAGTCAGACAAGATTTCGTCGACGAAGTGGAGTTCCCACTTGAATTCGTCGCCGAATACAAAAGACATAATTGAATTCTGAAAAACCCTGTAATGATTTCGTCGCCGAATTCAAACAAAACAAAGATTTCGTTGACGAAATCAAGAGACAGAACTGAATTTTAAAAATTCTGTCATGACTTCGTCGCCAAATTCAATCTACCCAGAGAATTCGTTGACGAATTCAGAGTAAAAATTCTGAATTCAGTTTAGGATCAGACCAAAGGGATGTGATTGATTTCCTAGGTCAATTAGCTATACTCTTATCATGATATTATGATTAATTAGAGCTTTAGAATGATTTTCAAAAAGTATCCTAGGCTCCTATGGTCAATCTATGATTCTTGAGCTTTTCAACTTACCATCTTTTGAGGACTTTTTACATATGTCTTATGAACTCTCAAAAATGAAAATTAAATACATTAAAATAGTTTAGAGATGAACTTGGCTTGACTTGGGTCTAGTGATTTTGCCTTTAATCTTCAATTGACCCGACTTGGACTATGGTCTAATTTTGAATCTTCCTCTTGTATACAATGGGTTGAACTTCCTCTTGGGTAGTTTCCATCATTGTTCATGATTGGAGTGTTGTCATCTTGTGTATTCTGAAATGCTCGAATACTTTAAACAAAATTATTAGTACCAAATAGTTCATTTCATTGTTATGTAATTGTCAAAATTATTTAGGGTACCCATGGTTGTAACCCTGAGGCTAACAATCTCCCCCTGTTTGATGATCATATAACAATGTAATGAAATGTGGTTAAGCTCCCCCTTAACATATGCATTTCATAGAAACTATAAGGTAGGCTTCCCTTAATGAAATTCTCAAAAGATATTGGGATGTGTATTTATATGGATTGATAATCATTTCCCTCTGTTTTAATACCAAGAGCCAAGAGAAGTTCCACAAAGATAATTTTTAATTTTAATTTCTATTCACAACATATTGGATCAAGACAGATTAATCAGAGATAAAGATTTGATTGAGTAAAGTTGTGAATCAAGAGAAGTTCCATGAATTTTCAGTTCATGACAAAGTTGAGCAACAAAAAATGAATTTCATAATCAAACAAGAGAGATATTTGTATGTACTGCCAAAGATGCAAAAAATATTTAAATAATTCTCATTCATCTACTAAAATTGAATCAATTTTCAGTTCACTACATTCCATTCTCCCCCTATGTCAACATCAAAAAATTTTATATTCCATCTTGTTTTTGTTTCTTGATTAATTCTGCAACTTTGGAGAGGTAGTCTTCTGAAGGTTCTTCTTCTTCATTATTTGGGGCCTTGGTCACTTATTCAGTGCTAGAGGGGATGAAAGATCCATCAGGAGAGTCAAAGGAAGAGGATTCTTCATCGGAAGAGAGATAATGGGAGCATCCTTTTTGGAAGGAGTCTCCTTGGTTTTCATTGGTCTCTTGCCTTTGGAGGAAGAAGGTGGAGCTTGGGAAGGAGTGGCTCCACTGGCCAAGTTAACCAGAAAATTGTTCATTTTCTTCAACTCATCAGAAGCTCTCAAAATGATGGAGCCTGAGATGGAATCATGCTCTGCCATATCCAGGAGAAGCTTGCCTTGAGTCTTCAACTAAAGAGTTGAGAAATCCACTTGTCCTTGGATTAAATGGGTGTCTTCCTCCACTTTCATACTATCTTCTGAGTGAGCTACCCCCAATCTATGAAGGAGAGAAGACACAGAGTCAACCCTATTTTTGGTGACTGATGAATTCACGTTGAATATCCCCAAAATTGAGTATGTGGCATCAGCTCTCTCTCTTAGATCACCATGAACAGTAGCTACAGAGGACTATACTTCCTTGGGGATGTTGATTATTTCTATCTCAAGAGCTGCAAGTCTGGATGAAGTATCTGATTGGAAGGATTAGAAATATTCTCGAGATTCTGATTGAATAGCAGCAAGGCTTGCCCTTGTCTCAGTTATGAAAGAGACCAGGGAGGCTCTCATCTCCTCTTGAAAAGTTTGTTGACTCATCCTCATCTCCAGCTAAAACTATTCCAGGCTGGAGGACATGGAGGCAATCTATCCTGCCATGATACTCAGCTGTTCATTTGAGGCTGCTGGCCTACTGGGCACCTCATAAAACTGACCAGGGTGCTCAAAGTTGGGAGACACCTGTCTATGAGAACTCTCAGGTATCTCTCCAGCATCCACGAAGTCAGACCAGTAAGGCATCTTATCCCTGAGGTGCTGCTCACCCTGTAGCATATCTGTAGGATCCTCTGTTGGTACAGAAACTGGCTACTGCTCAGCCTGGGCCTCCTCCTCTAGCACTGATTCTGGCTGTTGCTCAACAAGGGGCTCCTCTGAAGGTGCAGCTGAAGAGGAAGGGATAGATGGAGTGGGAGCAGAAGTAGGCATACCAGAAGTAGAAATAGAGATTGAGGAAGTAGAAGGAGTAGTGGAGGACTGAGAGGCAGAGGGTTTGGGAATCCAAAGCATTCCCAAAGCTTCTGGGTTTCATTCAAAGTATAGCCCATTCTTTGAATGGTTGCCTTGCTATAAATGGAGGAGTCATCAGGGGTGACAAAATCTATTTGGGATGCTAGGGGAACATTGAAATGTTTGAAGATTTTAGTCAGGGCCTGACCAAAAGGGAAACACCCTGATTTTCTCTTAAATGCATCATCCATACAATGGACAATGATGTAGGAGGGATCAATGAGTGTGGTGGTTAGGATGCACCACATAAGGAATACATCAAAGTAGGTGAGATACTCCCTACCACTAGCCCTAGGAACTAGGTTATAGGTTATGATATGGTGAATGAGTTTAGTTGTGAGAGTAAGGTCTTTCACCTTTGGTTGAAAAGGAGTGGTGAAATCTTGGTTCAAGCACATCATTTTTGGTGCTACCACTACATCAAATCTTTCATGTCTGGTCCACTGACCATTCACAAAGGTTTGAAGGTTGCATTGAGGAATTTTCAAAATGGAGTGCAACTGGTTTAGGTGAAAGGAGATATTTTTGCCTAAGACAAAAGAGGTTATAAGTGATTCAAATTGATTGAAGTGATTAGAGTCAGGAAACCTACTGATTTTAATTTCAGATTGACTTTTTCGACGAAATGAATAAATCATCCAGATTCGTCATCGAAATGGGTACAGAAAACATTCTATTTTTCATATTTCCCAAAGATTCGTCGCCGAAATCGAATTCCAGTTTGAATTCGTCGCCGAATTCAGTTCAAAATTTGAAGAATTGATTTCCAAAGAAAATTTTATTTATTTTTCTTCAAAACATTGGTTCATTAGGGCATATAAAATCAGCATAAGGCATTCAATTCAATAATCAAACAAGTTATAGGCAAAAAAATTTTTAATTTTTGATTGCTTTTAATCTTGATTAAGTTAGCTCACTCAGACTAGTCATTCCCAATTCTCTTCTTAAAGCACTAAACCTATCAGATTGTAGAGGCTTAGTGAAAATATCAGCAAGCTGATTAATTGTATCCATAAATTCCAAGATAACATTTCCATTTTGTACATGATCTCTAATAAAATGATATCTTATTTCTATGTGTTTAGTTCTTGAGTGTTGAATGAGATTCTTAGTCATGCAAATTGCACTTGTATTATCACACTTAATAGGGATTTTAGTATGAGTAAGTTTAAAATCTTCTAGTTGTTATTTCATGCAGAGTGTTTGAGCACAACAAAATCCAGCTGCCATGTACTCAGCCTCTGCTATGAATAAGGCCACTGAATTTTGTTTCTTACTAAACCATGAAACAAGAGAATGTCCTAGAAAGTGACAAGTTCCACTAGTGCTTTTTCTATCTACTTTACATCCAATAAAATCTGCATCTGAATAGCTTATTAGATCTAAGTTTGTGTTTTTAGAATACCATAAGCCTAAATCAATTATTCCAAGTAAGTATCTGAAAATTCTTTTTACAGCAGTTAAGTGAGATTCTTTTGGATAGGATTGGAATCTTGCACAAATGCAAACACTGAATATAATGTTAGGTCTATTTGCAGTGAGATACAAAAGGCTTCCAATCATGCCTCTATAGAATTTTTCATCAATACTTTTCCATTTTTCATCCTTATCAAGTTTGGTTGATGGACTCATAGGAGTATCCATTATTTTAGTATTTTCCATTCTAACTTTTTAAGTAGTTCTTTAGTATATTTGGCTTGATTAACAAATGTTCCTTGTTTGGTTTGTTTAATTTGAAATCCTCAGAAGAATGTCAATTCACCCATCATGCTCATTTCAAATTCTTTTTACATTGTTTTAGCAAACATTTTGCAAAGAGATTCATTTGTTAATCCAAATATGATGTCATCTATATAGATTTGAATTATTATCATATCATCATTTTGGGTCATTATGAATAAATTTGTATCAATTTTACCTCCTGTGAATCCATTTTCAATTAAGAAGCTACTTAGCCTATCATATCAAGCTCTTGGAGCTTGCTTTAATCCATATAAAGCTTTAGTTAACTTAAATACATGATTAGGGAATTTATGATTTTCAAAGCAAGGTGGTTGATTTACATAAACTTCTTTATTAATATAACCATTTAGAAATGCACTTTTTACATCCATTTGGTATTGTTTAAATTCTTTATGACTAACAAATGCAAGTAGTATTCTTATAGCTTCTAGTTTAGCAATCGGGGCAAAAGTTTCATCATAGTCTATCCCCTCTTCTTGGTTGTAACCTTGAGCTATTAGTCTTGCTTTATTTTTAACCACATTCCCACTTTCATCATTTTTATTTCTGAAAACTCATTTTGTACCAATTATAGATTTGTCATTTGGTCTAGGTACTAGATCTTAAACTTGATTTCTATCAAATTGATTTAATTCTTCTTGTATAGCAATGCCCCATGATTTATCTTCAATAGCTTCTAAGGTATTTTTGGGTTCAATTTGACTTAGGAATGCAATGTTCATTAGATTTCTTCTTGTTCTAACCTCTTGTTCCATATTACCAAGTATTAGATCCTTAGGGTGATCTTTTATCAATTTCCAAACTTTAGGTAGTTGATAGGATTCTTCATCTACATTTACTTCTTCATTTTCTGTTTCAATGGATTTATCTTTTGAATGTTCCTTTTCTTAATCATCTTTGTTTTCTTCAGTAATTTTTAATTTGGATATTTCATTTTGAGAGATTTCAATTTCATCAATATCATCATTTTTAGAAGATTTGTTAAATGGATTAGATTCATCAAATACCACATGCATTGATTCTTCAACAATTAAGGATTTCTTATTAAATACTCTATATGCTTTGCTATTTGTAAAATATCCTAAGAGAATTTCCTCCACAAATTTAGCATCAAATTTCTTAAGATGTTGTTTATCATTAAGTATGAAGCATTTATATCCAAAAACCTTAAAATAAATTATATTAGGAATTCTTCCATTCTAAAGCTCATAGGGAGTTTTATTTAATTTGTTTCTTATAACAACTCTGTTAATTACATAACATGAAGTGTTAATAGCTTCAGCCCAAAAATAATTAGGTAATTTGTCTCATTAAGCATTGTTCTAGCCATTTCTTGAAGAGATCTATTCTTTCTTTTTATTACACCATTGTGTTATGGAGTTATAGGTGCTGGAAAATTATGATTAAAACCATTTTCATCACAAAATAATTCAAGCTCTTTATTTTTAAATTCTCTTCCTCTATCACTTCTTATGTTGTTAATAGAATAACTTTTTTCATTTTGAACTCTTTTACAAAACTTTTTAAATAGAGAAGGTTCTTTATTTTTGTGTGAAAGAAATAGTACCCATGGGTATCTTGAAAAATCAACCACTATAACAAAAGCATAAGTTTTTCTAGCTAGGCTAGCTACTTCATTTGGACCAAAGAGATCCATATGCAAAAGTTCTAAAGGCCTAGTGGTAGAAATCATTTTCTTGGGTTGGAAAGAAGATTTTATTTGTTTTCCAAGTTGACAAGCATCACAGATTTTATCTTTAATAAACTTGGTTTTAGGTAATCATTTAACTAATTCATTTTTAGAGAGTTTAGACAAAAGATCCATACTGGCATGTCCTACTCTTCTATGCCATAACCAACTAGCTTCATCTATAGCAGAAAAAAACACATCATGTTTCGAGATTTCAGTTCATCAAAATCTAAGGTGTATACATTCTCATTTCTATGTGCTACAAACAAAGTATTCAAATTATCTGTATCCTTCATCATGCAAATATTTAATTTAAATGAGACGTTCAATCCCTTATCACACAGTTGACTAATACTAATGAGGTTATGTTTAAGACCATCAACAAGTAATACATTCTCAATAAAGACAGATTTATTTTTACCGATGTTACCTATGCCAATGATCTCCCCTTAGCATTGTCTCCAAATGTCACATGACCGTCATCCTTTGAAGTAATTGATGTAAATAACTCCTTTTTCCCTGTAGAGCCCCGAAACTTTTTGTATATTCCTTGGGATGTGTGTCAAGGCATGATGTCTTGTAATCTCAATTTCACGAAATGAGAATTTGAAATTTCGAGGGAATTGTGTCAAGAATGCTATAATTAATTAGATAAATTATTTAATAAAGCCTATAAGCTTTAAAGGGGTCCTAGTCAAGTTTAGAAGATGTTAGAATAGAAGTAGAATGGGTCCAAATAGTAGGAATGGGTGAAAAATGGACCCAATGTCAAAAACCTGCAGACCACCAATCGCTCAGTCCATTGTAGCAATCAATCGGTTCACAACCGATCGATCGGAGGCTATCGACTGGTGCACTTTTTTGTATGGGGAAAAATTTCAGAGAGCATGTTTTTGACCGATCGCTCGGTCAAGAACACCGATCGCTTGGTAGGCAACCGATCGATCGGTCATAACCACCGATCACTCGGTCCCCCGCGTTTTGCAGAAATTTCAGTAAGGGTGTTTTCGTCTTTTAGGCGTTTCACTCATGCCTTAAAGGCTTTACCCGAGCATTTGAGGGTTCACATACCCTAAGTAGAGACCTTGAGAGATAGAGAGAAAGGAGAAGGAGATTTCTAACCTAGGGTTTGCTTTTGGGGAGAAATCAAAGGGGTTTTAAGAACCCTAGATCATCACAAGCTCGTTTTCCTTCAATATCAAGGCTCAAGCACTCGTGGAGCATGTTCTCCAAGCTAGGGCAGCAATTCAAGCACGTTCTTGCAAGGGGTTTCTTCCCTCATTTGTCAAGGTCGGTACCTTTTGCTACCCTCCTAGTTCATACCTCTTTTCTTTCCTTCCTTTTATTGTTTTCCTAAAGTATGAATCTATTGGGATGTGAATGGAATGGTTGTGTGAGGATGGATTTGGGCAAATGGATGTCGTGTGAATGATGTGATGAATCAAATCGGGCGTCATTGTATCCATAATAAACATACATGTGTGATGTGAGCATCAACCCACCTAGGAAAGCATGATGTAGGGTTAATACATAATGAACACACCCCATATTTGATGAAATGCCAAGGTGAATGAAATGAGTTATAAATTAATAAATGCATGCTTAATTAATTATGGAAATTGCTAGGGCCTATGATAGTGTGCTTTCTGATTTCCTCTAAATTGCATGAATATTGACTTGTTCAAATTATTGATGTTATATGTATTGCGAATTACCCAATTGTCATATTTAAATTCAAATGCAAGTATGTACACGATTCCACGAGCACGGCATGCATGACATGATTTACCGAGGTTTTTCAAGAACGAGAATTAGAGGTGGGACATATCCTACGATATGTTTTACCTCACTTTTGGCAAGAACAAGACTCGCATGCATAAGAAGGGTTTCCTTTCCCTCGCAAGTGCATTTAGGAAGAAGGGTCTCCCTTTCCTCTCAAGTAGTTTATTTTCCAAGCAAGTAAGATACATGGCATGGCAAGCATGAGCATTTAGGAAGAAGGGTCTTCCTTCCCTCACAAGTAGTTTACTTTCCAAGTAAGCAAGATACATGGCATGGCAAGCATGAGCATTTAGGAAGAAGGGTCTCTCTTCCCTCACAAGTGATTTTATTTTCCAAGCAAGCATGACATGGGATGACACGCATGACACGATATGATACGACAAGACAAGACGAGATTTCAAGCACACAACAAGTATTTTAAGTCTAGTCAAGTGCATGACTATTTCAAAAGGTTTTATTGGCTTTTCTGTGATGCAAGCATGAATATATATTGCTTTACTTCCTTGTGATGATATGAATTGTTTCCAGCGTTATAAAATGAATTGTTCTCTGCTTTATATATTGCTATGGTTATGCTATGACTGTTGGTTAGTATTTTGTACACGCTGAGTATTCCATGCTCAGCCGTACTTCTTATGTCGACAGGTGATAGCGGAGCGGCTGCTCCTTTTGACATCTGTGTTCCGAGCCCTTGGGTGGAGGAGGAGTATGTGGAGGAACCTCTGGTAGAGGGTTATTATTAGAAGTGGTAGATTCTGAGTGAATAGCTGTGGGTGAGTTGAGAGAGATGTATTCATGTATTTTGGCGAGCCTGTCCGCACTTTCTTTTGTATATCTTTTTGTACAAACTTGGATTACATATATATATATATACATAGAGGTTTTTGGTTAGACTTCCACTGTGCTTTGTAGTTATGTTTCCGCTATCATGTCCTCTATTGTATATGCTCTAGGTCTTTTGCAGGTTATTTTGGTGAAGCAAGTCATGCAAGTTATGATGAGTCGTTCAAGATTCATTCTAACTCCTAGGGTGAGTTTTGGGTCGCGACAGAAGTGGTATCAAAGCTTAGGCTTTAGTCTCTAGGGTCACTTAGAATCTAATATCACGGCTTGACAAGAGCATATGTTAGGAAACAAGTTAGGAAGGAAGTAAGTCGGAAGCGAGTCATGATCCAAGTGTAAGACTGAACTTTAGTCTTAGTTAAAATGGTTGCTTCAACCAAGTACGAGTCTTAGGACTGCTAGAACACCAGGGTATAATATTATAAATACACCGATGGTTGTGATGCGATGTATATTAGTATTATACAACTAATACAAATTGAAGTATTGTGAAATGGAACTGTGATAAATTGTGGTTTCAAGTGAGACTCATGTGGTGCTATTGTTCTTAGGACTTTAGTCATGAGAGGGGGCACACGGGGTCATGGACCACATACGAGAGCTTCATCTTCTTCTCGAGATGAGGTTGAGCAGCTGGACTTCTCTCAGGTCTTAGGCTCTATTGCTGAAACTCTCGCCATCCTGGCGGCTCGGCAAACTATACCTTCATCAGCGGCACCTACTCCACCGCCTACGGCTCCAGTACATCGTACAACTGGGGTTGAGGTATTCAGGAGATTGAGGCCTCCATCATTCCATGGGAGCGTGGACCCTCTTGCTGCAGAGGCATGGATCCTCCAGTTGTAAAAAATATTTGCGGTCCTATCGCCGACAGATGAAGAGAAAGTACCATGGGCTGTTTTCATGCTCGAGGGTGAGGCACACCATTAGTGGTTGTCCACCATGAGGACACAAGATTTGACCATGCAGGGTCAACCTTGGACTTGGGAGGAGTTCAAGGACACTTTTTATAGGAAGTATTTTCCGATTGGAGCACGGGAAAAGAAAGAGAGAGAATTCATCAACCTAGAGCAGGGTTCGATGACTGTGGCCGCTTATGAGGCTAAGTTCTCGGAGCTCTCTAGATTTGTGTCTCACATGGTTGCTACTGAGGCGAGGAAGGCGCGGAGATTTGAGCAAGGGCTCAAGGATGTCATTATGGAGAAAGTATCGGATTTTAGGCACGCTACTTATCCGGAAGTAGTAGACAAGGCCTTATTGATGGAGGCAAATTCTGAAGCGGTATTTAAGAAGAGGGAGTTGGCGAGAGGCCAAGCCAGTAGTTCAGCAGAGAGGCGGGCTCATACCGGCCCTTATCAGTACACGTGGCCAGCACCACCGATTAGGCCATTTTATGCGCCTCAAGTTCTACGGCCGTACATGCCTCAGGCGCCATGGCCTCAGGCTCTTCCATCTCCACGGCCAGTTGCACCTCAGGTGGCGAGGTATACTCCACCTCCGGTCCCTCTGACTTACACATATGAGGTCTGCACTTCATGTGGCTGAAGGCATCCAACAGGAGATTGCCGAAGAGCATCAGGTGGATGTTATCATTACGGTCGCCAGGGCCATATGATCAGGGATTGCCTGAGTCGGCATTTGCCTGGCCAGTCTCAGGGGATTAGGCCCCCAACATGCCCAGCAGGATCATACCAGGCGTCCTCTCAGCCTACACGTTCTGCACCTCCGCCTTTCCAGGTGAACCAGAGGTGAGTTTTTGCCTTGACAGAGGGTGATGCACTTGCATCTGACGATGTAATGCAAAGTATGCAGTTGTAGTTTATTTGATTTTCCTTAAAATTTTTGTTATGTATTATTCAATTGTGTACTTATATGGCATGATTATATGTACATATACTGATATGTATATGCTGTTTATGCATGGATTGACTTAGCTAGCTAAAATTTCAGGAACCTTACTAGTCAATGCATGTTTGGCTCGAGTATTGATCGACACCGGGTCTACTCATTCATTCGTATCGCCAAGTTTCTCTCAAGGTTTTTCCTCCGAGCCTAGCCAGCTGGAACCGGAGTTAGCCATTTCGACTCCTCTGGGCAAGACAGTATTGGCGGATAAAGTGTATAAAAACAGTGTGGTTCAAGTGGGAGCCACGAGTTGGCGGTGATCTAATCATCCTCGGATTTCAAGACTTCGATGTCATCTTGGGAATGGATTGGTTAGCAACACATCATGGGCATGTGGCTTGTTTTGAAAAGATGGTACTCTTCCGGCCAGTGGAAGGCAAGCCATTTCATTTTCGGGGGTTGAGAAGTAGAGATATTGCTCGTGTTGTGGCATTGAGCCTAGCGAACCCCAAGGCAAAGGACTCTTCGACTATTGCAGTCGTGAGTGAATTCCAAGATGTATTTCCAGAGGAGTTGCCAGGATTGCCTCCAGACAGGGAGATTGAGTTTGTGATTGAGCTTGCACCAGGCACAACTCCTATTTTCAGGGCTTCATATAGAATGGCCCCTATTGAACTCAAGGAGTTGAAGACTCAGTTGGAGGAATTGCAAGGCCTTGGTTTCATACAACCAAGTGTCTCACCGTGGGGTGTCCCGGTGTTATTTATTAAGAAGAAGGATGGCTCGATGCGGATGTGCGTCGATTACCGATAGTTGAACAAAGTCACTATAAAGAATAGGTATCCATTGCCTAGGGTTAATGACTTGTTCGATCAGCTAAAGGGAGTAAGATTTTTCTCTAAGATTGATCTTCGGTTGGGTTACCACTATTTGAAGATCAAGGCTGAAGATGTTCCCAAAACTGCCTTTCAGACTCGGTATGGACACTACGAGTTCTTGGTGATGAATTTTGGTCTCACGAACGCACCGGCATCCTTTATGGACTTGATGAACCGGGTGTTCCGACCATATCTTGATCGATGCGTGATAATATTTGTCGATGACATCTTGATATACTCCCAGACACGGGAAGATCACATGCGAGACCTTCGTCTTGCTTTGGAAATACTGAGAGAGCACAAGCTATACGCCAAACTCAGTAAGTGTGAGTTTTGGTTGGAAGAGGTGGCATTCCTTGGCCACGTGGTATCTGCAGAAGGCATCTCAGTAGATCCGAAGAAGATAGAGGCAGTCATGAATTAGGCGAGGCCCAAGAGTATTACAGAGATACGCAGTTTCCTTGGGTTGCAGGCTACTACAGGAGATTTTTAGAGGGTTTTTCTAGCCTTGCAGCACCGCTCACTTACCTGACAAGGAAGAATGCAAAGTTCGTGTGGAGCGATAAGTGCAAAATCAGTTTCACGGAGCTGAAGAAGAGCCTTACCACAGCCCCCGTCCTTACGGTATCATCCGGACATGGTGGTTATGAGGTGTAGAGTGATGCCTCACATGTTGGACTTGGGTGTGTGCTCATGCAACACAAGAAAGTCATTGCCTATGCATCGAGACAATTAAAGGAGCATGAAAAGAATTACCCCACGCACGACTTGGAGCTTGCGGCAGTCGTGTTTACACTCAAGATTTGACGACATTACTTGTACGGGGTGGAATTCTATGTGTATACGGATCACAAGAGCCTTAAGTACCTCTTTTCCCAAAAGGAATTGAATCTAAGGCAGCGGCGTTGGATGGAATTTTTGAAAGACTATGACTGCACCATCCAATACCACCCGGGCAAAGCAAACATTGTAGCGGATGCCTTGAGTAGAAGACCGCCGGGTTTGTTGGCTCACATGTTAGTGCAAGAATATAAGCTATTAGAAGATTTGGCAAATCTGGACATCAGTGCGAATGATTCTGTCCGTAGTCCTATTTTGGCAAATGTCACTGTCCGGCCGTACATTATAGATTTGATCCAAGAATATCAAGCCACGGATGCTGAATTGTTGGCTTTCTGGGACAAGGAAGTTACCAAGGGTAGTGAGGACTTCTCTCTCACTAGCCGAGGTGCTATCACATTCAAGGGAAGGCTTTGTGTTCCGGCCAATGCGGATCTTCGACGAGAGATTATGGATGAAGCCCACCGGGCAAAGTACACGGTGCATCCAGGGGGTACAAAGATGTACCGGAATCTCAAGAGTCACTTTTGGTGGCGGAATATGAAGAGAGACGTTGCAGAGTATGTGGCACGGTGCTTGGTGTGCCAACAGGTGAAGGCAAAGCATTTGAGACTTGCGGGTCTATTGTAGTCTCTCTTAATTCTCGAGTGGAAATGGGAGAACATCTCCATGGACTTCATAGTTGGCTTACCAAAGACGGCAAGGGACTCAGATGCGATTTGGGTTGTGATGGATCGTTTAACAAAGTCCGCGCACTTCTTGCCCTACCATACTACCTTCAACTCTAGTCAGTTGGTCACGCTATATATCAAGGAAGTTGTTAGGCTACATGGGGTGCCAGTTAGTATTGTGTCAGATCGGGATTCGAGATTCACGTCCAGGTTCTGGAAGAGTTTTCAGGAAGCTATGGGTTCCCGACTCGATTTCAGCACCGCTTTTCATCCACAGATGGATGGACAACCCGAGAGGGTGAACCAAGTCATCGAAGACATGCTTCGAGCTTGTATGCTAGATTTCAAAGGCAGTTGGGAAGAGCACTTGCCTTTGGTTGAATTTGCCTACAATAACAGCTACCAAGCGAGCATCCAAATGGCTCCATTTGAGGCCTTGTATGGGCGAAGCTGCATGTCTCCTCTTTATTGGGATGAGGTAGGAGAAAGAAAGGTGTTAGATCCGGAGTTGATCGAGCAAACTGCGAGTATAGTCAAGATCATCCAGGATCGGTTGAAAGCCGCTCAAGATCGTCAAAAGAGCTATGCGGACACACGCCGCAGGGACTTGGAATTTGAGATTGGGGATCAAGTCTTTGTGAAGGTATCTCCTAACAAGGGGATAATGAGATTTGGCAGGCGAGGCAAGCTTAGTCCTCGATATGTTGGCCCGTTTGAGATCATCACGCGAGTTGGTGAGGTTGCTTATAGGGTAGCTCTTCCACCTCACATGGTCGCGGTTCACAACGTTTTCCATGTGTCTATGCTTCGGAAATACATTGCGGACCCTTCACATGTCAAAGACTTGGAACCATTGGAAATTCGAGAGGATCTCACTTTAGTTGAGAGGCCGGTTCACATATTGGATCGGAGAGATCAAGCCCTCCGCAACAAAATGATTCCGTTGTTTCTCGTGTAGTGGCAACATCATGCTCGGTGAAGAGGCTACATGGAAACGTGAGGCTGAAGTCAAAGCAAAGTACCCAGAATTGTTAGAATGAGTTTTGTATAGGTTTTGTATATGACTTGTAAATTTGTTTTGATTTGTAATGCATGTGCCATCCAAATTTTGAGGATGAAATTTTTATAAGGGGGGGAGGATGTAGAGCCCCGAAACTTTTTGTATAGACCTTGGGATGTGTGTCAAGGCATGGTGTCTTGTAATCACAATTTCATGAAATGAGAATTTGAAATTTCGATGGAATTGTGTTAAGAATGCTATAATTAATTAGATAAATTATTTAATAAAGCCTATAAGCTTTAAAGGGGTCCTAGTCAAGTTTAGAAGATGTTAGAATAGAAGTAGAATGAGTCCAAATAGTAGGAATGGATGAAAAATGGATCCAGTGTCAAAAACCTGCAGACCACCGATCGCTCGGTCCATTGTAGCGATCGATCGGTCCACAACCGATCGATCGGAGGCTATCGACTGGTGCACTTTTTTGTATGGGGAAAAATGTCAGAGAGCATGTTTTTGACCGATCGCTTGGTCAAAAACACCGATCGCTCTGTAGGCAACCGATTGATCGGTTATAACCACCGATCACTCGGGCTCCCACGTTTTGCAGAAATTTCAGTAAGGGTGTTTTCATCTTTTGGGCGTTTCACTCATGCCTTAAAGGCTTTACCTGAGCATTTGAGGGTTCACATACCCTAAGTAGAGACCTTAAGAGACAGAGAGAAAGGAGAAGGAGATTTCTAACCTAGGGTTTGCTTTTGGGGAGAAATCAAAGGGGTTTTAAGAACCCTAGATCATCACAAGCTCGTTTTCCTTCAATATCAAGGCTCAAGCACTCGTGGAGCATGTTCTCCAAGCTAGGGCAGCAATTCACGCACGTTCTTGCAAGGGGTTTCTTCCCTCATTTGTCAAGGTCGGTACCTTTTGCTACCCTCCTAGTTCATACCTCTTTTCTTTCCTTCCTTTTATTGTTTTCCTAAAGTATGAATCTATTGGGATGTGAATGGAATGGTTGTGTGAGGATGGATTTGGGCGAATGGATGCCGTGTGAATGATGTGATGAATGAAATGGGGAGGGCATTGTATCCATAATAAACATACATGTGTGATGTGAGCATCAACCCACCTAGAAAAGCATGATATAGGGTTAATATATAATGAACACACCCCATATTTGATGAAATGCCCAGGTGAATGAAATGAGTTAAAAATTAATAAATGCATGCTTAATTAATTATGGAAATTGCTAGGGCCTATGATAGTGTGATTTCTTATTTCCCCCAAATTGCATGAATATTGACTTGTTCAAATTATTGATGTTATATGTATTGTGAATTACCCAATTGTCATATTTAAATTCAAATGCAAGTATGTACACAATTCCACGAGCACGGCATGCATGACATGATTAACCGAGGTTTTTCAAGAACGAGAATTAGAGGTGGAACATATTCTATGATATGTTTTACCTCACTTTTGGCAAGAACAAGACTCGCATGCATAAGAAGGGTTTCCTTTCCCTCGTAAGTGCATTTAGGAAGAAGGGTCTCCCTTCCCTCACAAGTAGTCTACTTTCCAAGCAAGCAAGATACATGGCATGGCAAGCATCAGCATTTTGGAAGAAGGGTCTCCCTTCCTTCACAAGTAGTTTATTTTCCAAGCAAGCATGACATGCATGACACGACATGATACGACAAGACAAGACAGACAAGACAAGATTTCAAGCATGCAACAAGTATTTTAAGTCTAGTCAAGTGCACGACTATTTCAAGAGGTTTTATTGGCTTTTCTGTGATGCAAGCATGAATATATATTGCTTTACTTCCTTGTTATGATATGAATTGTTTCCAGCGTTATAAAATGAATTGTTCTCCGCTTTATATATTGCTATGGTGGTTATGCTATGACTGTTGGTTAGTATTTGGTATACGCTGAGTATTCCATGCTTAGCCGTACTTCTTATGTCGGCAGGTGATAGTGGAGCGGTTGCTCCTTTTGACATCTGTGCTTCGAGCCCTTGGGTGGAGGAGGAGTATGTCGAGGAACCTGTGGAGGAACCTCCGATAGAGGGTTATTATTAGAGGTGGTAGATTCTAAGTGAATAGTTGTGGGTGAGTTGAGAGAGATGTATTCATGTATTTTGGCGGGCCTGTCCGCACTTTCTTTTGTGTATCTTTTTGTACAAACTTGGATTACATATATATACACATAGAGGTTTTTGGTTAGACTTCCGCTGTGCTTTGTAGTTATGTTTCCGCTATCATGTCCTCTATTGTATATGCTCCAGGTCTTTTGCGGGATAATTTTGTCAAACAAGTCATGCAAGTTATGATGAGTCGTCCAAGATTTACTCTAACTCTTAGGGTGGGTTTTGGGTTGCGACATTCCCGGTTATATGTCCCGAGCATCTACTGTCCAAAAACCATGTCGTCTTAGAAGTTCTTGACTTAAAGCATACCTACACATCCAATTCAAGTAACTCCAAGATACTTTCCCCCGGTACCCAAACTGTTTTGGATGGAACCCAAAGTGATTTGGGTTTTGATTTGGGAGGATTAGTTCCCTTGAGAACTCATATCATTCTTGGTCCTTTATGGTCAGTCTTTGAAAGAAAAGTTGTTTCTTTTGGAACCCAAACTTTTCTAATTATTTTACCATTATAAAATGAGGTAGATGGTGGAGTTTGGTAATTACTTAATTTTGTAATGAAGTTTTGATAGTCTTTTTGTTTTGAAAAAGTATTATAACCAAGTCCAGTCTTGTTAAAAACACATCTCTGCTGTCCAAAAATTCTTTCTAGGTTCTTTTGACCATTTGTGAATGTGAAGACAGTATTAGTCAAGTCCTTGACTTTAGCTTTTAACTCATCACATTCACAAGTGGAGTCATGAGGAATATTTTGAATATCATTTAATTTCTTACTCAAATCCTCATTCTCAATAGCTAATATACTCTTTTCTATTTGCAGAGTTTCACATGGATTGTGAAAGAGTATGGATTTTCTTTTTAAAAGATTTATTTAATTTAGTTATTCTACCAAATTCAATATAAAGTTCATCAAATGTTTCTTTTATTTCATCATATGAGAGAGAATCATTTGAGGAAGAAGTTACCTCATTCTCATTTGCCATGAGGCACAAGTTTGCCACCTCTTCATCACTTGAATCTTCTGACTTGCTTCCCTCTAAGTCATCCCAAGTCGCTATCATAGCCTTTTTCTTGTAATTTTGGCTCTTCTTGAGTAGAGGGCAGTCAATCCTTATGTGGCCTGGCTTCTTGCATTCATACCAAGTGAGAAGTTCCTTCTTGCTAGATTCAGCTTTGTTTACCTCTTTTGAGAACTCCTTCTTGTATGGTCTCTTTTTGAAGTTCTTCTTGTGCTTGAGGAACCTTTTAAACCTTCTTGCCATCAAGGCTATATCTTCATCATCACTGCTGGATTCTTCATTACTATCTTCAACTTGAGTAGTTTTGAGAGTCAGCCCTTTCTTGGTTCTGGGTTCATCAGGCAATTGATCATTCATTATGACTTCATGAGTCATAAGAGATCCCAGCAGCTCATCCATAGGCAGTTTGGTGAGGTCTTTAGCTTCTTGGATTGCTGTCACTTTCGGAGTCCATTCCTTGGGCAATGATCTTAAAATCTTTCTCACATTTTCTTCATTAGAATATACTTTACCCAGAGATTTTAGACCATTTAAAATGTTAAATCTGGTGAACATATCACCAATAGATTCTTCTTTTTATATTTTGAATAGTTCATACTTATGAATAAGCATGCTTATCTTTTCTTCTTTAACCTGATTAGTCCCTTCATAGGTTACTTTCAGTTTATCCCAAATTTCTTTAGCAGAATCACACCCGGAAACTCTGTTAAATTCTTGGGAACTTAAAGCGCAGTAGAGGTTTCTAATAGTTTTAGCATTGATTTGAATGAGCTTAATGTTAGCTTCATTCCATTCTTCCTCTACCTTGGGGATTCTAACATCATCCATAATTTTTGTGGGAAGATGAGGGCCATTCACTATTACTCTCCAACACTCATAATCTATAGCTTGGATGTAATACATCATCCTAGTTTTCCAATAGTTGTAGGTTTCTCCATTAAACAATAGTGGTCTAGTGGTGGACTGTCGTTCTCCTAGGCTTGTCGCAAAGACATTGTTTGCCATAATAAAATCGATTACTCAGATTGTTTAGATCTATTTAGAGTATTAGGCTCTGAAACCAATTGTTGGCCAGGAAATGACCCTAAAGGGGAGGTGAATAGGGTCTATGGCAGATTTAAAATTTTCAAGTTCAAAAGTGCGGAATAAAATTAAATATGCAACAAGCTAAACTATAAAATATTAAAAGAACGGGAGAAGAGATAAGGAGAGTGCAAACTCAAGATTTATTCACGAGGTTCAGCAAACCAGCCTACTCCCTGCCTCAGCTTCCAACTAGAGGATTTACCACGATTCCTTAATCGCACAGGCTCCTTCACAAGTGGAGTCTAAACCCTTACAATCTCTCTTGCAGGTCGAGATATTACCTTACAAGCTCTCCTTTAAGCCGAGCTGAAACCTCTCAAGAGCACAACCCTCTCTTGATATAATTGAAGCAACAACTTCAGCGCAAGAATCCTAGATTCTTGACTAATCTCAATAAATGAGTTTTGGATTGAAAATTCGAAATGAAAGCTCCTTAAATGAGCTGGATAAGAGTGAAAAACAAACTTTAATAAAGTCTCTCAAAGAAAATAGGAGTTGAATGATCTCAAGAGAGATTTTTTTGAGAATTTTCTAAGTGTGAGAGTGAGTGAGATTCAATAGCAATGAATGAGTGATTAATAAGAGTTATTGCTATGATCAAGAGTTGTTGTTTATTCATAAATGAACTCCTTTTATAGCATTTGATCCAATAAAGCTGTTATAGGCTCATTAAATGCAATTTGATCCGTTGAGAAATAGCCGTTAAAACGATTTTTCAGAGTCAGACAAGATTTTGTCGACAAAGTGGAGTTCCCACTTGAATTCGTCACCGAATACAAAAGACAGAATTGAATTTTAAAATTTCTTTCATGACTTCATTATCGAATTCAATCTACCCAAAGAATTCGTCGATGAATTCAGAGTAAAAATTCTGAATTCAGTTTAGGATCAAACTAAAGGGATGTGATTGATTTCCTAGATCAATTAGCTATACTCTTATCATGATATTATGATTAATTAGAGCTTTAGAATGATTTTCAAAAAGTATCTTAGGCTCCTATGGTCAATCTATAATTCTTGAGCTTTTCAACTTACCATTCTTTTGAGGACTTTTTACATATGTCCTATGAACTCTCAAAAATGAAAATTAAATACATTAAAATAGTTGAGAGATGAACTTGACTTGACTTGGGTCTAGTGATTTTGCCTTTAATCTTCAATGGACCCGACTTGGACTATGGTCTAATTTTGAATCTTCATCTTGTATACAATGGGTTGAACTTCCTCTTGGTTAATTTTCATCCTTTTTCACAATTGGAGTGCTATCATCTTGTGTATTCTGAAATGTTCAAATACTTTAAACAAAATTATTAGTACAAAATAGTTCATTTCATTGTTATGTAATTGTCAAAATTATTTAGGGTACCCATGGTTGTAACCCTGAGGCTAACAAGGCTGAGGTGCCGAGCACAGTCTTTGTGATGGTGCCGGCCCTGTAGACTGATAAGAACTAGTCCTTGCTCTTTTCTCCCCTGAACTACTGGACTGGCCTTTCTCCATTCCTCTTCTCTTGAAGAATTCCTTAGAATTTGACTCTACCAAAAGTGCCTTGTCTACTACCTCGGCATATGTCTCATGCCGGAACATCAAAACTCGATCCTTGAGGTAGGCCTTCAACCCCCTCTCAAATTTTTGGGCTTTCATAACCACGGTCGCTATCATATGTGGAGCAAATCGAGATAGCTCTGAAAACTTGGCTTTATAAGCCGCCACCGACATGCTACCTTGTTCCAAGGTAATAAATTCGACTTCCTTCTTTTCTTTTATCCCGACGGAGAAGTATTTCTTGTAGAAGACGTCCAAGAACTCTCCCCAAGTCCAGTCTTGACCCTGTCAGGTCAACTCCCGGGTCCTAAGTGCGGACCTCCACCAATGATCGGCCTCACCTTCAAGCATGAAGGCGGCCCAAGTAACCCTTTCTGCCTCAGTAGGCGCCAATACTGAGAATATATTTTCTAATTGCCGAATCCATCATTCGGTGACTAATGGGTCGATGCTTCCACAAAATGTTGGAGGCCTCATCCTTCGAAAAGCCTCTATTCCGGCTTGAGCTCTATTTGGAGGAGCCGTTATTAGAGCGGCACCGAACGGAGGAGTATCCGGTTGCCTTGCTGTCAACATAGCCAATGTCTCAGCTATGGATGCAAAGGCTTGAGCGAAGTCGGGTTGTTCATCACCCGATGGAGCATCACCTCCATTACCTCTAGTATTGTATCCGCGACCCTGTGCACTACACCTCATGATTACTCCTGAGGACGACAGTGCAACATGAGTCTAATTTGGATATGCATTTAGTAACAATTTCACAATTCATTCAAAGCATATTCACTAAGCACAGAACAAAGCACACATGGCATACATAGCAATGGCATCATATAAAATCCATATTCCTAGCGTAGGACTCTAAGTTCGGTTGAAGTTCAACCTATTTTGACTAAGACTAACTTATTAGTCCATACTTGGAATACACTCTTTAAGGTGATTCTAATGCCTTGTTCAATCCTGATATCAGTTCTAAGTGACCCTAGGGACTCTAATGCCTAGAGCTCTGATACCACTTCTGTCACGCCCCAAAATACCCCCTACGAGTTAAGGGATACTTTAGAGGTGACTATTCGTACATGCCAATCCATCCTGTAATGAACAAGGTAAACATAACATAATAATGACATTAATCAGAGCGCAGAAGCTATATCATGAATGCGGAAGCGTGAACCAACTTTTTCTTTTCTTCTATAAATCAAACCAGTATTCCAAGTTTATACATAATATATCAAGTCAAAGGTGGACATGCCCACCTATCAAAATACAAAAAGAATATCAAGCCTACAACGCTCAACAATAATTTAAATACGGCCAGACATCTCGGTCTCTATCCTCCTGTGACTGTATTGGGATATGAGGCTCTCTCTCCTCTACATACTCTTCCTTAACTCAAGGCTTGGGGTTGAGGGTTTCCTCGGTACCTGCCGACATAATAGTACGGCCGAGTATGGAATACTCAGCGAATACAAGCTACTAGCTAACAATAACCATCACACAAGGCAACAAGATATAGTTCATTACTTCAATTTAAAATAATAATAGCAGCATGTGACATTAGCATTGAAATAAAGCAATGTGATAATCTGGACATGCTCGAATGAATGCAAAAACTCTGGTAAAACGCTTACTTTAAAAATCATGTCAGATTCTTGAAAATAGTCTTTCATGTTTCTTTCAAAACTTGCTTGTCATGTTTGAAAACTTGTTCTTGTCTTGGTCTCGTTCGTAAGAATCACGCATGCTTGTCTTGTCTTGCTTCTTCTTGTCATATTCTTGACTTGACTTGCTTGTTCACTTGTGAGTCAGAGGTTATTGCCCTTGAAGTGACTTGTGAGCCGGGAATGTAAATTCCCTTCAGCAAAATACATATATATATAAATCGAAAGGTAGACCAACCTCTTTGTCTTGTTTTCTTATGAGCTAGGTATGACATATCTTGCGATATGCCCTATCCTTGACCGGCCCGATGTTCGGCTTTATCATTCATAGCGTAAATCACATTCTTGTTCTTATTGTTTCGTATACTTTATACTTTAGGAAAATCTCGGTTAATACATGCATGTATGTGTGTGGCAATGTGTAATAATCATGATGACATGAACAATTAAAGGAATCGTGTGTGTAGCACTTGTAGTGATCATAGTAACATGTGCAACTAAAGGGAAGCTGTATAACATTCTCATTCTTAATATAATCATGCAAGAATTTAGGCAACGTATGAAGCATTTGATCAACTTATCATTTTTAGGGAAAATTACATAAGTCCTACTTTCATTTTCTTCCTTAAATCCAATAAATTGTCGTTTAGGTATTTTATCAAACACATGGCGTGCAACCCATTCATAGTCCTTTCATTTCAACTTCTTAGTGCATATATTTCATCAACCACATAAAGTGTGTTCCTTATGCTTGAAATGTCCATCCTCCATTTGTCCAACACACATTCATCAACCAACATGGCATCCAATCGCCTCAACGTCCACCATTCATTCATACATTCCCACACTCATCCTTTATCTTATTAGTCTTGAGAAGTTAAGCATTTGAAATCAAAAAGGGGGAAATAGGGGAGAATCAATACACCATATTCACAAAACTAAGTTATTACCAAGGTAGTTAGTAGGGTGTACTAACCTTGAAAAAGAGGGAAACCCTTGAGAATGCTGTGGAAGACACTGCCCTAGCTTGGAAAAGAACTCCACACGAGCTTGAGGCTTGGGCTTGAAGAAATCCAAGCTTTGTGATGAACTAGGTTTTCAAACCCTTGATTCTCTCAAGTTGAAACCCTAGGAGAAAACCCCTTTCTCCTCTCTCTCTCTCTCTCAAAATATGATGCCTTAGGATTTATGAACCCTTATGGCTCGAGCAAGCCCTTATAGGCAAGGGTAGAATACCCAAAAGATGAAAAATCCCTTAATGAAATTTCTGCAAAACGCGAAAGACCGAGCCATCGGTGACCTACCGAGCGATCGGTTGAAAACACCCTCTCTGGAATTTTTCCCCATACAAAATTTTGGACCTGTCGACAGATACCGATCGATCGGTTGTGGACCGATCGATCGCTAATTTGGACCGAGCGATCGGTGTTTTGCAAATTTTGACACTAAGTCCATTTTACTGTTTCGGCCATAACTTTCGACTCGTTTGTCGGATTTTGACGATTCAACTTGCGCTGGATTAGTCGTTCGAAGGGGAACATTTCTAGCATTTTTTAAATTTCAAATTCTACTTGATTTATTAATTAGAATACGTGAAAGGCCAATTGGCTATAAGAACACTGTTCATTAAGTACGAAAAGTTCCGGGGTGCTACAGTCATATTCTCATTCAAGTTCAAAAGTCTACTCAAGTTTAAATCAAATAAGAACTCAAATAGCAAATTCAATCATCCCAAGGTGTAGATTCAATTAAAGATTCAAGATCTCACCCAAAGTCCAAGTCGGATCATGAAGCAAAAAGGAGAACTCAGTCAAGATCAAGTCTAGAAGAATGAAAACTCAAGAAAGTTTAAATTATACTACTTAAAAGAGTCTACGACTTATGTAAAAAGTCTTCAATTGGTTGAAAAGTTCAAAAGCTTGAAATCGTAGATTGACCTTAGGAAGTCTTGACCCATTTGAATAATATTCCAAGACCCTAGGACATATTAAATAATGACTAAAAACATGATAATGGGAAGCCTAATGACCTATGAATTCATTTAAAGGTCTTTTAAAATCAAGAAGTTTGAGAAATCAATGCAGACGTCGACGTTTGGGTTTAGCAATAGCTCAGGAAGATTTTTGGTGATCCAGACGTCGACATCTAAACCTCACTTAGACCTCCATGTCGACGTCTGGCTACGGAAGAATCGTAACGGCTAGTTTTTTTAATGGTTATAACCGCATTAAATGCACCACCAATGGCTATAATCTTCTTAGCTCTATAAATTGAGTTCATTTATGAACAATCAACAACTACTGATCCACTATTGAATACTCATTGATCATATCATTTAACTCTCATCAATCACAAGTTGAAAATCTTAGAAATCTCCAATTCTCACATTTGAGCTTTAAACACCCAATCATTTGATGGAGAATATTTCTTGGTTGCTATTTTTATATTTTTACCTTTGATGATGTACTAATGCTCTTCATTAGCTGAATTACACTTAAACTCAATAGAACATTAGTAACATAAATGTTATTCTATTATTGTGTTATTATCAAAATTAAAGATGTTATCTTAGGTCAAAAACCTAAAGGCTAACAACGTGCATCGCACATGCCGCCCACTAGTATTTATAATATCATTTGACAATTTAGGAACATAGGTATTTTCCGATGACAATGGTGAACTATATACTTCTCCTAGGTTTGAGTTATTCTATTGATTGAGTATTAGCTTCTTATAATTGATAAGTTTATTTTCTTAATTGGGTGGTTGCATTTGCTCTTCTCCACTCTGTTACAAGTTGTTCTCTTACTTTATCACATTTTAATTTTCTAATGATCAAAAGGGTGAACTGTGTTGACTTTCACTTATTTTTATTTGAATATTGAGCTTTTGAAACTTAGTTTAACATTTGTTGTTTTGATGTCCTTTGACTTAGTTTTTATTATATTTTATTTCTCGTCTGCAAGAAAATTAATGTTCGTATGGATAATTTTTTTGGATTGCTTTAATCAAGAATGAATTGTCAGTAGGTAATTTTGAATATAAAATTATTTTACTTACTTTATTTGAGTTTAAATAGGAGCTCTAACCGGAGCTCCTCATAGCATTCATATTACATACCATGTATCAAGGTATTTTGGGAATTAGAGATTTAAAGAAGGATATTTTTGCCTACTACACTTTTATGTAATTTCTAAAATCCTCTATCACATGCATATTTTGAGGAGCTTCCGTTATCTTTTGAACCGGAGCTCTAGTTAATATTTAAGCTTTTATTTTATTTTATTTAAAGTGTGCATGCCATTGTTATCTAAGTTGAACAAGTCCTCTTGATGGTTTAAATTTCGTTCAAAAAACCTCTACACGGAGATAGGAACCAAAAACCTGTGACTCTTACATCTCTATTTTTCAATCATCTCATGGAAATCAAGTAATTATTAATTAGGAGTGTCAATAGGTTGGGATTGGACTTTAATTTTTGTGATATGATTTTTAATTAGATCTTATTCCGTGTCTGACCCACTTACAAGACGTTGGCCCTAATTGTTATGAAACTTAAGAATTTTTTTATTAGTTTCTTCTGACCCACAACCATACATTATTCTAGACAAGATTAATAAGGAAATCAAATAATCCAAATCCTAATGCCTTTTAAAATCCTAATAATGCCTTCGGCTAAGTACAGTTAATCAAAATGCAAAGAACTTGAGCATATATTAGGCTCTCTAGTTCTTCATAGTTATGTTTTTTTCTCTTGCGTCACACACCCCACTAAAAATTTGAGTGAGTAGCCCCTAAAAACTTGACATATGGTAGGTTTTAGAATCTCACAGTAGGATGTTAAGGTGGGTACCTTGAGAGGCACTTGATTAAAAAAATTAGTCTGGGAAAGGGGCGGAGCTGGAGGACGGGGAGTTCTAGCCCCCCCCCCCCCCAAATTTTTGAGAAAAAAAGATTTTATTTACAAAACGGATATAAACAGAGACGATGTTCCATGAACTTGGCCCAAAAAAAATTTCAGGGGCTACGCCCCGAACCACCATTGTTAACCCCCCTATAAGAGAATCTTGGCTCCGCCCCTGCAGAGGGATGCTCTATTAAAACCTCTTTCACTCTCTCTCTATATATATATATATATATATATTTATTATCATATGGATGGTTGATACGTGTTGTTGAGTCACAAAGCAAATCTACTAACCCCAACAATAATTTGCACACATTTGGATGTTAACTATCTTGACAGAAAGCATAATAATGGAGTTAGTTAAGTGGTCCAATTTAAAAACTTGATGTATGTGAACCTAAAGGCACAGGTGGGACCGACCACCATGTTCTCCTTTTGCGTTTGAAGCTACCAACCAAATACATCAATTTGAGTCGGGCGTGCGCCTTGATTATGCTTCTTTGTCTCTTTGTGTTTTATTTATTTATTAAGTAAAAGTATATTAAATAAATATTTAAAAAGAATTCTTTACTCTCTTCTCATTGGTTTTTGGGTAACCATAGGTTTCAACAGCTCAGCCCCAATTTAAAAAGAAATCGTTACTCTCTTCTCTAGTACTAGGGTCCTTCAACTCTGTTTAGTTTTGCTGGTCTTACTTGAGTGAGAGGCTGTATAGCAATGTAACGAGAGAAAAATTACTACCAACTTATTGAGATATTGATTCATGGAGAGTTTCTCTTATTGGGAATCGATCCTAGGACATCCTCTTAACGACGGACACAACTTTACCATCATAGCTGATGTGAGGTCACTCCTTAGTTATTAAAGTTTAATGAAACTTGGTGTTATTGGTAGGGGGGTCAACAGGCTGAATTTAAGACACAAACCCTCTTGTTAGGGAATTACTTAACTTCGGTCGCAGTAGGCTATGTAGTGTAATGTACAGTTCTCATTGGTCAACGCCCTCATTTTTACCGCACATCAACTGTAGTTAACATTCACTCACTCCTATGATTAAGCAATTTGAGCTTGATTTTAAAAAGTAAAAAAAAATATTAACTTTAATTTCCTTAAGCTTAGCCATAGTTAAAGGAGTGTTAAAAGGGACACATGGCCATGACATTAGACTACATAGTCTAATGCAAGATGTGCTAATCACTTACCCTTGTGTAAATATGCTAGTCTAATAAAAAAGAGCAGTGATAGGCCTACTCATGAAATCTATTTAGAAACCTAAGGCCGGACCTTAATGGTGAGTATTTAAGAGAAGGTGCTGGACCAATGAGGTCCGGCCTTAGGTTTCTAAATGGATTTCATGGTTATGTAACTATTTCGCATTAAAAAAAAATACAAAAATTAGGCCCAGACCCATTGACAGCCCTACTTATAGGCCATTACTACCAACCTATTGCAGTTCAACAGAATGGATACCAAGAACTCCTTTTAATGAGTGACACAACTTCACCATCCTAGCTTGCTAGAGAGGCTAATGTGAGGCCACTCTTTACATGAGCCTGAGCCAAGTTACCGGGTTTAGTGAACATTTTTTTTTTTTTGGTTCTTTGGAGGCCAGATGGACCTATGGGCTACACAATGACGGGTAGCCCTCCATCTCCCATAAACAACCCCAACCCTAATGTAGGTGGGATTAGATCCCAGGTCTCTAGTACGACCCCAAGAGAGCTTACAAACTAAACTAATTGGCACCTATGGTGTAGTGAACTTTGCCTTATGGTCGTGGCCTAGTTTATACGTGTGGCAAGTTCTCACCTGACCTATCAACTATACTTGCATGGATTAGATAAGGTTAAGGCTTTTCATCGTTGGCTCAGTTTAATCGACCCATTTACGAATGGGTTGGATTCATGTTGAACTCCCATACCCATCATGTCATAAATAATACCTTGTTAATTAATTAAATATCTAACAAGTTTTAAGAATAAAAATCATAATAAAAGGACATAAAAAAAAGGTTCATTTATTCATTAAATTCTTATTTATTTATTTATTTAATTAAATAAATTATGCAGGGTGGATTCAGTTGGCAGTTTCGTTCGTGGGTCAAATATGCATTTTTCTTGTTGCAACCCGTATATAAACAATTGGATTTAGGTTTTTGGTGAAATAACTAAATAAAATATGAGACTTGAGGCTGAGCTGTGCTTCACCGCTTTGAAGTGGATATCCCCTTTTTAGTTTATTGCGATGAAACTTTTGTTATTATGGAAAGAGATAGAGGTAATATTACAAAACACTTTTGTCTTCATAATTACAAGATTGCTACCGTCATACACTTGAAAGTAGGAGGTGGATGACGAACCATATTGCTAGTGAACAGTTCAAGCTCGACTTGTCAAATTCAAACTACATTTTTAAGCTCGTTGAATTAATGAGCCAAGCTTGAGCACGTAGGTACTCGACTCGTTAAAAGTTTGGCTCGATTATATATATATATATACTTAACATATTGAAATATTTAAAATATACTTATTTCATTTAAAGATTAATATTCTATAATCTATTATTCATTATAAGAATACCCTTTATACAATTGTAAACTTATAATAAATTTTTAGTTAACACTGTAATTTCTTTACTTAGGATAATAAAGTAAAATTTTCACCTAATATAAAAAGCTATATCCCATGAACCAAGTTGCTCATGAAACTGCTCAAGTTCATTTATTAAAGCTTGAGCTTGTATTTAATAAACAAGTCATGCTCAAGCTTGATTTTCAAGCTCGGTTAAATAACAAACAAGTTTGAACACACCACTACTCGGCTCGGCACTCCTCTTTGTATTTAAACTGATAAAATATTTGTTTGAGAACAAATATTCATACAAGTTAAGCTGTTACACCAACCTGCTTGTGCTAGAAAGATTGTATATCCATTGTGGTTGTTTTTTTAAAGTGAGGTTAACACATGAATTTTTTTGAGTGGGTCGGTGCGGACACTCGAAAAGACTTGTCCTTGCCTAGAAGGATTTGGGACACCCTGAATTACCCAAAAAAAAATAAAAAAATTGCTTGCTTTTATTTATTTATTGGTTATATTGGGGCTCAAGGCCCATTGCTTGCTTTTATTTTAGCACAGGCTCTTTGACTCATTAATTACTATTGGGATTTTTGTTAACCCTAGTTGCAAATCATCCAAAGACGCAATTGGGGCATTCAAATATCAAACAATATTTGACTTTTTTTTTAAAACCATTAAAATAATAAAACAATTCCAAGTGTTAGGGTTTTCTTGTATCTATAGAAAAATTTGGAGTAAATACAATTGGGGCTAGAACTCCTTTTACTATTAACTAACGCTAATTGAGGTTGCCGCCTAACCTATTCGACTAAAAACAATAAATAAATTAATCCGTTAGTCACGAGAATGGTGGAGTCCTTTGGAGCTCTGTTATTGTCATGTAGGACTCAGCCGCCTTTCTCTATCTTAATATTTTATTTTCTTTTCTTTTTATAACAAAGACGTCTTTCTTTCTTTATTGGACTTTGCTATTGAGACCGCAGAAGGGCGAGACCGCCGAGACCCTGCATACATGCATGCACGGGATTTCAGGTGGGGCCACGTTCACATGATAGGCCCCACCTGCAATCCTGTGCATCCGGGCAGGGTCTTCTCGGAGGTCTCGGCCCTTTGCGGTCTCAATAATATTTCCCTTCTTTATAAACAATGCAAAGCTGAGTATTGAGGAAGATGGCAGTGCAATACACGCGTCATATTTGTGCGACTAGAAACACACCTTGTTCAATAGCTTTTAACATGATAATCACTATTTTTCTATCTATCTTCCAAGTTGTGTTATGCACGTGCACTATCTGCGCGTGATATTAGTAATCTAGTTAAGAAAGCTAAAACCAGCACACAGAATTAAAAAACAGATAAAATGACTCACATGATCATACATAGTGGTGGGTCATTAGAACCATGTGCAGGCATGTGGTAGTTGGCTATTTTGTGGGACCCACTTCTCCAAACCCTAAACATGAAAAAAGAATAAATCAAACAAAACAGAACCCTTGATTACCAAGTTTTCTTCGTCTCCCCACACCATCCATTTTCAATCTCTTCCTTGTTTTCCACATTAGCTCCTCTAATCTCTCTCTCTCTCTCTCTCTGAGTTTGAGAAATTGTCAGAAGAGAATTTAGCCTTTTGTCCTTGAGAGCAGGCAAGAGGACCCTTTGTGTCAGAAGGAAATCTTAGTCTGCAATGGTCGTTTGTCCTTCGATTCATCCTAAAAAGCTATCTCTATAATTAGTTACAAGTACTACGAAACCCTAAATTAGACACCAGAATTCCTTTATCCTTTAGCTTCCATGAATTTTCATCCCTTATCCTTAAACCCCACTTCTCATAAAGCTACGTTCGCTCGTAGATTTCTTCGAGCTCTGATGAGAATAAAGAAAAACAAACATAAACCCATTTCATCGTCTTCCCGGGAGATTCGTCGATGCAGTCGGAGAATTAAAATTGCTGCAGATACATCCATGGCTTCGGCAGTGGGGCCTAAGAGAGCTTGGAGCCGAGCCATGCTTTTCAAGCTTCGAAGAGGAGCCAAACACCGTGCCTTGGCTAGAAAAATTAGGGCTGGTGCGAAGAGGAAGAGAGAAGTTAGCAATAAGGAAGGGTTTGAATTGAAGAGAGCCAACGATCTTCGAAGAACTGTTCCAGGTGGTGAAGCCATGGATTTCTGTAGCTTGTTGGAGGAAACTGCCCATTATATAAAGTGCCTTACCAACCAGGTACAAGTCATGAGAAGTATTGCTGATTTCTACTCTACTTGATCTTGGAATAACTATTTCAGCTACAGAAATATGTAAGAAGAAAAGGAGACATATCAAATGGACAGACAAAGAGAAGGAAGGATCCAGGTCTGGGTGGTAAGTTTCAAGACTCAAGAATAGATAGTTTATAGATAATCTGGTTTTTACATGCATACATATACACATGCATAGAAATATCAGCCTTAAAAGGTTGATTGTATATTACAGAGAGAGATGTTTGGTACTGTTTGGTCCATAAATAATCTGGTTGGTGATACATAATTTTTTAGATTGTGTAGGTAACTAGTTGTGTATTAGCTTCTGATTATTACCTCTCTCTCTCTCTCTCACTCTCTCTATAGATCTCTCTCTCTTTCTCTATAGATCTCTCTCTCTCTCTCACTCTCTCTATAGATCTCTCTCTCTCTCTCTCTCTCTCTCTCTCTATAGATCTCTCTCTCTCTCTCATAGCTTCTTGCAATATTTTAGGAACTGAACTGACTGTTAGCTTAG